>OY987276.1:19303421-19981256 GCA_963920785.1 Sphagnum contortum | reverse complement strand
TGCAATAGCGCTACGGGATGGCAACTTGTATGAAGTGACCTTCAACAAGGCATATAGGCTCATGCGTTTGCAATCCAAGAAGATGATCAAGTGTAGGGATGTTGATCTCATGGAAGATAGCACTAGTGTGGGCACTGATTTGGAGATGCGTCCAAGTGGGAGAAATGAGACCCCTAATGTGATGATTGTGGACACATCTTCCAAAACACCCTATGTGGATGATGATGCCGAAAAGGATCCAAGCAATGAAGAGGCAACACCAAACTATTAGGATTAGATTAGAGGAGAGATTGTTATTAGGATTAGAAGAGAGATTGTGTGATATCAGAGCAATCACAAGCACATAAAACATACACAAGTATGTGAACAAATGCTTGGAATAAGAGAGCCAACTCTCCTCCAACCTTGCTCTTTATTCCCTTCCATGTACCACCACATTGACAAAGCATATGGGATAAATCTCTTCCCCCTTATTCTAGCATGTTGGTGGTACTAACATATCCCAAATCTACCTATGTCTTCGATTACTTGCAACACTTATTTACAAGATTGTTTCTAACATCTACAACACCATTATCTATGTTTTATCATAATCTTCAACACTCCCACTTTGCAAGTAATCTAAGACTCCTAATCCCATGCTTCTTGTAGATTGCTTGAGCCCGTAATAGGACTTCTTCAACTTACACACGAGGTGCTCCTTGCCATCTTGCATGGGTGCCTCCCACTTGCTTGCATCCTCCAAATGCATTGCATCACACAAATTCAATGGATCATCAAGACAAGCAACATTAGCACGTTCCACATCTTGTTTGGGTAAGATGTGGTTCTTCCACCAACCTCCAAGCGGTCGTCGCTCCCTCAAGGGGTACCTACGCTCTTCCCAGGGCTGCCCTTCGTGCTCACCACTTGTGCTTACATCTTTAGATGGTGTTGAAGGTGTTGATGAACAACCTGGGTTTGGTGTTGCCTCTTTATTGCTTGGACCCTTTTCGGCATCATCATCCACATAGGGCGATTTGGAAGATGTGTCCACAATCACCACATTAGGGGTCTCATTTCTCCCACTTGGACGCATCTCTAAATCACTGCCCATACTAGTGCTATCTTCCATGAAATCAACTTCCCTACACTTGATGATCTTCTTGGATTGCAAACACATGAGCCTATATGCCTTGGTGAAGGTCACTTCATACAAGTTGCCATCCCGTAGCGCTATTGCAATCACCTCTCCATCAAATGCCCTCACAATGCACTCATTCATGTTGAATTCCACTTTGCACCCACTTGACAAGATTTTGCTCACCGAAAGCAAGTTGGCATGCAATTTGGGCACATGGAGCACATCCTTGATTCTGACCCTCTTGGTTTGCCCTTTCACCATCACTTCCACAAGGATGGATCCCATTCCAATTGCTTCAACAATGCTATCATCACCCATATGCACATTGCGTTTTGGAATTACCTCATACATGTCAAATGCGGCTTTATGAGGGGTCATATGGTTGGTGGCTCCCGAGTCCATGATCCACTTGCATACGGCCTTGCAATGGTGTCCATCTTTTGTTGCAAAGGCATAGTCATCATCGTCCTTGGCTTTGTTTGCATTCTCCTTCTCCTTGTTGGTGTTCTTGGCCTTGAAGCAAAATCGTGCAATGTGGCCTGGTTTGCCACAATAGTAGCATGTCCTGGTCTCTTTGCGTGTAGATGTGATGCCTCCTTTTCCTTGCATTGACACCATTGCCGCATCATCACCTTGCGACTCCTTCTCCCTCCTCTTGGACACTTCATGCATCAATCGTGCGGTCACAAACTCCATCGTGAGGTCTTTCATGGGCAGAGTCTCCAAGGCGGTGATTAGGTACTCGTAGGAGGGTGGCAAGCTCTCAAGCAAGGTCATCACAACATCCTCATCCCTCACGGGCACCTCCAAGCAAGCAAGTTGATCCGCAAGGGCCTTTACCTTGTTGATGTGGTCTAGAAGGTCCTCTCCCTCTTGCATCTTACATGTGAAGAACTTGCGGCGAATGAAGAGGATGTTGGACAAGCTCCTTGTCTCGTGGATGTTACAAAGTGTCCTCCATGCCTCCCCTGGTCCCTTACACCTCTTGATGTGGTGAAGTTGATTATCCACCAAGTTGATGCCAATGATAGACATGGCCTTCTTCACACGCCTTTGGTACCCCTTGATGATTTTGGGGTCCGCATCGGATGGTGGAGCATCCTCAGATCCGTCAACAATCTCCCAAAGGTCCATGGAGGCCAACACCATCTCCATTTTGAACTTCCAGAGGCTAAAGTTCTCCCCATTGAACTTGTCAATGACTCTAGCGCTCTCTCCCTCAAATGATGCCATTTTGCATTCAAATCTGACCTCTCTACCCACTTATGTGCTCAACTAGATGCTAATTAGTGCTTAATGAACACTCTTATATGTAATTTGCTTCAATGCACTCTCATAAACACACTCCAGCCCCTAGATGGCTCAATTGTGCACCAATTCACCTCCAATGACAAAACTCAGCCCTTAATGGCTCCCACTTGCATCAATGCCTCCTTACACACTTCGAATGCACTCCACCAACTCTTGCATCAATGCTTCCTTACACACTCAGAATGCACTCAACAAACTCTTGCATCAATGCTTCCTTACACACTCAGAATGCACTCAACAAACTCTTGCATCAATGCTTCCTTACACACTCAGAATGCACTCTAGCAACTCTTGCATTAATGCCTCCTTACACACTCAGAATGTACTCAACCAACTCTTGCATCAATGCGTCCTTACAGACTCAAAATGCATTCAAGCAACTCTTGCATCAATGCCTCCTTCCACACTCAAAATGCACTCTAGCAACTCTTGCATTAATGCCTCCTTACACACTCAGAATGTACTCAACCAACTTTTGCATCAATGCGTCCTTACAGACTCAAAATGCATTCAAGCAACTCTTGCATCAATGCCTCCTTCCACACTCAAAATGCACTCTAGCAACTCTTGCATCAATGCCTCCTTACACACTCAGAATGCACTTAACCAACTCAAATCAAGTGCTCTATGAATCGAATGTGCACAAATACACCTTAGTAACTCAATCAAGACTTACAATAGTGGATTGCACATCCAATGCTTCGAAATACCTCCAAAGAGCACCAACCCAGGACTTGTGCACCTCCAAGCTCCAAATGGGCTCTAAATCCTCAAAGCTCCTCCAAAGCTCTTTAAAACTCCTCCAAGGCTCCAAAAGCGCTTCCAACAGTGCAAACTTGCACTTCCAAAGAGCACCAATCTAGGACTTGTGCATCTCCAAATTCCAAATGGCCTCCAAAACCTCAAGACTCCTCCAAAGCTCTTCAAAACTCCTCCAAGGCTCCAAAAGCGCTTCAACCAGTGCAAACTTGCACCTCCAACACACACAAACCCTCAAGATCTCTCTCTCAATGCACACAAGCAATCAAACCTCTAATGATGCAATTTGCATGTGTGGGCCCATAACCTATTAGGATTAGATTAGAGGAGAGATTGTTATTAGGATTAGAAGAGAGATTGTGTGATATCAGAGCAATCACAAGCACATAAAACATACACAAGTATGTGAACAAATGCTTGGAATAAGAGAGCCAACTCTCCTCCAACCTTGCTCTTTATTCCCTTCCATGTACCACCACATTGACAAAGCATATGGGATAAATCTCTTCCCCCTTATTCTAGCATGTTGGTGGTACTAACATATCCCAAATCTACCTATGTCTTCGATTACTTGCAACACTTATTTACAAGATTGTTTCTAACATCTACAACACCATTATCTATGTTTTATCATAATCTTCAACACAAACCCAGGTTGTTCATCAACACCTTCAAAACCATCTAAAGATGCAAGCACAAGTAGTGAACATGAGGGGCGGCCCGGGGAAGAGCGTAGGTACCCCTTGAGGGAGCGGCGACCGCTTGGAGATTGGTGGAAGAACCACATCTTATCCAAACAAGATGTGGAACGTGCTAATGTTGCTTGTCTTGATGATCCATTGAATTTGTGTGATGCAATGCATTCGGAGGATGCAAGCAAGTGGGAGGCACCCATGCAAGATGGCAAGGAGCACCTCGTGTGTAAGTTGAAGAAGTCCTATTACGGGCTCAAGCAATGTACAAGAAGCATGGGATTGCGAGTCTTAGATTACTTGCAAAGTGGGAGTGTTGAAGATTATGATAAAACATAGATAATGGTGTTGTAGATGTTAGAAATAATCTTGTAGATAAGTGTTGCAAATAATCTAAGACATAGGTAGATTTGGGATATGTTAGTACCACCAACATGTTAGAATAAGGAGGAAGATATTTATCCCATATGCTTTGTCAATGAGGTGGTACAGGGAAGGGAATAAAGAGCAAGGTTGGAGGAGAGTTGGCTCTCTTACTCCAAGCATTTGTTCACATACTTGTGTATGTTTTATGTGCTTGTGATTGCTCTGATATCACACAATCTCTCTTCTAATCCTAATAACAATCTCTCCTCTAATCTAATCCCAATAAACCTAACTACTATAAGGATGTGAATACTATTCATCCTTTTGATGAATGTTTCACACATTCATCAACATTGGGAATTAGAAACAAATAGTATTTCAAACACTCCCACTCTATGAAGTTTCTAATCTGAACATGCTTATCAATTTGTAATGTCATTCTTTCGGTAATGCCTTGGTAAGCACATCCACCACCATCTCTTTTGTTGAGCAATATTCGAACGTAACTTCACCATTTTCAACTCATTCTCGAACAAAGTGATGCTGAACATCAATGTGCTTTGTTCGAGCATGTTGCGTGGGATTCTCCGTCAATGATATTGCACCTTGGTTGTCACATCGAATCACCATCGCCTTCTTCTCTTTCATGTACCCTAATTCCTTCATGAACTTTGTCATCCATATGGCTTCCTTAGTAGCTTATGTACTTGCCATGTATTCGGCCTCCGTCGTTGACAACGCGATTGTGGGTTGACGTTTGCTACTCCACAAAGTGGCTCCACCTCCCATCATGAAAACAAACCCCGTGGTGGATCTCCTATCCTCAAGGTCACCAACCCAATTCGCATCACAATATCCGACCACATCTTGGGGTGATAAGCCTCCGAAGGGTAATTTGAATTGCAATGTGCCTTGCAAGTATTGAAAAATGCGCTTCACCGCAATCCAATGTTCTAGGCTTGGATTGGCCATGTGTGGACTCACCACGCTTATTGGGTATGCCAAATCGGGTCGAGTACACAACGTGGCATACATCAAGGATCCTACAGCTTGTTGATAAGGAACATTCACCATTTCATCATCCTTGTTCACATTCTTCTTCAACTTTGTCTTAGGATCAAGTGGCATTCCAATGGCTTTGCAATCCTCCATGCGAAAGCGTTTGAGAATCTCCTTGAGATACCTAATTTGGTTGATGTAAAGAAGACGTTGTGCACGATCTCTTTCCACTTCCATGCCAAGGAAAAAATGCAAATCGCCAAGATCCTTCATTTCAAACTTTCGAGAAAGTTTTTCCTTCATTTGCAAAAGCTTGTCTTTATTATTGCACACCAAGATGAGATCATCGACGTAGACGACGATGAAAAATTTCACATCCTCCACTTGCGCAACATAGACATTAAAGTCCGCATCACTTCTCGTAAACTTGATGCTTTTCAAGAAAGCATCTAGCTTTTGGTTCCAAGCCCTTGGAGATTGTTTTAAGCCATACAATGACTTATGAAGCTTACACACAAGATGTTCACCTTCATGTGTGAATCCTTCGGGTTGCTCCATGTAGATCTTCTCTTCGAGATCACCATTAAGAAATGTGGTTTTGACGTCCATTTGATGAATCTCCATGTCTTCAATGGCCACTAGTGCAAGGATACAACGAATTGACACAAACTTTGCAACGAGTGCAAAAGTTTCATTGTAATCGACTCTAAATGTTTGGGTGAAACCTCATGCCACAAGTTTCGCCTTGTACCGTTTGACTTCACCATCGACCCCATGTTTGATTTTGAACACCCATTTGCAAGAAATGGGTTTTCTACCCTTGGGGAGTGGCACCAAGGACCAAGTGTTGTTGACAAGAAGAGAGTCGTATTCTTCTTGCATGGCAATCTCCCACTTCTTTGCATCTTCACCATTCAATGCCTCTTCCACGGTTTAAGGTTCTTCCGAAAATGCCATGGTGGCTCGTTCCACCTTTTTGGTGGCGACCCACCAATCACGAGGCCACTCCTTACATTGTCTTTGGGGCCTTTCTCTTGGTCCATCTTGTTGTGGTTCATTCAAACCCTCATCTTGTGATGAAGCAAATTCTTCTTCCGAAGAAGAGTTTGTTGTAGATTCATCACCTTCCACGTCTTTCGTTGGTCTTGCCTTCAAAGATATAGGATTAACATCCTTCACAAGTTCATCGACTTCATCCACAACAAGGTGTTCTATTTGGTTTGAAAGGGGTCTCTTATCACGAGCACCTTCTACTTCTTCCATCCCTTCAAGGAACACAACATCTCGACTCTTAATGATCTTTTTGGTTTCTAGACACATTAAGTGATATGCTTTGGTCCCTTCATAATACCCTAGAAACACACAAGGTATCGATTTGGACTCTAATTTGCTTCTCTTTTCATTTGGAATATGTGCAAATGCTTTGCAACCAAAAACTCTCAAATGAGATACATCCCGTTTTGTACCGGTCCATGCTTCTTGTGGGGTCTTTGAATCAAAAGCTTTAGTTGGGCATCGATTCTTGATGTAAACTGTCGTATTCACCGCCTCCGCCCAAAACTCCAAGTCAAGTCCTTGTGCATGAATCATGCTCCTAGCGCATTCCAGGATGGTCCTATTGGCTCGTTCCGCAACTCCATTTTGTTGTGGTGTGTAAGGTGCACTTGTTTGACGTTCGATTCCACATTCATGCAAAAAGTCATCAAACTTTTTGGACACAAATTCTCCTCCATTGTCGGAACGCAAGGTTTTGATCTTCATGCCGGTTTGATTCTCCACTAAGGCCTTGCATGCCTTGAAATTGTCCAACACTTCTCCTTTCGCTTTCAAAAGGTAAACATGAGTTTTTCTCAAAAAATCGTCGATGAAGGTGACAAAGTATCGTGCTCCGCCACGAGATGTGGTCTTCATCGGTCCGCAAACATCGCTATGCACTAGTTCCAAAAGCTTGGAAGCCCTACTTGCTTCATCTTTAGGAAAAGATGTCCTTTGATGTTTACCTTCAACGCAAGCTTCACACACATGGTGCAATGGCACTTCTTTCAAATTCATTCCATTGACCATATTCTCCAACTTCTTAAGACTCGCCATGTTGAGGTGGCCAAGTCTTTGGTGCCAAAGTGTAACTCCTTCATTCGAAGACTTTGCCACATTCGCACTCTCCTTTCGAACATTAACGTTGAGAAGATACAAGTTCTTCTCCCTTCGTGCTTGCGCCACAACGGTTCCATGGACATTGTTGATCTTACAACCATCCTTGTCAAACTCCACTTTCAAGCCCTCCGAAATGAGTTTGCTAATAGAAATGAGACTATTCTTCATTTTGGGAACATGAAGAACTTGTGTGATGGTTGTAAGCAACATTTTACCTCCAACTTGCATTGTGGCCTTGATGCTCCCTTTGCCAATGGCCTCCAAAATGGTGTCATCTCCCATGTACACCTTTCGTGCAATAATGGATTCATAAGAGGTGAACCACTATTGTTCGAAGGTCATGTGTTGCATAGCGCCCGAATCGATGATCCAATCATTTCTCGCATGATCATTAGCACTCAAGGCGGTAACAAACATATGTTCTTGATCATCACAAGCTTGGTTTGCTTTTTCTTTCTCATCACTCTTCTTCTTCAAACAATTTCTCACAAAGTGTCCGGGTTTTTTACAATAAAAGCAAAGCTTTTCATTTGCCTTATGGGTTTTGTTAAGCAATGTGACATTCTCTTTATTTTCACTTTCTTTTCTTTTAGAAACCTGGTGAAGCAATCGAGCGACGATGAATTGAAAGTCAACATCCTTGGTTGACATGGACTCCAAACTCGTGACCAAGTTATCGAAAGATGGGGGAAGGCTCATGAGAAGTACCATGTAGACGTCCTCATCTTCAATGTTCACCTCAATGGAACGTAATTGATCCGTAAGCGCCTTCACCATGTTGATGTGTGCAAGCAAGTCTTCCCCTTTTTGCATTTTGATGGTGAAGAACCTCCTTTGAAGAAACAACTTGTTTCCAATGGTCTTGGCTTCATGGACACCACAAAGTGTTTCCCAAGCGCTTTTGACATTTTCGCAATATTGAATGTGTGCAAGTTGTGCATCCGTGAGATGTTCACAAAGTAGTGCAAATGCCTTAGTCGCCTTTTCGTTATAATCCGTGATTTGATTTTCATCATGGGGAATTGTTGCACTCCCATCAACAAACTTCCAAAGCCCATGCTTAGAAAGCATCATGCGCATCTTGAACTTCCAAAGGTGAAAGGTGCCACCATCGAACTTCTCCATGACTTTCAAGGATTCCATTTGAAAAGAAGACATTTTGAACACAAATGCTACAACAAACACTCTCAAACTTGAAAGTTGAAGTTTTCAACAACTAAAAGAACTCTCTTCCAAACACTTTCACTTTGAAACTTGATACTTTCAAAAACAAGTTTTTCACACTTGAAAAACTTATAGCACCTTGAAGAAATCTCTTCCACACCTCGCACTCACTTGGAAAGACTATTACTCTCTTTGCAACCTTGCAAACTAAAAGCCTTCCCTCAAAAGGATTCTCCCTTTCTATGTTGTACAAGCTAACACTTTCAAAAACTTAAAGACAAGTTTTTTTCTAAAATCTTTAGAAGAAACTTGAAAAACTTCTCTTACACCTCAAACTTCAATGTTGAAACTTTCAACAACTCGAAGAACTCTCTTCCACACACTTTCTCAAAGTTCAACGTTGAAAACCTCAAAACCTTGAAGAACTCTCTTTCACACTTTTGACCTTAAAACTTGAAACTTAAAGACTTGAAGAACACTCTTCCACATTTAAGAACTTACAACACTTTGAAGAAGTCTCTTCCACACCTCCCACTCACTTGGAAAAGTTGCAAGCTCCTTATATGCCACCATTTGGAAATGAACTCCCACTCACTTTGCAAACTAAGAACCTTGTTTCAAAAAGATTCTCTCCTTTTTTCACTACTTCTTGTTCTAACACAATGTCCTTTCTCTTGCTTGGTGTGGGCCCATAACCTATTAGAAATAACTTGAAAACAAGCAAGAAATGAAAGCTTCAAGGTTCATGAAATGGAACAATTGTATTAACTAACAAAAGATTACAAAGGTTGTATGCTTCAAATGCTACAATCACAAAACTATGGCTTGTAACAACTAACAAAGGTTGAAGGTTCTATGTGCACTCAAAAACCATGAAAGGAGAGAATGAAAGACTACTCAAAACCACTCCATTATATACTAACTTTTAACCCTAAAGTAGCCGCCACTTAACCCTAACCTAGCAGCCAACTAACCCTAGCCGCCACCAAACCCGAACCTTAACTGCCGCCAAACCCTAACCCTAACCGCAACCTTAATCCTAGCCGCCACCAAGCCCTAACCCTAGCCGCCGCCAAACCCTAACTCTAGCCGTCGCTAAGCCTTAAGTAGGCTCCACTTCTAAACGCTAGCCACCACTATTCAACCTAACCTAACTACTATAAGGATGTGAATACTATTCATCCTTTTGATGAATGTTTCACACATTCATCAACATTGGGAATTAGAAATGAATAGTTTTTTTAACAATGATTTCTCAAGGAGAACTGATGTGTATTTTTTGAAGGCCAAAGGAGAAGTGTTTGAAAAATTCAAACAATACAAGGCATTGGTGGAGAACGAAATTGGTCACAAAATCAAAGTGCTACGATCGGACAACGGAGGAGAATTTGTGTCCAAGAAGTTTGACACATTTCTTGCGGAATGTGGAATTCAACGACATACAAATGCGTTGTATTCCCCACAACAAAATGGTTTTGCGGAACGTGCCAATAGAACCATCATGGAATGTGCGAGAAGCATGATTCTTGCACAAGGGTTAAGACTTGAATTTTGGGGCGAAGCGGTGAACATGACGGTGTACATCAAAAATCGATGTCCAACCAAGGCTCTTAATTCCAAGACCCCTCAAGAAGCATGGAGTGGTAGGAAACCCGATGTGTCTCATTTGAAAGTCTTTGGTTGTAAAGCCTTTGCACATGTTCCCGATGAGAAGAGGACCAAATTAGAGTCCAAGTCCATCCCTTGTGTGTTTTTAGGATATCATGAAGGCACGAAAGCATATCGCTTGATGTGTGTAGAAACCAAGAAAATCTTGAAAAGTAGAGATGTTGTGTTCATTGAGAGGTCAAATGAAATAGGCGGTGTGCTCCATCCCAAGAAAGTAGAAAATGTTGTTGTAGAAGTTGAAGGAGAAGAACCCTTGACCTTTAATGAGGATACATCGTTGAATGAAGAAACAAGGGAAGGTGTGCAAAGTGAGTCCACACCAAGTTCTTCATCGGAAGAAGAATTTGTTGTTTCGAATGACGATCCATCTCATGAGCCTTCACAACGCGTCTCAAGGAAAGACCTCAGAGGCAACGAAGGGAGGCCTCGAGATTGGTGGATTGCTACCAAGGAGGTGGAGCATGCCACCGTTGCATTTTTGGAGGAACCCCAAAATATTGAAAAAGCATTGACATGTGGAAGTTCCAAGGAGTGGGAGTGCACCATGCAAGAGGAATATGATTCTCTCGTGACAAACAACACATGGACTTTGGTACCACTTCCTTGAAGAAAACCCGTTTCTTGCAAATGGGTGTTCAAAATCAAACAAGGCGCCAACGGGGAGGTGGAACGCTACAAGGCCAGATTAGTGGCAAGAGGTTTTACCCAAACCTACGGAATAGATTACAACAAAACTTTTGCGCCTGTCACAAAGTTTACATCTATTCATTGTATTCTTGCATTGGCGGCCTTGGAAGACATGGAGATCCATCAAATGGACGTGAAAATCGCATTTCTCAACAGCGAGCTTGAAGAGGAGATTTACATGGAGCAACCTCAAGGGTTTGTGCACCGAAGAGGTGAACATCTAGTTTGTAAGCTTCACAAGTCCTTGTATGGTTTGAAACAATCTCCGAGGGCATGGAATCAAAAGTTAGATGCGTTTCTCAAAAGCATCGAATTTATGAAGAGTGATGTCGATCCTAGTGTGTATGTTGCACAAGTGGGAGATGTCAAGTTTTTCATTGTGGTCTATGTGGACGACCTCATTTTGGTGTGCAACAATCAAAACAAACTTTTGCAAATCAAAGAGGAGTTGAGTCAAAAGTTTGAAATGAAAGACCTTGGGGAGTTGCATTTCTTTTTGGGGATGGAAGTGGAAAGGAATTGTGATGAACGACTTTTACGCATCAATCAAATCAAATACCTCAAGGAAATATTGAAGCGTTTTGGAATGGAAGATTGTAAACCCATTGGAGTTCCATTCGATCCCAAAGTGAAGCTACAAAGGACCACGCATGGAAATGATGAATCGAAAGGATTTCCATATCAATAAGCGATTGGGTCCTTGATGTATGCCATGTTGTGCACATGACCCAACTTGGCATTCCCAATAAGTGTGTTGAGTCAACACATGGCCAACCCTAGCATGGAGCATTGGATGGCCGTGAAACGAGTCTTTCGATATTTACAAGGTACATTGCAAATGAAGTTACGTTTCAGTGCAATACCATCCAAGGAAGTTCTTAGATATTGCGATGCGGATTGGGGCGGTGATCTTGAAGATAGGAGGTCCACCACAGGGTTTGTTTTCATGATCGGAGGTGGAGCCATATCTTGGAGTAGCAAACGACAACCTACAATAGCATTGTCCACCACGGAGGCGGAGTACATGGTGAACACGCAAGCCACAAAAGAAGCCATATGGATAACAAAATTGATGATGGATTTAGGATACATGGAAGAGAAAAAGGTGATGGTGATTCGATGCGACAATCAAGGTGCGATATCATTGACCAAGAATCCCATTCACCATGCACGAACAAAACACATTGATGTACAACATCATTTTGTTCGAAAACAAGTTGAAAATTGAGAAGTTCGATTTGAATATTGTCCAACGGAACACATGGTGGCAGATGTCCTTACCAAGGCATTATTCAAAGAACGACACCACAAATTGATCAATATGTTTGGATTAGAAACTTCATAGAGTGGGAGTGTTAGAAGTACTATTCGTTTCTAATTCCCAACATTGATGAATGTGTTAAACATTCATTAAAAGGATGAATAATATTCACATCCATATAGTAGTTAGGTTAGGTTGAATAGTGGTGGCTAGGGTTTGGAAGTGGCTAGGGTTAAGGTTTGGTGGCGGCTAGGGTTAGGGTTAGGCGGCGGCTAGGGTTAGGGTTAGGCGGCGGCTAGGGTTAGGGTTAGGCGGCGGCTAGGGTTAGGGTTTGGTGGCGGCTATTTTAGGGTTAAGAGATAGTATATATTGGAGTGGTTTTGAGTGGTCTTTCATTCTTTCCTTTCATGGTTTTTGAGTGCACATAAAACCTTCATGCTTTGTTAGTTGTTGCAAGCCATAGTTTTGTGATTGCATCATTTGAAAGTATACAACCTTTGTATTGTTCTTGTTAGTTAATACAATTGTTCCATTTCATGAACCTTGAATGTTCCATTTCTTGCTTGTTTTCAAGTTCTTTCCAATAAGGACTTGGACCAAATGCGAGTCCATCAGTTTGAATTACTTGCCTAGTGGCAGAAACTCTTGGTGCCACACTAGCCTATTGTGCCACAAAGTAGGAAGGGCAAAAAAAAGTAGCAAATTCTAGTGTAAGACCAAAATTGTGTGCACTAAAAAGCACATATTCCTCAACCATGGCATCATGTGAGAGGCCATAGAACGACCTAGGAGGTCCCTCCGATGATCCTAAACCATGTATAAGTTGGGCATGACCAGCTGGTTGGGAAAATTTGCTTTTTATATTAATAAGTTTGGCCTTCAATGATTTGAGTTCATTTTGTAGAGTTTGAATTTGAATGGCATGGGCTTGAAGCACCTTCCTCTTGTCAAAATTGTGCTCCTTCTTCTTAGCATTCTTACTAGAATTACCCTTGCTGGGCAAAACCTAAATGGAAGGCTGAAGTGCCTTGGCTTTTGGTTAAGGGGTAGTGGAAAATGCTAGCAGATTTTGTCGTGGTAATCGTAGTTGTTTCCGTTTCGGAAACTTGGTAAACAAACTTCTTAATGTCCTTTCCCACAATAATCGCAAAAGAAATCCTCGGAAGGAATGTTGCACTCACTAAGTTTGTGGGCAGGATTACCACAGTAGTTGCAAGAAGGAAGGATGGGTGCAGCTTATTGCATTGCATTAGCGCTTGAAGAAGAATGTGGTGATTTGGTTGGTGCAATTGGTGAAAGCTCAGGCCTTGAATGTGATGGAGGCTTCATAGTATTAGCCTCATAGTGTGTATGAGCTAGTCATAGCTTTTCGGAAATGTTGTACACATCTAGCAAAGTGTACTAGTTTCTAAATTCTGCAAAAACCCGTTGCAAAACCTACGTATGGAACGTTGGAGTACCTTTTAATGAACGAAGATACCTATGGGTAGTTTCCAGGTTTGTGATGCTCTGAGTATCCTCTTTGAGCTTGAAAAACCTCCTATAGAGCATCTTGAGGGTTTCATCCTTTTGTCGAAAAAAGGTGGTGAGTTACAGAATTTTTTTAAAACTTTTGATTGAAAATTCCAACTTAAGAACACAAAAGAATTCCCCCATTTGAACAACAAAAGTTGGTGCATCAATGGTGGGAGGAATGTTTGTGATAACAACAATAAGTTATTATGGAGAAAGGTTTACTAAAGTAAGTACTGGATTATTGGGCACGGTCCCATGATGTGCAATTATAGCTTGTAGTGCAGCTTGAGAGGTGGTGGTGATGGTTGCGATGTAAGCTGGATTGGAGATTTAAGTGACGCCCAAAATCCTTGGAAAATGTTGCTCATAAACATCCAATGCCTCGTAGTGCACATAACGGGCCAATTGTTTGAATGCAAACATTTCGGTGTAATTAGTGCCATACTTGAGCTCTAATTCACAAACCATAATTGAAAAAGTTACTTTGAACTCCTTCAACGAAATAGTACCTAGCCTTCCACTAAACTTTTCAATTCTCCCAGATGAACTACTGACCTTCACAATGTATATGGGTATAGAGGTAACAGCTTGGAGCGGAATATATCGTGATGGTGTGAAAGCAGGTGCAGCAATAGGCGTCCCCACTAATTAACCCCTCCAAATGGACTCTGATGTACTATTGATGTATTGTAACTTGAACCTAAAATTCTTGGTAAGAGTTGTGTTGAATGACGGTGGCATTATAGACGTTTGATAGTACCGTTGTGAAGATTATGAACTCAAAGATATTGGCTCAAAGGATTGTGTGTTACTCTGTAGTTGATACCTAAGCTTTAGCTGAGTAGTAATACTTTCATCATCTGAGGACATGGTGTTGTCCCATGCCCCAAAATTTTGTAATAAAGCTTTTGTTACTCAATTCTAACACAATGTACAGTTTGAGAATCTCGTGCGAACGAACATCAAATAAAAGCTGGATGAAGGTCAAACGAAAGTTGGACAAACGTCCGACAATGGCAAGACGGTAGTATGTTAGAACGTAGGATGATCGCAATGTAGGACGTAGTATAGACGAAAGTCCAATGGAGGTCCAATGGAAAATGGACAAATGTCAGACGAGAGTTCGATGGAAGTCGAACGGAAAACTAACGAATGTTAGACGAAAAGTTGGACGATGGCGGCGTGACGGACGGCACTACGGCTGCCACGATGTTGCAATGCGTTCATGAACTCTATAGCGATGGCAAACATGACACGACAACACAACATTGTGAGGAGTGTGTGAGCTCCGCAATGATGGTAGGAGGTAACGCGACAATCGTCGCGCTATAACTCGAAGTAGCGTGGCGCTACAACTCAAAGTGATATGGTGTGATAACTAGTAACACCACAAATCGTTGCAATGCTCCAAACCACTATGACGTTGCAAATCACAACGACATTGCAACTCACAATACTGCGACATTGTGGCATTGTAGATCATCGCGGTGTTGTAGCTCGCGATGCTACATCACTATGGTATTGCAAATTACCGCAGTGTTGCAATGTTGTGGCATTGTAGATCATCGCAACGCTACAACTTGTAATGTTGCGACATTGGAGATCACCACAATGTTGTAGCTCACGGTGTTGTGAAGTGACAAATCACTACGGCATTGCTGTTCATGGTGTTGCGGCAATGCCGACCATGTGCTACAACTCACGATGATGGCCAATGTTGCTTTGCAACGTGTAGAAGCAATTTTGGGTTTTCTTTTTTTTATTTGATTCTGATTAGTTTCGAAAGTCTTATAGGCTCCTCTTGTGTCCTAGAGAGAAAGATAGAGGGGGAAAGAGAGAAAGAGAAGGAAAATCTATTCATTTATTCCAAGATACATCATTCCCTTTTGGTCTCATTCTTCCTAACTCCTTCATTCCCAACTCCTTCATTCCCAACTCCTCTTGGTTGGGAGAGGTGTAATAGCACAAGCTCCCTTCGACAATAATAGCACCAATAGCAACACCACCACCAGGAACACTAACAACAATACCACTAGCAAAAAAAAACTCAAAGCCAAAAGAAATTTGTTGCTTTCAACATTAAACAACAAAGAATAGTTTTTTTAGAATTGAATTATATTGGAAACAACTTGAAAACAAGCAAGAAATGAAAGCTTCAAAGTTCATGAAATGGAACAACTGTATTAACTAACAAGAAGATTACAAAGGTTGTATGCTTCAAATGCTATAATCACAAAAACTATGGCTTACAAACTATGGCTTACAACAACTAACAAAGCTTGAAGGTTCTATGTGCACTCAAAAAACATGAAAGGAGAGAATGAAAGACAACTCAAAACCACTCCATTATATACTATCTCTTAACCCTAACCTAGCCGTCGCCAAACCCTAACCCTAACCGCCACCAAACCCTAACCTTCGCCACCACCAAACCCTAACCCTAACTGCCGCCAAACCCTAAGTAGTCTCCACTTCTAAACCCTAACCTAACTACTACAAGGATATGAATATTATTCATCCTATTAATGAATGTTTCACACATTCATCAACATTGGGAATTAGAAACGAATAGTATTTCTAACACTTCCACTCTATGAAGTTTCTAATCCGAACATGTTTATCAACTTATGATGTCATTCTTTTGATAATGCCTTGTTAAGGACATCCGCCACCATGTGTTCCGTTGGACAATATTCAAATCGAACTTCTCCATTTTCAACTCATTCTTGAACAAAATGATGTTGTACATCAATGTGTTTTGTCCGTGCATGGTGAGTGGGATTCTTGGTCAATGATATTGCACCTTGATTGTCACATCGAATCACCATCACTTTCTTCTTCTCCATGTATCTTAAATCCATCATCAATTTTGTTATCCATATGGCTTCTTTTGTGGCTTGCATGTTCGCCATGTATTCGGCCTCTGTGGTGGACAATGCTATTGTAGGTTGTCATTTGCTACTCCAAGAAATGGCTCCCCCTCCGATCATGAAAACAAACCCTGTGGTGGACCTCCTATCTTCAAGATCGCCACCCCAATCCGCATTGTAATATCCAAGAACTTCCTTGGATGGTGTTGCACCAAATTGTAATTTCATTTGCAATGTACCTTGCAAATATCGAAAGATTCGTTTGATGGCCATCCAATGCTCCATGTTAGGGTTCGCCATGTGCTGACTCAACACGCTTATTGGGTATGCCAAGTCGGGTCGTGTGCATAACATGGCATACATCAAAGACCCAACCGCTTGTTGATATAGAAATCCCTTTGATTCATCATTTCCATTCGCATTCCTTTGTAACTTCACCTTGGGATCCAATCGAACTCCAATGGGCTTACATTCCTCCATTCGAAAATGCTTCAATATTTCCTTGAGGTATTTGATTTGGTTGATGCGTAGGAGTCTTTCATGACGATTCCTTTCCACTTCCATCCCCAAAAAGAAATGTAACTCCCCGAGGTCCTTCATTTCAAACTTTTGACTCAATTCCTCTTTGATTTGCAAAAGTTTGTTTTGATCGTTGCACACCAAAATGAGGTCGTCCACATAGACCACAATGAAAAACTTGACATCTCCCACTTGTGCAACGTACACATTAGGATCAACCTCACTCTTCATACATTCAATGCTTTTGAAAAACGCATCTAACTTTTGATTCCATGCCCTTGGAGATTGTTTCAAACCATACAAGGACTTGTGAAGCTTACACACGAGATGTTCACCTCCTTGGTGCACGAACCCTTGAGGTTGCTCCATGTAAATCTCCTCTTCAAGCTCGCCATTGAGAAATGCGATTTTCACGTCCATTTGATGGATTTCCATGTCTTCCAAGGCCGCCAATGCAAGAATACAACGAATACATGTAAATTTTGCGACGGGCGCAAAGGTTTCGTTGTAATCCACTCCGTAGGTTTGGGTAAAACATCTTGCCACTAATCTAGCCTTGTAGCGTTCCACCTCCCCATTTGCGCCTTGTTTGATTTTAAACACCCATTTGCAAGAAATGGGTTTCCTACCAACGGGAAGTGGTACCAAAGTCCATGTGTTGTTTGTCATGAGAGAATCATATTCTTTTCGCATAGCACACTCCCACTGCTTGGAATTTTCACATGTCAATGCTTTTTCAATATTTTGGGGCTCCTCCAAAAATGCAACGGTGGCGCGCTCCACCTCTTTGGTAGCAATCCACCAATCCCGAGGCCATTCCCTTCGTTGCCTTTGAGGTCTTTCCCTCGGCTCATCTTGTGAAGGTTCACAAGATGGGTTTTCATTGGAAACAACAAATTCTTCTTCCGATGAAGAACTTGGTGTGGATTCACTTTGCACACCTTCCATTCTTGTTTCATTCAAAGGTCTATCTTGACTAAAGGTTAATGGTTCTTCTCCTTCAACTTCTTCATGCACAATTACATTTTCTTCTTTCTCAAGATGAGGTACTCCATGTATTTCCTTTGACCCTTCAATGAACACAACATCTCTACTTTTGATGATTCTCTTGGTTTTCACACACATCAAGCGATATACTTTGGTGCCTTCGTAATATCCTAAAAACACACAAGGCATGGACTTGGACTCTAATTTGGTCCTCTTCTCATCAGAGACATGTGCAAAGACTTTACAACCAAAAACTCTCAAATGAGACACATCGGGTTTCCTACCACTCCACGCTTCTTGAGGGGTCTTAGAATCAAGAGCCTTGGTTGGACATCGATTTTTGATGTACATCGCCGTGTTCATCGCTTCGCCCCAAAATGCAAGTTCCAACCCTTTTGCAAGAATCATGCTTCTTGCACATTCCATGATAGTTCTATTGGCACGTTCCGCAACACAGTTTTGTTGTGGGGAATAGGGCGCACTTGTTTATCGTTGAATTCCACATTCCGTAAGAAATGCATCAAATTTCTTAGACACAAATTCTCCTTCGTTGTCGGAACGTAGCACTTTGATTTTGTGACCAATTTCGTTCTCCACCAACGCCTTGTATTGTTTGAATTTTTCAAATGCTTCTCCTTTTGCCTTCAAAAGATAGACATGAGCTTTCCTTGAGAAATTGTCAATGAAAGTGAGAAAGTATCGCGCTCCACCATGCGATGTAGTCTTCATTGGCTCGCACACATCGGTGTGCAGAATTTCCAAAAGTTGTGAAGCCTTCATTGCTCTGTCCTTGGGAAATGATGTTCTTTAATGTTTGCCTTTGACGCATCCTTCACAAATGTGATGCAACGACACTTCTTTCAAATTCATGCCATCCACCATGGCATCTAACTTCTTAAGGCTTGCCATGTTGAGATGGCCAAGTCTTTCATGCCAAAGCATCGCACTTTCCTCCAAAGAATTTGCAATGTGTGCCATGTCCCTACGCACCTTCACATTAAAAAGGTACAAGTTCTTGTCCCTTCGTGCTTGTGCCACAACAACTCCTCGAGCATCGTTGACCTTACAACCATTCTTGTCAAACTCCACTTTGAAACCTTTCGAAATGAGTTTATTCACCAAAATGATATTATTCTTCATTTTTGGAACATGAAGAACTTGGGTGATGGTTGTGTGTCTCAATTGGCCTCCCACTTGCATTGTGGCTTTGATGTTCCCCTTGCCAATGGCCTCCAAAACGGTGTCATCACCAATGAACACCCTCCTTGGGGAAATGCGTTAGTACGTGGTAAACCATTTTTGTTCGAATGTCATGTGTTGCGTTGCCCCGGAATCGACAATCCAATCATACATGGTATGATCATTGGCACTCAATGCCGCAACAAACATTTGCTCGTGATCTTCACAAGTTTGATTAGCTTTTTCTTTTTCATCATTTTTCTTCTTTAAACAATTTCTCACAAAATGTTCGGGTTTCTTACAATAGAAGCAAAGCTTATTGTTTGACTTGTGAGTTTTGTTCACTAATGCGGTAGTCTCGGAACTCTCACATTTTTTTCTTTTGGACACTTTGTGAAGCAACCTTGTTACAATGAATTGAAGGTTTACATCTTTCGTGGACATGGACTCCAAGCTTGTGACTAAGTTATCAAAGGATGGAGGAAGGCTCGTGAGGAGTACCATGTAAACATATTCATTCGTAATGTTCACCTTGATAGAATATAGTTGGTCCGCAAGGGCTTTCACCGTGTTGGTGTGCACAAGCATGTCATCTCCTTCTTGCATTTTGATGGTGAAGAATCTCGTTCGAAGGAACAACTTGTTGCCAATGGTCTTAGCTTCATGCACACCACAAAGAGCCTCCCATGCACTTCTCACATCGTCACAATATTGAATATGTGCAAGTTGGGCATCCATGAGATGTTCACAAAGTAATGTAAAAGCCTTGGTCTCTTTTTCGTTGTAATCGACCCTTGCAACTTCTTCACTTGGCAAGGTGGCACTCCCATCAACAAATTTCCAAAGCCCATGTTTGGAAAGCATCATGCGCATTTTGAACTTCCAAAGGTGAAAGTTGCCACCATCAAACTTTTCCATCACTTTGAAGGACTCCATTTGAAAAGAAGACATTTTGAACACAAATGTTACAACAAACACTCTCAAACTTGAAAGTTGAAGTTTTCAACAACTAAAAGAACTCTCTTCCAAACACTTTCACTTTGAAACTTGATACTTTCAAAAACAAATTTTTCACACTTGAAAAACTTACAACACCTTGAAGAAATCTCTTCCACACCTCCCACTCACTTGGAAAGACTATTACTCTCTTTGCAACCTTACAAACTAAAAGCCTTCCCTCAAAAGGATTTTCCCTTTCTATGTGGTACAAGCAAACACTTTCAAAACTTAAAAAGAAGTTTTTCTAAAACCTTTACAAAAAACTTGAAAAACTTCTCTTACACCTCAAACATCAATGTTGAAACTTTCAACAACTCGAAGAACTCTCTTCCACACTTTTGAACTTAAAACTTGAAACTTAAAGACTTGAAGAACACTCTTCCACACTTAAGAACTTACAACACTTTGAAAAAGTCTCTTCCACACCTCCCACTCACTTGGAAAAGTTGCAAGCTCTTTGTATGCCACCACTTGGAAATGAACTCCCACTCACTTTGCAAACTAAGAACCTTGTCTCAAAAGGATTTTTTTTTTTTTTTTTCTATGCAATACAAGCTCAAAACCTTTCACTACTTCTTGTTCTAACACAATGTCCTTTCTCTTGCTTGGTGTGGGCCCATAACCTATTGGAAACAACTTGAAAACAAGCAAGAAATGAAGCTTCAAAATTCATGAAATGGAACAATTGTATTAACTAACAAGAAGATTACAAAGGTTGTATGCTTCAAATGCTACAATCACAAAACTATGGCTTGTAACAACTAACAAAGGTTGAAGGTTCTATGTGCACTCAAAAAACATGAAAGGAGAGAATGAAAGACAACTCAAAACCACTTGATTATATACTAACTCCTAACCCTAAAGTAGTCGCCACTTAACCCTAACCTAGCCGCCACCAAACCCTAACCCTAGCCACCATTTAACCCTCACCGCCACCAAACCCTAACCCTAGCCGTCGCCAAACCCTATGTAGTCTCCACTTCTAAAACCTAACCTAACTACTACAAGGATATGAATACTATTCATCCTTTTGATGAATGTTTCACACATTCATCAACATTAGGAATTAGAAACGAATAATATTTCTAACAAATTGCAAAGAAGGAATGAACATGTAGTGTAGATGGTGGTCGTGTAATGGATGTTGTGACATCTAAAATCCAATCTGACTATGGAGGCAACTCTCCTGACAAAGGAGTTCTAGAAAAACTAAAGGAGAAAGGAAAGGCTTGGCCTTTTATACATCCACCAAAAAGTTGAAACCCTAAGCACTTAATAGTGTACATTCACTTAAGAACGTACATTAACCTTAAAAGACATGACGGGCGTGCCCGTAACTAGCCATCATATATGAGGTCGTGCATATGGGCATGACAAACCTCACACAAGAGGCATTTTTTGAATATATATACATATATAAGGTCAACAATCTTTCTCCTTTGTTAATGTCTATTTAATATATATTTTTTTATCATATGAACTTTCACTCTTGCATTGTCTAAATTATAAAGGGAGTTGTTGCCACTTCGGCTTTTGCACGTTGGATGTGTTATGTAGATGTCCTAGACCCTCACATCCACAATCGAAATGTTTTGGAATCCTTATGCAATAATGCCATCAAAAGTGTGAAAAAGGAGCACATGGCTCCTTTCAACAAGAGCCTACCCATGTGTGACCTTGTTCTAGGCCTATAATTCCTTCAACAAGTTTAGGTTCATTATGACATGAATATAAATATGAAGATGTTCATGGAAACATTGTAGACGTTGGTATCCTTGTAGGTGAGCAACAAATAGAAAGTTTTTTGGTTGAAGCAATGGAACTAGTCTTAAATTCTTAAGGAAGCCCATAAGTTTTTGAAGGTTGATTTGTCTAATGTAATTTTTGAAGAATGGTTCCACAAGGCGACATTTTCGTTTCAGGTATTGCTTCCATCCCTTTTATGGATTCCATGTAGCATTTAGTTGCATTACATTGCTTTCACTTCTATTTTTTTAAACATAGCTCAAGTTCCAATCATTTGATCATGTCTTTTCTTTCTAGCTTGAAGTAGAGGCATCCAAACATGGTAAAGGACCTTGGGGTCTCAGCTTTGGACGATGTGGAAGTGTAGAACATCCAAGATTTTTATTAGATGTTGAAGGTTTGAATTATGGGAATTGGCCTTTTTTTCGTGAATTCAAGCCAAAGGGGGGTATCTTCAAAAGTAAAACCTAAGACCAACAATATGGAGCTAAGGAGGCTGCTAAGCGTGTTGTTTATAGGTAAACACCTTAATTTTCCTCGTTTTGAGTGAACATATGAGATTCTTTCATTCTGAGCTTTTGCATCATTACATTCCTATAAAAAGAAATCTTATTTTCTTGCAACTCTTATTTTCATGTCTCATTGGCCCAACATGCTATCCGGACTCTTCCTATTTTTTTCAAGATATGGTGTGATCCAATCACCAAAACCATCATGTTTCGCAAGGATTTACTAAAGGATTAGTATTTTCAACACCTTAAATTGGTAGTTGGATTACCCATGTGAGTGCACTCTTGAGTCGAAACTTCAATTGAGGGAAAAGCTTGATGAAGGTTTCATGGAGGAGACCCAATCCATAGATTTTAGTATGAAAGGACAAAGTGAGAAGAAGGGACAAAAGTTCGTTGTTGTTTATATAGCCAAGATTGCTACACAAGATACTAGATTCTTTGCAAAGGATGAACAAGTAGACCCTTTTCCTCCTCCAACTCCAATGAAAAAATTTCAAACCAGCTTGCAGTGGAGGAGTTTCAAGAACGTTTCAGAAGATGATTCCTTGGTCATTCTTGCACCTCTCCCACATTGCCCCTATGTTGGTCTATGGTTCCCTCTAGTCAACATCCATTGTGTCAACATTCCAGCTTTCTTGGTTGGCTTTCATGAGGGAAAAGGAAACCTTTGGCTCTTGGCCTCCTAAGTACAAGGACCTCAAGTAGATGTTCTCCAAGGTTGTCAATAACACCTTATCTCAATGCTAGTTCTTAACTTTATAATTCAAGTTCCAGATGTTAACTAGTGAAATTATGTTTTGTAGGACTCACTTTTTGTGATGCCATCCTTGCTAGTTACGGAGGTACCATCTAGTCTTCCAATGCTCTTGGTGTTTGACCCCCCATATTCAATCCCCTATTGGAACCAAAAGGCCAAGAATTGTGTCTATGTAATATTTGGCTTTGCAAACAATACTTGCATGGTGATGGTGCTATCATCATTTTCCTTATTGTTCTCAAGGAAATCAAATCATTCCTTGAAAACAATGGATATGTAATGAAATCCATTCGAGGTGGGTGGTCATAAACATTTTGCCTCACATGAACCATGCCATCAAAGGAAGATGGTAATGTTCTTCCTTCATTCATGTGTGGATGCTTCCTTTTTTCTTATGCTTTGGATAATCCAATTTATTATTCATTGTTTGCTTGCAAATTCTTCTAAGTTAGGTAACCCTTCTTGTTTGAAACATTGAGGGTTTCAAGTTTCAAGAGCCTCATTTAGACATGGTTAGGTAGGGTGTGTTGTTGGCAGAGGATGACATGTTTTATAACCACATTAACTTAGACACTATAAATCCAAATCGAGCATCACATTCATAGGAGACTAAGAGATCCATGTTTCCATGTTGATTGTACTCATCCAATCTTGCTATCCCCCTGATTATTTAATTGTGGGGATGAATTCGTCCACAAGTTAGTGCTCTTTCATTTTATATCCAACCTTATTTAAGATTGTCACTTGTTTCGAATGACCCATTATGTTTTGTTGCATCTTCTTTTCAGATAATTGCATTTGCGCTTGTCAATCCCTTAGTCGGCATGTTCTTGTGTTGGAGTTGACCAAGATGTATATAGGGAGGTTATACAACCTCTTGTAGAGAAGGCAACCCTTGAGGATGAGACTATGGTGGCTAGCAAAGTTGTGCCTAACTCTCCACCAATGAAGAAAACTAGAGTCACCTTTGATTGTGAGTAAGTTGAAATTCATGTTCTTTTCGTTCTTTGTTCTTGCCTTCAAACGTCCTTAATGCGGTTCATTTTTTCTATGATGTTTTCTCTTTGCAAAGGTTTGGATTGGAAAAGGTAAAAAATAGTTCCCTTTCATGCATGAAATGATTTTTTCCCTAGCCTTCCTCAAATCCAATCAGTATTTGCATACTTGAAGACATGGTTCGACAAATGGCTTTGTTAGCCTTTCCACCCTCTCCTAGTGGTTGTAAAGAAATTTGACAAACATGTACTAGGATTTATTAACAATGAGGCATTAGAATGATCAATTTAGATTTTTGTTTCCAATTTTTGTTAAGACTTTTTATTCTTTCTTGAGCTCACGGGTGGGCCTTCATTTGTAGGTCCTAGGGTTGGCAATACACAATTTTTTAAGTTCGTGTTCCTTCTTTAGTTTTTCACCTCTTCAATTTTGGTCGTCAATATGGATTTCTATCTATTACGTTCAATTGCTTTTTCGTTTTCCAATTTGTCCAATTTTGTCAATGGGAACATAAGATGAAAACTTCTTTTATGAAAACTCCCATTATAACATTGCAACCCTACGTATGACATTCATTGTCCTCTTCAATTTCTCTTCATCGTAAAAGAACTAATATAGTTACAACCTTATAGGATAATGGTAATTCTTCATCCTTATTATGTAACTTATAGTTGTAAAGTTTCAACTTTATAGTCAATTTAGTGCACTTTCCTATTAGGGCATATGTTGTAAAACTTTTTGTTATGGTCGCTGTTGACCAAAATGCAAAATGTTGGCCAATGATATTAAAAACAAATAAAATTCATGCATGTCCTATGACCCTTGAAAAGCAACAATTAGAACATAGGGTTGATGGAATTGTCAAAAGGGGACCATCAACCTTATGTTCTAACAATTGCTTTTTGACGACCCCTTGATATTTCTTCATGTATGGTTGACATACTTTATCATAGTTCTTACGTGCTACAATAATTCAATGCATGTCATTTTCATATTCAAACATGGATTTAACATTTTATGACCATCTATTAAATGTGATGGTCATTCCATAATTCCTTGCCTGCTTATGTAAACTCATGTGTTGCAAGCTTGTATGTGTTTTCCATGGAAATTCTATGAACTCATTAGGGTTATACAATATTCATGTGGTTTAAAATCTATGAATTTTTTTCATGTTCTATGTGTTGTTTGGGTACTTTTTAAAGAAAGAAGATTTATTCAGGAACGACTCTTGTTTCAAATTTTGTTTTATAATAATAGAATTCAAATCCTTTTCAAGAAGAATAATTGTTTGTGCCATTGTATAATAAACCAACTTACAACTGATTGCAAATAGCAAGAGCCAAATCCCAACTATATTGTTCTAGAAATATTTTTTGGATTGTCATTCTTTTAGAAGATGGTCTATTGGCCAATAAGATGGTCAATCTTCCACAAGTTTCAAGAACATCAAAATTTCCAATTTTGTTGGTTTCTCTACACACAAAAATGCATATTGCTTTGTCAGTCTTCAACCCTTGGGATAATGAAGCTAAAATCCTTCTAACTACAAGAAACCCGATGCACTATTGCATGTAACTAAAGTGGAACCTTTTAGTCAACAACAATACATGCCAAGATGCATTATGTTGGAAATGCAATCCATAATGGAAAATAGGTTGATGGTCAACAATATTGATTTTTTTTTTCATTTTGTTCAGATTCATAAAAAATAAAAATTACATACTTACACACCCATACACTTCTTGCACCAACAAAACATGTATTCCAATGTGGTTAATCCATTACACAACCTTGCTAAAGATAATATTCAGTATTTCTTAAGATCTTATCCTAGGATCAATTTAATGGTTATGGCTTCATCTTTGGTAATCTTGAGGGAGCCTTCCATATTTGAAGGTGGTTCCTTGTGCACTCCCGTGGATACCTCTAGATGTGTTAGTTTTTTAAATGTTCATAAGATCAATGGTGTTATCAAATTTTGTTTTGAATGTATTGAACAGAGCTGAATTCCATTGGTGTTTGGTTATTTTGAGTTGAACCTATTTATGACCTTGGAGTACTCGACAATGTGCTTTCCTCGGAATTTGTCATTACATCATCTGAATCTACCATAACTTTGCAGCATGTTGGTGAGCTCAATTCCTCCACCTTGTTAGTGGTAATGTTATTTGTCGGCACCAATTCGTCCATCTCCCTATTGTAAACAAATATTAATGATTCATGGATCATCCTCTGCATTGTTTGAGTTTCTAGGCCATTGTTGTTGTAAGATCGATTCATTTATTTTCTTATTTGCCTATAATTTGAAAAGGTTACCGATGAAATCGTGTTTTGAAAATTTGAGAAGTCGAGTCTATAGGTCATGGATTATCCCTAGGAGGTTATTGTAAATTGCTCAAAAATTCCAGGATGAACATCTTTATCATGGTCCCATATATCTTGTAATCTTGAAAATGATTAAAGGATACCCAATATCCAACCTTTGCTTCGTATTCTTCATCTACACTTTTGAATTTTTTTTGTTCTATAAATAAATCCAAGTCCAAGTCTAGCAATGTTTAGCAAGAATGTCAAGGGGTATGGATATTGTGACATGTTGTAAATGAACAAATGAAAAAAAAACTAGGTTACTTTATTGGTATGTTGAAGCTTGCAACAATAATAATATTCATGTGTAAGATATTACACAATTGCATGCATCTATGACCACAACCCTAACATTGGGTTTGTGACTCAATGTGGAATGCAAGGGCGCATGAGGTTAGGAGAGTGTATTCAAGAGTGAAACACATTTTCACAAGTGGGCAGAGTGTAAGAGATTCATTCCAATGACTCCCAAGTGCACTCCCATTTTAAGAATTGCATTCGTGCAAGAACCCCAAATGTTCATAACCTTAGTTGAAAGAACAAACAAGCACCAAATTGGCCCCCCATGATACCATTGGAAAGGTTTTGAAGTTTAAATGCCTAAAGTACCCTTGCATTGTTCATTTAGATGTGAAATGCATGAGTTATGATCAAAAGAAGGGTCGGGAATCAAATTGGAAATTTGACTCCTAATCACAAATCCTTTTAGAGCAAGGGTTAAATCATCTCTAATCAAGGCATGTAATACACCATTGAAAAGACTATTTGTATCCAACTAGTGATATTAAATCTTAGAATAACTACAAAATCTGCATGCATATGTTATTATCAGGTAGTTTTCTATGTTAATTATAAATTCTAGAATCAAATGTTGTCCATATTAAGAGGTAATTATTTATAATAAGTTGAAAAATAACATAAGATAATTAGGTGTTCTTTTATCATAATTTGATTTTGAGACAAGAGATTACATATAGTTGAAACATTTTAAATTGCCCTAGGATTGCAATGCCACATGGAATTATAAATGACATGGCAAAATAGTTTTTGTGTTAGAGAATATTTTTCCATGTCAACAAGATCTGTCAAAAAAATAAATACTTGCCAATGTGGTAGAATATTTTTAAAATATTCATTTTTGCTCAGGCTCATGATGACAAGTTCATGAAATAATAATCTTGGTAGATAACATATAACCAAGTTGAGGCGTTGTGGGCCCTGGGAAGCTTTTGTTGAAGTGAATAGTTTGCAAAGTAACAACCATGAAAATGTAATTCATCCCAACCTGAATTTTTTCATATGAAATTGAACCTTTTTGTATGTGTTGATGGTAATGTTGCATTGTAGTTGAATGGGATAAGGCACATATTCGCATTGGCACAAAGGTGTTGCTAAGGAACCCAATTTTGAAATAAAAAGTTGGAATAATGGTAATTTGTGGGTTGCGTGGAGCAAGATTGGTGATAAGGAGATAAGTATAGAGTATGTGGGCGTGAAATTGGTGGGGGTGTTTATGTTTGATTTAATGGTGCCATTTGGTGAAATGGCAATGGATTCCCGCAACTTTGTGGTCATTAAAGTTTGTCAAGGTTTTTCATGATGTGGTGCTTCCAGAAGAATCTACAAGATTAGATAGTTTGTAGTTGGTAATCCAACTATGCAAGTTGGAACAATATTGTTACATCATACTTATTGACGCGCACCTAAGTCCCGGGGTGAACCCACTTGAGGGTTCACCAAAGTCAAGTTGCGAAAAGTTGAGACTTGGAGGCACGCTCCCGTCTTCCAACTCTAAAAAGGGGTAGAGGGTCGAGTTGGGAGCCCAGGGATTAGACTAGGAAGAGGGACTAGCTTAGCTCATGTGATTCTGCATCCAAAAACCAACCACGGGAGGTTAGTTTAGCATTCGGGACACCCTTGGGTGTTGGGACAAGCCACGGGCACTTGGACACACAAGACTCACCACGGCCTGGATTCGGGGGAAGCCACCACCTTCCCCCATATAGTATTCTCTGCAGCTCGCAGTGGAGGCTACATCCTGTTAGAAATATTATTCGTTTCTAGTTCCCAATGTTGATGAATGTGTTAAACATTCATCAAAAGGATGAATAGTCTACACGTCCTTGTAGTCATTAGGTTAGGGTTTAGAAGTGGAGACTACTTAGGGTTTGGCGGCGGCTAGGGTTAGGGTTAAGCGACGGCTAGGGTTAGGGTTTGGTGGCGGCGAGGTTAGGGTAAAGTGGTGGCTACTTTAGGGTTAGGAGATAGTATATAATGGAGTGGTTTTGAGATGTCTTTCATTCTTTCCTTTCATGGTTGTTGAGTGCACATAGAACCTTCAAGCTTTGTTAGTTGTTGCAAGCCATAGTTTTATGATTGTAGCATTTGAAGCGTACAACCTTTGTAATCTTCTTTTAGTTAATACAATTGTTCCATTTCATGAACCTTGAGTGTTGCTTTTCTTGCTTGTTTTCAAGTTATTTCCAATAGGTTATGGGCCCACACCAAGCAAGAGAAAGGACATTGTGTTAAAACAAGAAGTAGTGAAAGGTTTGAGCTTGTATTGCATAGGAAAAAGGAGAGAATCCTTTTGAGACAAGGTTCTTAGTTTGCAAAAGGAGAGAGAGTTCATTTCCAAGTGGTGGCATACAAGGAGCTTGCAACTTTTCCAAGTGAGTGGGAGGTGTGGAAGAGGCTTCTTCAAAGTGTTGTAAGTTCTTAAGTGTGGAAGAGTGTTCTTCAAGTGTTTAAGTTGCAAGTTTGAAGTTCAAAAGTGTGGAAGAGAGTTCTTCAAGTTTTTGAGGTTTCCAACATTGAAGTTTGAGGTGTAAGAGAAGGTTTTCAAGTTTCTTATAAAGGTTTTTACGAAACTTGTTTTGTTTAAGTTTTTGAAAGTGTTTGCTTGTACAACATAGAAAGGGAGAATCCTTTTGAGGGAAGGCCTTTAGTTTGCAAGGTTGCAAAGAGAATAGTCTTCACAAGTGAGTGAGAGGTGTGGAAGAGATTTCTTCAAGGTCTTGTCAGTTTTTCAAGTGTGAAAAAAACTTGTTTTTGAAAGTATCAAGGTTTTCCAAGTGAAAGTGTTTGGAAGATAGTTCTTTTAGTTGTTGAAAACTTCAACTTTCAAGTTTGAGAGTGTTTGTTGTAGCATTTGTGTTCAAAATGTCTTCTTTTCAAATGGAGTCCTTGAGAGTCATGGAGAAGTTTGATGGTGGCAACTTTCACCTTTGGAAGTTCAAAATGCGCATGATGCTTTCCAAACATGGGCTTTGGAAATTTGTTGATGGGAGTGCCACCTTGCCAAGTGAAGAAGTTGCAAGGGCCGATTATAACGAAAAAGAGACCAAGGCTTTTGCATTGCTTTGCGAACATCTCACGGATGCCCAACTTGCACACATTCAATATTGTGACAATGTGAGAAGTGCGTGGGAGGCTCTTTGTGGTGTGCATGAAGCTAAGACCATTGGCAACAAGTTGTTCCTTCGAAGGAGATTCTTCACCATCAAAATGCAAGAAGGAGATGACATGCTCGTGCACATCAACACGGTGAAAGCCCTTGCGGACCAACTACGTTCTATCGAGGTGAACATTACGGATGAAGATGTTTACATGGTACTCCTCATGAGCCTTCCTCCATCCTTTGATAACTTAGTCACGAGCTTGGAGTCCATGGTCACGAAAGATGTAGACCTTCAATTCATTGTAGCAAGGTTGCTTCACGAAGTGTCCAAAAGAAAAGAATGTGAGAGTTCCGAAACTACCGCATTAGTGAACAAAACTCACAAGCCAAATGAGAAGCTTTGCTTTTATTGTAAGAAACCGGGGCATTTTGTGAGAAATTGTTTGAAGAAGAAAAATGATGAAAAAGAAAAAGTTAATCAAGCTTGTGAAGATCACGAACAAATGTTTGTTGCGGCATTGAGTGCCAATGATCATACCACGTATGATTGGATTGTCGATTCGGGTGCAACACAACACATGACATTCGAACAAGAATGGTTTACCACGTACGAGCGCATTTCCCCAAGGAGGGTGTTCATGGGTGATGACACCATTTTGGAGGCCATTGGCAAGGGGAGCATCAAAGCCACATTGCAAGTGGGAGGCCAATTGACACACACAACCATCACCCAAGTTCTTCATGTTCCAAAAATGAAGAATAATCTCATTTCGGTGAGCAAACTCGTTTCCGAAGGTTTCAAAGTGGAGTTTGACAAGGATGGTTGTAAGGTGAACGATGCTCGAGGAGTTGTTGTGGCACAAGCACGAAGGGACAAGAACTTGTACCTTCTTAATGTGAAGGTGTGTAAGGACATGGCACACATTGCAAATTCTTTGGAGGAAAGTGCGATGCTTTGGCATGAAAGACTTGGCCATCTCAACATGGCAAGCCTTAAGGAGTTAGATGCCATGGTGGATGGCATGAATTTGAAAGAAGTGCCATTGCATCACATTTGTGAAGGATGCGTCAAAGGCAAACATCAAAGAACATCATTTCCCAAGGATGGAGCAACGAGGGCTTCACAACTTTTGGAGATTGTGCACACCGATGTGTGCGGGCCAATGAAGACTACATCGCATGGTGGAGCGCGATACTTTCTCACTTTCATTGACGATTTCTCAAGGAAAACTCATGTCTATTTTTTGAAGGCCAAAGGAGAAGCGTTTGAAAAATTCAAACAATACAAGGCCTTGGTGGAGAACGAAATTGGTCACAAAATCAAAGTGCTACGTTCCGACAACGGAGGAGAATTTGTGTCTAAGAAATTTGACACATTTCTTGCGGAATGTGGAATTCAACGACAAACAAGTGCGCCCTATTCCCCACAACAAAACGGTGTTGCGGAACGTGCCAATAGAACCATCATGGAATGTGCAAGAAGCATGATTCTTGCACAAGGGTTAGGACTTGAATTTTGGGGCGAAGCGGTGAACACGGCGGTGTACATCAAAAATCGATGTCCAACCAAGGCTCTTGATTCCAAGACCCCTCAAGAAGCGTGGAGTGGTAGGAAACCCGATGTGTCCCATTTGAGAGTTTTCGGTTGTAAAGCTTTTGCACATGTCCCCGATGAGAAGAGGACCAAATTAGAGTCCAAGTCCATGCCTTGTGTGTTTTTAGGATATTACGAAGGCACCAAAGCGTATCGCTTGATGTGTGTGAAAACCAAGAGAATCATCAAAAGTAGAGATGTTGTGTTCATTGAAGGGTCAAAGGAAATAGGTGGTGTACCTCATCTTGAAAAAGAAGAAAATGTAGTTGTGCATGAAGAGGTTGAGGGAGAAGAACCATTGCCCTTTAATCAAGATAGACCTTTGAGTGAAACAAGAATGGAAGGTGTGCAAAGTGAATCCACACCAAGTTCTTCATCGGAAGAGGAATTTGTTGTTTCCAATGATAACCCATCTTGTGAACCTTCACAACATGCACCGAGGGAAAGACCTCAAAGGCAACGAAGGGAATGGCCTCGGGATTGGTGGATTGCTACCAAGGAGGTGGAGCGCGCCACCATTGCATTTTTGGAGGAGCCCCAAAATATTGAAGAAGCATTGACATGTGAAAATTCCAAGGAGTGGGAGTGTGCGATGCGAGAAGAATATGATTCCCTCATGACAAACAACACATGGACTTTGGTACCACTTCCCATCGGAAGGAAACCCGTTTCTTGCAAATGGGTGTTCAAAATCAAACAAGGCGCAAATGGGGAAGTGGAACGCTATAAGGCTAGATTAGTAGCAAGAGGTTTTACCCAAACCTACGGAGTGGATTATAACGAAACTTTTGCGCCGGTCACAAAATTTGCATCTATTCGTTGTATTCTTGCATTGGCGGCCTTGGAAGACATGGAGATCCATCAAATGGACGTGAAAACCGCATTTCTCAATGGCGAGCTTGAAGAGGAGATTTACATGGAGCAACCTCAAGGGTTCGTGCACGAAGGAGGTGAACATCTCGTGTGTAAGCTTCACAAGTCCTTGTATGGTTTGAAACAATCTCCAAGGGCATGGAATCAAAAGTTAGATGCATTTCTCAAAAGCATTGAATTTATCAAGAGTGAGGCGGATCCTAGTGTGTACGTTGCACAAGTGGGAGGTGTGAAGTTTTTCATTGTGGTCTATGTGGATGACCTCATTTTGGTGTGCAACGATCAAAACAAACTTTTACAAATCAAAGAGGAATTGAGTCAAAAGTTTGAAATGAAAGACCTTGGGGAGTTGCATTTCTTTTTGGGGATGGAGGTGGAAAGGAATCGTGATGAAAGACTCCTTCGCATCAACCAAATCAAATACCTCAAGGAAATATTGAAACGGTTTCGAATGGAGGAATGTAAGCCCATTGGAGTTCCATTGGATCCCAAGGTGAAGTTACAAAGGAATGTGAATGGAAATGATGAATCAAAGGGATTTCCATATCAACAAGCGGTTGGGTCTTTGATGTATGCCATGTTGTGCACACGACCCGACTTGGCATACCCAATAAGCGTGTTGAGTCAACACATGGCGAACCCTAACATGGAGCATTGGATGGCCGTGAAACGAATCTTTCGATATTTGCAAGGTACATTGCAAATGAAATTACAATTTGGTGGAACACCATCCAAGGAAGTTTTTGGATATTGTGATGCGGATTGGGGTGGTGCTCTTGAAGATAGGAGGTCCACCACAGGGTTTGTTTTCACGATTGGAGGTGGAGCGATTTCTTGGAGTAGCAAACGACAACCCACCATAGCATTGTCCACCACGGAGGCGGAATACATTGCGAACACGCAAGCCACAAAAGAAGCCATATGGATAACAGAATTGATGATGGATTTAGGATACATGGAGGAGAAGAAAATGATGGTGATTCGATGCGACAATCAAGGTGCGATATCATTGACCAAGAATCCCACTCACCATGCACGAACAAAACACATTGATGTACAACATCATTTTGTTCGAGAACGAGTTGAAAATGGAGAAGTTCGATTTGAATATTGTCCAACCGAACACATGGTGGCGGATGTCCTTACTAAAGCATTATCTAAAGAATGACATCATAAGTTGATAAACATGTTCGGATTAGAAACTTCATAGAGTGGGAGTGTTAGAAATACTATTCGTTTCTAGTTCCCAATGTTGATGAATGTGTTAAACATTCATCAAAAGGATGAATAGTCTACACGTCCTTGTAGTCATTAGGTTAGGGTTTAGAAGTGGAGACTACTTAGGGTTTGGCGGCGGCTAGGGTTAGGGTTAAGCGACGGCTAGGGTTAGGGTTTGGTGGCGGCGAGGTTAGGGTAAAGTGGTGGCTACTTTAGGGTTAGGAGATAGTATATAATGGAGTGGTTTTGAGATGTCTTTCATTCTTTCCTTTCATGGTTGTTGAGTGCACATAGAACCTTCAAGCTTTGTTAGTTGTTGCAAGCCATAGTTTTATGATTGTAGCATTTGAAGCATACAACCTTTGTAATCTTCTTTTAGTTAATACAATTGTTCCATTTCATGAACCTTGAGTGTTGCTTTTCTTGCTTGTTTTCAAGTTATTTCCAATACATCCAAATGGCACAAATTCCCAGGACTCCCGAAATGGAGTCCCGAAATTGTCTCGGCGGGACTCTCGACTGCAGAGTTGGATCGCGACGAGGTCTGAACCAAAGTTGTAGCCCTCGTCGAGATCTTTTCAACGCCATGTCACACACTCAAATCGGATGTCGAGAAGAGGTCGATTCCCGACTTTTAGTGGTCGGGAGTCAAACTGCCAGTTTGACTCCCAGCCCTTCTTTTGCCCATAACTTGGGTTGTAGATGTCCAAATGACTAATGTGAGGCCATTTTCGATATCTACGTTTCAAGACCTTTTCAACGACACCAATAACACTCCAATGCGAGGTGTTTTGAGCCTTGCTGTCGAGCTCTGAACATTCGGGAGTCCCGGAGGACTCCAAATCCCCAACTTTTCCAAGTGTTGGGCTTCACCCCCACACTTGGCCAAAGTAGGGTTGTGACACTTATTGTCTATGAACTCTTGAAGATGCATGCAAGCTAGTTTGTTATGTACAAGGAATATTTTGTGGTCAATAATCTTGTAGATTTTGGATCCATGTAATACCATGAATGGTCATATCAACTATCCAAATGTTCGATAAGAAGTAACGACATGCATGAACATAAATGGCCATTAGGTGTATGTTAAATTAGATGGTATTATACATGATTAGAATTCGTTCATCACTAAACCATCACTAAGTGGAGTCATAAAATTGACCATGTAATAGTTAGATATATGGCTAAGATTGTCTATGTATGTCACCATCATGAAAGACCATTTGTTTACATGTAATTAAACATTACATATTTAATGGTTTATTTAAAATTATGGATCCAATGGCTAGGATAGAAAGATCTTACGCATGCTATACCATCCACATGTCATCATTACAAAAGACCATGTGTTTAATTTGCCAAACCCTAACCCTAATATCCAATGACTAGGATAAATAGATCTTATGCATCCTATATGGTTCATGTATCATCATTATACAAAACCATGTATCTAATTTATCAAACTTTAACCTTAATATCCAATGGCTACAACCTTACACATCCCATAATGTCCATGTGTCATTAATATATAAGATCACCAATCTAATTTTATGAACTTTAACCTTAAAATCCAATGGTTAGGATAAAAAAATCTTATGCATCTTCGGCTATCCATGTGTCATCACTACAAAAAACCATGTGTCTAACTTATAAACCTTAAAATTAATATCCAATGGATAGGATTATACAATCTTACACATCCAAGATTGTCCATGTGTCATCATTATAGAAGATCGCCTATCTAATTTTACAAACCCTAACCCTAATATCCAATGGTTAGTTTGAATGATTTGACAAACCAAATGCTGTGCATGTGGCATCACTACAAAATACCACATGTGTACATGCAATTTTGTAGTAAATACTTAATATTTTAGGGTGAAAGCACATTATAATGACCCCCTTTGGGACGTCACATTGTATTACTTTTTAGGGGTGTGCATGTTTGAATGTATCCCACCTCAAACTTTTGAAAAAAAATCACAATATTATGTTAAAATATAACCTAGGCAAGATATTAGAAAAAAAAAAATTCATTTCAATTTATAATGTGGGAGATTGAAGTATATTTGTGAAATAAATGTAATGTAAATATGTATTCAAAAACACAAATATATTAAAAAATAATTTAAATGATTTTTTATTTCTATGAAAGTGAAAGGTATATTGAACCATGCCATTTCACATCATTTGAACCATGTGATTAATTTGAAAATTTTCATTTCAAAAATGATTTTTTCCAACAAAGATGTGATACATGTGTGGAAAATTGAAAATTTGACAAGTTATCATGTTCACATGGAAAATGACAAACATAACTAGATGGGCCATTTTTAAAATTCCATTAAAATTTATTATTATAATTACTAATGAAACTTTAAAGTTAATGTAGTCAAAACAAAATAGTGGCCTTATTATACCAATGTATATTATAAATATACCCATCCAAATCTTTAAATATAAATAATGAAATGTTTATTATTTTAAAAATAATATTACATAACATTAGTTTTGTAAAAATAATAATTGGGCAAGCCCATCCTTGGGTGGTACCACTGAGAACGTCACACTTTGATTTTCTTGGAACCATCAAAACTTTGAAAATCATAGGAATAATTAAATAAATATTTTCATAAATTATTTTTCATGAATACTTTTATTATTTTATATAGATTTTGAAATTTCAATAATATCAATAATATTTGTATTTTGATGTTCCTAATCATTACATTTAGAAACAAATTTAGGAACATAATGTTGGTTCATTTATTTAAACTTTTTGGTCAATAACAAAAATTTGAAACATGAGTTTAAAATTTTCTTAGGAATGTTTTCCTAAGTAATTTGGAAGTCATTTTATTTGTAGATTTTTATTAGGCACTTAATTCAATAATTATACTTTAATTATGAATTTCCAATGTTAAAGCTATCAATTTTTGAAGGGGCCATTTTAATTAGGAATATAAATTATTAAAAAATTCTAATTTTTTTATTCCAAAATAAACTTCAAACCATATATTAATGCATGCAATTGATAAACATGAAAAAAAAATTATAGTTGCAAAAACATTTACGGTAAATAGCATGGGAAAATGATTTGGCTATTTTTTATTCCTTAACCATTCCTTGAGGTGGTTTTTAGTGGTACCACCCAAAGATGAATTTGCACAAATGTAGGCCGCAAAAAACCAAAATTGATACCCAAAATTAAATGTACCATATTTTACCATATTTTTGGAACACTTATAATGTATGTATTATAATAGTATACTCAAAAGTGCCCCAAAAGGGATCACCATAATATCCTCTCACCCTACACAAAATATTTAAGGATCTAATGGTTAGGATTCATTGAACTAATGAGATCAAAGGATTGCCCACATGACTACTTATTGAGGCACCAAGAGTCATTGCTTAATTTGTGACCAAATATCTATTATTCAATTTAATGATTTAGAAGTTGATGGTGGAGATGTGACAATCTTATGAGGAAATATATGTTGCTTGTCTTTCCCTACTATAGTCATGAATGACATGGCGACAAATGACATATATTACTAGTAGCATAAGTCACGAATATGATTTTATTGTGTTATCATGTAGTGGTAAATGACATTTATTACTACAAATGGAGTCATAAGTGATCTAATTTATGCCATGTTTTGGCATAGTGGAATGAAAAAAATATGAAAGAAATGACATATAATGAAATTAACACAATTTTATCTTTTCAAAAGACAAAATTGATCACAAAAAAATTATTATGTTCACACAAAATAATTTAATCATTGTCACTAGTAATGCAAAACAATGCAAATCATAAGTGTATAATTATGCTAGTTTAGACCAATGATAAGAAGTGAAGGGAAGGGGTAAGGGAATTTGTAATTCATTCACTTTGGTTGTTCACCTCAATGGGGTTGTTAAGAATTAAAGATGATAACTTGCAACCTTTTTTTTACTATTGAACTAGTCATAACTACAAGCCTTGAATATTGTATTTTTACACTTAACAAAGGCATAATTGTGGATTCTTTCATATTTATAACATGTAGTTCTTATACCCTTGGGGTTTTTGGGTGTCACAAATTGTCATCTTTTGATGTAAACAAATGTGAACCATTGATTTTCAAGTTTTTATAGAAGGGAGATATCTACAATTGGGATTTCCATATGTTTTAGTCTTAACTTTAAAAGTAGCATTGTTGCAACCTCCTTTAAGGTTGGGTATTTTGAAGTTCTTCACACAAATGTCTCTTCATGTATAATTTGTTTTTATTCCTATTAAAAATCTTTGGATGTTTGCACAAACATGGTTTGATATGTTTACATCAAATGAATTTGCAATATGAAAAGTTTGAAAGGTTCTATTAAAATTCTTTGAGTCACACTATCAATTTCAATGAGCCATTGTCACTCTAATACATCTAAGGGGACCATGATCTACAACCATTGTGGATGGCATTCACATCATATGTTTTTTTTTAGTTGTTTCATTTACATTTGAATACTTTAAAACCCAATTTTGTGTGATAATTCTCTTCACACAATTTCACATGTGTGTTTGCATGGTCCCTTTTTGTTGTATTTCATGCTTTCGTCACCGTAGCCTTGGTTAATATCCTTATAAGTAATATTAAATATTAGAACTTTCAAACTTTTTTTTTTTCAATATTGTTATCTTTTATTAAAATTATGATACAAAATTGGATTTTTTAAGAAAGGGCTACAATGTTACCTTTGAAATCTTTGAAATTAGTTTATATGTGGGAGTTATGAGCTTGTAAAGTAGTGAGGTTCATAACTTAATTTTCAAATAAATTCAAGACTTTTGAATTTTTTTGTCACATTGATCTAGTCATTGACACCATTACAAAACATATTATAAGGATGAAAATGATGAATCTTCCCAAATTTGGGATATATTGAATGTCTTTCCTATGATTTTGTTTATGCATTAGTTTGCTTTCAATTTGCACCAACCACCTTTTCTTTTTGGTTTGTGCAAATTAATTTCACTTTAAAGTTCAACTTTGTGAAGTCATTCTAATCTCATCCCATAACTCCCATTCCCTCCTTTTCCTTGTGAAAATTATGTAATGCTCTTTGGGTTTGCATTTTGTTATTAAATCAAAAATTGACATAGTGTTTTACCTTGAATACAATTTGACAAACCTAAGGATGAATTACTAATTTTCAACAAACTTGTATCCTTTCATGTTTTGACCCCAACACAACTGCATTGCTTATAACTTGAGCTATTTATTTTGGTTAATCTTTAACAAATTTTTCTACAACATTTTGTATTTTGCCAACACTCTCCCATTTAAGTTCAATCATTGGATTTTGTCAATTTGTGTGCATCCATGGGTCATGAGGTTGGCTTCCACATGTGACTTGAACAATTTCACACATCTTTTTAATCACATTTGACTCTTTTCATTGATGAGTTGACATCATCATTTCAAAAAATAAGGTTCACATTGTAACCGATGTTATCAGGGTTAATTCAACATGTATAGCTCAACTTCCTTATCATGTTCTAGAAGAGAATTCATTACTACTTAGACTTAGCACATGCAAAGGAAAAAAGTTATCACAATTGACATCCAACATATCAATTCCTCCCTCTAATAATCAAAAATTTTGGATGTTAAAACAAATAGATAAGTGGATGTTTCTTAACATGACTATGCCAACACAACTCAAGGTCTAAAAGAGCAAATATAGAGGCACTGCCACTTGTTGTTTTGTTCAGCCAACATATTTGTACTATATTTCAAAAGATGCCAACAACTTCCATTTTATGCCGAGAAATAGAGGTGGGTTTAATCATCTGTCAATTTCCCCCCTTCCAAACTCACCTGCCATACTTACTATCCACTTACTGGCAATTCACTTATGATATCCGTTATCTAACCCTAGTCTTCAACACTTGACTTGTATCAACTCAACTTGAATTTACGTGCTTTCCTTTTTTACTTCCACATCCTTTCTGGAGTGGGTTCTTTATTGACAAGGGGCTCATCCCATAATGGCTCTGCCCTTCAAAAGATATCCATAAGGATGACAAATATTCAACATACTAGATTGGAAAGATACGGTGTTTAGCCTGGTAAGGGCCCAAGTAGATGCTTGAGTTATGGTGGAAATGTTTCTATGGTGGACTCCACATGGACACCAAACTTGGGCCCGATTTTGTATGCATCCCAAATTCCAATATCTCTACTACTCCAAAGGGGAGAGTCAATAAAGTTTGCTTTGGGGGGAGTGGGGTGGGGGGGAACCATCAATTTCGGTAGGCAAATTCTCAGAAACCAGTTGTGGCAAAAAGCTCCGGAAAGTACTAGAAAAGCAGTCCTAGGAGTGTACCTTCCTAATGTACGTCTGAACGGGCGTGCGCTTTATCTAAAAAGAAATAGCGCACAAGCTTATTAGAGTTGGGGAGGCGGTCCACTTGGTACCTTCCTGACGTTTTATGAGGACAGCGGTGGTAGTTGGGTAGGCCCGCAGGACGGGACAGTTAGTTGGGTGGGGGCCACAGTGAACTAGCACCCACCAGCGCACCGTGAAGGATGGATGGTAAGTTGTGAGGAAATAGTTTTCTGTTGGGTTTTCAGTTCCCTAGTTAACCATGGTGGTTTAGCTCAGTTGTTTTTTTCTTAACTACCTATTTATTAACAACCCACGAGCAGGTTGTTCGTAGGTAGGTAGTAAAAACAGTCCATACCTGTGTACAAACCATCTACTTCTCTAGTAATTACGTATTTTCTTACCTATTTACATATATGTGAGACCTACTTCCTACAAAATTGGTTGCCAAGGTGAAACAAAATATTAACTCAGTTGAGGTTCATCCACAACTGAGTAATAACGGGCATCCAGTGGGTGGTGCACTGGTGGGGGTGCCGGTTCACTGTGGGGGGAGTTCACATCTTTGCTAACAAAAATATGCTTAACATTGTACCAGAGCAGCTTCAACACGTGTCTTGAATATGAATAATTCAAATTTGAAGATTCCAATCTGAAAATAGAATGTTTCACATGATTCTCTAATTTCCTTGGCAAAATTTTGTTTCTTTGATATGTTTTACTTGTTTTGAAATTTTCACCATTATAAAAATATTTATTCCTAGAAATGATATAAATTAATGTTGTACGTACCTATTTACTTTACTGTTTTAGGGTCAATTTCATCATTAAATAATCCTTAAGATAGTGAAACAATTTTTTTGTGAAAACATGAAGCTCAGGTGTTGGAAACCATCATAGTTATTGCAGGTTTAAAATCTGAATAATTTCACTCCTCATTATGACAATATCATAGAACATCATGGAAAAGAAATTTATAAATTTATAAAAACGAGTTTTAAAAAATAATGAATTATTCATTTTGTTGTTGGCTATGTCGTCGGGTACCTAATTGCTAGTGAAGTACAAGTTGAACTCAAGTCAATTTGAGCCCACAAAATTGATAGAAAAGCACAAAACTGATTAAAGAAAAATTCAACCCAAAAAAGGAAAAGTAATTACAAATTTACAAAGATTTTTTTTGGAATTTCAACTTGGATAGAAACGTGAACTGAATCTAAATCCTGAAATCCTGAATTATATGCATCAGCAAAAGGCTGTAAATATCCAATATAATTAATCTGGGAATGTCTAAAATCTGATGAGAGGTGAGATATTAAATTCTGATTTTCTAAATGGTTGTAAATAATTGTAAGCTGACAGTTATAAAAAGAAATAAGCAGACCAGTGGTCTTTTTGTTTCAGTTTTTTATTTTGCAAAAGTGGTAAAGTTTCGCTAAATTTGTTTCTTTTAGTGAAAACCCACGTTTTTCCACAAAAAATTCCACAAAATGACTAAATAGTGAACATTGGTCACCAAAACATGCACTGCCATTCTTGAATTGAACCTTGTACAAAGGAAGATAGTAATATGAACCACATTTAGACTTCCTTCTCATAATATTAAGTTGTTAACCCTTGAAATCCTGTTAGAATTATCAAAGATTTTTAAAAGTAAATCTGTCAAAGGTTGAATATGTTAATATTTCAAATATGCATATTTTAAAAGGTTAAATACCGCCAACAATGAACATTAAAATTTAGGGGATTGTAAACGTAAAAAATATGGAGTCAGAAAAGTACTTTACTTCCCTGGTATTTGAGCTGCATTTATAAAACGGAAAAGAAAAAAACACTACATGAACGTCACTATGGGTATATATGAGAACGTGACTAAAGCGTCATGTAAATTTTTTTGTGGACCTCACTCAAAATATTTGAAAAGGGGGGGGGGGGAAGGGGGGGCATGTTGAACTGGGAAAGTGTAAAGACCCTTATGCTTGTAAAAGAAAATAGGTAACGCCCAAGGATTCTTAAATGTAGCCCATGATTGTCAGAGTAAGGTATACATGGCTGAGAACTTTAAATGCAAGCAAAAAAACCCAAATAAATGAAGTTTATTTTTTGGCTGTATCACAAGGCTGCTCCTCCTTTGCAATTCATTATTGATTTCTTAGAATTTCGGGAGATCCCCCTAAGTTCCAACCAGGTTTTTTTTTTGAGGGAATGTTCTCAACTTGACCAAAGAAGAAGACAAGAATATGCTGTTGCAAATTCTTTGTTGTTAAAAAAATCTTCAATAATTCGAAAGAAACAAGTTTTCGTGAATATTTTGTCACTGTTTTACAGAACTTTTTTGTTTTGTGGAATATTTTGTCATTGTTCTACAGTTTGAATATATATTTAAAAATGTGTTATCTATGGATGCTAGATCTTCCTAGGGATTCTTGTCAATTGATGTTACCTCAAAAAATTGCAAAACAAAAACCCTATCCCCAACATTCTTGCATTAGTCTCTTCCAACTTGTAAGATTATTCTTCAGTAAAAAAGAGAAGGAAAAAATAATTCCCTATGGTTCCTTTTAGAGAAGAACGGCTCAACAAGGGTTCCTTCTCGCTTCCTAGATGCTAGCAAGACCGCCAAGCTGCTTAGGGCAGGCCACTGTTGAGAAAGGAGGAATTCAATTTGGGGCCCTTTTGTACTTAATAAAGAGATTGGACAAAAGTTTGAGTACATTTGCAGACTACCTTTTTCAGTGGAATCTTTCCTCTGTGAAAGACAAGCTATTTAGCTTTCAAAACACTTCTCATTTCTTTTCTGTAATACTCAATGGATACTTGCTGGGTATCAGGGAAACAATTTTTTGGGTCAATGCTTTACATCCAGTAACACTCTTGGAGCAAGGTGTTCCCAATTTAAGCGCTCCCTTGGCTCCCCCTCAAGCAGGCACTTATTTTGGGAACACCCTCCTCCTTGGGTGCTACCCTACACATTTATCCCAAACCTAATTGATTAGATGTTAGTTATTCATAGAAATGGAAGTGAACTACTAACAAAATCACATGCAACTAACAAGACGAAAATTATTAAAATGAGAGGGTGGAAATATGACTGAAACTCACTTTAACAAAAATAAAATCCACGAAAAAAACTTCGCATACATATTGAATTTTGGAAGACAATCCTTTGCATTTGAAGTTGGCTTAATCCCATAAAGCTGCTAGAGAGAACTATTAGTGTGCAGAAAGCAAGTGTATATTGCACTCCCCAGTCTGGCAGAGAGGGTTTAGACACCCTTTTTATTTTTTATTAAGAACTGTGAAAGAAAATTCAGTGTTTTCAGAGGATCGTTATAGAGCAAAATTTGGAGTTCGACCTTTCACTTCACACCAGTGAGGTCAAAGAACCATAATTTGGAAGGTACTTTTTTTTCCCTTCTATATCTATCGCTCTTTCTTTCACATTTATAGAGCAGTAGATATATTAAAAAAGAGATAAACCAAAAAGTTTTCTTTTGAAGGTTCTTTATGTGAGGTAAGGTTCTAGTTTTGGCATCTTGCACTCCAACTAGCCTTGTGAGAGGGGCCCCAAATCACAGAAGGGTCTAAAGCTAAACACTTCTCCTATACAAAATTCTTTATGAATGGTGAGGGATTTCCTTGGGACCTCACAGAGGATATCACGCCCCCTCACTTGGGCTCCACCTTGGTTCACAGGCCTTAAATCACTTTTCAAATTTGTGAAGTAGGTGTGTTGGTGATCATCCACAAGAGGACTTAACCAGATTTGGCTAAGGTTAGAGAGGTAAGTAAAAAGTTGAGGAATTGTGCCCTGTTTGGCAACCTGCTCTACATATTGTCTGAATTGATGATTTTGAAAAAAAAATCCTTATAATGGGGGAACTTTGGGCCGTTTAAAAGAAAAGAAAAAATCGTTTGTACCTCTTGCACTGGCTTTTTTTTTTTTCAATAGCTATAAAGCAGGCTTCTTGTTGCAGGCGAGAATACGAAAGTGACAAAAATTTGATCTCCAGTTTCGTGTAACGTGCATGATGCTCATCATCTCGATCCCCACCAATACCTCCCTGTCATGCCGACGCACAAAGAAGAAGATCAGAAAAAGAAGGTGTTCGGTCTGTCGCGGACGCACACCAACACGGTTCAGCATAATAATCTTTCTCACTGTTTTCTTGTCAGTCGAGGACATACCACGGTTTAGCATAGTCTCTTTAACTGGTTTTTGTCGCCGTTTCCGGTTTTGTTTATCATCTCCAGGGAAAAAAGAACTGTAGAACGAAGAAACGATAACCAAACCTGATGAGCCTTGCACACCAGAAAGATCCGAAAATGGAGAAGGTCAGTCGAGGATAGACCACAGTTTGGCATATCTATCTCATTGTTCTTTTGTCGCTGTTTCCGGTTTTGTTTATCATCTCCAGAGAAAAAGAACTGTGGAACGAAGAGACGAATAGCAAATCTGATGAACCTGCACAACGGAAGAAGACCCAAAAGGACAAGGTCAGTCAGTCGAGGACACACACCAACACGGTTCAGCATAATAATCTCTCTCACTGTTTTCTTGTCCCTTTTTTCGGCTTTGTTTTATCATCATCTCCAGAGGAAAAAGGAAAGGTAGAAGGAAGAAACGAAAAGCAAATCTGATGAACCTCGCACCTTGTCGTTGTCAGAGCAAAAGATCGGCAGAATAAACAGCAAACTCCAGAAACAAAGATCGGGATATTACGAACTGCAAGCAAACATACCACTGTTATTCCGCAAAGGAAACACGGAGAAAAAGCAATCCGGCAAGCTCCGAGGGCCGTGAGCTATGGCTGGATCCAATGGCGACTTTGAAAACCGGGGCGGCCAAGGTCGCGGCCAAGGGAAGATGCGGAACCTAGACCAAACCCTGGACCAGCCGCTCGGCTTGGAAGCCGAGCGCGTGAGCAGTATGCGTAACCAGAAGGTGAGCTCCTCTTACGCGAAAATCATATGGAATTGACGATGGATTGTCTTGGCTATCGACTGGTTGCGCATGATTTGAAACCAATTAAAACTGGATCTTGTGCAGGTATTGCCAGCAGCAGTGATCTTGCATCTAGCTTTCCAGAGTTTGGGGATAGTGTATGGAGACTTGGGCGCATCTCCACTGTACGTGTTCCGAAGCACATTTCCTCAAGGCATCACAAACAAGCAGGATGTGATTGGAGCGCTCTCTCTTATCATCTACACCGTCACCTTCATTCCTCTCATCAAGTACATGTTTATTGTTTTGAAGGCCAATGACAATGGTGAAGGTATTATATTCAACTCATCATCCGAGCTTCCATTTCTGGGTGATTGATAAATTTGGTCTTTTGTGTGGCTTCTTTGCATTATGGAGGTGTTTGATTCGAACTTGTTCTCACCTCCTTCATGTTCAATCCCTGCCCTCATGGGGAAGGGACTTTGTGCATGGTAGGATTTGGACTTCATATGTGTAGTTCTCACATGTTGCAAATCAGCCTAATCACATAACAACTTGTCATCATCACAACCTTTGCATCCAATGATTTGGTAATGGAAATTGTGTGAAATTCCTTCTTCATAAGTTTGTAGTTTTTGCACACTCGGATGTCTGTGTGTCTAAAATTATAAGTAGAATAAAAGATTTCACACAAGCATATTGTGTGTTGTAGGGGGAACATTTGCATTGTACTCATTGCTCTGTCGACATTGCAATATAAGTTCATTACCAAATCGGCATCCGACAGATGAGGAACTATCCACATTTGTTGTGGATCGTCAGCACCCAAAGACTTACCTGCAGAAGAAACTGGAGGGTAGCCCTGTTCTGCAGAGACTTCTCTTGGGGCTAGTTCTTGTTGGCACTTCCATGGTGATTGGTGATGGCATATTAACCCCTGCAATTTCAGGTGTTCCAATAGACTTTCAAAGCTTATATTTATATTCATCCTTGTCATTCACTACAGTGGTATTTCTTTGCATATTCTTCTTCCATTTGATGATTGTTGCACTGGGTGACTTGTAGATACCTCAAAAGTGTGGTGATGTTTTATGCAGTTCTATCAGCAGTAAGTGGAATCAAAGAGGCATCAAGTTCTTTGAATGATAGTAAGCACTGCTTACCAAGCTGATTATGTCTGGAATTTCTGTGCAAACTGTTTGGCTCTTGTGCTGTGGAATATATGTTATCTGGATGGGACTGTTGACTGAATTGCCTCAGTTCTCTTTTTTGGCAGATGTGGTGACAATTGTATCTTTGGTGATCATAGTCAGTTTGTTCAGCATGCAGCGTTTTGGTACAGCAAGGGTGGGGTTTTTTTTTGCTCCAGTTTTTCTGCTGTGGTTTGTTTGTATTGCACTTATTGGAATCTACAACATCACCCAGAATGACAAAGGCATATTTGAAGCTTTTTCTCCTCTTCAGATTGTTTACTTTTTCAAGAGAAACAAGAGGGCAGGATGGGAACATCTTGGAGGTGTTGTGCTTTGCATAACAGGCAAGCAACATCTCATCATTCAAACATTCAGGCACTTATATCCTTTGTAAATGACATTTTAGGGCATCCTCTAATGTTCCATTTGTTCACCTGGAATGGTGTGGCTTGATGTTTGATATGCAATTCAGACATCTTGTTGCTGCTTTCTAATGGCAGGAAGATCTCAGTGAAATGGCAATGGAGCCATTGAATTGAGTGGTGTTTTATTCTCTGTTGCTCAAATGTACTGCAGGGACTGAAGCGTTGTTTGCTGATTTGGGCCATTTCACTTACAGATCTATTCAGGTAAAGAATGCAGCCAAGCTGTAAATTTTCCTTGGACTCTGGTGATCCCCCTGATGGGTTAGTATGAAAGTGACAGGGTGTTATTCTTGGTGAAGCTGATGGCGCTCCTCTTGTTGTTGCAGATTGCCTTCTCAACAGTTGTTTATCCCTCGCTCTTGCTAGCTTATCTTGGTCAGGCTGCATTTCTTCTAAATTATCCTGAACATTCAGACAACCCATTTTACAAATCGCTTCCAGGCAAGTGATCTCATCTCTATCTCTCTGGATTGTTCTCTGTCAATGCATGCATCATTGCCAAGGTCAGAAGCCTACTGCTAGGTTCCATTCCATGATATGTCACCTTTTGACAAGTTCAGGTAGGATCAGGATGGTACTATCACAGGCTGTCTCACAAAGAAATCTACATGAAGTTAGCTTCTTCCATGTGTCAGGGCTTGTGAGGGAGCTTGGGAGATATAGAACAAGAGCCTCATGGTGTGCAGTCATATTGTAGAATATGGGTATTGTTTGACTGAGCAAAGATGACATTTCATAATGTGTCAGGTTTTCCTGTCCTAGAGGCTGTGAGTAGCAAAACTGTAGGGAATCACAGATAATCTTCATCTCTCATCCCTGTCAAATCCACTGCAGAGATGGTGCTGGTTGTTTGAAGCTGTAAAGCGTGTTAAATATTTTTCTGTGTAGGGTGAGACATATGATAGGCAGTTGATCTCTTGATAACTTTTCAGTGATCCTTAAGCTGTCCAAGTCTTGATGACAGTTAGTGGACTTGCTTTGTTCAGTTAAACTTTACTGGCCCATGTTTGTCCTGGCAACTTTAGCGGCCATTATTGCAAGTCAGGCGATAATTTCTGCCACGTTCTCAATTGTGAAACAGTCCGTTGCTCTGGGCTGTTTCCCGCGTGTAAACATCGTGCACACTTCAGATCAATTCCAGGGCCAGATTTACATTCCTGAGATCAACTGGCTTCTTATGATTCTCTGCCTTGTCATCACTGTGGGGTTCAGAGACACCAGACAAATCGGCAATGCTTATGGTATTTTATCTCATCATTGTTTGTTTGATCATTCTGATTTTATTTTTGCTACTGGCAAAAATGTATATGTAGAGCTTCTGTATACACATCAAAATTTTGTAAACATCGTTAGTCAGTATGCTTTGTTTACATTACATTCAGATAGTTAAACTATTTGTTCCTCTTTGTACAGGAATTGCAGTGGTTGCAGTGATGCTGGTGACAACATATCTCATGACACTTGTAATGCTCATGGTGTGGCACAAGCCTCTCATTGTGGGCTTGGTATTTCTGCTGCTGTTTGGATCAGTTGAATCTGTCTATGTCTCATCAGTTCTATTCAAGGTGAAGCAAGGGGGATGGGTTCCACTTGTTATAGCAGTTGCCTTTGGCAGCATCATGTATGTGTGGAATTATGGGACTCTTAAACACTATGAGTATGAAATTCAGAACAAGGTATCTGTGGGATGGTTGTTGGGACTGGGTCCAAGCCTTGGCTTGGTACGTGTGCCTGGCATTGGACTTGTATACACAGATCTCGCCCATGGGGTTACACCCCTCTTCTCACACTTCATTACCCACCTTCCAGCGATTCACTCCACTGTTGTCTTTGTTTGTATCAAATACTTGCCTGTCAGCACGGTTCCACAGGAAGAGCGTTTCCTTACTCGCCGTATTGGTACCAAGGCTTACTCCATGTATAGATGCGCTGCAAGGTATGGCTATAGAGACTTGCATAAGAAGGATGATGATTTTGAGTACCTGCTGTTCCAAAGTTTGATAAGATTCAATGAATTTGAAGCACTGCAAAATTCTTTTGGTGCTGAATCCTTGGCTGCCAGTTGGACACCAGAAGAGAGAAGTGTCTCATCTCTGCCAGCTCTGGAGATGGCCCTGGTCATGGGGAACTCGATGTTGCAGGGTGATGGTTTGGAGAATAATTCAGCATATGCTGATTCTTCAATGCAACCCCCAAGTATGTTTGAAGGTTTCTCCCAAGAGATTAGTGCAGCGACTGAGCATCAAGGTGCACATTTTCAAACAAGCCCCATTACTACTTGTGAAGAAGATATACACGATGAGCTCAGATCCTTGATGAGGGCTAAAGATGCAGGAGTGACTTACCTTATTGGTGACACTGTTGTGAAAGCAAGAAGGGATGCACACTACTTGAAGAAGCTTGCAATTAATCATGCATATACATTCCTGCGACAGACTTGTCGTGAGAGCACTGTTACTTTGAACATCCCTCATGAAAGCTTGTTGCAAGTGGGCATGATTTACTATGTATGATAACTTATTTCTTCCATTTCTCATACATATATTTGGGAAATTTCGGCACCTGTGATTATTTTTTTAAGTACTGCAAACATAAGATTGAACAAGAATCAATCATTCATGTTGTGCAGGAATGAATGTGCAGGAATATTCATTCTCTTGAGAAATAATCTCATGAAGTCTTGTAGGAAGAAGCTACTTCTTGTCGCTAATATTGGGGGAGGTCTTTGTTTTGTAGTCAATAGTTTGCAACTATAGAGTTATTTTCTCAAAGGCATAGATTAAATCATCGATAGATACCACACCATTACACCATTATTTTGTAGAATATACTAGCACGGATTTGAAAGGCGCCATCTAGTGTAGTACAATTTTCTCTTCTTCAAAGAAAGAACAAGTGGGTAAGGTGGCAAACACAAAATAGTAGCAACAAGTTGCAGTACAATGCCCAACATGAAAAAAATTGGATTTTTTTAATATTGTATTTGCACAATGATTAATGTTGTAAATGTTTTTTTTTTCAAAGGAAAAAATGTGACTTACGAAGCATTTTTTTCGAGGAAAAGAAAACTAAGTGTTGGTCCCAAGCAAATTGCCTTAGTGAACAATGTAAGTTCCCAAGGAGCAAAATGAAGTTCTTAGGGAACAAAAAAGTTCCCTAAGGAACAAATGAAAGACCTTGAAAAACAATTTACACAAGGAGTAAAAAAAGTTCCCTGGGGAACAATGAGTTTTCCCCGACTAAGGGCCCAAGTTCCCTAGGGAGTAAGGGCACCTTCCCCAAAGAGCAATGAACTTTCCTTAGGGAAAGCCCAAGTGTCTTAGGGAAATATATGTTTTGCATATTTTTGGAATCAAAACCATCTCATGTCCATTTTTATGTGTTTGTGACTTATCATTGAAAAGGTCTTTAGTATAACTACAACTTTGTAGTTGAAAGCATTTCAATCAAAATTCTTATGAAAAAGTCATGATTACACAAAGTTTCAAACACATTTGTTCTCGGAGGAACATGGTTGTTCCTAGAGCAATTTAAGTTCCTTTTCTTCGAAGACATGATTTTTCCCTAAGAAAAAAAAGGTTTAAATTGCTTCCTAAAACAATTTAAGCTTCTCATCCATAGGGACATACTTGTTCCTTAAGAAAAAGGACAACTTCCCTAAGGAAAGGCTCAAATACCCAAAGGAACAAGAAAACATATGTTTGGAATCTTTTTGTTATCAAAATCATTTGATATTCGTTTTTTGCAATCAAAGTCATCTCATGTTCCCCTAAGAAAAAAACAAATTCCCCATTGAAAAATACTTTAAGAAATCTATAACTTTATAATTAAAAACATTTCAATTAAAATTCATATTAAAAAATTATTATCACACAAAATTTTAAACACATTCATTTTCTAGGAAGCTGATTGCTCCCATGGACAACTAAAGACTTTTTAACCTAGGGGACATGATTGCGTACTATAATTATGTTGAGCTTGATGCCTTGTTTAACTCATTGCTACTATTTAGTGTTTCTTAATTAGATTGAATTTATGTACCTTTCACTAGTAATTTTCAAATGATCCATATAATCGAATTAACCAAAGAATCGGTCAAACAACCTACCTTGAACTATTGGGTTCTTTGTTGATCTCAGGAAACTTGCCTGTTTTTTGAAAATTTTCAAAAATTTGGAACTAGTGGTTATTTCTTTGTGAAAATTAGTTTTGTTGTGAACCAACAACTTGTGAACCAACATTGTTTTATCCTTATAAACATAGGATGTGACAAAGTATATTTTATATCTTATTGAAAGTAACATTTGTAATGGTTAGATTTGTACTTCATGTTTAATTTGCCTTTGTTGTGATACTTTGCATGTGAACTTGTTGGTGGATCATTCTTACTTATTGCAATTGGAGTTTATTCGGTCCGGTATGGGAGGTGAAAGGTCTAGGTGGGGTCAATTTATCTCTTATAATGGACGGCTCTAACCTCAACAAGCATTTGAAAGCAAGTGAAATAATCACATGTATTGGCACTATTGATAGTGTTGTACATTTGGATCACTAATCAAGTAGTAGATTGTACAAAAAGAGGGCATTTTAGTGAAACAAGTTATTCCATGTGCTAAGGACAAGTTTGTGTGAGCACACTTAAAGTGGTCGATTATTCAATTTTCATTATACCTTTAGCAAAAGGTACATTAATGGTTATGACCATGGTTTGAAGCCCTATACTTAAGTGTCAAGAACTGGTATTTTAATGGATGGTTTGTGTTTAAACAATGATCTGTAAATACTAACAAGGTCATGTGTCTGGCCTTTGAGGTTTGTCCTATTTATGTTTTTCTTGTCATGTTTAAGCGAATTTTGAAAGATTTGACCTACTTCTTGGTTCTTGATGTATGGTTTCCTCTTCTATTGTCTATCTCTGAATATTCTTCTTGGATATTTTTTTCTATACATATTTTTCTTCTATGTTTCTGTGTTTGGAAGTCAATGTGGTCATGGCTTGCTATTACCAATTTTGTGATACAAACAATGTTCCAATCCATGTAGTTCCTCTGTTGAGCTTAGGAAGACATGGGTGTTAGAGATTGGTGATTAAAAAACAAGCATATTGGTGATGGGTTATGATTACATTCATTCTTGTCACATGCCATAAATGCCTGCACATGGAAAACCATGCATTTGGTGAAGCTTCAACACTTAAACCTGCCTTGCCACTTTGGGCTAACCTCAACCTCTAGATGGGTGGGACTAATAATCCTTACGGACTTCCCTAGTGGTCCAAGGCCTTGTTGTTTGGGTTACCATCTCTTGTCATTTGACTTAATCATAGACTTCACCTGGTTTAAAGACTTAGTGTGCCACGGTTGACACCTCAAGCTCCTTTCCTCGAACCTTGACTCGTCGACACCTATGCAACTTATGAACATGTCAATCCAAGAATCAAACCCAACCCAACATTTAGACTCATAACCCAAGCCCACCACATGGGCTGCCCCATGGTGGTTTGGACAAGCCCCAACTAGGTGAGCCCCCCACACTTAAAGGTCTGCCTAGAAGGGCATGTCACTTTCCCCCACTTTCGAAATGTCAACATCCCTATTGACATTTCTTTGGGGTGACTGCCTTAAGCGCTTCCACCATCTTCTCTCTTGACCCCTTTTCGAATTAACCATTTCCTGATCAAGAGAACCCATTTGCACTATGTCTTTGTATTTTCAATGCAAGAGGTTTTACTAGGTATGCCTTCCGTTTTCACCTGATGTGTTCATTTAGCGTCTTCCATCAAATCCCCCTTGTTCGACCATCATTTCTTTCATCTTTAAAGTTCGTTTCAAATTTTCAGCTTAGGAGTTCCAACCACCATGGCATACAAAGGTTGCAAACGCGCCAACAGATGGTGTTGGACCAAATTCTACAATCCAAATCCCTTTTACCCAACTAGGACAATGTGTAATTTGCTCAAAAATATCCAAATTATACTCCTACTCTAATATATCTTGGTCAACAAAATTCTTATCTAACCTTACCAAAGGATGCAAATGCTTATAGCATTTGACCAACATAGGATACAAGGTTTTTCTATCATATTTTTCAACAAAAACAACTCCTTGCTCCCTTTCAACAAATGAACATACTATACAAAGACTCTTAAACTTGGGGTCTAACATCAAAAAATCATATTATGGGCTTTCTTGTTTTCATATTTCTTTAAGAATGAATGGAAAGAATCCAGCACATTGATTACTTCCCTTATAATGTTAGAGACTAGCAAATATAACTCATCAATAACAATGGAATCATATTCCATTAGGCTTTCAAATGAAGGAATAATTTGGTTTTCTTCCTTAAGTTTTAAACTCATGGAAATAGCAAAGCGTAAAACATCACTGAGGAGCCAATGTCCATAGGACTAATTAAGAACACAAACAAAAATTATTTTAAAAAAACAATCCAAAAAAATCTAAAAAATCTATCAAGTTAGAGGTGGAGGCATTTGACCAATGTTTTTTATAACAATTTATTTGTTGTAACAGATGACAATGGTAAAACGAAATTGTAAGGCCTCTTGAAACATAATGATCTTACTAGCAAACTTGCAAAACAACCAATAAAAGAAAGATTAGCTATCTTTTATAATTTAGAACCTTAAAAGCTATAAACTATTGAAACAATAATGAACAAGGAGGACTATTTGGTTTTCATTGGAATGCTCAATGTTTTGGGGCAAATGTCTATCTCACACAACCTTTGTTCCATTCATGCCTCCCCTTTCCTAAATTTTTAAGCCAAGTGATGCACTTTTGTAACTTTGCCTGAGTAGACTTAATAAAAACATACTTCAAATCTTTACACATATTTTCTTCTTCAAATGCCATATTAATATGCCTTTGAAAAAACATGCCCAAAGCAAGTGCCTGGAAAGCTCTCTTCTAAACCAATATATTCATAATTTACAATAGCTTTTAATGCAATAATCATTACATGGAGATTTGACCCTTCATTTTTTACATAAGCAATGATCTTTTTCTTTAAACCATACTTGTCTAATAACTTTGTTAAAGTTCAAGCCAATGTTTGACCAATAGTCTTTGTCGTTTCAAACAAGCTAATAATCACATGTTTTGGCTATCAATCATTGCCCAAGAAATTGATCATTAATGCAAAGACATCATAAGCTCCCTTAAACATCCAAATATCCAAGCCAATTATTGCAAAAAATAATCTGCCAATGCAAAAAGAATTATTGATTTGTCTTCTCAACTAACTCTAGCAATATCTCTTGTGAAAACCACCTTCTGGAAGCAAAATTCAATTTTGGACATAAACACAAAACTAAACATTTGAGCCAAATGTTCTCCACAAACTAAATTGGTAAATTGTTCTTGACAATCAAAAGACCCAAGTCCTTTAAAAATTCTTTCTATGGCACTTCTTTTTTGAAGGAATCTTTGACAAATGTTTTTTTAAAAATTGACCCATTAGACACAATTAATCTTTACTTTGTTGGTTGTCTTTCTTCTTTTCTTTTTAATAAAAATTTTACTTCTTTTTCAAACATTCTTGTAATAAGAATGTGATTTGCATCCACATGTCTTTTAAAAGAAGTTACTCCATTTGTCTTGTAATAAAAAATCAATACTTTCCTCACTTGAATTCTCGGATTTATTCCTATTATAAGTTCTTGATGACAAAGGATACAACACATGATTTGTGTATTTTCAAGGTCAACTTTTGCATTATCATTGACACAATGAAAACTCCAACACAAAGATCATTTTCCATGTGGTTTTTAGTTTTTTTTGAGCATGCAACTTTTTAATATTTATTTCATTTCTTCATTTCTTTTATTTTTTTAGATTCTTGCTTGTTTCTATTTGCACACTTTCTTTTTTCATAATTCCATCATTCATATAGATTTCAATTGTCTCATTATTTCCACTTACAACATTTTCATCTTTAAAGGATTGTTCCATTAACAATTCTCACAAGAGTATTTCTAGAACTAAGGCAACAAGAAAATTTGCAAGCAATCTCTATTAACAAATAATTACCAAAATTTTCACTAACAAAAAGGAGAGCAAAAATTAAACATTCACAAAGGTTTAGAGTTTTTTTTTTTAAATTACAAAAAAGTGGGTTTAAGGGTTTGAGTTTTGAAAAAACATTTTCAAACAATGGGGTTGAAGGTTAGGAAAATAAAATAAAATCGCTCACTTTTCTTTCATTAAGATTACAAAAATGTATAACGGTATTTTTTTTGGAAACATAGTTTGGTTTATGGATATCTTGCACATAAACAAATAAAAGAATAAATTACATTCCAAACAAACATATTACAAGAACCAAAAAAAAAAAAAAAAAAACCAAAATAAAGCAAAAAATAACTCTAAAACCAAAAACTACTTGGAGATAGAAAACAAAGCACAAAAGTAAATTCGCAAAAAAAAAACTTACCTTCTTTTTAGTTGTTGGAAAGTTTGCTCCTTTAAGCTTTTTTCTGCAAAACAAGAAGGAAGAAGGAAGTACCACCAACATAGGGAACAAGGTAGTGAAGCAATAAAGTGTAAGACAACCAAGTAGCAAAACAACAAATGGGGGTTCAGGAGGTACTTGAGGCACAATGGCAGCCAAACAGTGAAGCAACATGAGGTAGTGATGCAACAAGGCAATGAGGTAGTGCAAAGTAGCAAGGCAATGAAACAACATTTGACAATGAGGCAACATGAAGCATATAACTAGGTGATGAAGTAATAAGGTGAAACAACAAGATGATGTAACGAAATAATGAAGCAAAACAATGAGGCCAGGTAATGAAACAAGTGAAGTGACAAGGCAATGAGACAAACGAGGCATGAAAGAAAGAAGTAGAAAGGAAAAAAAAAGTGTGAGGAAAGGATTAAGATAAAGGCCCTATTTTATAGGGGTCAATGTGGGCCTTGTGTGGTATGTGGGGAGGGATTATAAGAAGTGTTGGGGGCACTTGTGAATCATTCGAACCTTTTAAGGAATGAGACATTGGGAATGTAAAACTCTCATGGAGAGGGATGTGAGGGATAAAAAAAAATGTATGTACTTGGTGTGTGATTTTAATGGAAGATGATTGAAGGATTCAAGTCTTTTGCATTGTATTATTATTTTATTAAGGGAGGAAGGTAGATTAGTTGGTATTATCAAATAGGATGCTTCCTTGAGATAATATTTTTACATTACTTCTAGGACAAAGAGTAATGAGGCTTCCCACTTGGTAGCCTTTGGAGTACCATGCTATTGGCTGCCACAGGAAGGTAACAACTATTTTTTAATGGTGCAAAGCAAGGGGAAGAAGACCAGTAAATGACCACCTACAGATTGAAAGGTACAACAATAAACAATATGCATGGGCTATGAGGGAATGCAATTTGTTGAAAATGGTAGAAAGTAGAGGAGGGACTTCTGGAGGTGTTCAAACAACAAGCAAAACCAGTAGAGGACCTACAAGAAGGACAATAGTGATCGAAGGTCTACAAACCCCCTAGACCATATTTAGGGATGTCTTAGGTACTACAAAATTAGGGAGGGTAATTATTTTTGAGTTTTGACCATTTTTCAAATTGTTCCTTTCTATTTTTCCCCCCTACCCCATGGATTAAACTATTTATAGAAAGGTAGGTCTAGTTTTAGACAATAGACCTTTACTTTCCTCATTCCTCTTTGTATGACTTTTTACTTACTACTTGAATAGTTATAATAAAATAAGTTAGTGGAGGGTAGTTTTTCTTACAGAGTAATAAAGTGTTGAACTTTCCCCTTGGTCTTATCTATCGCAACCCCACTTTGAGGCAAGTGTGAGGATGAAACTCACACTCCCAAAAGTGGGAACTTGGAGTCGTTCGGGACTTTTGAAAACTCAGAGCTTGATTACATGGGTCAAAACACCTCGCATTGAGGTGTTCTTTATACCATTGGAAAGGTCTTGAAGTGTAGATGTCGAAAATGACCTCATATAAGCCATTCGGACATTGAAAGAACAAGTTATGGTTGAAAGAAGGGCCAGGAATCAAATTAGCAGTTTGACTCCCGACCACTAAAAGTCGGGAATCGACCCAACCCCGGTGTGTGCAAGTGGAGTGTGACACACCGTTGGAAAGCTCTTGAGGAAAACTACAAGTTTGCTTTAGACTTCATCCCAATCGGAGGTCTGAGCTTGGAGTTATGAGCTCCCAAAGTCCCAAGAGTCCAAACCGGGACAATTTCGAAACTCCTCCTTGGGAATCCTGGGACAAAAAGCCATTCGAATGTAAGTGCCATGGGCAAATGCAAAGAATATTATATGGGGGAAGGTGGTGGCTTCCCCCGAGCTCGGGCCGGGATGAATCGAATGAGTCTGTGTTGCCCGTGGTTTGTCCCGACACCAAGAGTGATTCCGAATGTGAACTAACCAACTTGTTGGTTGGTTTTGATGCAAGACCGAGTAACTAGATAAATTGTCCCTCTTCCTAGTCTAATCCCAAAGCTTTCAACACGCCCCTCTCATCCCCTTTAGTGCTAGAAGTTGGGAGTGACACCAAGTTCCAATTACTTCCGCTCTTTAACATAGTTAGACCCTTTTTGGGTCTAACAAGGAACTTGAGGGAGCATCATTATCCCTTGGAGGATGATAATGATTGGGTGTTACAATTTCACCCCTTAACATAAACCTATGATTGAAATATTCAAATCCAAACTAGAGCAAAGACACTTCAAAACACAACACACACAATTATGTGAATACACACAACTTTGTGAAAAAAATGCAAGAGGAAGAAGATAGGGGAGAAAAGACCCTTTTATTAAAAAAAATTAGGGTTTTCTAAAGGTGTCCATTGGAATACTACACCTCCACCTAATGCTATTTTTTTCACAAATGATTCTCCTGGGTAAAGGGTCAGACTTACCTGGATCTCACTATTTGTTAAAAAAAAAAACTTAATGGGGTTTCACCATCTGGTTTTTAGTCAGGGTATCATTCAATGTGATACACTGAAAGGGTTCAAACTCTGATGCCCGGCTGATGTCTGAAGGGATTTGCAATGCCTGCCCAATACTAGTTGCAACATGAAACACACATCTCTTGTACAAAATGCATTTCTTCCACAAACCCTAAGCGTTATTTGCAGAAGTTAGACAAATTCCAACAACTTTTATATCCCATCACAACTGGACACCTGTTGCATCCAATGACACATCATTCAAAAATTATCTTGCAAATAATGCCACTCCCCCTCAGTGGTATGCAATTGCCTTGATTTCCTCATTTCTCAGATTCCTCACCAGAGCAGGGTGTTCCCCAAATAAGCATCCAAAAGCAGTGGAGGCCAAAATACACTAGGTCCAAATATATTATATATAATTACAACAGTGGTGTGCGTCCGTCCGTGCGTCCGACGACGGTTCCGCGTTTTAATTGACTGGCGGAACCGGCCCGGACAGTCGGATTCCGAAAACGGGAACCCAGGGTTTCGGGACCTCGACGGACAGGACTTCTTCTTTTTTTTTTTTTTTTTCGGCCGTGTCCGAAGGTCACGGGCACCCACTAGTACTTTTAGAAAAAAGAGCAGGTCTTTACAAATGTTGGCTGGTTACCCAAACTAAAATCAAGTCTAATTTTTGGGAACCAGAACTGAAACCGGAATCAAAATTTATATTTTTGAATACTGAACCTGCCACTGAATTCTTGGTTCTATTTATATGTGTAACTCGAACTGGAAGCAAGATTTTTGGAAAAATGTTTTTGAAAAAAGACTAAAATCAAGGCTAGCCGGAGGTTAATGGACAAGCAATGGACAAGCGACCATACCTGCTGGTTATTATCCAAGTTACTCGGAACCACATTGTAACTAGGTTTGATTTTCTGACCTAGAACCAGAACTGGATCTGGAATTCATTTTTTGGAAGAACCGGACCCATATTAGCAGTTCCCCCAGGTTAATGGACAGGTAGCCACCAGTTATGGTCCAAGTTACCCAGAACAACATTGGAACTGGGTTTGATTTCTGAACTAGAACTGGATTTGGAATTCATTTTTTCGAAGAACCGGAATTGGATTCCCTGTTCCATTTATGCAAGGAAGTGGAACTGCAACCATTCTAATTCCAGTGATGATGATTTCATTGGACCTAGTTTAGGTGGGATGGGCTATAATCGTAGGTCATACAGAAGGACAATTCCAAACTGCAAATTAATTAGAGGTCGATTTCAAACCAGAATTTTTAAAAAATAAACATTTTATAAATTGTAATTTTTCAAAATGTCCTTATGGATCCTAAGATATCAAAAGAGAAACAAATCTCTTTATATTTTTCAATGTCTTTTGAAATTTTTGTGTCCTTTCAATTTTTACAAAAAAAACCTTTATGTTTTTTCAATTTTATACAAATATAAAAATGTGTTATTTCATTTCAATATGTTGAGATTATTTTAAGAGATTAACATGTTTTTTTAAAAAAAGATTAAGCTAGTTTTTAATAATATATTTTTTCAAATACTTAACTCAAAAATTTAATCTTCACTTGCTTAGCTGATTTAATATTTATTCACCCTAATTGCTTCCAAAATTTTAATGAATTAAAAACAAAGATGGAATCCCTTTGGATGTATTGGACGATATTTTGTACAATTTGAATCCTATATATATCTGACAATAACAAAGTTTTCAAATGTAAATTTTATTTATTTTTATTTTATTTTTGTCATTTCATCGCCGTCGGCAGTGCAGCGCGAAGCCCAAGTTTTTTTTTGGGGAGCAAGAGATTCTTCATAAAAGTAAAGACCGGCCAAACACTGGTCAACGTATTTACTCTCACTCAGATTGATACGAACCTCTCCTTCGTTCTTGCAATTACTACCAACAATCTTACACAACATACTAAATAAACATCTTCTTCGCCATGGATCCAACGAAAATGAAAGCTTCAAACGTTCTCAGATAGACTTTAGCCCCCCCCCCCCCCCCCCCCCCCCCCCCCCGCCTTCTGGCTGTCTGGAGAATTTAAGATAATTTAAGAGAAAATTTGGAGCTGACTCGAGGGGAGAGGACACAAAAGAGCTCAGGGAAAAGAGGTGTGAAGAATTGACAAATTGAGAGGCGATAGAAGCACAGAACAAAAGAAAACAGAAGGGGGAACAACAACAACGAATAAGACTAGAAGGAGGAATTGGTTGCTCTTGCAGAAAAGGGCCAGGAATGGCAGCAGTGAGGTCAGTAATGACGACCACGAGGACGCACTTCCTACTACTACATAATAATAAGTGTAGCTCTTCTGGCTGCTACTTTCTGAGACTGAACAAGGCCTTTGCATCATTGTGCCGCTGGCCATCTCCGAAGGAGAAATCTTCTTCTTCTTCTTCGGCGGAGGAGACGCTTGCCAGAAGAATCGCTTCTCGAGGAGGGAGCATCAGCAGCAGCAGCAAGGAGTTTTCCACCAGGGAAGAAGGGCAGTCTGAGTCTCTGGAATACCGGATTTTTTTTTCCGACAGGACGGGAAGAACGGTTGGCTCTAAGTCCCTTGCTTGCGCCTTTTCATTCTTCCACATCCTGTCCTTCACTAACGCAAGGATTAGACTCTGTTGTTGTAGAAGCGATGGCGATGTGGCCTTTTTACTTACCTGTTTTTGATCCGTGGTATATCTTTCGGTGGCTCTCAGATATCACCATGGCATGACATTCCATTGCGCTCCTCCTCAGGGGAGGACGGCGACGGGACCTTGCTCAATTTCGTGGTGGAGATACCAAAGCGGACGAAAGCAAAGATGGAGGTGGCAACTGAGGAGCAGCCGTATACACCCATCAAGCAGGACACCAAGAACGGGAAGTTGCGCTATTATCCGCAAGTGGCACCATCCCCTTCCTTTGCATCTCCTCCTCCTCCTCTTCTTAAATCACTTCTCTCAATTCATGTCTTGAAGTGAGGCACAGATCGTAGACCTCATTGCAATCTTCTCACGAGGGCTAATTAGGGGAAAGCTACTTTTGCTATTTTTTTGGAAATTTTTGGAAGTTTCAGATTTTCCAGTGCAAGTTTGACTAAATTTGGTGCTTTTAAAAAAATCTGCTTTTCAACCACTTTTTTGACCTCACAAGAGTGGGGGAAAAAAACCATAAGCTGCACCCTATATTTCTTTGCACTGTCATTCGGAAAAAATTGGAAGAAACTTGCCCTAGCATGAGGTAAACTGATGAAGTTGGAATTGATGGTCTTCTTGCAACATCCCACCTGTTTTTGGCCCTACTTTTCCCCTACTACCCACCCTTTGCTTTCATTGCATTTGCAGGAGGCTCATTGAGTGAGTAACGACTCAAAGCCACTGCTCTCTAGGAACATTATTATGGCATCATATCCAGATGCTGAAATTGTTGTATGATTGCATATGATAGTACATTGACCCTGCTTCCCTCATCAAGAGGAGAGATTCATTGTTGTGCTCAACTTTTCTTCTGCAGGTACAACATAAACTGGAACTATGGTCTGCTGCCTCAGACATGGGAGGATCCTACACATAGCAATCCTGACATTGAGAATACATATGGTGACAATGACCCGGGTAATGCCTTATGCCAAGAATTCGACTACAGCAATTTTTGAGTCTGAATTCTTGTTGTTTGTAACCTTCAGTCTCTGTAATCTGGTATCTTGAATTTGTGAACTTTGTGATTCATGGTACTTTCTTCTCTTGTTGAAGCTGTAAGGCCTTGTTGTCCAGCCTCTTAGTGATTGCTGCAGCAGCAGCACCTGAGGTTTGCTTTAGACTGTTCAATTCTCCCTAATCCAGCAAAATAAACAAAGTTGTCGGTGATTTGTACAATGGAATCTGGAGACAGTGGACATAGTTGAGATTGGGGAGAGACAGGCTGAAGTGGGAGAGGTTCTCAAGGTGAAGCCACTTGGTATATTTGCAATGATTGATGAAGGTGAACTGGACTGGAAAGTGGTAGCTATTTCAGTTGATGATCAAAAGGCATACCTGGTTGATGACATTGATGATGTTGAGATATACTTCCCGGTTTATCCCACTACTTTCTCATCTGTTGTTGCTGCATGAATTCTTGAATTGCTGAGCAATTGAGGTGTTTGCAATTTTTGCAATGTCTGAGATCTCTTCTGAGGCTAATCTGTTAAGTGTGGTTCCAGGGCACCTTGACAGCAATCCATGACTGGTTTCAGGATTACAAGGTTCCTGATGGGAGTCCCCCAAACAGATTTGGACTTGGTGACAAGCCAGCTGATAAAGTACTATTCTTAGACTGCTAAAGGGAGATTTTCCATGTTGATGACAAAATCTTACAAACAGTAGCTGGGTTCCATAGTTAGTGATACTAAGGTGAAGTTAGGGGTGGGATCAAAATTTGGCTGCATTTCATCATTGCATGGTTTTATCAGTTTTGTCCCATCTTCTTACAGTGTGGACTGAATCTTAGACCACCTTCACCCATGCTCAGTATGTGGCCTTGCAACAGTATTTCTCACATTCAAGATTAGTTATTTACTTTTTCCCAACCTCACCCACTAAAACTGGGACTGCAAAAGATAGGAGACTACTAATAGCAACCCACCTGAACCAATCAAACAATCTAGCCAATCAACAGCAGGTGTCAGGCTTTGCTGGGCCTTTTGCCAGCCTCAGCATCCTGAAAAAAATGCTGGGCCAAAACTATTTTGCTGAGCCAAACCAGCATAGTTTGACTTTTCTTCATCCGAAATTTGCTGTACAGTGCATGAGTGGGAGGAATTATTCTGAGTAACCCAGTTGAAATACTTGTCATGATGCAAACACAGGCAACTGCACTGAGGGTGATTGCAGAGACCAATGCAGCATGGGCCAATCTTGTGAAGAGGTCTGTTCCTGCAGGAGCACTTTCTCTGGTTTGATTACCCTACCAATGCCAGGAGTGGTGTTTGATTGTGAGTCCTCTATAGTCCAAACCATTTCTTAAACTGTGAGACTTGAAACCAAAACAGAGAAGAGGGAACCTAATTCAGTTCCAATGGTTTACATCTTGACACCTAAAGGCACTACTTACTCCTTATTTCTCTTATCTGAATTTCTATATTTTTCAAACAGCTAGCTTTGCACCCTCTAATCCTGATGGACATACAAAATGGAAAATTTTGCTATTATGAGAGTGAGATATAGTCTATGCTAAACATGGGAAGAAGATCCATCTAACTGCAATTTCTGTTCTCCTTGGGCAATGACGGTCAGGCATGATCTTGGTGAAACCTATTGAAACCTCATGCTGAGACCTGAGTGGAAGTCCACCACACCACTTGAGAATGAGACCCACGTGAAATGGGGTGGTATTCTACTTTTTGGGACAGTTTTCATGAGATCCCATGTGTTGGCCATTCCAAACTGAGACCCTGCACTGAAACAAACCATGCACAGTAAATGTGAAACACCACTGCAAGTCGATTCTGGTAAATGTGACACTCCCTTTGAATATGTGGAATTCTGCAACAATATGAACAAATGTCATACAAATGTCATACAGGGAGGAAGAGCCATGCATATATGTCTGCATGTTTGAATTATCAGTTTGAGTTTTGTTCAGTGATTTTGCTTTCACAAAACTTCAATCCAGAGTCAAAACCCAGAGCTGAAAAATAGCCTGACTCTGGAGCAAAAATATGCAAAATGTAGGATTTTTGTGACCTCCTGATATGAACATCTGGATGGCAGATAACAAAAGTTGTCTAGTTCCAAAGTTTGTTGGTTCTGCCTATAGGGAAGGACTACATATTGGTGTAGGATTTGGGCATAAAATCCTGGCTGGTACTTGACCCAATGTGCAAGTGACATCTGGAGTACTCCTCTTGTGCACCAAATCAGTGCTTAGTGCAAATGAATGTGAGGTTAAAGACCACACCTAACCTTGGGCATGCAAACCAAACACGTTTAAAGTTGTAAAGCAAGACTCTCCGAGACAAGTCAAGCTCCCTCTCCATAATGAGTCTTGGGAAGTTGCAGTCTTAGCCCAGGCTTAGACCTCAGCATGGGTCACAAATGAAAATCAGGCCAAAAGTAAGAGATTCTAAAGAGTCATTGCAAAATGTGTCAAAACATAAGTTTTACAGTTTTGAATCAAGGCGAAGAGAATAAAATTGTGACATGCAAGGTGAGGGGGAAAGGGGTAACCATAATGACATAGAATTCAGACTTGTATTTTGGTTTAACATCCCTACAAGCACCCCATTGCTTCTTAGATCCCTTTGGCATTCCTAGTGAGACAACATGATCTCTTTGCGATACCTTGCATCAAGCTCACCTCCCAAAATGACTACACAAGAAAAGCCCCACCCATAGTCATCAAAACCTTCTCATTACTCCTTTACTTTTCAAAAGAAGCCACACAACTTGCACAGAAGCCACATGTTAGGCTTTTTGTGTTTCCCTCTCCAAAACATCCTAATTTCAGAACAAGTTTTCAAACATTGTTTTTACTTTTGGATAAAGAGAGAATCTTTATCCTACTTCGTTTGAGTTGATAAGGAGGTAAAAAGAGACATAACTAGCTGAGAAATTCTTTATCAGAAATTAGTAAGTTGGAACTGTATGCTTTTCGTACACAACTGTTGTTCCCATCACATTAAGATGTTGGATATACAGCAAATCAGGGAACTAGTCATTTATTGCACTCTTTACCTCTTCGGTCAATGGATGTCAGACATGATCCCCATCAAAATCAACAGCGCAGGTTGAGGACTGCCTCACCTGCCACATAAGGCCTCTCATAAACTTGGATTTGCTAGGTAAGAATTTGTGTGTACATTAAGGTACACAACTGTATCCACCTCGTAGATCGGCATGAAAATCGCCCAAAACAGACTCTAATCTGAGATGAATTGTGACTCTAAAGACAGAACAGATCCACCTACAAGACTTGTCCCCAGTAGGATGTAATGATGCCTTGAATGTTTACTTTTTTGTGCAAGAGCGCTCCTTAAGAAGCCTAGCCAGCACTGTCCCTTAGGTGAGCACAAACTGCCCTGTACCTGTAGTAACAAGAACTTTTTGTCAACAGTATGGACATCAAGTAACCAATCAAGTACTCCAAAGGGGTGGGCGTTCACCAATGTATAGAGCTCAACTCTACACATTTTCAATCCCTTGCGGGCGGGGAAGAAATTGGTGACTCTGCTTTCACAATCCCTAATCCTATGTTAAAATGGTGATCATGATCATCATCATAGTAGACAGGTTCTCCATTCACAACGTACGCATCCAGTACCATAGATCGAGGACCCACCAAGCTCAACCAAACCTGTGCATTCCCCATAACCACCCCCAACACCGAGCCCAACACAGAGACTCCTTAACCTCTCATTACTCTGAAATTGATGATACTCCAAAAAGGGTCCATACTTGCTCTCAATAGTATTATTGCCAAACAGTATGCCACTTTGAAGGTTAACTTAGAAGCACAAGAACATATAATAAAGTTGATGAGGAGGCTCAAGATACCGGCAAGAAGACAAGGCCATGAAGAGCACCCAACACCACAAGCCCCAAGTACATTCGGAAGTAGTAGACCTGTTGCCCCAACAACCACTTTGTTAAGAAGAACCCTCAGCTAACTGGAGAAACAAAATTCAAGCCAGCTTCCATGCATGCTTGAGGCATAAAAAAATGATACAGTTTCAGATTGAAGAGATTACTAGATGGGCAAGAACTTGCCTCAAAAATTTCAGAGCGTGAAAAGTAGAGGACCAAGACACCAGCAAATTTTGTGAGTGTAATTCCACTGTGGGAGCAGGAACCCAGTCAGCTGTTTAGCACACTCCAGATATTCTTCTGCACCTCATATACATTATAAAACAGTACTGTAATATTTTTTGAACATAGAGCACAGACAGTTGGTAGGAACATTACAATTGCATTGAAGTGGTAGAATGATTGAAACTAGGCAAAGCTGCAGTACCTAAATACAGAGGCTCCCATTGTCAGGAGAGCCTTGGTTGCTCGCACTGCCCTATGCCCTGTTGTCATCTGAAATTCCAACAAAAGCATGATACATAAGTCACTGCTTAGAGTTTAGGGTTTAAGGTTTGTACAAACCTGAATTTCACCCAAAATCTACAAAGAGGGCTCATGATTCTGTAGCCATGATCTCACAGTTTTTACCAATTTGTATGGAAAAAATAACCACATAGAGTGTGGGGGATGATCAAAATCCATGGTGGTGAGACGGCAAGACACCACTTACGGTGAATGCATGTGTAATGTGTACACAAAACTCGACTGCAATGCCAACTGACATGACCAGATTCACAACGGAGACAGCATTGAGCTGTATATCCCAGACCACCATGAGGCCCTGCACCCCATTACCCACAACCTCAACCTTACACATATAGATTACTCAGGACAACACTCAACACCAAAACTAAACTCCAGTACCACAGATGAGACATATAAGTCCAATACTATCAAACAGTCAATTGCCCAAAGTGAGCCATACTTCTCAGCCAATCCAAACTTCCTTCACAGGCATGTGGAGAGAGATTTGTAAGCCAGCAGACATGTTATGTTCAAGTACAGATTAAACTTACCAGCAGGTCGACAATGATCATGGAAATAACAGAAACAATGATGGCTGCCGTCCAGATACTGCATCATGAACTGACAATCGTAAGAAGAGGAGTGAACCACGGTTGTAAGTTGACAGATCAACTCGAACTAGAGACAATATAGTATTGTAGCTCAGGGCAAGGTGTACAAGTCTGTTACAGAAGGTGTCACAAAAAAACAGAGAACACCACTCACCTGCTTGTGGTAATAAGGCACACGACGAACACAGCAGCTGCACCCATGGAGAAAAACATTCAGCAAAAAATTCCAATTGACAGCATCTGATAACAGAAGACACTAGTGAAATTCCACCACACAAATTTTGTTCTAGAACAATTATGTGACAACACATGACTTGCTCAGACATGTGACACCATGATTCACTTTCACCACAGTCCAACACTGTACAACCGTGTTGTTTGAAATCAGTAGATGGGGAATGGGGATTGAACATAGAACACACCCAGAGCAAGTGCAAGGCTGACTGTAGTGGTCTTCACAATGTTGAGATACTGTTCAAAGTAGATGTAGAACACTGAGTATGGGAACACTGTAATCTGCAACATTGGGAAAACCATCAAATCACTCTTTTATGAACCTTCCCACTCACTGTATGGCCAACACGACAGAAGTGCAAGGTGCCATATGCTGTGCAACAAGAGCTTGACATTGTCAGAGAATTCTCAAAGTCAAGAATCTGAGTCTCAACAACTCTTAATCCTTAGACCTAGGTTCAAAGTCCTTAAACCTATGCAACACCAATAGAGAGAGAGTGCATAGGTACAGCATTTCAGTAGACCATATGAATTATGGACAATTCAGCCTTGTTTGGGCTCAGACTTCAGAAAGAACATGAATCACTACACAGTAAAAGAGCAGGTTTAGAAGACTCTACCCCCAAAGACTGAGAAATTCTTTTTGTGAAGTCCTTGGCTGCACGAAGGGCATCAACAAAGTCATTCTGCAATCACAAAACCATACACCGGGAGTCATCCCCATGTTCCAGTCTTTGTCCCTCACATCCACAAATTAATGGAGTTTAGCAAAGGGAATGGACCAAGAGTCAAGTACACCATAGGGTTTAGGGTACAAACAGAGGATATCAAGGTTCATAGGGATGAACCTGCTTGTTCAGAGGAGTATGGTATGACCGAAACTCTGATGCCTTGATGATCCCACTCTCATATCCTGAAGCACATGCAGATGCCACCCATATTGATTTCTAGCAATCAGTGGCCAAAGGAATTGACCTGAATTGAGCTCTGGATATCAAGTCTTCTTCACATCACACTAAACTTAGCCCCCAGCCAAACAATTGTGACATTCAGTACTAAAGCTTTTATCTGTGACTACTGTTTGCACCCCCATTCCCACCAAAACTGCTGTCCTAACATTGATACCTCAGGTGTAACAACATCTACACAAAATGCAAAGCAAGGACAGGGATAGAAGGCCAGAAATATATCTTGGAGAAGTACCATTGAGATCAAGGCTTGTGCTGTAAGCACCATGACCACCCTTTGCACAATCAGCAGATGGAACAGCCTTAAGGAACCATGGTAGCTTCTCCTGAAACTGCATAGTTGATGGTCGACCTTGAAGTAGATCTGTTTGTAAGAAACACTGCAGTAACTGCCCAATTTCAGTGACAGTAGGCACCCCACCCAAAACTTTTCCTAGGCAAGTCTCATACAGAAACAAGAAAAAGCTCACACAGTATTCCTTTGAACATTGCAGAGGTCAACTTCTATGTGTGAACTTTGCAGGAAATGGTAGCAAAGAGAAAGCATTGAGGTACCGTGGTGCAGTTGCTGCAAGTGTCACTCAAGCCACAGTAGTCCTCACCTTCGGGGCAGCACGGTGGCTGGTTCACATGTCCAAGACACCCACTAAGACCTTCAGCATCCAAGAGTAGGGCCACCATGGGTTTAGGGTTTAGGGTTTATCTATGAAATTGCAGACAAATCTCCACAACAACAATTTGAAGGTAATCTGATTTTCACTCGCATTTCAGAAAAAATGGGAAGACTCAGTAGGCACCCATTGGTTCAAAGCTCAAACAAAGAAATGTGTGTTGACATTACTAGAAAAGAATGTGAGTGAACCATACCTGATCATCTGGTGGGCAGTACTCTCCATCACTAAATTTACGGCAACATCCAAAGGCATTGGGGGAGAGCCAGACAAGAAAGTCATCTAGCCAGGATGCAGCAGGCCTTGCAACAAAGGATGTATCAGGTGTTGTTGCTGCTCTTGATACCTGCAAAAAGACCCTTTGTTGACTGAACAATAAGAGAATACAAGTGACACCTGCATACCCTTAAGTCCTCCATACTTTAGAGCTTGCAGAAGTAGTGTCTGAGACTGGAAAGGAACACAGAACCTGACTTTGGTCTAGATCTGATGATGGGGATGACAATTTTGGGCCAAACATGATCACCTCATTAAGTAGCGAGCTTGGGTCACACTGGCTGATGGAGCATAACAAATTTGTGTGATTGCTTGTAATGCTGCAAAAGCCAGAGTGTCATAGCTCGTCAACAATTCTCCAGAGCTCATATGCCAATCACAAGCAGGATTCTACTATCCTCTCCAGAAGAGGGGAAAAACTTGGGGTTCGATCAGGTTACAAAATGAGGAACCTGTAATTGTAATCCTTGACCACGAAATAAACAGGAGGCCCCACACGAAGATACTCTGTTATATTATCAAAGTAACCCTGCACAGTTCCATTCTTATAGTTTGTAAAAATCATATAACAAACAAAAAGGCACAACCCGATGCCCAAAATTACAGGTCTTAAGTATGTCTTTTCTCTAGCACTCACAAGGTTACAAAGCTAACAGATGAGCACCCACCCACCTGAAGGTAAGAATCTCGAGGAAGAACTATCTTCTGCTCCAACCCAGGTGAAAGTTGTGGTAACAATGTCTGCAGTGGAGATTAGGTGGCCCAACAGTGAGGAAGAAACACATATATGGGTTTCAACCCTTTCTTTGCATGCAAGAAAGAAAAAAACATTTTCAAACAGTTTTTAAACCCCCTTTGTAAGAAACTCCTTCAAGAAAGTATCATCACCCAAAGTTGCTCATTCAGTTTTGAATCAAATTTCCCTTTCAAAGACAAGCAGAATGCAGCAAGTAAAAGAAAGGGACAACAATGTAAACTCACAATATTGGTGAACAACAATCCAAAAAAGATTGCCAACACCAGGGCTTTAACTTCTGGAATTTCAAGAATCGGAGCATGATATCTCTGCAAGACCATCAGTCCAGGACCCAAGACATCAACATCCAAGGGTGTCATCAGTCCAGCCAGATACAGAGTACTTCCCAGTGTATCTGCCCAATTGAATTTCCATCTGCCCCTCACTGCAATGTCCGACTTCAAAACCAACCAGCAAGTGCAATACACAGCGTCTGAGAAAATTGAATCCCATCGGTGGATCGAATGTACTGACCTGCATGTACTGAGCAAGTAGCCCAGGCTCACTGCGCCTTCTCAGCGACGCTGCAAACATCAACCCTTTATGCTTTGAGAAAAAACTAAAGCTCATAGTACCCCAAAATCTCTAGTAGTTTTGTGACCCATACCAGTCAGTATGTGGGAATCATACACATCATTGCAGATTGTGGAGCAAAGAGGTTTTCTAACATTCACTTTGAACCAAAGCATATCCCAAAAATGATCACACCAGCATTCATCCAACTGAATAAATGACAAAAAGGGATGGATCAAGCTCCTTACACCCCGAGTACCTCACCAAAAGGGAAACAAAATCACAACAGAAAACTGTAGCACACCGAACAAAAGAATGACATTAGATTTGTGGAAACAAAACACAGAAGATCATAATTTTACCTGCAGATTGCTCATCAGGATCATCACTCCCAACAGGTATACAAGGGAGGCAGTCAACACGACCACTCTCAGTTCTCCTGAAGTCGAGAGTGAGAAGAGCGACAAAAGCTGTGATTTGTAGCAGATAATCCAGCAACACCGCCACAGCTGCATCACAATCAAGGAGTACATGTCATGTGATGTGGGGATTTCCAAAGCGTTGTTCAACAGCTTGAACAAATAGCTTAAATAGATTGAAAAGTCAAAAAGTCAAAAAGTTGATTGGCATACCAGCAAACATGGAGAAGACCTGGCATGCAGGCATTGGTGTGAAAGTTCCTACAGCAAAAGCAATGACCTCAGCAAGGCTGGCGAGTGTAATGGAGGGGCCTACTTCTGCCAGTGCGAGGCCCATCCGCCCCTCTAGCAACAGATTTGGGTCCTGCCGTTTCAATGCATTGACAAGAATGCACATGTTGTCCACTCCAACCTGTCATCCAACAAGCGGAAGTTCAACCCAATGTCCTCAGAAAAGTAGCATGCTCAAATTTAGGGTTTAGGGTGTTTGTGTACCGCAAGAACAAGAAAAGGGATGACTTCGACAATGATCAAAGTAGACTTCACTCCAAACATGCTGCAGATGCCCATCGAACCCAGCACTGACAGTGCCACAATGACCACTCCAGACAATCCTAGCAGCACCTGCATAAAAAGTTCAAACCACAGGAGCAAGGATGAGGGAAATACAACTAAAGAGAGAGAGAAAAGACCCCAACAACCATGGAGCATTCACAAGTTTGTGTCCTTGTTCCTGTAAAATGCATATCGGGTCCTCACCTTCGAAGTAACATAGAAAGGAGCAATATCTGGTCTGTAGTCCCCAAGTGTGAGTGCAATGTACACAAACATCACAAGGTAGCTGATCTGTTTTCACAAGTGAAAAATGGAACACTGGTTAGTAGCTAACACAGAAACACCACATTGCAAAAGCCAACAATCTCAAGCTCCTGAACAAAAAAGCTGATGACCACCAGCATAGAGGAACAGGCATAAAATATATAAATCTAGACACTAGCTCAAGAATTGCTTGTACCGCAATAGTTGGGATATCAGCTGTGCTCTCTCGTTTCAGTTCTGCCTCAATAGAGCTTTCAGATGAATATGCAAGGGTCAAGTGTTGCGCTTCTGCCATTCCAACAAGCTCCTCCTAAACCCATCACACCCATTCAGATATCAGTGCATCGCATCTTGGGAATGTGAACTGAATGTCTCACTGCTGGGACTGCTTGCTAAAGGATGTACAAGGAGAAATAAAAATTCATACCTTGACAAGATTGATAAAGGCCCGTTCCCAGGCTACAGCAGCAGCATTACCATTTTCTGAGACTGCATTGACAACAGGATATGTAACCACCAACGTTGTCGCCTGTTTCAATAAGAATTCATGCACACCCCAAATGGCAAAGACAACCCATAAGAGAGAAAGAGGATGAAACAACCATGTTGTCAGATCACCAACTAGAGAGTGACTGACAAGTCTCAAGGCCAGGCCTAAAGTAGAGATGGTTGTTGGCACCTGTGTTCAGAAATGATGAGACGAGAAAGGAATAACCTGAGAATAGTTGTTCCCTGAAAAACCACCAAGGATAGTGGTGGGGTCAACAGGACCACCAAAGGCACTAAGGCAGGCCTCTGATGATGAGTAATGCTGCACGAGCAAAGAGAAGCAGGGTGAGGTTGCAAGCCACATGGGTTCAATCCAGCATATTTTCCACAGATCTGTTCACTAGTAGTGGATGGGAGAAAACACCTACCTCAAAGCAGAATTCTGCATGGGTGGCACCATCATACTCATCAAACAAATCTGGATCCATTTTGAAATACTGCATAGACCACAGTCCAATGTCATCCCACTCCTCATACAAAGCATAAATAACAGAGATAAGGAATGGACAGCCAGCCAGCCAGCCCCACACATGAAATGAAAACTGAGAAGACATGCCAGAAGGACCATAGGTAGGGAGTAAGACAAAACCAAGAAAGAAAGAAATGCATTCAGGAAAAGAAGGAAATAGTTAGTACCTGTAGAACACTTTGGGTTGCACAAGGGGTTCCCAAAGGCTTCAAACAAATGTCCTGAAGACCAATGAGTTCACCAGAATAATTTCCCTGCAGACAATCAATCTGGAAGTACACGAAAAAAAAGTCATGTGATGTGGAACTAAGCTTAATTGTCTGGTGTACCCAAGCAAAGATCCAACTGATGATTAGAAGTCCTAACAAAATCCAACCTCAGCATAGGGTTTAGGATTTAGGCCCAATCACCCACTTTCTCTTGCATTTCGAACATGAGCAGCAGGTTCTCATCGGTGACAATACTCGGAGCCACAGTCTGTCCTTCTGCTGGCAATGTTGTAAGTATCAGCTGGGTTCCCCAAGACCCAGAGATAGCACAATAATAACATGTAGGTCAACTTGTTCACCAATGCACAAGACAATGAATCACAATTAGAACACAAAATGGATACATGTGTAATACAAACAGCCAAAAGTCTGAAGTGGTTGATAACTTGACCTGATGTACAAATGCAAAGAAAAACACCTGCTCAATTCTGTAGAAGGGTGCCAAGTGGGTATCAAAGAATTCCTTTTCCTCTGCAGCCTGACTTCCTGGGGCTACCCAAAGCTGCAAAGAAGAAAAGCCTCAAAATAAGGCAAGGAAAAACCTGGACAAAGAAATTGTATTCTATATCTTAAAGTTGTCCTTCCCTGATGTTGCAAGTATATTTTGGAAGCATGGAGTGGGTCATCAAGAGTCTTAGACAGTTTCAGGACTAAGCATTTTCACAACCCAAAGGCCCACCTTTTCAGGACGAGTCTCAACTGTCAACCAAAATAAGCCCAGACACAGCACCACTGCAATAATAAGGGCCACTGCCAGCACTGCTAGTGCATTCTGAGCAATCCATTCTCCCTGTACTCTGTCAATCACCAACAAGATGCTTGTCATTCATGATTGTAGCCAACACCTCAGTCTTCATTGAAGTCAAGTGATGACCAAGTTTCTGACAAAGCACAACCTCATCAACAAACTGATGATGTGGTGAGACAGTAAGCAAATGTACCTAAATTGATTGGAAAGAAAGGCCTCCATGTAAGGTGGGTTCTCTGCCTGTTTCCTGGCACCTCCGATTTCCTGTGTGTAGTAAATACTGAAACTTTTAGAATGCCCAGTGCTTTCGCTCTCAAATGTCTAGGTGTCACATATATATCTTTGACCAAAACATCATATCTCTTGAGAGGTGTGTTTCAGACCGGATTAGTGTGTACCTCAGCAACACAGATTTCATCACTGGAGTCAGGAGCCTCGAGTTCAGTGTCTTCTGGAACTGATACCAAAGGTTCATCCAGTCCTAGTTCACCATAATCCTCTGGCTTGTGAAAGGTCCACCACCACCCAAATATTGCAAAAAGGACAAATATGTACAGTATTAACATTGTCACTTTCAGACAGCTGACCTGCATGCAACCCCATTGAAAAAACAAAATTACTCCTCATGAATGTTCCTTTTCTCACTTGAATCAGCAAATTCAAGTTACCTTTGAGCATTCTGGCAAATAGCTTGGTGACATTTCTAAGTCTTTTAATCCAAAAGATGAAATTGTCGCTTCTTGCATGGAAGGAAGACAGTCTTTGCTGAGGGAGTTACCTGATAATCAGCAATCTTGACAAAACAACCCTCACTTGTGGGGGGAGGAGGAGGGGATATGTCAGCACAAATAGAGGCTCCTGGGCAGTCTCCACATGAGCATCCGAGCGAAGAATCATCACAAGCTGCCACAGGAATATCTACAGGTTCCATTGGGGATCCCTCCTCCAAAGATGTCTTGAAATTCAATGCGAAAGGGGAGCCAGGTTCGTACAGCCCTGCTTCTCTTCCAATGAATGTGAACCACTCTGAAAGTTACAAAAACACACAATCAGATCCACGTCGTATATCAAGCAGTTTATGGCACTGGATTGACTGGCTGATCAATCCCAAAGCTCTAATACACACTGCCTTCATGAGCTCAATGGCAACATTTTGAAAGTCAGCAATGTTGCCCCAATTGTAAACCTTAAACAAATACCTGTAACCCTATTTTGTTTCAAAGCTCCAACCCATCAGTTATCTCCAAAGCCAATCTATGTAAATTGATGTTACAGATGCAAAATGGGAACAAGGATCTCTCACCAGAGTAATTTCTTGCACCTCCACCCACAAAATCTAGAGCACGTGTATTCATGGCAGCAAATTTAACATCCTTGCACGAGTCATAAAACCTTGACCCAAACTCTTCTGTTACAAAGAAATGAATAGCTTTGATGGTCTCCACATCAGTATCCTGCAGAACAGAGACACAAAAGCTCAGCCATGAGCAAGTTAGCTAAAAACAATTCAAAATAGCTAAAAATGTGTTTTTTTGGTTTCCTAGTCACCAAATTTCTACAGTTTTCTTTATAAATGTCGCCAGATTTCTCTATTGGATTCTAAGCATGTAGCCAAAAATGTGAAGGAATCTTCAACTATTTTTACTTTCAGATCCTGTTTATAGCCAAATTTGGCTAAATTGTATTATTGATGATTGCCAGTTCAGCTACATCACAAATATGAAAAAACAAACTCTGCTCTTCACACATAGAGTGGAGAGACAAAAGAGAGAGAAAGAAAAGAAAGTGTCTCTTACTGTGTGGATGGCTGTAACATTGATGATCAGACTTTGATCCGGAGAGCACGACAGTTCACAGAACATGTTCAAGAAGTTGCGAAGGCATGCTGGACAGCCTGTCAAGAAAGGAACAGCCTGCGCATCAAGTGCATCAGAGACACCATCTTTGGAACACAGGAAAAAAATTATAATATCATAATGTCATAGTGGCAGAGGGGTCCAAATGCAGAAATGGCACATAACCCTTCAAACTGGATTCTTGTATACATGGATATATAAAGGAAAACAGCAAACAAGGACAGAGATCAACCTGCTGAACTTGAGTCCGGAGTTGATCAAACTGGTCTTCACTACAACACACATCACCTGTGATTCTCGGACACAGACTCTGCACTTTGAGTGAAAAAGCCTCACTTGGCTGTGTTGCAAACAGAGAAATAGTGAGTTAGAAAGCAGATACTTTGCCTTGACTACTTATGGATTGCTGTGGAGTGCTTGTGCATCATCCAATTCCTCTTACAAATATATTGTAAAGTTAATGCTCCTAAAAAATCACAACTCAGAAAACATACTTGTACCCACAATTAGGGTTTCTCGTCAAGTCATTTGTCAAGGAGAAAGGGTAGCACATAAAGGAGCCAAGGAAAACATTACAGTGACTGCTGGTGTAGGGTAGGGGCAATTCAACACTTTCCCATCAGTTCGACTCCCACATATACCGTACATGGCACACACATTCTTCTCATGCTGCTCGGTACTGTAATCAAGTGTTCATGAAGGACCCACCCACATGAGCAAAACAAGGTCTATATCAATCTTGTTTAAGGAGATCATCATGGAATACAAAGTGAATGTACACCAAGAAAGTGCTTGGAACTTACAATTGCAGGTTGCCCAAGTGATGATGATCCACTGTCGTTCGGTGAAATGCACATTCTGAGACCCCCACCTGCAACCAGATCAAAAAAGCATCATTGGTGTATGCCATGCTGACCTACCCTAACCCATATACATATTTTCAGTGCCAAATCTATCAAATTTTACTTGTGAGATTTTCCACATTCCCATTTGTCATGCCCCACCAAAGAAACAATTTGCAAGTACAATTTGTGGATTGCTGCTCTAGTCCAAAACCAGTCGAGACAATGGGCCTCTTATCATTGCCACCGTTTTCTGATCATGATGGTCCAAAATCCAAAACCCTAAATTACATGTCTCCATTTTTTTGGTCCCATCTGAAGTACCATGTACAAATCAATTGTGAATCAGATTTACTCTGATTGGCATTTTCCTCTCCTCTGAGAAAAATCAATCAAAGAAAGAGATTCTCCTTGGAAAAAAGAAGCAAAAAAAAAGCCACACCATAACTCAAGAAGATATGCTCTCAGTAATTTATCAACTATTGAACCCAAAACTGTTTTGACCTAACAAAGCTTCACCCATCACTTATTGTAACTCTAGAAACCTCACAAGCACAAGCATCCTCAGATCAGATCCTGATTCGAGCTCCCAAATTAATTTATTAAAATTTATAAATGAACAACATAAAAATGGACCAAAAAACACATCGAAGAAACAAGAAACACACCAATTGAATTAGGCAGAAACAAAAAGTTGAAACCCTAAGAACACCTAAAAAAACACCCAACACTAAAATTACCTGAAGAAAGAGAAGCCCGAAAAAGAACACAAATCTCACAGCACTTCTGCACTTGGACTTCGCCATAGCTTTGTTTTTCCTGCCTAGAGGATCCTCTCTCTCTACCTCGCCCACGCACCCACCTCCCTCCCTTCCTTGCCAAACCAAAAATTCGCTTTCTTCCTCAAAATTCCAACCGTGAGTTTACAGTTTACACCCTAATTAACAAAATTTCCACGACAAAAAAGAAAAAAGAAAAAAAGGGAAACACCTCTAGATCTTTAAAGTACCCAAGATCTAATTCTTTCTGCAATTTTCCAGACGATCCAGCAACTTCAGTTGTGATGAAATTTTTAGCAGAAGGAAGAGTCGAAGAAGAACCAAAAGAGAAGTGAGAAGGAGACGAGGAGAGAACCAACGTGGAATTGCGGAATCGTCATACCCGTGGCGTGCGGTTATTTTGCAAAATACAAAAGATCAGTCGGTTCTTAATTGTGGAATAATAGAACCGCCGGTTTCTTAATCTTCAACTGTTACAGGATCAGAGACACCCGCCTGCCTGGGACACAGTTTGAAATTCAACAACCTTTGGGCCAGTTGAATCAAAAGAACCACGTTTAATTCCATGGACACAAGATACATTTCCCAATGCTAGAGATTGTACAGGTACAAAGTTTTTAAAAAATCAAACAAGGTTTTATATAACACCCAGGTAACCTCAACTTCACACGCTATTTCGCACTATTGGTGACATAAGATCAAAATATGATTAAATAGTGTTGAGAAAAAAATTAATTATCTAACATTGGTAATCCACGATCATATAAATTACTTATGAAATCATTTTCACTTCCATTAGTTCTAAAAACTAAATTTTAATCTTTACTTAATGAAAACATTCATCTTTCTAGCACCCTTGATGTCCCTTGGCATATTACCTAACACCATGTTCTTTTTTCTTTGGCACTTTTCATTTTCCCAATAGCAATTTTTGCGGGGTCTTTCCAACGTCCCTCACACATCCTTTTTGATATGCCCCTTGCAGGTCAAAAATATATGTTACAAAATATTATCGACCATAGTCCCCCAGCATCCCTATTTTCGGTGCCCCTAGCCTCCTTTGACATTATATTTCGGTTCCCTTGACATCCCTTGGTGCCCCTTTTTGTCCAAAAAGATTCAACTTGCCGTTTGTTTAAGGCATTTTCAACATCCTTTTTTAAGGTCTCCATTATTGCTTGTTCTTTCTTGGTATTCTTGTGTTTGTGTTGTTTTTTAACCATCTCCCACCATCCTTGGTTTTGTTTGGGCGTGTTTTTTTTATCAAATTCAGATTGTCCCCAAACCAAAGCGTTACACTAATTTAATTTTTTATAAAAACATATGAATTCAAAATGTTTGGTATGTCAATTTCCCATCGTGGGATGTCCTTTCAAAAACTTAATTTAACAATCCTTCTCTTGAACAATCACAATGTTTTTAAAGGCTCAAAAAAAATAATCAGAACAAGTGTTTTTTTTGGTAAACTTTTGTTATATTAAAAAAAATCAAATTGGTGAAATGTTAGTGTTTTCTCAGCTTTTTAGTTGTCAAATTTTGAATAAAATCTAAAAATCATCATATTTTATTTGAAGTTCCAACAAGTAACCAGAAATATAAAAGTTTGTTAGAAAGCGGCTTTGAAAACTTTAGATTACAATTAACATTTCCAATGAACATTAAGTTCTATTATTAATAATAATGTGTATTTATTCTTTGATTTATTCTTATGTGTAATTGTAAGAAACTTCATGATCAAAAAACCCAACTTTCTCAACAAGTACATTGTTGAATTACTAATATATATATATATATATATATAATTCAAGTAAGTTGTGTAAACTTTCACACATAAGGGGTTTTATATGAATCATTATTCATAGTCAATAAACACATTTTTATGTAATGAATTGGGATGCTTGTGATTCCATGTTAAACACACATTTCAAAGTTGAATGATAAAATATTCAAATGAAAATACATTAATTAACATGAATTAACATGTATTATTTAACTATTCAAAACATGCCCAATGCAACAATAAAATTCCATTATATAAAAAAATTAATAAAGATTTGAAAAGAATGCTATGAAACTGCTTGGGGTTTTTTTTAAATGCACATGTTATTTATTAATGCCTTCCTAGAGTGCCAATAACAAGAAATGACTATTTCTTAACAATAAACGATTATTTTTCATTGGCCAAATACAATGATTGGCCCAAGTGGTGAGAGTTAAAATAATCTTTCACCTTTCACATCCATGTTTTTTAGGTTCGTGGGTGGAAATGGTTGGAAAAAAATTGTTAGATGACATTTTTTATTTTATAAGTGAATTCATCTTTAGAATGAGTTTATTAATTCCAATTAATTTCATAAACATAACATTCACCAAAAATTCACATACACTTGTCAACTTTGGTAAAATGATTTGATGGATATTTAATTTTCAATGTTGGGTTGAACAAGTTATATGTTTTTAATTTGGATTAGATGATGTCCACTAGAATATTACTAAAAAACTTTGTTTGAATTTTATTTGAATAATTATTATTATTTTATTTCATTAATTATGAATAATTTTGAGTATAAATATTACTAAACCAAATAATTTATAAGCTATTTATTCAATAGATAAATAAATAAAATTTAAATTTCTAGTGAAATTTCATATTATTATTTTTTCATTTTCAATACAAACCAAATTGAGCTAACATCCTATCACCAATTTAATGTTACTACTTGTTGGAGTTATTAACATTATGAAAATTAAACAATATCAAATCCATTAAAAAATGTAAATATATAAAATGTCATTTAATGGATTAAGATCCATCACAACATTTTTTTCCTTTTCTATGACACCAAATTTGGAACTTTAGAGTTTTTTTCCAATTTGCAATTATATTATGTAGGTCAATAACTTTAATTATAAAATGTGAATCATGCATTCTCAAATAATAACAAGCAACAAAAAAAATCTCAAAGTCTTGAAGACCTTGGTGTGATACATAATGATAATAAGGTCATTGTTTTTTTATAGACAATTGCCAAAAAACAAAAATAAAAAATAACTGCAATTGCAATATGAAAGGGTATTTGACATTTTTTAAATTAAATGAAAAAACAATTTGCAACCTTTACAACATAATCAAAGGATGTATATGCACACATGATTTAATAGATGAAAATTATTTTTCAAATTTGCTTAAATATATTTGACTATTATAATAGAAAACCAATTTCAATATACATTTTGTAAGATAATTTTTAAAAATTGAAATTTTCATGACAAGAATAAGATTTTTTTGAATATTTCAAAAGAATATGTAATTTCCTTCACAAAAATATTCTTTTTGAAAATTACAATATTTCTACATATAACATAATTAATGTCGAAATTTCCAAGGTATTACAATAATAAGTAAAATGTAAATACATGATAGTGACATCCATGTACAATAAATTATGCAATGAACAAAATGGGTTCTTTTCTAGTATGTCATATTTGAATAAAGGACAAGGATCATTGAATAATTTAATTTCATCAAATCATGTTTGTTCTATAACAACATGTTCATTTTCTATTGTTTTCTATAATTTCAATCACAATTAAAGGGTTTCCATATGTTGCAAGGATATTATAACTTCATATAATAGAAATCATTAGTTTTTATCTTGTAAGTTTAATTGATCATCAAGCAATAACATTTGTGATGAAAATAATGTTGATCATTTACCCATATAATTAGTGATGTTCCAAATTGAATTCTAAATTAATGAATCTCTAAAAGCCTAATGAAAGTATCACAAATTTTATCCATTGTGAATGCATATAAAGATCATTTTTATTCAATAAAAGTCTCATGCAAAGATTTTTCCATATATTTATGATAGGAAATTTTGGATTTTCAAACGTTATATCCCAATAGATTATTAATAATCACTACTTTTGTCATAAAACATCTTCATTTAATTATTTTATTTATTCATTTTGTTTGCACAATCAAATGACATTTTGCAAGCGTATGTTTTGTAAACATTCATAAATTATTATTCAATTTTTTTGAAGATTGATTTTATGCAAAAATAATATGTCAAATGTGAAAATCAAACATAACATGATTTGCAAGTACACGTTTTTAACCATTACTTGATCATGTTTTTTTTGTATTATTGAATTTTCAAAAAGCAAATTGTTCGTTTTATTTAAATACCTTGATTAACAGGTAGGTTCAAAATGTTTAGGAACTTTACATTTTCTTTTGAAGGATGAATATCCATGTCAATTAAAACATGTTGCAAAAATATGAGTGAGTTGATATCATATGGCTTGCATTACATAACAATGAATTTATGCATAAAACTTAATCAACTTCTTAAATCAATTTTTTTCAACAAAGGTAAAAATACATAAGATGAACAATGAGGTTAATAATACCTCTTTCATTTATTGGTCAACTTTTTTATCAATTGTTTCAATTGTTTTGATCAACTCATGCACATGTGATGAAATGAACATCATTTGTTGTGCAACAATTTTTAAATGACTGCAAATCACAATGAAGGAGAGAAAAATATGCACATGCCCAAACATATAAAAAATAAATGACAAAATGTTTGATCATAATTCAAAATAGATTTAATAAAAATGATATTTTCAATATTTTGAATTCTATGCTTAACCTTCATTATTGTTTTGTGTTCAAAACACATTTTCATTGGATCATTATCAAACTCATTACATGCTTTCACATTTGTTCCACCTTGCCTTTTGTCAATACAACTTTCACATAATATTGACATTATTGCAAGAAATAACACAAATTTGTATAGTTTTTTTTTTTAATTGAAATTTTTTGTTGAGAGAAGTAAATAAGATATTGAATACCATTAATTGCATGGAAACAACTCCATTTTTGTTGTTTAGGGCGAAAAACATGTCATCAAATTTATACCTAGTGAAGTATGAAAAAATGTGTATGTTATTTACAAAGAAAGATGTTCATATTTATCATTATAGGAGGAAATTTTCAAGGATTGTTGTAGGAGGAACTAAATCATGGACGTCCAATGAAGAACTTTTTGAAAAAGCCACATTGTAATGTGATGAAGTTCTTGCACAATTGAAAATCATTGATGGCCATGCATTTATAAATGTTTTAAAGAGGTGAAAATCTTCCATAGACGATACTAGGTTGATTACATTTATTATTTTAATAGATAATTAATCAATTCAATAAAGGATTAATGCTTGAAACTATGTATCAATTTTGTACCTTAATGTGAGGATTGAGAAACGAAATAAGTTCATGTCAAAGGCTAAAATGTTGCACATTTAATCTATTATTATTATATCCATGGCTAAATATTTTCAATCAAATAATGAGATTTAAATGTTTCCTTGGTAGCCCAAGTTGGCATGTCTTAATTGTTAATGATGATTTTGAAGTGAATTGGTTGTGTATCACTATTGTGTTCTTGTTTACCAAACTACAAGTACCACATACCTGAGTAATAAAAACATGTTAAATGCTACAATTATTATTAATAAGCATTGTAAGAAAATGGAACATTCGTACTGAAAACTCCTTCATGATCATGAGAATAAGAATGTAGTGTCTATTCATAGGTTGAGAACATAAGTGTCATCGTCCTAGGTCACTTTGTAAAGACCATTTTTTGCCTTGCCTTATTTCTCTATTATTCCCTTCCCTTGCCTCCTCAAACTTTTAGATCGTTATGCTTACATCATTCCGGTAGGTCCCTGAGTTTGGTAAATAAATGTGTTGACAACCAAACCTAGTAGTTTTTATTGAATATTAGTAACAAATTTTCTTTGGATCGACTATAGTTGAGTTTAGTAGACAAATTACCTGGTTTTGGTAAGGTACTTACCAAGACTTCAATAGACCTATAATTTGTTTTAGGCACAATATTGGTGGCAAACGATGTAAATTTAGGTTCAACAATTTGTTTATTTGTGTTTGGTGGATGATCAAGGTTACGAATTTCATTCAATGCACCTAAACCTCATGTTCAACAATTGCCCATCATCATAAGTAGGAAAAAATCATTTGCAACTATCATTTGTAAATAAATTTTAGTCGCAAACTGCACAATGATTACAAATCATCATAGTAACAAATGACAAGTTGCAAACGACTATAATAATAATAGAAACCAAACCTTTTTAAATTCATGTGACATTCATAATTGGATTTCTTGGACCATCATTAAGGATGTTTTGTTCTATTTTCTTATTTATAATATTGGCACCAACATTAATGAATTTGGTGTAGATAGCCCCACCAAAACATCTTTAAGAAAATAATAAACTTGTGGATGTGATCTTGCAAATCAAAGCAAGATTAATTCAATACATAATAAAAATCAATACAAAAGATGAAGGATTTTGTCATGTTTACATTTTTTAATAATTCAATGCCTAATGTTTTAACCTAGTTTAGATGGGAATTTGCACACTAATATGTTTACATACATAACTAGATAATAAACAAATTGAAGGGCGCTATAGGTTTCCTTACAATGATGTGACCTATTGGTCTATCACCATTCTAAAAAATCCTTATTTAACTTTAAACAAACATGAATTTGATGCAAATTCAAAATGGTTGTATAGTCCATAACATATGTTTTTGGGTCAAATCTTAAAATGTAAGTTTTTAATACAACAACAAAATAACATTATATGAACCTTATGTACATAAAGCACCACATTTCTATGCAATATCCTAGTTGGCCTTTATGAAATAATTCACAAACACATTTCATTCCCCAAAACTAATAAAACAAAAATCAATTATTTTGTTTATTAAAGTTGGAAAATTAAAGTATGGGGGTTCACAAAATAAAATTTCAATGTTGTAATTGATATATTTCATTTTTGTTTAAGGTGCCATGTTTTTTACTTCACATTCTGGGCACATAGGTGGATCATGATTGAACTTCAAATGTTGAAATAATTATTTATAAATATTCAACCCATAGAATAATACAAAGTCACATTAGTAAACTTCATAGAAATTTTGGTTTTTTTTACTCTAACACATTAGACAAATTATTCCACATATTAACAAAATATGGATATTGTTGTTGTGAAACTCTAATTGTTCATCAAATACTTCACCATAGCCATGGAGTGATTTTCATTTAACAAAAAAAAGAACATGCAATTCAAGAAATCAACCTATTAAAATGTAATATTAACCAAGTTTGTCATTTATCACAAGGTGTTGAGATGTAAACTGTTCATGAGAAAGATGTTGCCACATGACAACCAAAACAGAACTACAAATTTACTTACACTAGTTTATTCAACTATGGATTTTGTTGATTTGATCAATACATGCATAATGTTGAAACTACTTTTGTCAATTGGAAGTTGGAGTTCGTTGAAAAAGGTTACCAATTCATGCATTTTGTCAAACCTTGAATTTGATTGTTATACATGTACAAATATTGGGAAAAAAATTGTAACGTACGTGAAGGGCATCTTATATCCATGAAATTTCTTTCTAAAAATTAAACGATATATTATGTTTACATCACAAATTTAGCATGTAACAAATGAATAATAAAAATTGTGCAAAGTTCATTCATTTATAAATTTGTACATTTTACACACAAATATCATGCATTGAAAACATGTTTAACACATAGATAAATGTGTTAACAAATGAAGTATGAACCTATAAATAATCAAATGTCATACTCATTTTACATTTTTCAATAATGTATGTGTCAAATGTGTTTTTAATGGATGATATCAATGTGTGAAATATATGAATTATGAATGAACTAATGATACACAATTTATATTTTTAAGTTGTGAAATGCTAAATTTATGATATCTCCCCAAAGGTGAGAGGGAAATTTTGTTTCTTTATAAGTGTAAAAACCCTCCCATTCATAAGCCTTGTTATCTGCATAGGTTTGGTTCATGATAATCTTGTGCTTAACGACAAGTAAAGCCCATAGGTGGGGGAAATTCCCAAAATGTGAGGTCACACTTGCCTATCACGTCATCCTAGTCCCCTTATTTTGAGAATGCCCCCACCCAATGTCATTACCCTACTCTTTAAATGTTTGAAGGTATTGTTTGTGTGGAGAGCGGGTTGACAATAATTGAGCCTTGATTGAACAAATCGTCTTGATTGCGAGAGGTCTAAGATGATTGCACTTGTTGATGTAGGGTGGATATGGCACCCATGCATGCGGAGAAAGGGTTGACGATGATGGAACCTTAATTGTGCAAACCATTTTGATTGTAAGAGGTTTAAAGCAAACATACGCAACTCTAGGGCAGAGATTTCATCCATACACTCGTATGTAGGGTCCTTATGTGAACTTTCACTTTTCATATCTTACTAGTCGCTTGTCTGTGCGTGCGTGCGTCTGTGTGTCTGTCTGTGACCACTGGACGTAGAGAAAAGTGACGGGAAAAAGAAAAGTGACGATGGACGCAGAGAAAAATGTCGGAAAAAAGATAAGACGACCATAGGATGGAGAGCTTTCGGTGTCCTATATCTGTGCGTCTGTCGAGATCCTGAAACCCAGGTCCTGAGAGTGAAACCCAGTGTCCGTTTATCGAGGTCCTGAAACCCAGGTCTTGAGAGCCAAATGCAGCAACGCGGGCTTGCAGGCACGGGCGGATTGTGTCCGACCGTCACGGGTACCCACTAGTAAGTACCAAATTGCCAATTGTGGATGAAAACACAGCACCGTGCAGGCACCTGGTGGGTCTAACTGAAGCACCGGTGGATCAATACAGAGCACCGGTTGGGTTTAATGAATTTCCCGTTCTCGATGAAAAGTGCTTTTTTCTATGGATGTAGAAATCTCCCGCGCAGCCTCGGGTACCTACTTACTAGGTCTCTAGGGACGTATGCTGCCTTGTCTTCCTCTCCTCCCGCGCTTGTCTTTTGAGGCAGTTCCTTCCCTTTCCGCCGTGAATATCTGGTGTTGCACGAATTCGATTTCCTTCTCTGTAGTAGCATGATCGCGGAGGAGCGCCTTGTGTTCCTTTGATTCCTGAAAGAAATTGGAGGTTTTTTTCCTGGTTTTTTCGGTATTTTCTTGGGGGGTTTGGCGTTCATGTTGGGGTTTTGAGCAGCGTGTCCTGCAGAAGCTATTCTTGTCATTCTTGGTTCTTGTGGCCTGCAGGATTTTAGGATCGACGAGCTATCAGTTTAAGTTTCTTTCAATCGCGGAAGAGGCGAAGAAGAAGCAGAAGATTCTGATGTCTGAGAAACTCGTGTGCAAAATGAACGGGGACGACGTGGAGATGGAGAACGAGCCGAAGCTGCCGGAGTTCAAGCTAGGTACACCATTTTCTGCTTGTCCGAGTTACCGGTTCTTGTTGTGGCATTCATCGATGAATCATCCATCTGCTCATATCCAATTGTGCAACCATCATGTACAATCTGGTAAGGAGACAAAAGATAATGCAAGCTCCTATTGCAAGAACATGCAAAGTCTTTAAAGCTGCAATGCAGCTGTCTGATATCGATGCATGTTCGTGGTTTTGCTGGAACCCTAAACCCTAACTCAACCCTGGAATTTGTCTACAATGGGATGCCATTCTCTGAGAACACAGAAACCCGTTCCATGCAAGGAACTGACAATTTGGAAGAATTTCTTTGTGCTTATATGTGTGCAGATGCGAAACAAGCACAGGGTTTCATTGCATTCTTCCGGAAGCTCCCCGAGGTGAGCTTTGCCAGTTATAGTCCTATTTTTGAATTACTTTCAGACCATCACCTTCTTGATGAGCAATTTACTCGAGATTTCTGTTTGGACTGAAGGCATGTGTTTTGTAGCAGTAACAGCAGACACATGTGTTTTCTTGAGAGATTCTTTGGTAATTAAGGGCTCTCTGGAAATGTGCAGAATGAGCAGGTTATAAGATTCTTTGATCGCAAGGTAATATCTGCAGGTCATCATCTGAATTGTTCCACACCCTACTTTTTTCAACCTGCAACTAGAGAATAATGCAGTACAACACTTCCTGTTGATTGTCTTCCTCCTTTTGCTTATGTGTCTTGTATGGGATGGTGGGGCAAGTCGTTTTGTTTGATTTAAGCTAAGCCCTCATTGTGGTAGTGCCCAATCCTCACTTATGTGGCAACAGGATTACTATACAGCGCATGGAGACAATGCCACATTCATTGCACAAACATATTACAAGACCCTGGCAGGAATGCGCCAGCTAGGAAGTGGGGCTGACAGCCTTTCAGGGGTGAGCATCAGTAGAAGTATGTTTGAAAACATAGTGCGGAACTTGCTCTTGGAACGGACAGATTGCACCATTGAGCTCTATGAGGGTGCTGGCTCCAAATGGCAGCTGGTGAAGACTGGAACTCCTGGCAAGCTTGAGAATTTTGAAGATGTTTTATATGCGAATAATGAAATGCAGGTACTAGGCATAAACCCCTTTAGCTCTTGGTGGTCTCAGTATGGAGGGAGGTAGTTCAACCTGATGTTGGAATTTACCAACTTGCCAACTAAATTGATGTTAGCGAACAGATGAAGGTTCTAAAGGACAATCCGCATGGGCTGATCGGCTTTTCTGAGTTAACTCTTACTTATTAATGCAGTGACAGTGGCCTCCACACTTGTGTTATTCTGTTATTAGATTAGACAATGGGTGCTTGGACTGTCAGCCATAAGCTGTGTGTTTGATAATCCTTGGTGTATTGGGTGGATCGAATTCTGTACTTATTGCATGTGTGAAAGTCCTCCAATAATACACATGGGCAGATAATAGAGAGAAAGTGAGTTAATGGCTTAATAGGTATGTGATAGTACCTTTGGTGTTGAATGTGAGTGATTCCTCTATAACATGTTTGGATTGGGGTCTATAATGCAGGATACACCGGTGGTAATGGCTGTGCAGGCAACAATCCGTGAGAGTGAAAGATCTGTTGCTATTGCATTTGCAGATCTGACAAAAAGGCAGTTGGGAATGACAGAGTTTCTTGATGATGATCAATACACATGCCTAGAGTCAGCCATGGTAGCTTTGGGTTGTCGGGAGTGTGTTATACCACAGGAAAATGTGAAATCTCCAGATGCACGCAAACTTCGTGATGTGATGGCCCGCTGCAATGTGCTGGTGACAGAGAAGAAGAAGACCAACTTCAGGTTTGTATCTCCCTTGTGCAAATGCAAAAGCATGGACATGATGTAGTTTCGAGTCTGGACCAAGTCACCAGGTGCTCTGATTGAATTTGAGCTAGCAGATGAGAACCTGAAGGACATGTTCTTATTATTTCAGGTCTCGAGATGTGGAGGAAGATCTGGATCGCCTTGTGAAGGGTCCAATGAAGCACCACAAAGATTTAATGGCCAGTTCAGAGGGGGCAGCTGCTGCTCTAGCTGCCCTGCTTGCTTACACTGATCTTCTTGCTGATGATGCAAACTATGGAAGATACACTCTCCAGCCCTATAGTCTAGACCTTTACATGCGACTTGATGCTACAGCTCTGAGGGCTCTGAATGTCACTGAAAGCAAGACAGATGCAAACAAGAACTTCAGTCTTTTTGGATTAATGAACCGTACTTGCACACAAGGTATGGGAAAGCGCTTGCTGAACAGATGGCTGAAACAGCCACTACTAGATGTTCATGAAATTGTAGGGAGACTGGATGTTGTCCAGGCTTTTGTTGAAAGTTTGGAGCTGAGGACAGATTTGCGGTCCCACTTACGTCGGATGCCTGACATTGAACGCTTGGTGAGCAAGTTGGAGAGGCGTCGGGCTGGTTTGCCAGATATTGTGAGGCTGTATCAGGTGAGTATTATCATCACAAGCCTGTATGATATTGCATGGACATGTTGAGAATCTTAAGGGCCAATTTACATACTTTCTGTCTGTATGTTGTCAACAGGCAAGTGTGCGCCTGCCTATCATCCTCAACTCTCTTTCTCATTATGACGGTAATTTTACTGAGATTTTGAACAAGAAATACAGCAACGACCTGCAAGAATGGACCCAGCCAGATCATCTAGGAAAGTTTGATGGCCTAGTTGAAGCAGCTGTAGACCTGGAACAACTCCAGAATGGGGAGTACATAATTTCTGCTGGCTATGACAGTAGCTTGCAGGACATAAAAAAAGAGCGTGATTCTGTGGAGCAGCAGATTCAGAGAACTCACCAACAGGCAGCTGATGATTTGGGTCTGCCTACAGAGAAGTCACTGAAGTTAGATAAGAGCAGCCAGTGGGGTCATGTGTTCCGGATTACTAAAAAGGAGGAGCCCAAGGTGAGGAAGAAACTGACATCACAGTACATCACATTGGAGACCAGGAAAGATGGCATTAAGTTTACAAATGCCAAGTTACGAAGGCTTAGTGACCTTTATACAAAACTAACTGAGGAGTATTCCACCACACAGCGGGAGCTTGTTTCCAAGGTGGTGGATGTGGCAGCAACATTTGTTGAGGTATATGAGTTGATCTTTGGTCACTGAAAAATGGTTTGTGGTGCTTTCAATGTGGGGCTTTGCTGCTATCCCATGCAGTGTGTTGTTTTAGCGCACCTTTGTTCAAGCTCTTCATCTGCTTGAGTGAAGATTGTCCTGGGGGGCTCTCATTTTGAGTTTTGCACAGATGGTTTGATTTGCTGATAGAAAGATGCATGACAAGGAAATTCAGGTTGTTTTTTTGCAAATGTTCTGGAAGTATATGCAGTGTTTGGATCATCTGCTACTGTTCTCAACAACATGTTTCTATTCATGCCCACCTCCAGGTCTTCACTGGAGTTGCGACACTTCTGGCAGACATGGACGTGTTGCTAAGCTTTGCGGACCTCTCTGTCACCAGTCCAACACCATATGTTAGGCCTTCAATCACCTCAAGTGTAAGTTTGCAACTTCTTTGAAGGTCTGTTCCAGGCTGTGCCATCAAGTGCCAAGGACTTCAAACTTGGGCTAAGAATATTCTTGCTCACAGTTAAGGTACCTACTAGCATTGTGACTAAGTTTTTCTGCTTCCAAGGGTTTTCATCAACACTCATTTGATGCTCATGGTGCTATGCTCTGTGCCAGGATGTCATGTTGCATTACTGTATGAGAAGATCGGTTGTAGTGTTAGTGCTGACCCTTGTCTCAGGTATGAGATAGCAAAATCCAGATTTGAGGCATTGCCTTGTGCTGCAGGAAGAAGGAGACCTTCTTCTGGAAGGTAGCCGGCATCCGTGTGTTGAAGCACAGGAGGATGTCAGCTTTATTCCGAATGATTGTTGCCTGGTATGTCATGTATATACATTGTTATTATGGGTAGACAGATAATTCATCTGGGTAAACTCCCTCAGAAGCAATAACCTGGACTGCTGTAATGTCAGGTGCGAGGGAAGAGCTGGTTTCAGATCATAACAGGTCCCAACATGGGTGGAAAGTCCACCTTCATCAGACAGGTCTGTCTTGCTGTTATATTGACTTTCAATGTGCACTTGTTGCTCCTTCAAGTAGCTTAGAAAACTTTAGATGGTCTGGAGATGGCATATCTTGTATCTAACACAACCTATCAGAACTTCTTTGGGAAGGTATCAGGTTTCCCTTCTTCTAAGCACTCTATAAGGTGGTTCTAGTCAATGTAGGATGTATTGAATAGCTGCTTTAACTGCTTGAAAGGACACTATTTCAGTAATAAAGGCAAGCACAATCATCAGCCCCTTCCCAACTCATCCTGTATTTTCTGTAGTTAAAACTCACTATGAGTTGTTCTCAATGGAACAGGTGGGTGTAAATGTGTTGATGGCGCAAGTAGGGTGCTTTGTGCCATGTGATCGTGCAGAGATAAGTGTGAGAGATTGTATATTTGCTCGAGTTGGAGCTGGAGACTGCCAGGTGCTTCCCACATCTATGATTGAGGTTTCCTTTCAAAAGTAATTCAGGCAGTGCATAACAATGGCAAAATTTATAATTCACAAACCTTCTCTGTCCATCATGAGTTGGGAAGCTTATTTCTGTCTGCCATACGTGATTTATGCTGACTAGATTTGCACCCATGTTCAGTTGCGGGGAGTTTCAACATTCATGGCTGAAATGCTGGAGACAGCTGCCATTCTGAAGGCTGCTACAGATCGCTCCTTGATTATCATTGATGAACTGGGGCGGGGCACTTCAACCTATGATGGATTTGGTAAGAGCAGAGGGCTTTGTGGAATTGAGAGAATGAACAGAGAAATGTTTCTGAAGTCCTTTGTCTTACATAACTCCAATGGGTACGTGGAATAGTCTCTCATGTGTGTGGGGGCTGAACACAGGATTGGCATGGGCCATTTGTGAGTACTTAGTGGAGGTCACAAGGGCACCCACCCTGTTTGCCACACACTTCCATGAGCTCACAGTTTTGGAGCACTCAATTGGCCCACCAGTGCATGGCCCCCCATGCGGACCTCCTGTAGGCATCAAGAACTTTCATGTTAGTGCCCACATTGATAAAATCTCTCGGAAACTGACCATGCTCTACAAGGTGAGTTCCTTTTTCTCTTCAAGCCTGATTGTTTGTGCTAGATACCCCCCTGCATCCCAGCAATCAAGTCTTGGAGATCCAATGAACAAAGAACAATACTACAGAATAATTTTGATGAGTGTAAAACCATCAGGGTCTAGCTGCGAACCCCCTTGAATGCAGTGTGCAAGAGAACTCTCTCACTTTACCTGTGCGTGATTTGCCATTACTCTTATGAGCTATAGAGTTGATGATTATTTGGTTTGTACTGGAATTGACAGGTTGAAGAAGGTCCATGTGATCAAAGCTTTGGAATTCACATTGCTGAGTTAGCACGCTTTCCTGAAGATGTAGTAGCACTAGCAAGAAAGAAGGCTGAGGAATTAGAGGATTTCTCTTCTACAAATCTTGAAGCTGCAGAAGTGGTAACCATTGACCCTGACCAATGTTTCGCAACATTTTGGTTTTTGTTTTGCAACCCTTCTGAAAATGCCTTGGCAGGTAGGCAAAGTAGCGATAAGTTTGTTTGAAAGTCTTGGTTCCATTTAGATGACCCTGATAGTAAGTATGAGGGACACTGCATGATGAGGTCAGTTCAAAGCAAGGGCATGACACACTTTCTTGCTGGCGACAGGTTGGAGCAAAGCGGAAAAGAGTTGGTGTTGCAGATGATAAATTGCATGGTGCTGAACGTGTACGGCAGTTCTTGCAAGACTTTGTAGCACTACCATTGAATACCTTGGATGGCAAGGAGGCTATGGGACAATTTCAAGACCTGATGAGTGGCTTGCACAAAGATGCTGCCAGCAAACCTTGGCTACAGGAATACTTGCGCCAGTTCTCCGGCATTGTTCCAATTTCCAACTAAATTGTGGTCAGCAGATCTCAAGTCGTTTTGGGGGGGGGGGGGATGAACTTGTATCTGTCCAAAAGAGAAAACTGTAATATACCCATCCTACTTACTGGACCAGTCCATTTCGAGAGAACTTAGTGGTTCAAGAAATGAAGAATGGGAAGACACCCCTCGAGGTGTGAGCAATTTTCCAGCAGCCATGAAATCAATGCATGCCATAGCCAGGTGCAACTTCCCTGGCTGTAATTTTTGTATTGTGCAAGGGACATAAAAATTTCCATGGCTGTAAAGAATGCTGCAATGGAAGTTTGAGTCCCTATTTTGCAATTGAGTTTTGTTGGGTTTTTAGTCAGCATTTAACGCACTACACGGATAGATTGTAGTGCTGCGTGGTATAATTGAAGAAGATTTGTATTCCATAAGGTTTTTATCATTTTGTGGCACTCTTGGACTCAGGAATCTAAATTTCTTCTAAAGTCATGTCTTTGGGTCTGGTCTCTTGCTTCCTCACATTCCTTCCAAAATTGTCAAAACTCTAACCTTCCTTGGTAATGTTAACATCCAATTTGCCAATAATTTATTTACGGAGTGTCCTGGAGTCCTTTGAATTTGTATGGTACTAATAATGCATGCTGAAAGACCAAAAATGTTTTGATTTTTTGATTTGGAGATTAAATGTTTAATATCTAATTACTGTATAACTAAAGTGAATTTTTTTGTCTTTTGATTAGAAGATGAAATATTTTGTCTAATTAGTGTGTAAATAATGCGAAATATATCTTATCTATTCCAGTGGTGCTTTGTGCAAATCTGTGGTTGACCATTAAAGTTCCTTTGCTAACAGCAGCAAATGTTTGCCCTAAGTTTGACCTTGTTTTGTGAGTGGAAAAATTATGATCTATCTCCAATTCCCACATAATGGAGAAGAGGAAAAAGGGGGGGGAGAAATTGAACAAATTGCACAAATAATAATTTTTATATCTCTTTCCTCGTCTGAAAAGTTTAAGATTTACGTGGTCATAATCAAAATGCATAACAGAAGAGATACTGGCCAACGGGGGAGTAGCTCAAATGGTAGAGCGCCCGTTTCGCATACGGGAGGTAACGGGATCGATGCCCGTCTTCTCCAATCTAGTTTTGCTCTTTGTCCGCTTCGTTCCTCAGTGCACTCTTTTCTGCTGTTGTTGCTTTGTTGAATGAAAGCCAGTGTTAAAGACAAAATTGCGACGCTCCTCCTTCTCATACCTCCTCTTCTCCCTCTTTTTTTTCCAATTGTAAGGGTTATGGATTTGTTTCTCCTTTTGGAATTTCAGATTTCTAAAACCACAAGGTTGCCAATCTCTTGCGTGGTGGGTGGTGCGATGCAGAGTCGCAGACATGATTGCTCTGGTTTAGGGTTTTCTACTTACCCAGTAACCGTCTACAGACTGTAGCTATCATCTACCTACCTACTAACCAACCATCTACGTAGTATCTAGCCACCTACTAACTGTCTACAGACCATACCTACCTACCTGGCAATTACATACGTACTAGTGGGTACCCTGTGCGTAATGCACAGGTGTGTTAAAAAACACCAGAATGTCAGAATCAGAGATCCACCGGTTCCCCATTTTTCATATGTCGGGATCAGAGATCCACCGGTTCCCAATAATGTTATTAGAGAAAAAAACATTAGTCAGAATTAGAGAACCGTCTGTTTGTGGTTCCAATAACTACTCAGTGGTTGGACATGCGGCCGTCAAGAACCGTCCAATCCAACATTTCTTTCATATTTTCAAATCAGAGAATCGTCGGTTCTTTTTTGTTCTGGTGTTTCCAATTCAAACTCGGAATCAGAGAATCCCCGGGTTCCCGTTATTTTATAGAATTCTTGTAATGAACGAACCCAAGGAACCGGTTTTATAACCTCCTCGGGTCTGTTACCCTTCGTTGATAACCGCCCCCACATTGGGGTGTGGAGACTGCCACAAAGTTCAAACCCTAATACTTTTCATATCGGGACTTCGATAGAATTTGGAGACCTCGATCATCCCGGGCCCGATCGACTTGAACACCGGGCGTGAAATTAATGTATAAAGATCCCATCCCAGGCCCAGTCGGCCTAAACGCCGGGCCCCGTCACAGAGCCCAAGCGGCCAAAATCGCCGAACTCCGTGACAAACTTAGTGAATTTTATAATGTATAAAAATTACATATAGTAAAGGAACAATGAAGCGTCCCCTGAAGCCGGACGAATGAAGCTTCTCCTGAAGCCGAATGGATAGTCTCCTTTTTGACCTTTCTTACTATTATATTCACAAAGAGAACAGACACACGTGCAGGCGCGCATGCAAGAGAGAACAGACACACATGCAAGCGCGCACGCAAGAGAGCAGATGATTGAGAAATACTATTGTATTCACAAAGATAACAAACACACGTACGTGTAGGCGCGCCCGTAAAAGAGCAGATGATCACGAAAGACAGTAAGGACGCAAGAGAGCAGATGTGCATGCACACACCCACACACAAAAAAACACAGATTGAAAAGATCGCGAGAAGTTGTCGTTTGCTGCATTTGTGGCACACGTCTATAAGTGTGGTGGGATGGTGCACTTGAAGATGCAACCCTACACTTACACTTTGTAGAAGCTATATTAAGAGGAACTTGCACATGGCTTTCGCAACTCATTATTTTCCAAGATGATGCGGCTCTGCTTCAGCGGGTATTGGGTGCCTGTTCTAGTGGTCAGGTACTTCACCTTCAGCTTGCTACAATTAAGATGCCATCTGGAGAATGCACAAAATTACTCTATTAACTGCCATTAAATGGAACAGGGTACTGCATGTATGCAGTTTGTTACTTCCTTACCACTATTTTTGTTATGACTTTGAACCATACTGACTATAGAGATATCATTTAAACTGTCGTAATGCATCAATTGTCAATGCTTGCATGTTCAGCCTTGAAGCTATATTATTCTGATAGATTTGTTTGTTGTAATGCAGGCAGCGGTTACCACTCTCTCGCAGCAGGTGGGTTTGTGTGATCATCAGAAAGCAATCCTAACTGCTGATAATGTTCTACTTAAACAAAAGTTAACATCCCTTGGACAAACCCAACGATTCAAGGAAGGTGAGTGCTTCTTTGGTGTTCTCAGCAATTGGGTTTATCTCTGCAACCTTGTGGAAGAATGTTACTAGCATGAAAGGCCTGTATTCCAATCCTATGGCAGTGTCTGTTTAATTTTGCTCACGCCCTGTCATGGTGCTAGAGATGGTTGCCCTATCAATTACATCAGCTTGAAATAGTTACACAACATATGATTTTGGTTTCAGGCAGTAGTTGTATGGACATATGTGAGTATTGTGATGTGTGGTCTCATCGTCTGATCATGTCTGGTTGCAGCTCATCATGAGTTGTTGAAGAAAGAGGTGCAGAGATTATGGTACCAGCAGTGGCAGCAACGGCATCATTAGCTCCCACTACTCTCTCCAACAGGTTATGATGTTCAACAACAACAACTCCCACCTCTCTCTCCAATATGCTATGAACTTCAACAACAACAATTTAATAAGCTGGATTTGGGCTCCCAACAACAAAATCAACAGCTCTCACCTCTTTCTCCAACAAGTTATGAGCTTCAACGACAACGTTTCAGCAAGTTGAATCTGGGGTCCCAGCAGCAGCGGCTCCCACATCTTTCGCCAATTCCATGAATGGCTCTTGCACGGCTCTCCCAGTGGCTTCATCTTTCAATGTCCTTTCTAAGATGCCTGGAATGGCGAGGCCGTGCATGCCAGTATAATAGCCATGATTTTAGAACCTGAATTGCTCTGAATTGCAGCTTGATGTACATGCATGGTGATATATCCTGGGCATGGCCATTCTGCCCGTTTGGGTCGATCTGCCTGATTGGGTAATATCTCAGGTCTCATGCTGATGATCTAGATAGTAGATTCTGCGATTCGGGCATGGCCATTCTGCCAGTTTGGGTAATATCTCAGGTCGATGCTCTAGATAGCAGGTTCTGGAATTTGGCTATGGACAGTATCCAAATATAGTGGGGACGTTGTGAAACGTCCCCTGAATCCGTCCCGTCATGCAATCGGATGGACATTTCATCCATCTCGTCGTTCGTCCCATCATCGTCATCTGTCTGTTTAAGCGAGACGAACATCTCATCCATCCGGCCATCCGTCTGTTTAAAAATAGAAGGATGCTAATTAGGGTCTCTCTGCCATGCTGCTACTACAACATGCCGGTTTGGCTCAGGAAAATAGTTTTGGCTCAGCATTTCACTGGAAAGATGCTTGACCATTGAACATGTTGGGGAACACATTGGAAACCAAAGAAAAATGAAAAGAAATCCTCCCACCCCCCCCCCCCCCCCCCCGCGTCCCTCCTCCCAAAATTTAAAAGGAAGAAAAGCAAGGCACCTTGAATGCACGCTTGGGCCTTCCATTGGCTGCATGAAATTTCTATTCCCCAACATAGAAGCCTAAATAAGTTTCCCTCCCCCAAAAAAGAAGCATGATTTGGGAATTTTAATTGAGGTGCCATTGGAAACATATTACAGGACACATTGGGAATATATCAAAAATTTTAAATCCCCCTCCCACCCCCCTTCCCTTGCTGAAAATAACACATCCCTTCAATGCAAAGGGCAAAAGATACTAAAGTTCTCCATAAAGTTAGGTGATTAGGGGCGAGAACAGCCACTTTTAGCATAATAGGGCATCAAATGCTTAACTGGGAATGAAATTTTACAAAACAAAGTAATTGCAACACCAATATCATTGAGCATCATTTTGTAATATGTATCGTCAAATACACACACCTGTGCATTATGCACGGGGTTCAAACACATGTCTAGGTGCGCACGCAAGAGAGCAAACAGATGTGCATGCACGCACACACACACACACACACACAAACACAGATTGAAGAGGTCGCGAGAGGTTGTCGTCTGCTGCATCTGTGGCACACGTCTGATAGGGCTAGCAACAGTGTGTACAAGTGTGGTGGGATGGTGCACTTGATGATGCAACCCTGCACTTACACTTTGTAGAAGTTATATTAAGAGGAACTTGCACATGGCTTTCACAACTCATTATTTTCCAAGACGATGCTTGCATTTTTATGATTTGCATGGTGATGGTGTCAAAATTCAGGTTTTTGCTGAGCTCAGGTGAGTTGTTCATGACCTTGGAATTAATCAATGAAGACTTGAGATATATCCTAAATGAGTGATGTTATTTGTGCTATGTCTTTGGAAGTTGGTTTGCAATTCCTTGCACATCTTGCATCCCTTTGCACATTACGATTGGTTTATATATTCTATTGAAAATGCTACGGGTGAAGTCCAGCTGGTTGGCTCCAACACTTTTTGTATATTGTGGCAGGTTTTCGTTAATGAGTGCCCTTTCAGATTTTATCACCAAACTGATATCATTGAGCAATAGTGCAATTCATATATTTTGAACTGGAGGTGACAACAATGCAAGGTTCTTGCCTTCTCATTTTGCATGCTCTACTTGACATAATGTTCTCTTTGTGAATAGAATAGTAAGAAAGGTAAAAAAGGAGACAATAGCTTTAGACAATAGCTAAATATAGCGAGGATGTCGTGAAGTTTCCCCTTAATCTGGACGGACATTAGCTAAATATAGCGAGACTTGCACATACTCAGTTTAGGTTCTTGGGGAGGGAGGAAAAGGCATGGGTGTAACAAAAGAGTAGGCGCGCTCTTGAAGGGAATGAAACAGCAGTTGTATGGCAGCAAAGGTGAAGCGCTCGGGTTTAGAGACACCAATTCTCACTTCACTTTTATTTACATTTGTGTGACACCGCTAGGCTGGGTGCTTAGAGGTGAAGAAGAAGATCCGCGAGAAACAAACTAAAACACACATGGAGAGAGACGCACAGACAAAGAGAGAGAGGGGGAAGACCCGTGCTTGGAGAAATATAAAACACTAAAATAGGCGCTTCTAAATACCCTCTACCATTGGACCATCGGATCAATTGGACAACTCGGGGTTTTATAAACGTAATTCACTATCGGGACTAGAAACTCCCATTTGAGACTTGATCGTGGCCCTGTGAAATACCCGGTGACCCTTTTGCTGTTCTTGGTTGCGCACGCCCAGTGGAGAGAGATGAGGAAGAAGTTGTTGAGCGCGAGGGGGAGAACTCTGGAAAATTGGAGAAGAGAGCGAAAGAAATCTACAGGTACCTTAAGGTGGAAAAAAAATTACAAAAAAGAAGAAACCAAATAAAGAGTAGAAAATAAGAAAAAATAAAACTTATAATAATAATAAAAAACCCTACTTGAAAAAGAATGAGGTCTGTCTTCTTTCTCCAAACTTCAAACTTGCATCCAAATAAACAAAAATACAAAAGTGAAAAAGAAACACTTTATTTTTATTATACAAAAGAATAATAAAAACAGAAAACACATAAAATATAAAATATAAAAGTTTTTAAAAAAAACTAAAGCATGAACGAAACATTGTTGAAATAACACACCTATGCATTAGGCACAAGGTTCAAACTATCCGTCCCGTCATCCAACTGGACGGACATTTCATCCATTTCGTCATCTGTCTGTTTAAGCCAGACGGACATCTCATCCATTTCATCCATCTTGCCATCGATCTATTTAAAAATAGAAGGATGCCAATTAAGGTCTCTCTGCCTACTGCTCATTCTCCCCCATGTCTCCGCGTGGAACTGTCAATCTGTCATAGTAGATGTCTCTCCTTCATTTTTGCTTCAGCTTCAAGGATCACTCCGAGGATTCTATGTTCACAAGGAAGTCCAAGTCTCCCCTGCTGCCCATCATCATCATCATCAACACGGTGCTCACGATTGTGGTGCAGGAACAACAACAACATCATCACCACTACCACCACCTTTGTTGGTGCAAAACCCTCCTCTATTATCTGGAGCAGCAGCAGCAGCTCTCCAAGGATTTGACAACAACAAAAACAGGTGGGTGGTGGTGCCATTTTTTTCCTATTGTTGTTGAAGTTTTCCACAACCTCAACGCAAAGCTCATTCCTCCCATTCTCATATCTCCTTCTGTGCTCTCTTGCAAACAGAAATTGAGCAAACCCAAGCATGTTCCTGAATTTAGGGACTACGTGGTAGAAGGAGAAGAAGCAACAGGAAGAGACAAATTATGTTGTTATTGAAAGAGAAGGAGACGACTACTTGGATGATTGAGAAGGATGCGACGGATAATAAGAGGATGTAGTTGGAGATGAAAAAGAATGTTGCAGATTTTTCTTCTCATGCAATGCTCATGGTGACGAGGGATTTGATGTGTGCGAAGTTGTTGTTGAAGAGTAGCAGACTCACATTCATCAGATCCAGAAGAATAGAAGAAGATCAATCTACAATGTTGTTAAGAGATTTGATTTGTGGGGAAATCTTGCAATGGCCTACTAAAATTTATAATGGCAATACTGACTCCTTAAGATTTTGTACAACCATGCTGCCATTTTATGATTACACGAAAACTAGAGCAAATTTGACCAGCAGTAGATGCAACATCATCCTTTTCTTCCACACTACAACTGTGAAGTCTCCGATGCATCTGCAATGTCTGAAATTTGCACTTGGTACAAATCAGGAGCATGAGTTCACTCTCTCTCTCATGTTATGTCTCTCTTCCAGTGAAATTCTATCACTTACTGGTGTTTGGCATTGTGCAATTTCATGTTTTTGGAAATGCACATGGATTGCTTGCAACTCATCCAGTGACACCCTTCATATCTATGCACCATCTGGAGTTGATTGAACCAGTATTCCTTGGGCTAACTGCACTTGAAGGCCTAAAGCAACTGATGAAGGCCATGCGTACTGATCCTGGAAATTTCTTGCAACAGTCAATTTACTATGATCATGAGTTCGGGTTGTCATTCTCCATTTCATTAAGGTATGTTGTACAGGTATTCTCGCAGATTATTCTTCCTCAAACATTGACGACTATTGAAACTTGTTTTATAGCTTGGAACCATGCTAATCATGACCTGGAGTTCAACTTTGACACACGGCCTGTACCCATGTCCATATGCAAGCAGCCATTCCTGTTTTACATGGAAGAAATGAATGTTGTGGAAAGCAATAGACAAACAGTCAGCATGTATAAGCGGTACTCAAAGGTGGATGAAGCAAAAAAACATGCCTCTTGTTGGTTCCACCACATGGCTCCTCAAAGGCTCAAGCAAATTACAATTGTTACTGACTTTGTGGCCATGCAATGGTACATGGTAAGTCTCTCATGGTGTGTGCCTCAATTATGTATTTTAGTTTGGTGTTTGCATGTTTTTCATGTGAGCTTAGTTTTTGGTCGACTCTGTGACAATAGAATTGTTGCAATTTGTTCAGCCATGAATACACTTGGGGTTGTCATTGCTTTTATAGCCCTAAATTCAAATGCTTAATTCTAAATCATATAATCAAAGAGAAAATTTACAAGAATTTGGTGTGAAAACATTTACATTAAGTTTTTAGCATCAAAAATTTATGTTTTAATAAGTGAAAAGGTGAATTGTTTCAATTCATGTAACAAGTGATTGTTAGTATGTGTGGAATGCTTATATGCTTATTGTTCCACATCAAATGTATTGTTTATTATTCAATATACATATTATGGTTGACCTTTGACTAAAAGCCTTATTCTTTTAACAAAAAACGATATTGTGATTGTGGAATTTCAAAGCAAAGTGGGGTGAAATTTGGTAGGTGTAGCATATTGAATTGAAAACCTTCAATCCATTGGGGTGAGTTGTATTGTGGAAATAAATTAGCCTAGCAGCTTGGCATCTTTATGGAATGGCATCCAACACCATAAAATTTATCCCTATTTTTGGGCAAAAATGGATTCATACTAGATTTTTTATTTAAATAAAACGTATTCATGTTAAATTATTGGAACTAGTGTGAACCCTGTGCTTACTGCACAGGTGTGTTAAAAAACACCAGCGGCAAAAGGAAACAACACACTCTGGGAAAGACAGTGCAACAATGGGGATCCTCCGCGCGTGGCTACCCCACCACCCCCTTACCCTTCTGCCCGCCTCTTCTGCCTGGTCCAAATATTTGCAAGTTCGTCCCAACTTTCTAACCCGCTGCCCAAGATTCCGCCCCAATTGCTTACTTTAACTTTCTATACGGCTGCCCAAGAATCAATCCACCCCATGCACTCACATTCACATTCTAAACGGCTGCCTGCACTTAATTCCGCCCCCAGTTGTTCATATCAACTTTCTAATCGGTTGCCCGGTTTTTTAAACCCCAATTGCTGATATTTTCTCTCTAATTGACTGCCCCAACGTGCACCCCTGTTGTGCACATTAACTTTCTAAACGGTTGCCCGTGTTTTCGCCCCAGTTGTTGACATTTGTGGCCAAAACAAGAGTGTCTCCTGGCGTTGTCACAGACCAAATGAATTAATATATAGGATATAGGATGGCTATATTTAGAGGCCGGTTCTGCCATAGAATCTGTCATCTGTCATCTGGGGGGTTGTAGAATCCCAAGCCTTGTCGCAGATAGACTTAGTGAATTAATATAGAAGATTAGAAAAGGCTCATTGCTTTAATAAGTTTTGGTAGTTGATATTTTAAAATAAAAATCTTTGTCAAATACACGCACAAAAAATGAAGGGCTGAAAATAACACATCCCTTCAATGCAAAGGGCAAAAGATACGAAAGTTCTCCATAAAGTCAAGTGATTAGGGGCGAGAACAGCCACTTTCAGCATAATAGGGCATCAAATGCTTAATTGGGAATGAAATTTTACAAAATAAAGTAATTGGGACACCAATATCATTGATCATCATTTTGTAATATGTACCATCAAATACACACACCTGTGCATTATGCACGGGGTTCAAACTAGTATATATATAAATTCATTGATCATGAACAGTGTTGGACAAGGATATTGTTTTTAATATATAAGCAAGATAAGGGTAAATATAAAATTTCAGCTGGGTTGAGGTGCCCATGGCTTCAAAAAATTTCAAGACATGTTAAATAAAGGTATAATGGATTTGCAAAATTATCAATCCAAGTAAGGGTAAAAAGTAAATGATGAAAATTTGCCACCTTCGCAAGGTGAAGGGGTAGAGTAAATATTTCATTGTTTACCTATAAATACCATGTGGGTAGTATATATGGGTATAAGTGGGTAAATATACAATAAAAAAGGTATTTTAGACAATTCAAAGTGAAGAAAGAGAAATTACTTGTGCAATTGGCATTGCAAACATGATCATGAAATTTAAAACATCCTATCAAAAATATGAAGAAAAATGTAATCATATCAACAAATAACTTTCAATATATATTCAAAACATTTTCATAATGGCAAATAATATTAAAATCTAAAGGGGTTCCAAAATACTTTTTTTTAATAATCATATGGTAGTTCCATATTCTTTGAAAGGTTGGCTGACAAGCCACGAGGTGAAGTCTAATGCCCCTTTTACGCTCTGGTGAGGGCCCATGACCATGGAAATTATGAAAGGCCTCAAAATTCATCCACAGGCTGTCCCATGAAAATTCAATAATCATTTAGGTGCGAGCCTGGGCTTTTATGTGTAGAGTAAAGTGAGAATATATTTTGTTAAAGTACCTTAACATTAGAAGAGAACCAAAACCAATTAACTTTTTAAATTCATGCCCCAAAAAAACTATTGGTTTTAGGGTTAAGGTTTATATTTTCTTCTTTTTCATATTTTTTTTGTGTTTCTGCATTTTCCACTTCCTTCATTTCAGTAAGATTACTGTGGATGATCATTAAAAAAAAATTTAAATAAATTCCAATGAATCATGGCTTCTATAATCAATGTCTTAGAAAAATATTTTAAGGTCAAAAGTTTTGGAAGGAAATACCAACATTCACCCCAATTTCTTTTTTCATTTCTTCTATGGATAAAATAATTACAGATTTTTAAAAATAAAATTCTAAGTAATCATGGTTTTGCAATCAATGCCTCAAAAAATAATTTTAAGGTCAAAAGTTTTGGAAGCCAATGCCAACATTCTTGTAATTAAAAAAAATAAAAATTTCAAAAATAAAATAATTACAGAAAATATTTAAATAAATTCCCAAAAAAATCATGGTTATGTAATCAATGCTCAGAAAAATATTTTAAAGTCAAAAATTTTGGAAAGAAATGCTTAACACCCCCCCCCCCCCCCAAAAGTTCAATATTTTTTATTATTGAAAATAAAATAATTGCGTAAAAAATATTCAACTAAATTCCAACCAATCACGATTCTATAATCAATGCTTCAAAAAAAACCATTTGAAAAAAATTGATTTTTTTTGGGTTTTTTAGTTCATGGCACCAACTTTAGTGCCCACCTAACAAAATGTTAAAATAAATTTCAACCAAAGGAGCTTTTTTAAGGTCATGGTCTAATAGAGGTCAGGCCAAGCCCACGTCAAATAGGTGGGCCTAGTGTGACCTTTGTTAGACCATGAAACATTATCCATAAGCTTCCACCTAAGATTTCATGTCAAGATTTCATCCACCTTCATGTCCATGGTCCTTTAAAATTTCAAGCTTTGTGAAATGAATTTATATTGGTGTTGTGCGATTATGGTTTTGATTAACCAAAACCTATTTGGATCCGAAGTGAAGTTCTAGAACCAAATATAATTGAAACTAGGGGTAATTGTAGGTTTTAGAACTGGGGAAAAACTAACCCCCTAAGTCACAAGAAAATATTTAATGGTCCTGGTCTTGGTCTTCTTACTATTTGTGTTCGCCATCGCCCTAGTCCTAGTCATGTTTTTGTTTGTGTTCACCATTGCACTAGTCTTGGTCTTCTTGGTGTTTGTGTTCACTATTGTTTTGGTCCTAATTGTCTTCTTGTTCATGTTCGCCATCACCTTGGTCCTAGTTGTCTTTCTATTCATGTGTGCCATTACCTTAGTCCTCTTGTTGTTTGTGTGCACCATCACCCTAGTCCTCTTGTTGTTTGTGTGCACCATTGCCTTGGTCTTCTTGTTGTTCATGTTCGTCATCGCCCTAGAGCTCATCTTCTTGTTGTTTGTGTTCACCATTGCCCTAGTCTTAATCATCTTGTTGTTCATGTTCGCCATTGCCATTGTCCTAGTATAAAAAAAATTCGTGTGTGCCATCACCTTGATCTTGGTCCTCTTACAATTCATGTTTGCCATCACCCTAGTTTTGGTCCTCTTATTGTTCATGTTCACCATCACCTTGGTCTTGGTCATGTTTCTATTTGTGTTCACCATTGCCCTAGTCCTAGTTTTCTTGGTGTCCGTGTTCACCATCATGTTAGTTTTGGTCATCTTCATGTTCATGTTCACCATTGCTTTGGTCCTAGTCCTTTTGTTGTTTGTGTTCACCATTGCCTTGGTCCTGGTCCTTTTTGTTGTTCATGCTCGCCATCGTGTTGGTCCTGGTCCTCTTCCTATTTGTGATTGTTCGGGCCCTATCCTCTTCCTCACTATGATGTTGTTTGTGAATGCCTTGGTTTTAAGGTTTAAGGCCGTGGATAAATTGTCAATTCAGCTTGAGGAAGTGATTCACCTTAATGAACTTGAATTGGAGGTTGATTGTTGTGATTTTGCATTAATTTCTAGTGTAATTGGAAGCACCGCCCTAGTAGAGAATTCTACAACCAAGGATGTTATAGAACCTTGGGATGTACAAGTCACATAAAAAGATTTTTGGAAAACTAAAAATCGCACAACCACATCTTGGGTTTTCTTTGCCCTTATCAAACCATTTTCTATAGATGTAAATTCTAGCTCCAACCTTGTTGATGTGTGTTTTTTGTTATCATGTTGCCTTAGTTGCAGGATTGAAGAAGGGTATCATAACCTACAAAACAACAAATGAGATGTTTGCAACATGGAAGCATCTTGAGATTACACGTCAAGAAATGTGGGTTGAATGGATTGAATGAAAAAAAGATAGGTCAAGAGTAGAAAGGCATCCTAAAAAAATAAATCTAGCCTCACCCCTTTTACCATTTATTATTTTTTGGTAATGTTACCCATTACACCAAGGATGATCCTCAACAAAAATAGTTTGAAGAGGATTTAGCATTATTCATTGCCAAGGAGTTGACGCCATTGTCATATGTTGAAACTCCATTTTTTAAGAGACTATTCTTGAGACAAAATCTTCACCTTAATTTTCCATCTAGGTGAGCTTTCATTAATGAAATTCTACCTAGGATTGCAAAGAAGACCAAAGAGAAGTATGTCTTCAACCATTTATCTTGTAGTTCTTGTACAATGTCCTTTGATCTATGGATGTGTAGAGTTAGAATGGACACATTTGTCCTCATTGCGCATTTTTTGAATGAGTTATGGGAGCCTTGTCATGTAACCATTGGTTTTTTAGAAACAACATAAACTTCTAGGAATGCAATGGTTTTACAAGTAAATGAAGTACTAGTTAAATATGGGCTCAATGCTCGTGTTATTGCATTCGTCAAAGATAAAGGGGGTAATTTCTCAACCGTGACCCAAGCTTTGGCTTCCATTGTTTCATGTGAAAAGTTGGGGGTTTGGCACATCCATTTGTGGATTCGTTTTGGGGGCATGCTATGTCTAAAGTTTGTCAATATTCCATTGATGATTCTAAAGTTTGTGCTATTTTAACTAGTGTTTCCATCAAGGAAGCACAATTTGTTTTGCAAAAAACTATTATTTGGACCAAAAAAAAATGGGAAGGGTTGGTAGGAATGGCGCAAACATGTTTGCATAGTGGTGTGCCCCAAGAAAGCTCAAGACTTTAATCAAAACTAGGTTCACTTTCAAAGTCATTTTGTTTTCAAAAACTTTGGAATTCAAGCACACTATTGTTTTATGTTATGGAGAACAACAATCCCTGACACTTCAAGGTCGTGTGCCAGGTCCACAAGTTTGGGATATAACCCAAGTTGTAGATAGACTCATGTGGTTCAATAATGTGTGTTGAACTAAAACCAAGGTTATTGGCTATTATCTAATGTACTTGCTTCAATAATCTCCCTAGTTTGCAAAATGCAGCCAAATTGCTACACATTTGAGTATTTAAGGAAATTCAAGATTTTGATGGTGAGTTCCAACCTTACAACAATGCATGCAAAAATAGGTGATATTACAAGGAAAATTGATAAGTTTCTCAATGCAATGGAAAAAAACAAAATAAAAATGAAATAACACCAAGCCTTGAACAAACTACAACCTTGAACAAATTGCAACAATCATAAAAATAAAGTTATTATTTATGAGGGAAAAAAATTATCTTTTTGAAAAATGCCACATGAACAATTGTCATCACTACTACATAATCCATCCTATTTCACTAGCCTAAATCATTATGCTACCTATTTTGTGTGAAATAATTTGACCATATCCATTTCCCATTCTGCAATGACTATTGCATAATCACCATGTAGTCACTTTAGGCCATTTTAAGTGAGGTGATTTCACTTGTAGTTGTTGTTGTGTCCCACTTTAGGTAGTGTCGTCTATTGCAAAAGAATTGTCACCCACTTTTAGTGAAGTCTTCATTTGGAATTTCACCATGGGTTATTTTGGACAACTTGGATTACACAAAACATCAAATTTTCTAAACACATATTGGTGTTAACAAAATGAAATGGGTTTTATAACAATTTAAGGAAGGTTAATAAATACAAACCAAGCATTAGCTAGTCCAATTTGAACACATATTTGAGGTCTTGTCTAACCATGAACAAATTATCAATTGCTTTATGCCATTGTTATTTTAAATGTTCTTGCACTAACCTACACACATGCCTTTAGCATCACTTTATACATGTTTGGTCTATATCCTTGCTTTTATGTTCCTACTCCCTACCTTTACATAGCTACATCCTTGCAACCTTTCACCCCACATGTTGACTACATCCCATACTTGCAATAACACATCATTACAATCTTTAGACTCCACTTAACTAAACTCAACATTAAAACCAATTTTTAATTTTTAAGTTTGCAAGCTTTGATAATAAGGAATTGGCATTGGGGTAAGATATAGGACTCCAAAAGGATGCTCCTACATCTATTGCACATTCAAATGAAATTCTACTAAATCAATCACTTCTCAATGTGTCTAATGTATTTATGTAACCCAAGCAAAATGCAATATGTATCACATTATGGTCATCAACCATATCAAGCTCAAATGTAGGAAAATGGATTTCATGACACATGATATAGTAGTCAATGGTAGCAAATTGTTTAATCAAATGATGTAGGTCCCCACAAAAAACATACTCAAAAGTGTGCATCAAATGGTAATAGATTGAATTCTTCTTTACTCACTATCATGATTACCATCCAATTTAGTTTCAAGGAATAAATAACAAATGCATTGAAAACACTATTTGAGGAAGGAACTTGTGTTTGTTTATTGCACGAAAAAATCCTTCAAAGTTGTGATCTTGCCCACTTTAGCTACATACTAACAAGTATAATCAAATGTTTTTGACAAGTGGTCAACTTCAACAAACAAGGGCTAATGGACCATGTTGCATGCATACTTTTTCAAATATAAACATTCAGATTCATTTGTTTATATAAAGTTCAAAATAAGAATGGAGAACAAAAAATATGTGATAAGTTTTAAAGTTGCAACTTCTTCACAAACTAAGTTGTAACTCCAAAACTTTCTTCATGCTTTATTTTTTTAGTTTTTAGATTTCTAAACAATTCAAATACATGGTTCATTAGATAATTAGATAATCATTTATTTACATATATCTAAACTATAAACTATACACTATGAATATTAAGTATTCATTATCAATTAATTAACTAAATAATAATTTCCTAATATTTAACAAACTAGTTATTTAGTTATTCACCAGTTGTTAATATATAATTCATAGATAAATAAATAAATAAAGTATTTAAAATATATAATTACTTTTAAAAATCTGGTCGAATTATAGATAATATAACTAATGTAAAACTAATTTAATTACTATAATTAAAAATCTAACTACTTAAAAAACTTAGAAATAATGAACTAAAAATTGTTATTAGAAAGTAAATTCTTACATGATTTTTTAAAAAACCAATCACATTAATTACTATATGATTATGTTTATTGTTGTAAAAAACTTAATAGGTCATTTTTTTATGGTAATTATTAAATAAATAAAATAATTTCCTGAACATAACATTAATTTTATAATTATGAAAAAATTATGAAAGAATATTTATCATAGATGATTAATTACAGAATTTAAAAAAGAAAAAAAAAGGTATAGTAATTCCTGAAATTAGCATCATTCAAATTATTATTTTAACTACATTATAAAATTTCCAAAATATTAATTCAGATTTCAAGTTATAAATTACAAATTGCCAATAATTATGTTCAATTAGAAAATAATTATGCACATACTAATTAATTCATATCTGAAGTAATTATAATGATTTTAAAGTGATGTAACATTAGTTACACTAATTAATTTCTTTTACTGTTAGAATATAAATTATATAATATAAAAATCTATGTTATAACAAAAATATTTAGTGTAACTAATAATTAATAAAAATAATCATCTATAATTATTTATAAATGTGATTTAATATGGATAATACTAGTAGAAAAAACCCTTCAAACTCAATCAATAATTTTCTAAATATAAATATAAATTTGAGATTCCAAAAAAGTAATTCCAAATTCAAATTTTAATTTATAGATCAAATAATTTTCTTGAGATTAATAACAAATTTCAGAATTTAAATGTCAATTTTCAGATTCAAATAACAATATTCAAAATTGAAATGTCCATTTTAAGACTCAATTAACAATTTTTTGAGTCTAAATATTAAGTTCAAGAGTCCAAAATAATAATTTGGAATTCATATTCAAAACTTTCGAGTCAAATAGTTTTTTATAATTTAAATTACAAAAATCGGAATTGAATTATCAAATATCGAATTCAAATAAAGATATTTGAAATCAAAATGTCAATTTTTAGACTCATTTATAGTTTTATGAATTCAAATAATACTTTTTAGATTCGAAAATAATGATTTAGAATTAAAATATCAATTTTGATCAAATACTTTTTTGAATCTAAATAAAAAAATTCTGAATTGAAATGTCAATTTTTTGGGTTCAAATCAAATGATTATTTAAAATTTAAATGATTTTTTTTCAGAGTTGAAATGTAAATTTTCATAGTCAAATAAAAGTATTCAAAATCCAAATTTGCATTTTTATAATTAATTCATAACTTTCTGAATTGGAATACGAACTTTTGGATTTGAAAATTATAATTATGAATTCAAATATCAATTTTTAGATCGAATAAGCTTTTGAATTTAAATTGTAAATTTCATATTCAAACTAAAAAACTTCAAATTCAAATAATTTAAAAAAAAAATTTCAGATTCCAATATCAAGTTTTTAATTCAAATATTATTTTATAGAATTAAAATAACAGTTTTCATAATTGAAGTATTATTTTTCAGATCAAATGTTTGTTTTAAATTTTAATTCAGAATTGAAACATCATTTTTCAATAGTTTTTTGTTAAATTCATATAATTAAAAAAAATCCAATATTTATTTTTAGAATTAATATATTAAATTTCAGATTCAAATAATTTTTTCAAATTCAATAATTAAAAAAAGAACTCCAATAACAATTTCAAAATTGAAACATTTATTATAATTTTAAAAAAAATTGGTGATTGGAATTATAATTTAAAATTTAATTATATATTTTTGAATACAACTAACAATTTTAAGGACTTATATTTCAAATTTCAAATTCAAATAAAAAATTCAAAATTCAAATATCATTTTCAGAAATTGAAATGACAATATTCAAATACAGATATTAATTTTGAGATTCATTATATGAACAATATACATACATATGCATATTTAATGTACACACACACACACACAATACATACATAAAAATACACTTCTATGTTGTCATAGAATACGTTTAAAATCATACTAATTTGGTGACTATTGTGACTAATAGGACATATCAACCTATTAATGGATGAGAATAGATTTAAAATCCATCCAACCAATAGGATGATGTTTCCAATAGTTGCATCATAGTTGTGAGATGACCAAAATAGTTGAAATTTGGTTTTGTAGTTGCAAATATTCCCAAATCTAGTCGCAAACGGAGTGGTTACATTTTGGTTGATTTCTACTAGTGTTCCCAAGTAGAAGTTTGGAGCAGTCTTGGAAGTAGGTACCTTATGAATATGTAAGTTCCTTCCAAATTAGATCAATGTTTAATGCAGGGAAAGGGTAGTATTAGAGAGCACAGGGAATTCAAACTTGTGCCCAAGGGGTCTCATGTAGTGGAATGGCCACTAGCACATCCCCTCCTCTATTCAAAACTTGACTTGCTGTGCATGAACTTGTTGCAAATGATGTTGTGATGCAAATGATGGACAAGTTTTTCATCATCTTTTCCTTGGCCAAGTTGAAATCTGGAGATTTTATTCTGATTATTATCATCACTTGTAGTGTACTATTTATTGGTTAGTGTAACCAAGTATTATTGGGTGGTGTTCAATAAATAGTTGAGGTAATGGGAAAGGAAGGAAAGAAAGAGTAAAACTATAACTACAAATAAGTTTATAGTAACAACTATAAGAAGCAACATAGCGAGTGAGCAATGGTCGAAGGGTCAATGACACAAACATCATAACAAACACACACACGCAACAATAGAACGTTCGCTTTTATTATGACTGAAATCTACAACAACCAACTAGGAAGCATTGTTGCTTCACGATAGAGCTCTTTGACCATGATAGCCATGATCGGGCCTACTATCATTAACAAACAATGACATGAAAAATTTCATATTGTTTTTATTTGGGGGGGGGGGTTGTTTAGGGTTTCATTTCCTAGGGTTTTGTTTTTGTTTTTATTTATTTTTATTTTTTGTTGTTTTTTTTGTCAAATGGCTCCCTCTTGGCATCCCTCATTGGTTTGAAATACTCCTTGTCCTCATTGTTATAGTCTTTACAATTTAAACGGCCTCTCGAAGCATGTCAAGAATGCTCACCCTTTTACTAGCCTTGTTCCCCAGGTTAGCCAAGTTGTTTTTTCTTTGCAAGTGTCCTCCCCTCATGTGCTTCTCCCTGGTTCTATTCCTCTTACTTCTCGGGGTTGGTTTTAGGCCCAATTTAGTTCCATCTTGGGGCTATCTGAATCTCATTCCAGTCTCATCCTTTCTACAAATATAACAATTATGATGAAAATTTAACATGCAAAAATTGACCATGAAATTTGGGGTTGATTGTGCATGGATGAGGTTAATTGTAACACAAACATGACAAATACAATGTAAATTTACAATACAAGAATTCATTGTGAGATTGTGGGATAATTGCACATGGAGATGTTGTAACCTAAAAACAAGGTTAGATGTTTTCTATGGATGAAGGTTATAAACCCTAATTCAGCTTTGTGGCTAAACTATTGGTGGCATGGTGTTTCAAGGGTGTCGAAAAAGTTGTTCTTTGGTTTGTTTTTGTTTTGTTGTTTTGTAGGTTATTGCGAAGGGATCTTGGTGAGTTGGTTTTGGTGATGGAATGCGATCTTGGTTGCTCAATGGGGATTCTTTATGAGTTGTGTGAATCACGGCTTGGTGAGGGGATTGGTGAGGAGATTTCAGGGGAGCAAAGGGTTGAGGAAAGGAAAAATATATATGATGCCAGCCAATGAGAAACCGAGGGGGGAGGGGCGGGGGGGGGGGGGCATAGATTTTCTTGCTTAAGAAAGGAAGTTAAGTTTGTAGATTTTCTTGATAATTAGCAAGTGTGTAGTGGATTTAGATTTTGGATTGTGATTAGTTAGGGGCAAAAGTTGATCGAAACTTCTGGTTCTTAGAAAATCTTGACACTTGAACTTCCACTATGCCAAAAGCATCATGAAAAGGTCTAGAGGTCTTGCATGTTTCTTTTTAGGGACCAACACAAGGGAGATAATGAATGTGGCAAAAAATTTTGGAGTGGTTGTTGTGCCAACTCCATGTTTGATGGTTTGGGGATCTTAAATTGAGTGTGCAATGAGTTCATCATGAGGATAAAGTACTTATTGGATAGTGGGAGCTCCAAGGATTTTGGGAACAAGGGGACACTGGAAAGTGTAATAGATTACACTAATTGATTTTGTCTTGAATTTTAGTCCAATTTTTGAGAAGAACCATGTGAAGTAATCAAGTTAGTATCTATGGAATTTCTGTTGTTGGGGCATGAGCTGCCACTCCCATTAAACAACATGTTGACTCTTGGAAAGGAAATCAAAAGAGAAACTGATCCCTTGTGGTCCATAGAATAAGACAATAAATTTTAAGTATTTGTAAGGATTTTGATGAAGAAGTAATATTTGAAACAAATCTTTCTATCTCAGTAAGACTTCAACAATATACATTGAGTCCGTACACCCAGCATTGGGGGTTTACACACGTAAAAAATATCTCCCCTTTCTTTTTTGGTGACAATGCCTTATCATGTACAAACAAGACAATTTTAGTATCAAGGAAGGTAGTTTGTTTGTCACATTGAGATCTCCCAAACCAAATGTTGCAACCCTTGTACACTCTTGGTCTTGTTGGAAAGCCTTCAATGAGGAAAGGTGCATCGAGATGGGTTCCTAATGTTTTAGACCTATGGTGTAGGAGTTATTGAATATTGAACAAATTTATCACTTAAAATTCAATAAGAACAAAACAATTTTTTTTAGGGAAATTGAAGCATGTTCTTGGTATTGTTGGAAAGCCCTCAATGAATAGGGTTTTATGGAGATAGATTTTTAAATTTTGAACATGAGAGAAAATATGGAAATTTGAATTATTGTCATTGAAAATTCAATAAATCTCCGGAACTTTAATGAAAATTGAATGTAAAAAAGGCTTATAATATTACGATGTGTTCAACAACATAAGCCACACTAGTTATGATGTTAACTTCCAATAATGCTAGAATCACCTTATCCCATATAAACACAACTATGATGTAAACTTTCAATAATGTGAAAATTCACCATGAAAAGTAAGAAAGTGATGCATATGGCTTATCCTGTAGAATCATTATAATTATTATCGAAGGCTTTAATGTGAGAGGATTTATCTATCAGGGAAGTTTTGTTTGCTTGTTTTGTTTGTTTGTCACATTGAAGTCTCTCAAACTGTGACACCCCTCATGATGACAGGACAAAGACCTTGATAAATAAGGGTCCATTGAGGCGGTTTCCTAATGTTTAGACTTATGATGCAACAATTATTGACTACTGAACAATTACTTCATTAAAAAATTAATAAAATCAAAACTAAAAGAAATTAAGGGAACTGGGTTGCACTCTTGATATAATTGAAAAGACCCTTGATGAATAGGGCTGCATTGAGGTGGTTCTTAATGTTTAGACTTATGATGTGAGTTATTGAATATTAAATAATTCTGTCATTAAAAATTCTAACGATGATGATAGTCAAAACTAGTATAAGTGGCTAAAGTATAAGGTTCAATATGGTCATCAATTTAATGATTATGAAAACATTATGTGTGAAATTTCAAGTCTAACCACTTCATTCCTTTCAAATCCACCTACATGGATATGAAAAGGCAATTAACATGTATCTTTTCCTAATTTAATTTTTATAAATTGATTGAATTGAATTGAATTTAAACTTAATTGAGTATTTATCATCAGAACTCATAGTATAGTGTCCTCTAGCTATTATCACATTATTTTTACGTGGATCTGTTTGGGGGAGGGGGGATGGCGAGGAGAATTAGGGTTAGGGTAGAGAGAGAACCCTAATTGCCAAGAGAGCTTCTCCTCTCTCACTCGCTCTCAGTCCGATCGTCTGATCGTCCACGACCTTCTGAGAGCGCTTACCGAGGATTTGTGCGATCAGCTTCCGACCCAGACCGGGCTCACCATGTTTTTAACAAGGTCTTTGGAAGCTCTTTTTGCTCTTTTCCTTTTTTTGGGGGGGGGGGTGGGGAGGGGGGGGGTTTGTTTTGTCCCTTTTCCTTCCCTTCTTGTGTCGTTTCCTTGAGTCCCTTCATGTTGTCGTTGTTGAATGTGGTGAGAGTTTCAAAGTCACGGATGGATGTATGGGAGAGAGAGAGGTGTTTAGAAGGGTACTGATCAGTGGAAGGAAAGGTGTGGGGTTTGGTGTGGAATGAATGAATTGGAGTTGCATTTTTTTGGTTTCTCAGGAGTGAATATGACAGAGGTGTCAATACATTCTCTCCAGAGGGTCGTCTCTTTCAAGTGGAGTACGCCATTGAAGCTATCAAAGTAAGTACTGTTAAACTCTTCGTCACCTTCCCCCCCCGCCCCCCCCCTTAACCCTTAACCCTAACCCTAAACCAAAAGATCATTTGGTCGAAGAATCACAGCACTTGTGCAAGCCATACCTACTCAAGTTTTTCTTGTGTCTCATCACATGTCCTTACATAATTGTAAATTTAGCAATTGGGCCTCTTGTGGTTGTATCTCCTTATTGTGGGTGATGGGACGGGATGAGTGCAGCTAGGGTCGACGGCAGTTGGGTTGAAGACCAAGGAGGGTGTGGTTCTTGCAGTTGAGAAGCGAATCACTTCACCTTTGTTGGTGGGTTCATTCATCAATCAATCCATCCATCCATCCATCCATTTATCCTGAGATGCTTCAGAATTCAGAAAAATAGTAGTGTTTTTTTTTTCCTTTGGTGGTTACTATTGTGCTCTGCATTTTGTTCTAATTTTTTATAGGTCTGTTTTTGGGGGGCTGTTCTCAGGAGCCTAGCAGTGTGGAGAAAATTATGGAAATAGATGAGCACATTGGGTGTGCCATGAGTGGTCTTACTGCTGATGCTCGGACCCTTGTGGAACACGGTCGTGTTGAGACACAGGTTGGTTTGGTTTTGTCATCTCTCTCTCTCTCTCTCTCTCTCTCTCTCTATCTGTGTCCCATCTTATTATTGACCTAACTTTTTGAGGTTGAAAGTCATGTTGGATGTGCCTAAGTTTTCTCTCTTTGTCTCAACCATCTTTCCATCATCACATTGCGGCAAAGGATTTTTAGATTTACCCTATAAAGAAGAGATCCTATGTCAGGAATCGTACTCAAGCTCTTACTTTTTTTCTACGGTTTGCTGGACTGCCACAGAATCACAGATTCTCTTACAATGAACCCATGAGTGTGGAGTCAACAACACAAGCCTTGTGTGATCTGGCTCTTCGATTTGGGGAGGGTGATGAGGAATCTATGGTTTGGGCTCTTCTACTGCTCTGCTGTATTTCTACCTACTGGTTTGCCATGTATATAGAGGGACCAGAAAATTGTAGCTGTATGCTTAATTTGGTGCTTGATACTTTGCCTGATTCTAGACCCCTTAAAGTGAATTCTGGACCTCCTAAGTCCTGCAGGGGTTAGGAGATTGAAAGTCTGAGTCAAGTTGTCTAATGCCCTTTTTCCTGTATCTCTGGGAACCATTGTTGGGCTCCTGTGTCATTTGTTTTGACCTGTGCTTGTTTTGCACAGTCACGGCCATTTGGAGTCTCCCTTTTGATTGCTGGCCATGATGATAATGGACCATGCTTGTAAGCTCCCATACCCTCCTTTTGTGATTAATTCACCATATCATGATGGTTGGGACAGCATGTGTCTCTTGTTGTAGGATTTTTCTTTGCGAGTGTTCTGGTGGTTCATGTGTTACCATTTAAAGTTTCTTTTGTTGCAGGGTTCACATTCTGTGTCTGTATGTTGTTGCATGTTCCTGTGTTGCTCTCCAGGGTAATTTGTTTGTTTGTGTTCATTTTTTGAGACTGGTGATTGGGGTAAAAATATGTTACATGTGAGTAGGTATCACACGGACCCATCAGGCACGTTTTGGCAGTGCAATGCAAAGGCTATTGGCTCTGGCTCTGAAGGTGCTGACACAGCCCTTCAGGAACATTACGATGTGGTGCACACTCTCTCCTAACCATGTACTTCTTTTCCTTTCTTTTCTGGGGTAATAATTAAATTACTGTTGAAGTTCTCAGTTTAATTCTGGAGATGGATTTAAACTACAAGTTGAGCAGTTTAAGTCTAACTGACATTGGTAGTGCTTCGTCTGTGTTATCAGTGACCATGAAGTTGTTTGGATGGAAATCAGTTGTTACTTTTCTTTCCACTAATCCATGTTCCATCATTACTACATCTTGCACCTTTGTGAAGCAATCTATTTGAGAAAGCTTATGTTTATCTGGATTTTTTTTGGTGACTAGAACATGACATTGGAGGAGGCGGAAACACTCGCACTCTCTACTTTGAAGCAAGTTATGGAGGAAAAGGTATTAGAAACCCACTTTTTAGTCAACCCATATCTTCTCTTTCTGTGTATCTTCTTCCCTTTTGTTCTGTTGCAAACACACACTTGCCCACAACCAATCATGGATGAGCATCATAGAATTTCAGGAAGCCTTAAAGTAGTGTCCAGTCATTTTCAGACATTCCTGGTTATTGTCTATCTGTGAAGTGATCCTGGGTGCAGTTCTAGAGACATTGGGCAGTCTTTGAAGTTTTCAACACAACCATGGGTGATGTAACTATGTAGGGTATGTGGTTATTTCTCTGGAGTAGAGAAAATAGATTATAGGTGTTAGTGCAACCATTTGATTTGATGGTGCCTTGGCAGCCCTAGAGTTTGAAGTATATTATTTGTCTCTAACTGGTTCCAGAATACAGTCACTGGGCATGCCTAATCGCAAGATAAGGAGGTAGGGTGTGAAATGGCTTAGTAGTAAGCTAAAGATGGCTTCTAACAAACCTTGTCTGTCTTCTAGGTTACATCATCAAATGTGGACATAGCAAAGGTTGCTCCAACTTACCATCTTTATACACCTGAAGAAGTGGAGGCTGTCATTCAACGTCTTTAGAAACACTTCTATTGGTCATCCGGGGGGGTTTAAGTTGCAAGTTTCCAAGACTTTCTTTGGGAGTTCTCCAAATCTTCTTGCCTCTGGGGTCTGGGTAGTGATTAGCTGCAGTCATTTAGAGACGTTTTCATACCCAGTCAAGCAAGCAATTGCTTAGAATTGGGTATACTACAAGCAGCAGCTTTGTTGAAAACACATGGAAAATTCCTTTATGATGTGTGCATGAAATCCTCTATTACTAATCCTTAACATATTTGAGAACTTAAAAGAAATCCCTCACTCCACTTTGATTTCTTGGAGCCCCAAAATGACAATGAGTGCTTCTGACAATATATTCAAACCAATGTTCATACTGATTTATATTCTGGATCATTACTTAAGTACCATGTGTAATTGCAATATCCAGTAATTGGTTGCCGAAACTTGCACTGATTAAAAAAAAAAGAGTATGGATGATAATTTATTAGTTGTGATGGAGTTGCTTGCAGAAATGACAGAAAGTTAGGGTTTGGATTTTTGTGTAATTGCTTGCACAAAGCCTTTCTTTCACTCATAACTTACAAGGAGATGATTAAGTACATGGTAAGCTGGTCACTGCCATTGTTTGATGATAGACTATATAGTACCTGGTAAATGAACCAGACACAAGACTATGACCCCTGTTGCTTTTGACAGGTTTATTTCAGTTTTGGGGGTGTAACCAATTCGTAGGTTAGAACTGCAGGTTCCAGTTTGTAAACTCCAAACTAGATCTGGAGTTCTAGGTTTTTCAAAGAACAAGAACCAAATTGGAATTCGGTTCTTGGTTTTTAAAGAACAACCAGATCCAGGATTTTTGGGAGAAAAAAAAAGAGACTAAAACTGGGGGCTAACCAGAGGTGAACTGAAGGTTTTGGAACTGGTTCTTCGGAGGTCAACCAAAGGTTTTGGAACTGGAATTTTGTCTTTCTAAAAACTGTGCCTGGAACTGGACCCAGATTTCGCTGTATCTGAAGAACCAGACCCAGAACTGGAACCACTCTAATTTAGATTTTAGACCCAGAACCAGAGGTTTTTCATAGAAATCAATAACTGTCCAACACTGGTTTATTTCAATTTGGCTTGTGAAACTAATGGCTAGTTAAAATTGTCGTGGAAACCATTGTCATCAATCTCATACAAGGACTTCTACATACTTTTAGTGGACATACATTTCCAAAATCATCAATTCTACAGTTGCAACATGAGTGTCAAGATGGAAGAGGAAGAGAAGTTCCAGTGCCAACAGTGTAACAGCTGAATGGTAACTCATGATTGATGAAGTTCAGGCATTAAATATATGTGAAAGTAAATTTGAACCTTCATATGTACTAGTAGTATACAGTGATGTTTCAAAAAAGGACTTGTAAAAAACATAAATTGGCTTTGATTGACCAATCACATTGATTTTCTCATTTGATGGTGGCATCTAACTGGTGTACACTGCAGAGTATTTCATGTTTATACATGGGGGCGAGGAAATAACTTGCACACTATTTTGGGATGTGGTTGATACTGGTATGGGCCCACATACCTGCTCTAAGATGCCACAACTAATACCCTGCATGTAAGCTCCCTAACCTCAAATACCTTCTGCATGCTAAGATGCTTGCTTGTAAGTGGCAAACTAAAAGTAAAGGGAGCTTTACACTTACAAGCTCTTTCATAGCTTCAACAAGGACACCGTTGTCCTTTCTCATTAGCTCTTTGTCTCGTGTAATTCACTCTTTCTGCTGCTTCTGGAAATATGTTAAAAGCTCAGTATGCAAGTTAGTCAGTATTTATTTGCCTAACAATTTGAGAAAATTATTACAGAGTTCTAATGACCACTGTCAGGAGCTATGTAGTTTTTAATGGCTTGAGTGACCCAGCACCCACCAGTGCACCATCCAAAAAATCCCGTTCTGGGATTTCATGGATGGGACGAAACTGTCCCCAAGGGGTCAGTTTACTTGGTCATTAGTGTTTTTTATTCTGGGTATTTTTTTCTCATGCTTCTTTTTTTCTTTGCTCTCACTGTTTTTTTCTCTCAGGCCTCACTTTTCTTTTTATTTTCCTCCCTGCAATCCTTGAACGCAATTTGTTTTTGGGAACTCCAACCTACCCTCCATCACCAGAGCTTGAGAACCGGGTAGAGCATCACTAGTTGGGTTTAGGGTTTAGGAAGCAGCTTGTTGAGCGAAGTGGGAGGAGCTTGCTGTGGTTTCAGAGTGCAACTTCCAGGGTAAGAGATTTTTTTTTCATGCAACCTGGATTTTATTTTTTTGGTTGCCTTGTGTAAGCTTTTGAACTAGGACAACGAACTGCAGCTCATCGTCCTGGTTTTTTCTCATTGCAAGTACTTTCGAAACCAAGCTGACAAGTGTAACTAATTGTCCTAGCTTTTTTTTATGTCTTGCAGGATTTGAAACCACCATGATGAACACCCGCTTGTCGTGGTGGTTTTTTTCACATTCTAGCTACTTCCAAACCAGGATGACAAGTTGCACTCATTGTCCTGGTTTGTTTTTTGTTGCAACCTCTAAAACCACGGCACTGAGTTGCAACTTCTTGTTGTGGTTTTTGTTGCATTGTGTAAGCTTCTCAACCAAAACAACAAGTTGCGCCCGTTGTCCTGATTTTTTTTTATTATTGCAACCTTTGAAACCACGATGATGAGTGTAGCTTGTCATCGTGGTTTTTTTTTTGTAGTGCAAGCCTTTGAACCAAGACGATGAGCTACAACTTGTTGTCTTGGTTTTTTTGCATTGGATGCAACCTGGCTATTTTCCTTGTGTTGTAGCATTTGAAACCACGGCAACAAGCTATAGCTCGTCGTTGTAATTTTTTTCTCATTCCATCTAGTTTCGAAACTAAGATGACAAGCGTAGCTCATCGTTTTGATTTTTTTTTGGACCTTTTAAAACCATGACTACGAGTGGAAGTTCGTTGTTGTGGTTTTTTTTGCATTGTGCAAGCCTCTAAACCAAGATGATGAGCTATAGTTCGTCATCCCAATTTTTTTCATTGTAAGTATTTATGAAACCATGACAACAAGTTATGCTCGTTGTCTTGAGTGTTTTTTTTGCATCCCTTGAAACCATGACGACAAGTGTTGCACTTATCATCGTGGTTCTTTTTTCTCATGATTGGTATCTTGTTGCCCTAGTCATTTGTTCTCTATTGTTGTCACTTGAGTTTTTTTGAAAATTTCTTTGCTAGTCTTTATAAAGAGGTTGGTATTCTTTTTCTTCAACTCCTAGCTCTATGGATTGGTGTTTTTTCTTGGCTTCTGATGGTGGAATTATTTTGGATTTTAAAAAAAAAATTCTAATGTTGGTAAGAGAGTTAGAAATTAATGAAGTAATGTTGGTCCTCATTTTGTTTTGGGCTTTTTGGGGTTTTTTTTGTTAAATGCACATTCGAAAGAAAACAAGGAATGTAGTAATACATTAGCAAGCCCTAATTGAATTTGTAAATGGCATTGGAGGTGTGATGAATGGAGATGTAAAAGTTGGGGTGGTTAGATAGCAAGCACAAGCTAGTGTTGAAGATGCACCTACATTGGCTTCGAGTGAGAATATTGAAGAGTAAGTGCAAGCTAGTGTTGAAGATGCGTTTGCATTGGCTCTTAATGAGAATATTGAAGAGCAAGTGCAAGTTAATGTTGGTGGTGGGGAAACATTTGCTTCTCTAAAATAAAAGTTGAAATGCAAAAAATTATTGACATCATACATGAGCAAAAAGTTGTAGGTCATGGGCAAGAAAATGCAAATGGTGATTTTGAACCTCATGTTGAGAATCATGGAGGTGACATATTGAACCTTATTTATTATAATCAATTGCCCCACCCATCCTTTCAAGTGGAGAGGATGGGTGGGGTTTGTTTTTGTCAAATGTTTTGTTGCAATACCTTCATTAATTATGTTCCTTAAACCCCACCTTTGCCCCACCTTCCTTCTCCATGTGAAAGAGGTGGGGCATTTTTTTTGGTGAAAGTATGTAAGCAATACCAAAAGCCTTTTAGGTGATTTTTTAATCAAAAAATGAACATTGGGTTCTAGCATTACCCTTGTCTTTTGTTTTGGATATTTTATCTTTCTACACAATACCTTCACCTTATTTTTTATCTTTATCCTTCTACGTAATACCCTCATCTTTTGGTTAAAATTTATTTATGCAATACCTTCATTATACATGGGTTAACTTTCATCTGTAATTTTAATTCTTGTTTTTGTTTTTTTGGTTTCAAATGTGGTTGACCCTCCTTTGGTTGCCATAGAGGGTGTTAATTGGGCAAGGGATGGGCCCAAATTTGCTTGTAGGGTTGATGGGTGTGATGCAGCCTATACGGCCAAGTATAACTTGGTATGGCATTTGCGGGCATGCCCCAATGTGGTTATGGAGTAGGTAAGCCCAGACACCCATCTACTTAGGAGGAAGGTTCAAGGGTTCAAGATCACGTGGCCATGAATGCGCAGGACTTGAGTAACCCTTTGGCCTAGTTTCATCGCAATTAGCAAAAGGCTATTACTAGGGCTAGGAGGCACGCATTCTTGGAGTGGGATAGGTTCCAGGTTGATTTGCAATACACACATGAGGTGTTTAAGTCTACACTTGCGAAGCTAGCCTTTAGCCACATTTTTCAACTTCTTGGCATGATTGCATGGGGTGTGGGGGCCATCCCTCTCAATGTGTAAACCAAGTTACAGTCTGATGAGGACCTTGCACTTTGATGGAGCACAGTTGGAAATCTGCATCAAATAAGATAATGCGATGTAAGGAGATTGGCCTTTTTATGCAATACCATGATTCAAAAATGATTCATGGTCGGTAAGTTTCCAATAATGCCATATTGAATTTTATTTGAATTCCAGGTTTTAAAATTCATATGCAATACTTATTACATTGTGTTGTTTGTTTTAAGATTTGAAACACCACCAAAGAAGTGTTTGTGGCTGATGTTGTGGATGCAACATTAACCAATCATTGGGTTTTTACACAATGACATGCTTATGATGCAGAACATGCACTAACACGGCACAAGAAGGTCAATGGGATCCCATCCCCTTCTAGTAACATAGATTAATTGATCCCACTTTTCATTAAGGTGTTGTTTTGGTCTTCAATATTTAGGGTAGCAATTTATTTTTGAGGCAACCACATGTTCCCTATTTTAAGTTGGGGTTGTTTTGGACTTGGGCATTTTTTGCACATTTGTGTAACACATGTCACCCATGTTTTTTTATTTAAAGCATTTTATTTTCATTTTGCACTATCTTGTGTTAATAGTTAGAAATACATCTTCACATATCTTATATGTATACTTGATAAATTTATCAAAACAATGATTATAGTTTTGCACTCAAACCAAAAAATATTTTTCTACCCCCAAAAATTAGAGGTTCAAACCTTAAAAATGAAAGTAATACCCTCGTGAAAGTATTCTATAAACATCATGGATTGAATTATTTTGGTCTAAGTTATTAGAGGGGTATTACTTGTGCCTAGAATTATTCAATGCAAATGAAATACCCCTATTAAGGTATATTAAAAGTCCTTTGGGTTCCATAACATATTTAAAAAGTCCTAGAAGGGTATTGCATAGCCATAATAAAAGCTAAAAGAAACACAATACCCTCATGAAGGTATTATATAAACACCATGGATTGAATTATTTTGGTCCAGGTTATTGGAAGAGTATTGTTTATACCCAAAATTACTCAATGCACATGCAATACCCTTACTAGGATATATTAGAAATCATTTGGGCTCCATAAAATATTTAAAGAATCCTAGAGGGGTATTGCATAACCCTAAAAAAACCTAGAAAAAATGTAATACCTCATAAGGATATTTTGTAGACGATATGGATTAAATTATTTTAGTCTAGGCTATTGGAGGGGTATTGCTTGTGCCCATAATTACACAATGGGTGTGTAATACCTCTCTTAAGGTATATCAAAAATATTTTAGGCTTATCGTATATTTATTGAAACCTGGAGGGGTATTGTTAAACCTACAAGGAAAGCAATACCCCATTTGGGGTAATATGCAAACACTAGGGGCTCAATTATTTTGGTTCAGGTTGTCGGAGGGGTATTGCTCATGCGTAGAAATACTTAATTCACATGCATTACCCCTTTTTGGGTATCCCATAAAAACCTTTGGTTCCATAACATATCTTTTGGAATTTGGAAACGCATTGCATAACCCTAGCAAAACCTAAAAGGAAAGCAATACCCACATCATTTTACGATAATATTGTAAACCATGAGGCAAAAGATTTTTTTTAAGACACTTATTCCATGTTCATTATATCATGCTAGGCATATTGATTCAAATAAATGAGGGTATTGTAAAGTTCTTCACATTGATGGTAGAATGGACTACTTGAACAAAGTTATGGAATTTAAATGCAATACTTGCATCCTCTTGGGATATTTACATTCACCAGGAAATGTGGATGGGTATTGCATAGCCCTACCAAAACTTAAAAATAATATAATACTTACACCATATTGTCCTAAACCATGATACAAATGACAGCAATGTCAAGTTAGTCACATTGATGGTAAAACATAATAAAACTATCACAAAAATGTTGGTATTGTAGGTACACACCAAAATTTTGTTGAATAAACCTTATACCATCAATGTGGCCAATATTGCAATACCCTCATGTACATATACCAATGATTTTGCATTGGTCCATTTATGAGTTTGAAAATGTGTTTCCATGATATTTAATGTATACTTAAATTTTTTTAACGTAATATTTTAATTAAGATATCATATATTTAAAAATGCAACAAATTTAATAAATCTACACAATTTAATTAAGTAGATATTTAAAAAACTTTATTCTTATGTCTCATTGTCAATGGACTTGTTAATAAAGTAATAAGCATATTGCATTTGCACCTTAACATTTTGTTCAATACCATCAATGTGACCAATTTTGCAATTTGGCATGATATATTGAACATGGATTAAGATTGAGAAAAAAAAACTTGATATATTTCATGGTTAATGACATTATGAAAACACAATGAAGGTATAATAGTTACATTTATAAACTTTGTTCAAGTAAACCTTACACCATCAATGTGGTTAGTTTTGCAATACTTTCATTCTAATTTGCATTGGTCCATTAGTGAGTTATTGTCATTTATGATGTTGAAAACAATTTAAAACTATAATGTTTAATTAAAATATTATTAAGTTAAAACAATTGGGCAAATATTATATCTCTAGAAATGAAAAATAAACAAATTCAGATATTAACTAATTAATTATATCACAATTCGAATTAAATATTTTCAAAACTAAAAATTGATAGTATGCACCATTTATATTTTTTGAATCATAAACAACCATTCGTTTATTCAAATAAACTTCACATGTGTTTTAGGTTTAATTAAAGATGAAAAAAAAACATATTTTAATACAAAAAGGAATAAAAATTGAAGTGTGACAATTAGTGATCATTAATGCCATTATTTGATATGTTATTCCTTAAATTTCAATTTACATAGCATAAACATGAAATTACATGCACTAATTAAATATACATAATTAATAAGTTTTTTTTGGATAGGTTTTGGTAGGGTTATGCAATACCCCAAATAGTGTAAAAAGATATGTGATTGGCCCAAAATCATTTCTACAATACTAGACAAAGGTATTGCAATTTAATTCCATCCTTTTGGCCATGAGCAATACCCTTCTGATAGCTTAGGCGGAAAATGATTTAGCCCATGGCATTTTACAAAATACCCCAATTAAGGTATTGATTTCCCTCTGGGTTTTTGGGAGGGTTATGCAATACCCTTCTAATTATCATAATATATGTGATTAACCCAAAGGCATTTTCCGGCTACCATGAAGGGGGTAATGCAGTTTCAGTCCATCCTTCTAGCCATGAATGATAAGGGTATTACAATTTAAGTCAATCCTTTTGGCCATCACGAATACCCTTCCGATAGCTAAAGCAAAAAATGATCTAACCCATGGTGTTTTACAAAATACCGCAATTAGGGTATTGATTTCCTTCTAAGTTTTGGTAGGGTTATGTAATACCCCACATAGTGAAGAAATATATGTGATTGACCCCAAAGTGTTTCAGGGATACCAAGCAAGGGTATTGCAATTTAATTTTATCCTTTTGGCAATGAACTATTCCTCGAACAACTTACATGAAACATGATTTAGTCCATGGCATTTTATAGAATACCCCAATTAAGGTATTTATTTCCCTTTAGGTTTTTGGTAGGGTTACGGAATACCATTAGTAGAAAATGACCATTTTGCAACTAGTCCTTGTGACTAATTTTTAATTGCAAATGACATTTGTAACTAAAATCTTAATAGTCACATTGGACTAATTGCATTGACACTAGTCATAAACGATAACAAATTTTGGATGAAAAAAAAATCAACAAAATATGCCTTCATCCTTTGATTTGTCATATAAATATTGTTGCTTATAACTAGGATGCAATTTTTTCGGTGAACAATGGGAACAAATTATGTGTTGCCACGTGTCCCTCATAATAATTTAAAATATTTAATTATTATTTTGAAATAATCTAAGAAATTTAATTTTTATGTTCGGATGGTTTAAATTATGACACATGGTGTAATAGAAATTTGCCATGTGATGTATTAATTGAATTTTTCCAAATTCAATTTAAATCAATATTTAGGTATGTAGGTTGAACTAATTACCTACCTACCTACCCATCTAGATTAAACACCTATCTAAATAGCACCTATTTACCTACTTAGGCCAAATACCTACTAAAGTAGGTAGGTAAGTTAGGTGTAAGTACATGAATATTCATACTTTATTTTGGGTTAAGTCATTTTCATTGGCTCATCCCATATGTCCATGATTTTAAATATGAAAGTGTAAAGACAAAACACCTTGTTTATATAATTTTCAAGATGAAAATGAAAGCCAAAACAAATGGGAAATTACTTATAACAAAAAAATGTATCCCATATGTTTTAGCTTTCATTCTCATCTTCAAAAGTATACAATTAAGTAGGTAAGTGGCAACTAATTAGCTAACTAATTAATTAATAAAAATTAATAATTTTTTAATGGATAATTTTTTAAATGAATTAATAAGCTTGTTAATTAATTATTTAATTAACAATTAAACTAGAAACTAACTAATTCACTTTATACACTATCCAATTATTTATTTATTTATAGTAATAATTATTAATATATTATGATTACTGAATAAATTATATTACTAGTTATTATCAAATATTACTTAATTTATTAGCTAGATAAATAGTAATAATATTTAATTTTAATTATATATGAACTATAATTATTTATCAACCAAGTTAATTAACTAGTAATTGGCTAATATTGAAATAATTAGCTAATTATTATTACTTAATTAATTAATATTTCATAACCAAATAAAGTAATATAATAACTGAAATATTCAGTAATTAATAATTATTGTTTAATGATTATAAAAATTGAGTATTATTTTTAATCTAATAATATAATTAAAACCTAGCCTAGATTAATTATTTCATTATAATTATTCCCATTATTTTTTCATTTCTATAATTCATAATAAACATAAATGTAAATATTTAATAGTAACAATAACATTAATTCAATTATTATTGTATTTAATTGGTAGCCAACATTTATTCTATTATTTTTATTATTCATATTATTACTTCACTTATTATAGATATTTATGAGTTATTACAATAAATATTTTTAACAATAATATTTTTCCTTCGGAAATATTTTTTCATTTGCATATTAATTTATTAGATTCCAATCTAATTACTACAATAATATTATAAAATAAAAATCTGAAAATAAAAAAATATATGTCAGTAATTTATTGTAATAATTGAATTATTATTATTTATTTAATATTAATTAGAAATTAGAAATATAAAAACTTAGAACTATATATTAATATTTCTTGGTAATTATTATAATATAGTAATACTTCACAATTGAATATTTATAATAATAATAATAATGTAATTTGTAGCTACCCTACGTTAACTTTTTTTTAATTGTATATTATTATGTCACTTGTTAGATCTATTATGATTTATTATAATTAAAATTTAATTTCTAATAAATAAAAAATATCTTTTCAATAAGTACATTAATTATTTGAAATATATATATATATATATATATATATTTAATAATTATTTCAGTAATTATATCATTATTTTTAATATCATTTTAATATCATCATCATCGTCATCATCATCATTATGTTAATTATCTAATAAAATATTATTGTTTTAAAAATTAATGAAAGATAATATTGAAATTTAATTTTTTATTACATGTAATTAATATAAACATATAATATAATAATAATAATAATAATAAATGTCATTTGTAATAATTTTAAGAAGTATAATAAAATGGTTTGGATAAACTCGTAATATGGGCACAATATATTTAGTAAATATTTTACATAAAATTTTAATATACTCAAAATATACACTAATTAATGTAACCATAATTTGAAACCATTTATGTTAATAATATTACTTGAATACACATGTAATATGGTTGTTCATATGCATTCAAAATATAAATTTATAAATTTCAATGCACCCAACTATATTCCTTAGAATTCACAAAATACACCTTGCATATTACTCCTAGGGTTGCAACTAAATTGATCACATCACTAATGAGACATAAATTGTTCTTGTTGGATGAAAACCAAATGAAATGTTGTTCACATGGAAGAATGAACACCAAAATAGTTGCAAACTAGTTGTAGTGTAGTCACAAATATGACCAACAACACAAAAAATAGTTGTAAAAAAATCCAAATGTGGTTGCAAATAAGTAACAGTTGCATGTAACCGCAAATAGAGTGGTTACATTTTAGCAAATTTCTACTAATGTACCCTGTTAATTATCAAAATATATGTGATTAACCACTTGACATTTTCAATGTATCTTGATAAGGGTATTGTAACTTCACTCCATCCTTCTAATCATGAGCAATACCCTTTTGATAATGTAGGCCAAATGAATCAACACATGGTGTTTTATAAAATACCCCAATATGGGTATTGCAATACCCTTCATAGTGTCCAACCATAATTGGTTGGCCCTAAAACATTTCTTGAATGCTTGAAAAGGTGAATTGCACATTTGTGGATTACACAATGTTAGATATTATAGTTGAACTAGATTTATACAAGCAAAAAATTTCATTGTTTTGTGCATTATTTGGAGTTTTAGATTTCATTATAAATCACATTTAGTTGTGATTAATAATTATTCATTGACACATATTGGTTAGCAAATCATTTTGATAATGCATGCGTTGTAGTTTTTTTTCCAATGCAAATTGTGCATTATTCAATATGATTTGGTGAAAGGTGTAAAGGGTTAAGTATAAATGAAAATTGAGTCACACATATATTAAGTTCGAATATGGGTACAAGTGACAACTATTGTGATTGAATTGGAGCATGGCTTGAAGTTACATAGGTGTTTGGATCCCTATGGTGAAAGGGACATGAATCCCATTCACCTCACTTACATCCTATAAATAAAAAACATCATCAATATGAACACAAACCATGATTGAATGGAAAGTGTCGGGTTTGTGTGCAAACACCAAATGCCTTTTTGTGCTTTTGGTCCAAGTAGGCAACATCTTGGAGTTGTAGGAAATCATCCCGCGTCATCCGTTCACTTGCATTTGCTCATGCCCACCAAATTTCTTTGTGCTTGTCATAAATTTGTTTCACGATGGACCCTAACCCTAATTGGGTCCATATAAATTCTTTCAACTTGTGAGATACACATGGAACATATGTCGACATTTGTGGTGTGGACCATGGGTCACATGCACCATGAATAGGATCTCCATTGGCCCGAGTATGAGTTCGATTGACGCGCTCTTAAGTCCCGTGTTAGACCCATTTGAAGGTCAAACTATGTTGAGTTGCGGAAAGTTGGGACTTGAGGGCCGTTCCTGACTTCCAGCACTAAAAGGGGGTAGAGGGGCGTGCTAGAAGTCCCGGGATTAGACTAGGAAGAGGGACTAGATTAACTTGCTGGAATCTGCATACAAAACCAACCACAAGAAGGTTAGTTAGCATTCGGGAACACCCTTGGGTGTTGGGACAAGCCATGGGCACTTAGACACACAAGACTCACCACGGCCCGGACTCGAGGGAAGCCACCACCTTCCCCCATATAGAATACTTTGCAGCTCTCCGCCGAGGCTACATCCAAAAGGCTCTTTTTCCCGGGACTCCCAAGAAGGAGTCCTGAAACTGTCCCAGGTTGGAGTCCCGGGACTTTGGGAGCTCATATCTCCGGACTGCCAACTCTGATTGGAGCGAGGTCTGAACCAAAGTTATAACTCTCCTCGAGAGCTTTCCAACGCCATGTCGCACTCCCGCAGGAGACGTCGGGAAGAGGTCGATTCCCGACTTTTAGTGGTCGTGAGTCAAACTGCCAGTTTTGACTCCCGGCCCTTCTTTTGCCCATAACTTGGTGTGCAGATGTCCAAATTGCCAATTCGAGGCCATTTTAGACATCTACACTTCAAGACCTTTTCAATGACATAAAGAACACCTCGATGTGAGGTGTTTTGACCCTTGAACTCGAGCTCTGAGTTTTTGGGAGTCCCGGAGGACTCCAAATTCCCATTTTTGGGAGTGTGGGCTTCACCCTAACACTTAGCCCAAAGTGGGGTTGCGACACCGATGGTAAAAAAATGATTTCCACCACATTTGGCCGTGTGTAAAACCTCTTGATGGAAAAATGGGCCAAACAACCACGCTTGATTGACCTCATGTGGTTGGGGTCTTTGTAGTGGTTTCCGGCCCATAACCACATTCATACTTACAAAACAAAATTTCCATTCAATCAAATCAAAAGACACAAGAGTGATTAACCCTAGAACTCGTCAAAATGACCAATGGAAATGGTTTATAGGTTTTGAAACCTTACCAAGTATGTTTGAGGTGATTTTTTTTCATCTGTTTTTTTACATTTTGTCGAAGGGACAAAGTTTTGGAAATGTTCCACTCGACCACAATTTGTAAATAATTCCCTTGTTCACCTTGTAAAAACTCAGAGACACAAGCATGGGGGATGTATGCGGTTTCAATTGCCACCTTGTTTTGGCCTCCATGCCTAAATCCATCTTTCCACACTAAATCCGCATTTGAGAAACGTGAATTTGCCAAGTTTTGGATCTCAATAGATTAAGACAATGGAGTTTGGCCCATGTTTTGAATTGTCGAAGGAATAACCCTATAATAGGAGTCCCCAACTTGTGAAAACCCATGGAATACCTTCACAAATTTATAAATTGTAATAACCTTAATCAACAAAGCCATTAAACCCTAATGAACAAAACCCTTAAACCTTACAAGTGAACATTACCACAACCCATAAATAAACAATAGTTTACAAATGGAAAAAAAATCACGTGACTATCTTATGGTTATCTAGACTTACACAAAAAAACCAAATCCTTGTCCTCTTGGAAACAATCAATTGGATATATGTAAGACTTTCAATTTAGATGTGCAATACCCACATGTAATTGATACTTCCATGACCATCCATATGCAAGGGGGAACAAAATGCCCTAAATAAAATAAAATAAATCATTAATCAAAACCTAATTTGAAAAAATTAAATGAAAAAAACAAGTGAATAGAAGCCACATTGTGTGTCTTACCTCTTACTTTGGTCTTTGGTCTCCACTCTCTTTGCGAGAAAAAAAGTATATTGTGGCATATATGTGCAAATGCCGAATCCCCCCCCCCACAATCCATATTAGGTCTAATTTTAATTAGGCATAAAAGGTGCAAAAAGTCATGAATATTTGTTGTTTCCATAACCCAAAATTCTAAAAACCTAGTGCTAACATAAATAATTGTTAAAATATAATCCACATTGCTTAAGTACATCATTAAAACAAGGAAATCAATTTTTTAAATCTAGGCCCCCCATGTTTACAACATGCATTAAATGTGTTAGCTTTGTAATAACCCCCCCCCATTGTGGAAAACACTCTCGGCGTAGAACTTGTAGTACCCGAAGTGGGGGCTTTCACATACTCTAGATTTTCAAAATATTTTGCAATACCTTCAAAACACATAAACATTGCATGTTTACAACCAATGCCTATTTGCAATACCTTTACACATGGCAAATGACAATTATTTTAATTTTTCCCTCAACAATTTTTCTCAATGAACAAGACCAAGTTCCATGTAGTACCTTCATTTTATTCTTTTATGATTATTTTGATTGTTGGGGCCAACCAGGTAGGTAAGTGTAGCGATGTAGGTGGGGTTTGGTAGGTACATATTTAAAGTGTTGGTAAGTAGAAAAATAGATGGGGGGTGGGAAGGCAGGTGGGGATGAAAATAACAGAAGGTGAGCCGGTAAATGGGGAAAAGTCTACTTTTAATTTAAATATATAGGTGAATAGGTTGGTGGGGGATAGTTGGGGTTAGTAGGTGGGTGGGTGGGAAAATTTTCCCAAAAAAAAAAGGGTGGGGGGGGGGGGCTCCTTAACATATCTTTTGGAATTTGGAAAGGTATTGCATAGCCTTAACAAAACCTAGAAGGCAAGCATTACTTGCATCATTTTGCAATAATATCGTAAACCATGAAATTTTTTTTTAAAAAATAAATTATTCCATGCTCACTATATGATGCCAGACAAATTGATTCAAAAAAATGAAAGTATTGCAAAGTTTTTCACATTGATGTTAAAAGGTCCATTTGAACGAAGTTATGGAGTTTAAATGCAATACTTACATCATCTTGGGATATTTGCATTCACCTTGAAACTTAGCAGGGTATTGCATAACCTAAAGTCCCAAGCAAGACCCTTTTTGGTTTATCATTTAAGCAAAACGTTTTCTGCAGAAGATTTTTTTTGCAGTTCCATTCTTGTTCATAGCCAAGATATAGAGATGAATCTTTTGAGGAAAAAGGCCAGACAACAATAATGTTCAAAGAACACCCTAACACTTTTCATACCAAGGTGGTGGCACGTTGACCTTTTGAAATTCTTTTGGCTAGAGATTCTATAACATGTCCAGATTTGCAAAAACATTTTTACAAATGGAAAGTAAGTTGAGTGAATTTGGAATGGGTTGCTCTAAATGCAGGTATTGAGTGAGACCTTAAGGCTGTCAAGTTTCATGCCGTGGCTTCCAAAAAAACCCAACAATGACATAGACATCAATGGTGCATTTTTCTTTTATCCTTTCACATGTGCTTTGTCCTTTCTTTCCAAAACTTGCCTTCATATTTGACATGGATTGGCAAGTATGGTCATGTGCATATAACATGTCATGAAGTTGTTGGAATCCATTAACAAGATTCAGGGTGAAGAAGGGGTGGAAGGTGTTAATGGATTTGCGTGATGGACATCATGATCCAACCTTTTTCAAATAACCATTGTAGTTTCAACCCTTTTAGTTTGAGGTGAGTGGTGTCCAAACCTAAAGAAAACATTGTGGGTCATAAGAAAGAAAGATCCATTCTCTAGATGGTTGGCTTGTCCAACATTCCCACTTTTGATCAATATATGTTCACATCGCCCAACTTCTCTTTTTGTTTGCAAAATGTGTCAACATATGTGAAGTAGATGTGTCAGATTTAGGTTTTAAGGTCAGCTCTAGATTAGGTGGCTACATCTCTTGATTTTACATTGATTTCAATTTTCTTTGTTGCTATAATGATTTTACAAAAGCTTGTAAAGTTGTTTTCTTTTGTAGCATTTGGTGTTGGGCTTCGGTTGTACTTGGGCATGAACTTGGCCATGCTAGAGATTTCTCTCTTTGCCCATTTTCTAGTGACCAAATACAAGTAACACCTCACCTTTTCAATTGCAATTGCATAAACTATAAAGTATTTACATCATGTGCTAGGTTTGAAAAATTCCCTGCAAATTCCACATTTAGAGATTTCTCATGAAAGTATTTTAGGTGTTTTTATGTGCTTCAATGCTAATAATCAATCCCTAATATTCATGGCAACAAGTTTAAAAACATAACTAAGAAGGTGTAATCTAACTTCACTTTTTCTCATCAAGGGAACTGGAACAAAAGTTTTTTTTAAAAACTAATATTGGTTTGCCACCAATTTGTTATAGGTGGGAAAGTGTAGATAAGGACTTCTCACTAGCTCCATACATTTTTTTGAAGTTAAGAAATGGCCACAAATCCATGTGACACCCATTACTCGGTGAAAAATAAAACCTTGTTCATTATCACCACCTCTTCAATATACATCCTAATGTTGTAATTCTTATTATATCTACAACAAAACATTGATGACATTGGTAGCATAAGACATTTCAATTTAGTTTCATAATCTGCTAAGTTGGGTTTAAATGGCATTTGTATTGTAATTCACATATTTGGTTACAACCATTCAATTTTGAAATACCTTTTAGTTGATGTGTTGATGCAACCATGGGGTCTGGCTCTTCGGTAATTTTGCATCATCTTTGTCTTTATCAGAACTAATCAATGCCATGGAATCATCATCTTGATAAAAATGCTCTTCATTTTTACTTGTTAACTTGACCACCTTGTCATCATCATCATTAACATCATCCTCATCCTTATCCTCCTTGTCCTTCGCCTTATAGTCTTCATCATCTATAATATTTTCCTCCTTAATGTCATTTTAAAAATCACCTTCATTAACCTTGTCATCAGCACTCAACATTGCCTGTGTTGTCCCAAGAACTTTCCCAATGATACTAGATGATGAAATGATTGTGAAGAGGAACTTATTGTCAACCTTGAGCTCATTACCAATTGCGAATGCAATCCATCCAATTGTAAAGTAGCCCTTAGAATTCTAAAAATGGGAACGCCATCCTTACTTTACTAGCCATTTTTTGTCATATTTACACCTTTCTAATGAAATAATCCATGTTGCTACATGAAACAATGTGGAATTTCTTGTAAATCAAGTAACATGTTTATCAGCATTAAAGTGAATAATAATCATCTTCTTGATTGTTTTGAAGCTCATCATGTGAGTTCAAACATGCTTGAGATTTGTAAACCCAATTGTTTAATATGTTATTTCATTCATGGTTTTGGTTTGTCATCATCAACATGTCCAAAGATTGCTCACCAAATATGACAACTCCCTTGCAAAAGAATATATACTATAGGGAGCCAAATATTTGATGAAAGTTGGAAATATAGATTATAATTTTTTGTCATCTTTTTGGACCCAAAGGTCTTACTATTGACCTCATCAACATTGCAAGTTTGTGTTCATGCTTGCTAAACATGAGGTTGATCAAAGGCTAGACATGGTATTTTTTTTTTCTCTAGAATTGCATCTAGTTGTTTGTGTTTTTAGCCCCAAACCTTGGTTTCCTTTTTAACTCCTTCAGTTCCATCAAAGACATACATGTGAAATTTTGAATGTGTCTTGAGGGAGATGATGATATGGTCACCTTTCTCCACTCTAGCAACATGAACAACATCTTGCTAACCTTGCTAAATTTTTTTTTGGAACATGTTGTTTTTTTTATAACCTTTAGATGAACTAGCAATGGTCAACCATTTGGTAGCTTGAGGTGAATGTTTTCTCCAAACCTATGTTCATATTCTTGCAAAAAGATTACAGGGATCTCTATAGGGATCCGACAACATCCTTTCCCTCATGGTGGAGTGAATAGAAAGAGGGGATTTCCTGCATCTTTCTAGCAACATCCTCTATCCGTCATCCTCGTGGTGGATTGATTCATTTAAAATTAACCCAAGGGACAAGATTCAATGTTCAAAATTTGTAAGGAAAATAATTACAACAACTTTGAGAGAAAAGAACTTACAATTTTGGAGCATTGCCTCTTGAACTTTCTAGAGTTTACGTGGACTCTTGCCTACATTTGTGGGACCCTTTGACTTTTGTGCAGACTTTTGCCCCAACGCCCGTGACCCTGGACCCCTATGTGGTCTTTCACCCCCACTCTCGGGACCTTGAACTCTCGCATGGACTCTTGCCTATACTTTTGAAACCCTTTCATTCCTACATAGACTCTCACCCCACTCTTGAAACCTTCAATTCCTGTGGTGTAATAATATTTTGATTTTGAGTTAGTTGATTAAGCAAATGATTTTGAAAGGTTTGAAACTTGCCTATCATTTCACTTTACATGTTTAAATTTGTTGTTTCATGAGGTGATTGCATATTAATAAGCATTCAAAGAAAGCCACAACAAAAAAAACCAAAAAATATTACAAAATTTGACCCAAATTTGGATTCTCAAAAACTTTCTAAATTGGTATTGCACATTCAATGTTACACACACTAACCATGGCATTGCCAATGCCTTCAATGGGTTGATAATTTTAAATAAAATGCATGTAACCACCTTTGGTGTAGGGGATGCATGAAAATGAAGACTATGACCAAGAAATTATTTTAGGTTTAACTTTTTGTAAGTTGATAATATCTTAGTTTATAATCATCATAAATGCAAGGATTTAAATAGTGGATCTTGGGAAAATCATGCCGCATCCATTACAAAATGATTACATACCATAGCCCAACTAAGAAGCTAAATGGCTACTTTCAAAGCATTTGGAGCACAAATTTTAAACAACCACAAAATGGAATAAATTTCAAAGTTCTAGAAGCTTCATTTGAAAAATGCACCTCTGAATAATACCCCACCTTTGCCCCACCTTCCTCCTCCATCAAATGTTTAATTAAAAAATTTACCAAGTTAAAATAATTATGCAAACATTTTATTTCTAGAAATGCAAATATATATAATTTCACACATTATTAAATTAAGTATATAATCATTTAGTAAATTGTAAATTAAAATCTACATATAATTAATTTACAAGGATTGAACTTACATAATATTAATAACTTATATTTCAAACTTCAATTAAAATATTTCAATTTACATAGAAATTATATTCAGTTACATGCATTAATAAAATATACAACCTTAATAATAAAAAATTGGAATTTTTAATTATCATTAAAACTAAAATTTACAAAAAGATTGCACTATACATAACCATGGGTTTATATATATATATATATATCAATTTTTATCCTACTTTAAATCAATATGAAAACATTTATATATATTCAAATGAATCAAAAATATAATTCCATAATATCACTAATTATATATAATGTATTATTCGATATGTTATAAATAATAATATATTTAAACCAATATTTAAGCCAATATTATACATCATAAAAAATAAAATTTAAATAAATATTTGTGTTATATCTTTATAAAATATATAATATTACCAACGTACTATATAATTATTTTAGGCTAAAAATTATTTATTATATATCAAAAAAATTATATAAATTTTCAATCATACACAGGATTAATATATGGGAGAATCCATTATAAAAAGTAAAATATATATGTTTTAATTATTTTTTAAAATATGCATCAAATGTTTTTGAAATCCTATTAAACTAAAAACTTTATGTTTTTATTTTTGGAAATGAGTTTACAACTCTAAGATGGAAAAACATAAATATGTACATCATTGGAAAAATGTTAAACATGGATTTTTAATTTTTTAATTTTGACAAACTCTGAACTCTAACATTAATTAATAAAATTTACATTAAACCTTAAACCTTTGTACCATCAATGTGACCAATTTTCCATTACATTCATTTTTATATGTTAAATCATATTATAAGGTGAATAAATATTTTTGAAAACATGAATTTCATCATATATATTGATGAGGAATCAAGTATATAAAAAATATTTCTATGTTTCATGGTGAATGCAAATATCCAATGATGATCCAAGTATTCCATTTAAATTCATTTATAATTTTGTTCAAGTGACTTGCCATCAATGTGAAAAACTTTGCTATACTTTCATTTACTTGAATCAATATGTAGGGCATGTTATATTGAGCATGGAATAAGTATTTTTTAAAAATCCTTTTGTTTCATGGTTTAAGATAGTATCGCAATATGCTACAATTATTTTTTTCTTTCTAGGTTTTGATATGGTTATGCAATACCCTTGTAACTTTCAAAATATATGTTATAAAACCTATATGATTTATGGGATACCCTAAAAGTAATAATGCATGTGCATTGAATATTTTATGCATGAGTAATACCCCTTTGGTAATCTATACCAAAATAATTTAACTCATATTATTACCCCTCCAAGTTTGAAAAAATATGTTACAGACCCAATGTATTTTTGGGAAACTAAATAAGGGGTATTACAAATGTATTATGTAATTTTGAACATGAACAATACCCTTTCAATAGTGTAAACCCATGGTGTTTATTATTGAATACCTTAATAACGGTATTGGTTTCCTTATATGATTATGCAATATCCCTACAAGTTTCAAAAGATATGTTTTGAAACCCAATGTATTTATGACATATCCTACAAGGGGACAATGCACGTGCATTGAATATTCCTTGCCATAAGCATTAGCCCTATGATCGTCTAGATTAAAATGATTTAGCCCATGGTGTTTATTGAATACCCTAAGCATGGTATTGCTTTGTTTGTAGGTTTTGGTAAAGCTATGCCATACCTTTCCATGTTTCAAGTTATGGAACTTCATGTATTTTTAAGACAACCGATGAAAGGTGGTGTAGGTGTATTATGTTGTTTTGAGGATGAACAATACCCCTCCAATAATATAGACCCATGATGTTTAATCACATAATACCAAAATGAGGGTATTCGTTTCCTTGTAGATTTTGGTAAAGTTACACAATACCTTTCCACATGTCAAAACATATGTTATGAAACCCAACGTAATTTTGGGATACTTGAAGAGGGGTAATGCATGTTCATTGAATTTTTTTGGGCATGAACAATACCCCTCTAATAGCCTAAAGCAAAATCATTTAAGCCATAATGTTTAGAATGTAACATAATGAGGGTATTGAAATCCTTCCAGGTTTTAATAAGGTTATGCATTACCTCTTCTCATGTCAAAAGATATGTTGTGGAACCCAATGTATTTTTGGGATACCTTGAAAGATATTGTAATGTGACCCAATGAAGGTATTGCAGTGTAACCCAATGAAAATATTCTATTATTTCTAAAAAATTTCAAGGCTATGGAATACTTTTCAAATTGTTGAAAAATATGATATGGAGCCCAATCTATCTCAAGGATACCTAGAAAAAGGTATTGCACATTCATTGAATATTTTGCTTTATAAACCTAAGTACAACATGTATTAAATGCGTCCAAATTGAACTAGAGCTTCGTATTGCTTTGATTATCCACTTGGTTTACAATACCCCCATGAAAAACACTTTGTGAACAAAACTTGCAATACCTTTATATAGGTGGTGTTAAATATTTTAACATTTTTTTTCTTTATCTATTTGAAATAACAAAAGCAAGTTCCATGCAATACCTTCATTTTATTATTTCCTCATCATTGTCAACCATTGGAGGTCTATTGTAGTGGCAACTATGTAGGCAGGTGAAACCATGTAGGTGAAGTTTGGTAGGTACCTACTTAAATCTCTGTTGGTAGGTAAGATAATGGAAGGGCAAGTAGCTGAGTGGAAGAGAGTAGCAAATTTTAAAATTATAGGTGAGTAGGTATCTGGGGAAGAGTTCACTTTTAATTTAAGTATATAGGTAAATGAGTGGGAAAAGTTTCAAAAGCAAAAAAAAAAAAAAAGAAACTGGGTGGGGGTGGGGGTGTGGGGAGAAAATAAAGTTCCAAAAAAAAAACAGAGATTAGAGGAAAAAAAAACAGGGAAGGGGGTGGGGAGAAAATAAAGTTGCAAAACAAAACTAAGATCAGGACTGATCAGGGCTGAGAAAGGGCAAACAAAAAAAGTCAACCTGGGATGGCACAGGGATAGAAAAGAGAATCCTATCAGTGCACCATCCATCCACGTTGGTGCACTGGTGGGTGCTGGTTCACTCTGGCCATTTTTTATGACTTGTTTTGCTTGAAATTTTGAGCAGATTATACTTAGAAAAGCTGTGACAGGCTAATTATGTCTGTGCTGGTCACAGCATACTACTCACATGCCACTCATGGTGAAAAGAATAGCCACATACCTTTGCAATCAGGTTGCCTGCTCTCTAGAGTGTCAAGGCATTCATCCATCACAAAAAGACCAGGCATATCACTTCCCCTGGATGATTTGACTCTGGCTGGTGCAGTCATAGAAAATGCAGCAGCAAACCTGTAGCAAAGTCTCAACTAAACAACTCATATATATGGTCAGATATCATCCAAGCAGCTCTGATACAGGTTTAGACCGATCTATGACCAATTTTGCTACAATCTTCACCAGACATTAAAGCATGTAATACCACAAACTAGTCAATGGAATAGGTACACCTCAACAGTACCCTCTGTCAGGATGTACTTCACATCAAGGGCCACCAGGACAGCTAACTCTTTGCACAATTTGGCCCTGGCATCATAAGCCACATTGTGGCTTTGATGTTATGGCCAAAACCAAGCACTTCAGTCTAATTCACTAAGGAGACAGAAGCTTCTAGGGACTGTACCACCTCTACCTATGTGTTTGTGTAAAAGAGCCTTAAAACCAGCATCAATATGAAGGTCCTTCAGCAGCTAAAAATGGCAAGGATCTCCCAGCTCCACAACAGACCCCATTTACCCCATCTTCACATAGAATATGGCATAATTCATATGCCTGCCTGCAAAAGGGACTCTGTACTATGCAGAATCAAATCATAAGCATGGGCATCAGCATGATTAGGACAAACAAACACATGTGATTCTTTCCTGCCTGATGTACTGTGCTTAGCATGCGTACACTTCCAATCTAAACACAAAATACAGTTGTAGGACATTGCAAAGCCTTCAGAGTCCACCTGAAAGTTCCAATTCCACAGTTTATGGACACATCAATGACAGAAAACATCTAGAAATCTATTGTCTACCATCTTTCTACTTGCTTTTTGGAGTATGCACAATGCAAAACAGAGAAACCAAGAGTGACAAGCTTGAGACAGAGAAAGGCTTCCAATTACAGAGCAACTATCTGACATTTGAAAAGAAAATTCACTCAAAAGCCCATTGGTTTTCCCTTCGAACTTCCTCCTCTTCTTCTGGTGTGAAGTCATTCTTAATATTGAATGTCTTGCGAATCTCCTCTGGAGTCTTGCCTTTGATCATATCAGCCACTGTTTGACAGGTAAGATCCAGCAGATTCTTTATATTCAGATAATTTGCTGCCTGCAAGTACAGCACAAGGAGTGACTTCAGGATTATGGTTTAATAGCAACTTACTGCCGGCTCAATATATAATGTCAGAAATCACTTCTGAATTGGATCTCACATTGACACAGAAACAGTGTTAATCTCCACAGACGTGGTAGATGTGCCCATGCCATTGTCTTCTTCTAGAACACGTATCTTTTAGCATTACTTTGACCATCATCCCGAAACAGAGACAAAAAGGCAAGGAAGGGCTGCACAGTGCCAAAACATGAGAGCAAGGAATAAATGGAGCCTTGAAACTGAGAGGGTTACTCCCAGACAATACATAATTCAACAAAGTATTCAATGGCAATTATTAGTGCTTACACTGATGACTTCATCAGCTCTAACGGTGCATGTAGAGTATTACATGACAATGACCCACAATCTATAACAGCTACAAGATCCTAGGTTGGCATTCGATCTACTGTCTTGGGTACAAGTTTTGTCCTCAAATGATCCCAAAGACAGCCTTTGTACAAAGCTTCTGGCATATTTAGGGAAAGAAAACTGAAGAAATAACAGCATATACCCATCAGATTGCAGAGAAATCTCCACATCAACACCCTTTGAAATAACATGACAGTGAGTGTCATCACCTGCATCAGAATAGCAGAGATTGGCTGTCATGACTACCCACTGACTTCATCAGCTCCTGACTGTGGATGTCTATTATATATACTAATTTGCCCAAAATTCAAGCAAACCATTATACAAAATCTGTGTCCTCAGTTGCTGTTACATTTCTGGAGCAATGGGCAGACCCAGTTCATGATGTTGGCTATCTGAAAAAATACTCAAGCATCTCCTTGTATTGAGAGAATGATAGGCAATCTCTGAGAAATGCAAAATTGTAAAAGACAAACAATTGGTGACATTCTGAAGCCATAGTGAATATCTACTGGAAGTAAGCAAATCACTGTCATACTGGTGACCTGATGTGGTAACCTTATACATTCTTACCAAGAAGAGTTCAAACCTTACACAAATGGGACGATTTCCACACAGACCACAGTGAGCCATGAACGAAACTGGTTCACATCCACGCAAGATACACCAGTTTTGCTGGCAGAGAACTGAGTGCAAGAAAATGTTCATCGAATATCTGATAATCCAAGAGGAGTAAAGACTTCATGAAATCATAGCATGATATCTTGTAGCAACAGACAAAGAGTGTGAATGAGATTCACATGGCGGCAGCTTATATCCGTGAGAAGCAACATTCAAATAGTGTGTTCCCCCTATTTACCATACAGTGCCGCCCACACCAGAATAGGGTCTACAATAGGGTATGCATCATCGGTTAGAACGTTATTTTTGCGGCCACATCCGCAGCAGCAGGAAATTGAGATGGGGGAAAAGGTAAGAGAAGCTCACCAAGATAAGATCAAACAGAGTCGCCTGATCGACCTTCACGAAGTCCTGATCCCAGGCCTTGACTTCATCCTCAGGCGTCGCCGGCTTATCGTCGGTAGACTTCTGATTATCGACATGATACTTACAATACTCTATAACCTTTGCTAGAATCTTGCTGGAGACGTTGGGCAACGGAATCGGATGATCCACACCAGTGTCCTCAATCATGTTCTTCACGGTCTGCGACTCGAAAGCTACGGCCTCTTCCACCTCAAACATCTCATCATCTGAACTCTTCAGCTTCAGCCGCTTCTCCGTCATGGTCCCTGCTGCACACACGCCGGGGATAGGGGGGAGAAAAAACACACAACAAAGGAGGAGGACACACAGACACACACAAACCGTTACGCGGCTTTATCTCTGCACTCATAGAACCAAACCAGACCGAACAAAAACGGAAAAATGGAGAATCAAGAGATCTTCAACATGGCATGCAATCCCGACCCCGAGATTCTTGCACCATGCGTGTTATGCAACGGCCAAAACAAAAAGCAAAACGAAACGAAAAACTTGCAAAAACTGTGCGAGAAACGAACACGAGCACAAGCGCAGAGAGGGCAAAAGAGGGCTTTCTTTTCCACGCAATGGAATTTGTGAGGATGATTATGCCAATTTCGAGGCAAATTAAATAGAAGAATAGGCAGGTAACTAGCTGTTCATTGGCCAAGACCGGGAAAAAAATCTCGTACGTAATGGAACGGGCAGGATCTTGCTCATTCCACAGGGAAAAAAGGCTCTACTGACTGACATGACCTAATTTGTGCCTTCCGTTTGAGGACGTCCTTTTCATCGTGATGTGGCGTAATCTATACTCTCCATTTTATGTCGTTTGGTTTCCTTCCACCTGTCCTTTTCTTTTGCAGTGGACACTCAGGTCACGGTAATGTTAGGAGTACCCATAATCCCAGCCGTCCAGTCAGTCACAAGATCTAACTTCAGATTTTTTTTAAAAAATCAGATGTCTCCAAAGAGAGATTTAACTTCATCTATGTATAAAAGTTGGTTCGTCATGATTAAGAAAAATTAGTACTAATTCATTGACAATTTTGTAAATAGAAAAATCACATGCAAAGATTATGAAACCAATGTCCCAGATTTAGGAAATTGTATAAATGTAGGGCAATGACCTTGGAGAGGGGCATTTCCAAAATAAGCACCCCCTGGGGAATGCCCTGCTCCTCAGCATTGCCTTAAGTAAAGGATTCATAGAATTTCATGTTAGATTTTCTTCTTATGGTACCCATGGGGTGTCATGTGAATTTTTTGAAAAAAAGAGCAGAGTGAAATGCTTGTTTGAGTGGGCATTTTGTTTTTCAAAATTCCCTGCCTTTTGCAAAGAACAGATTCTGCTTATAATATGCCCTCTAGATACACTGAAAACATTCTACCAGTGTTTTATGAATAGGGGAAGTCCTGTGCCCAAGGGTATATGATGATACAAGGGGATGGTGGTCAGGTGGTTTTAATTGGTTAATATCCCCCTAGGAATTTGACCCATATACCGAGGTATGCCCGATGGTAGGGGACTTCCACAAAAAACTCACCTTGACAAAAACATAACAATATGCATGTACCATTTTTTCACTCATTCTTTTGTCCCCATGTTTCCTCTCCAATCATGCATTCAATCAAGCAATACGCATGAACCATGGGAACCAATCATGTATTCAAACAACACACATGCGAGATGCACCATGTTACTCACTAGAACTTACAACATTTGTCTTGACCTTCAAGGTGGAGAAATGAAAATGTGGTGGAAGTGCACTTTCACACTTAAGGCCAAGGACAATATGGTAGCTTATTCTAGCCCAGCATCTGGAAACACCCCTACCCATGGGTTTATCTATAATAAAGCATAAGGTGAACCTAAACATGTGTAGGAGGAAGAGAGTTATTACATAAATACCTTAAAGAATGGGAGGTGCCTTTAGTATGCATAATTTATTTCACATTCTTAAGGAGTACGTGGAACCATTCATCTTTTCTGGAAAGGATATTCATGGATACAAGGTGCCTTCCAAATTTTCTTGAAGAGTTTTGCAGTTTTGAAATGTTGGGGTCTCCAATGGTTATACTATTGTAGTACTTATTTGTGAAATTCTTGATTTTTTTTGGTAAATATTTGACAACAATGTTGAAAGCTCTAAAAACCCTAGTCACAATATGTTGAAAGGTCAAGAAACTTTGCAATTTGCAAGCTCAAAATAAGAGTGATAGTGCTTGACAACTTGTTTGTGAAAGGATGGTTTTCATTTTTTGGTGCTACTTTCTCTCGACTTTTATTCAATGTCACTAGAGATTTTTGAAAACGTTAAAATTTTTCCCATAGACATTTGTCACATGTTTGCACTAAGATATCAGTAGAAAGTAGAAATTATATTTGTCAATGGGAATAGAAAGGGTATTATAAACAACTATTTCAAAGAGAGGATTTTCATGGTGATGTGTTCCAAATGTTTGTCACAAGGTATCAAAGAAATTTTTGATAATATGAGGTTATCATTATCTTAATCTTGGGTTGGCAACCAAAGCTAAATCATGAAAATAAAAACAAGTTGAAAAAATGTCCTGAAATTCAAATACATTCTCATATATATGACAAAAAGGATTTCAACAATATCAAGTTTTCCACTTTAGAAGTTGGAGTCTTGTGATATCTTGAACTTTTTGGACAAAGGAGTAAATTTTAAAACAGATTTAAAATCATTTTTATTTATATTGTGGGAAAAGTCTTGAAATGTAGATATTGAAAATGTGTTTGTATTCTTCATTCGAAAACTTGAAATTCAAGATATGAATTAAAAAAAAACCAAGACACAAACTAACATCTTGATTTTTACCATTAAAACCTAGAAAATAGGGGCTAAATGACTTTTAAATTGAACATGTGATGACTTGTTGGAAAAAATGTCAAGGACAACAACTTTGCTTTTAAAAGCTTTTTAATTGGAACTCCTTTATGGGGGTTATGTGCATAAAGTTATGGGTTTCCTAACTTGGCAAATTTTATAACTTTTAAGACTCCCACGAAGGAATCTTAGGATTTTTGACCACTTTGATCCAAGCTCTATTACTAATCACAAAATATATTATACAAACAAGAATGGTGAATTCCTTTCAAAGCTAAATTGCATTTGTGTGAATTGGGTTGTGTGTGGTGGTCCCATGCACTATTTTGGTTTCAATTTACATGAATTTTTTTTCTTTATTTGTGTAAATTGATTTGCTTTGAATTTTTACTTGTGAATTAATCATAGTCCCACCTTGGAATTCATGTAGCCTTTTGATTTGTGAAATCTATAAAACATGCCATGGGTTTACATTATGTTGCAAAACTAATCATTGATAGGTTTTAAATCTTTGATACCACTTGATAAACCTAGAAATGCATCACTAAGTGTTGAAAAAAACATGAAAACCTTATGGGCATTCATTAGCTCCATGCATTAAAACAAACAAGATATGTGGGAATTTTAAAATGGGACATTGATGAACTTAATATATTGAACTGAAGGTGAAGTTAATTTACATGAACCAAAAAAAAAGATGGTTAATACAAATTAAAGTCAAATTCATGCATTGATAAACGATATGCAACTCACATTCACAAAACACATCATGGTTTTGACATGGAAGGAGTCACCATTCTCTTATTTTATATTATAATATCTAGATGGCAATGGGGATTACATTGAAAATGCAAACAATTCCAAGGCTCCCAAGTGGGAGCTAGCTTGAAATTTCCTATTTTGATATTCTGATATTTTGTGAGTTCATAACTTTTTTTTATGAATTTTGATTCAAGAGCTTTCAAGAAAAAATACAATCTTTGACGTGATCTTTCCAATTTAGTATCAAACTTTTCAATGGGAGGTGGTTCAACCCTTCAAAACATTGAAATAATGGTTAGAAGTCATTTTATAAATTTGATTTCCAACCTTTCTCTTGAACATAATTCTTTCTACACATCCTTGTTTTCTCAATGCAAACCCACAAGAGTTTTATAATTTTCAAGACCTTTTCCAATAGTCTAAAGAGGGCCCAATTTGGACAAGTTTTAATGTTCCAAACCTTGTTCCAAACTAATGAAACATTTTGAGATTTTGAATTTCAAAAATTGTGGTGCACTTGAAAGTTTTTTAAATGCTTCCCTTTGATTCGCACATGTGTTGTCACTCCCTTGTGTCATATTTGTTTAGTTTTACAAAATATATGCAAAATTATTGAAAGAAGCAATAGTTGGACTAATGCAAGTTTATGCTTTCTTTTGTTTCCATTGATTCAAATAATGAAATGAACGCATGTTGATGAAAACACAAGAAAAAAAATGCAATTTTGTGACTAGAACCTACAATAATGGAATCTATCAAAAGAGGTCCAAATTCGCCCTTTAAATTTGGGTAGTTACAATGAACCACAAGTGGTGAAGTTGAATGTTGATTTAAACTCTTTTCACTCCAACAATAGAGGGCTATTTTGCGATCCAAATATCATCGCAAATAATAAAGAAAGAAATTTTCGAAAGCCCGCTGTTGCAAACCATAATTCCTCGCAAACTCTTAACCTTTTGCGATACCATAACATTCGCACCTGTACCATCGCAAGTCCTTCACAACTCTCGAACTTGATAAAATCGCAAAACTTTTTTGATTATAACTGCTTTTATACATTGTTTGCGATTAACACTACATCGGAAACTATTTGCAACAAACCCATCACCGCAACGACTTAGCGAATCGACCCAAAAGTTTATCGGTTTCCAATATAAAATCTAACGCAAACATTTCGGGATTCTCAAAATGTTGTTAAAAGTTTGCAATTAACATTACATCGGAAACTATTTGCAACAAACCCATCATCGCAACGACTTAGCGAATCGACTCAAAAGTCTATCTGTTTTTTATGTAAGATCTAATGCAAATATTTTGGGATTCTCAAAATGCCGCCAAAAGTTTGCGAAATCATAGATTTCACAAACCTATTCTGGAATGATTTTACCCATAAGAGTGTAGCGATGTCTGTGACATGGTATATTTGGTCTTTTGGCTTTTTCAGTGTTGCGAAGAATTATGACTCACAAATGGTTTTGAGATCCATTATGTATTGCAAGAGCATGGCACTATATTCTTATTTTGGAAGCAGGGTTTATATTCATTTGGAGTCACTTTGGAAGGTAAAAAAATATATCTATATCAAAATTTCAAAATTTACAATGTAAAAGGGTTTGCAACCCTTAGGTATCGAGGAGGTGGCTCTATGAAGTGTTGAATTACACAACTCTCAAATAATGTTACTAGATCCCTTACCTTCCCTTCCATAACACACCTATCATAACATATCATGACAGACTTAAGTGTCTTGCAATATTCTTCTCTACCCTACAAAAAGCACCCAGTTTCAATGCAAGTGTTTAGACTTCTTTAATCTCTACTGTGTTTTACCCTAGAGGATTTTTGCACCATCAACTTACAACCACAACAAATGTGTAAACTGTAAGTGTGGAGGTACACACTTGGCAACATCTGGAATTGATGTTTGAGATCCAGTTGTGTATGAACAACCTGCTCCATTCACATCTACTTCAATTTCCTTCTCTAGCTTTGCAGTATAGGATGTAGGACTACACATTGACTGTAAAACATCAGATTGGCTACACTTTTTTTTGTACTTGAGTGTCATGCTTAAAAGTTCATAGTTTTCAAAAACTACAACTGGAACATTTTGCAGCCAAAGCCACATTCTGAATTAGCCTTGTGTCCACATTTCCTATTGACCAACCAAACAATGAAACAAGTATCTTGCATGAGCATGGCACTTAGATAACAGAAAATAACACCAACTCTCCCAAACATCATGTAGAAAAGCATAATTACTCTTGAAGCTAAGTGCTCTCAAAAGGAGCTGTCACACACCATCGATCATCACAAACTGAGGTATGTATGTAAGTAATCAGTAAAAGAAACAGGTATCTTTTATTTGATTTCTGAGAAAACAAGCTAAGAGAAGCTTACCTCCATCACCCATCCAACATATTTCACATTGTTGACATGTTATTCATGTTTAAATCACCACGTTTTGGCTGCAAAGAAAACTAGAACAAAGAAAAAAAAAACAAGGAGCAAACAATATGAACAAACTAAAGATGTTTGAAACAAAGCAGGTGACTCCTGATTTGACAAAAAACCTAAACCCTTTTTTTTTGTCCAAGGGCCAGAACCAATCTCATCTTTGGACCTTGGACAAGTCGTCAAGATCACCAACTCTATTGCACCCACCAAAAATGCCACAGTACACATACAGAACACACCAATGTCGATAGCAGTTTGTTGCTGAAACTGATTTCAAAATATCTAATTCAAGTAAAAAAAAATGTATATAGGCTATTCAAAATTCTCATTCCCAAGTAAGGGTAAAAGACCATCATTCACCCTTTTGATAGGATGAGGACATGGGTAATATATATGTGTTTTTTTTTCAATGTTTATCATCTAAGTATATGTGGGTAAGTATCAAAATTCTCCAAATTCTCAAACATATTTGAGAGGTTTGTGAAGAAATTTGAAAAAATTAGGGTGAAAATTTTGTTCTTCCTTTTGGTAATAATACAAATAACTAATTCTCAAAAGGTTCTCAAGAAAGGCCCTTCTCCTATACAAAAATCAGGTGTATTTCATGTAGTGTAACACCCTCAGAACAGGGAGTTCCAGAAGTAAATGCCAACTGATTACACTACGAAAAATCTTGAAGGTTTTTACAATGGGGGGACAACAAACACCCCCTCCCCTCCCCCCAAAACAATGATCCTAAAATTTCACTACTCTCAAGAGGCCCATAGTCAATTTGGAATATAAGAATTTTTGTATAGTTTCCCAATTGGGGGACAAGAATGGCCAATTTCAACATAATAGGGCGTCAAACACGTAACTGGGAATGAAATTTTTACAAAGCGAAATAACTAGGACCCTAACTAGTTTTTTCCACCAATTTTGGTGATAAACTGAGTTTCATCATGTTTTTCTTTATTTCCTTAGCGCCTCTACTGTTGTTACATATATTTTCACTACTCCTCTCTGTACAAGTATTATAACTAGCCACCTAGTTACCATGTTGAATACTCATTGGTTCATTGATGTCTTGACGACTTCTCATACCTTACCTCAGGGTCAGTTTCATCATTAAACAATCCTTGAAATAGTGAAACATGTTTAATGAAAATACAAATTTGAGATATTGAAAACCATCACATAATTTTATCAGAAGATGAAATTTGAGTAATTTCATTCTTCCTATGACAACTAATCAATTTACTTTGTAAAATCATGTCATAGTTTCCAACTTTGTAATGAACAAATAAGGTGTTCCCTGGGGGTTGAATAGAGATAAGTGCCCTTGTTCTTAGAAGGGGGTATCAAGTCGAATAAAAAACATCATGCATAATTGGACCACGAATAATATGTTCAACAAGAACAATATGTCAAGCACTTCAGATACTTAACAATTATTCAGGTTGTTATAAATCGAATTGTCATAATAATCATGTATTATTGAAACAAAATTATTGTTTCATGCACTTCAGGTGCATGATTATTATTTTTGTTTAAAAAGGTACCTACCTAAATAAGCAATTATACTGCTCATGTGAAAAATAATAATGTCTAATGTCTCAATTATTATTTATGTTGAAACATTGACAAAATTATGATGTTTTAAAAAAATTATGCATAATTGGATCATAAATAATATGTCAAATAAGAACAATATGTCAAGCACTTCAGGTACTTGATAATTATTCAGGTTGTTATAAATCGAATTGTCATAATAATCATGTATTATTGAAACAAAAATATTGTTTCATGCACTTTAGGTGCATGATTATTATTTTTGTTTAAAAAGGTACCTACCTAAATAAGCAATTATATTGCTCATATTTCACAATATTGGCTTGCACTCAATAGACATACCTAATTAAAAAAAAGTCAGTAGTATATTAATTCAAGCTACAAACATTTGTGAATGATGATTGAATGATGACTAACATCCAAACAACTGACTGAGTTGCATAGGACGCTAAGAAATCTCTTCAAAAGTATTGAGAACTTTCTCCAAGCTCACAATTCAACTCAACACTAAGTTAGAATTGAGAGATAACCCAACAATAAGGTTTTGTTGGACACACAAGATCCTAAGATCACAAAATCAAAGCTCCCTTATCATCCTAAATTTGACTCAATGTACTATAGATCAACAATCTCATATCAACCATTAATGAGTAATCATTTCCAAGCAGGTGCATGCATGCAAAAAGGATCCCAAGTCAGTATTGGCTATTAAAGAAACTGCATCATTTCCATCATAAATGTGCTCACTACTATGCATATAACATAGCAAAATTGGAGATCTGAAAAATAATTAGGGTTTAGGAGAGCAAACTTGGCGAGAAGGCAACAGCCAGGCAGTCTAGTCTTCAAGCTCTGCAACTCCAATGATGTAGCGGGGATTGATGACACCGCACTTGTTGAGCCTCCCATTGAGCTCTACCACAATCTTCCCAGCTCGGTGGTCATCAACTAGCTCAAACTCCCCAATGTAACGTGGTAGAAATATCATCATCACAACCAGGTCAGACTTTGTTAAGCTCTTCCCTAAAATGACTCTGCTTAGGGGCACCAGAACCTAAAGTATAGTCGACTAAAGATTAGTTCATCATGGATGATGTCCAAAACAATGGCCCCTCTCTTCATTGAAAGAGGCAGAAAACCAAATTCCAAAAACACTTTTCATTCAATCATCCAATTAGCACTTCTCTGTAGGCCAAACATTCAATCTAGATGAAGATTAACTTGCAACCAGCAAGAGCTCAAGGCAACTTGATGTGTTGCCCAGTTGCTATCCAAATCACACAATAGTTTCCTTCATGATGAATAAAAAAATGAAAGTTTCTCCATACTTACAATTGATGGCAACATGAATAGAATGAAAAGGTGACCTGATCATAAAGTTATAGAGATTCCACATTTGACAACAAGTCAGTGAGTAGGAAAGGTGCAGACCCAATCCTAAAAATGAAGAAAATACTCACCACCAACAGTCATGTGTGTTCAGTGACCTTCAACAACAACACAGATGGTGGTGACCAACTCCCATAACATAACTATTGACTTCATTGGCTCCCAGGAGTGGGTGGAAAGTCCAATGTCACACTTGAACCAATGTACTAAGTTTGTGTCACAAGACCAGCATAATGGGAAGAAACTCAGTCATGATTTCTGGGTAGTCAACAAAACACAAGGAACAAGAGACGACCACAAAAGGATGGGAAAAAAATTTGGGAAAAAGGAAAGAGTAAGAGGAGAGAAACAACATTGAAAACTTTAAGGTCATGACCTTTTGAGGAGGAGAAAGTGGCCATTGAAAAGCTTGAAACTCATATATAAGAAATCCTTGAAATAATTTTTTAAAGATTCCATATGCAAAAGCACCCCAAAAAAAATCTTCAATTTGAAAGCAAACCACAATTTTATCTTGGTTAAAGATTGGAAGTGTAACTTCTCACATCAGAAGACTTGTAGCAAGACACTAAAAAAGCTTTGGCAGAATTAGATTCCTGAGAGATTCAAGCACAAGAAGACTTCAATTGCTCCCCAAGAGTCAGTGTTTGAATCAAAGAGTTGAGAATTCAAAAGATTGCAACAGAAAGGGGCATAAGATTTGGCAGGCATTAGAGCCTGAGAGATTCATGCACAACAAGAAGATTTCAATGATTCCCAAGCAGAAGTCTTCAAGAATCCAATTATTCTGAGGGAGAGGAAACATCAACTTTCTGCAACTTTGGGGCAGCCGAAACGTCATTGATCATCAGCATAATAGCTTTGTAGAAGAAGCTTGAAAAAGATTCTGAACTTCCAGCAGAAAAGTAGAACTGGCTGCATTTGCAAAACCTAACCTTCATGACGTCCTTATGGCATCAAGAGATCCTGAGAGATTCAAGAACAAAAAGACATCAACTACTTGCCAGGAGTCTTCAAACAATACAACTATTCTGAGAGGGAAAAATCAGCTTTCTGCAACTTTGCAACCCAAAGATCATTTATCACCACCGGAGTAGCTTTCTAGAAGGGGCTTGAAAAAGATTCTGAATTTCCAGTAGAGAAGTAGAATTGAAGCTGCATCTGCAAAACCTAATAAACTTCATGGTGTTCTTATGGAACTAAGATATCAATCCCAATCGATCAAAGAAAACAAAGGCTTCAACTAATCCCCAGGTTTCTTTAAGAACTCCACTGACTATTCTAAGAGGAAGACATCAGCTTTCTGCAACTCTCTCAAGTGCCGCCAAAAGTCACAGATCATGAGCTAGAATAGCATTGTAAAAAGGAGCTTGAAAAGATTCGGAAGTTCAGAAACCCTAAAAACCCTAAACCCTCTTTGCTTCAAACTCATGAGCAGCATCAAAAGAAGAACTATGAAGAGCATTTTGCTTCTGATGATGATGATGATTGTAGAGCTCTGAGAGAGACAAAGACCGAGTGAGATTCTTAAATGTCGAGAAAGTACCGTGCTTCTGCATGACGCTCAAGAACTTGATGATGACTTTGGAAGAGGGCTTGAGAAGCATCTGCCGTTTGCCCCGCTTTTCGGCAGTGAACATGTTCTTCAGCGCATCGTTGAACACATTGATTCTCACCATCGCGCTTTTCTTGCCGCCACATCCATCACGCACATTATTCTTCTTCTCATCTTTCCCTTGTTGTTTTCAAGCATTGTCTTCACAAGTAACGGCCAACAACAAGAGAAGAATGGAAAAAATGATAGAAGAATTTGCTGTCGCCAAACCTCGACTCCAGGCTAGGAAGCACGAGTGCAACATCCTACATCTTCCGAAACAAAGAACAAAACAACAAAGCTTGAACCCTAAGAGAGGATCGAAAGGCGATGATGAGGGAAGAAGAGAGATGAACTAGCAAAGCCGTGGAAGACGCAGGCGAGTAGGAATAGTGCAGCAGAGAAGCGGATCCGAAAAGCAGCACCAGCAGCGGCAACGACGACGTAGGTGAAAAAGGGAAGAAGTACAACAACCGCTGCCTTTTCACTTAGTCTACCAAGGCAAAATAGATTATAATAATGGTTAAGTGGATTTATAGCTTCCATTTGGTCTAAAAGATTTTTTATTTTTTTAATGGCGTTTTGGGAATTAGATGACATTGCGAAACCTTTTGCGAAACTTCCTTCTCTAGTAACCCTTTCACTAATTTGCGAGCTAACGCACATTGCAACTTGCGATACGTCCACCACCGGAAAGTTTTGTAAAAATTTGTGATGAGGTTTGCGATACATATTCAAACGCAAAATGCGAGGCGCCAAATAACGCAAGCTTGCGATGTCTTGTGACTCTCAAAGTTTGTAGCGATACTTTGTGTATTGTAAAATGTGCGATGTTTTGAATGTGATTAGACATTGCGAAGTGTGGAATATCGCTAGGGTGGACGGAGACTGAGCGGGTCGCAAAGTTTTGTTTGTGGTATATGTCGCAAAAGTGTTGCGATGAAATAAGGTACATTATAAATTAGCGATGGGTGGTGCTCCACAAGTTGCGATGCGTGTCGCATCGCAAATATGGTAGGTTGTTTTTGCTTCGCAAACCCTTCAAGTTTTTTGTTTGGCGCTTCGCAAAAAGGCACAATATGTAATAATGTTTGTAGCAAATGCAACAGAATATTTGTTGAAAAAGTACAAAGACGTATTTACGTGAACATACAAGGATTTAAGAGGTATTCCACCTCACTTAGCGCAACATTGAATTGAACTCAATACCAATATACTTGCATCACATCAAACACGACATCAAATGAATTTAAATTACGTTGTGGTCGTGAAGCAAGATTTGGACAAGCTATTAGTTGTAGGATTCATCGTTCTAGTGGAGGAGGCAACTTGGCTTTCTTCCATTGTGGTGGTATTGAAAAAGATTAGGAAGCTCCAAATTTGCGTGGATTTTTGAAAATTGAATGTTACCATGAAAAAGGATCCCTATCCTTTACCTTTTATGGAGGAAGTATTGGACATAGTGGTAGGGCATGAGGTCTACTCATTTTTGGGTGGCTTTTCAAGTTATCATCAAATAACAACCACCTTGGAAGACAAATATTGCTTTCATTACAACTTAGGGAACGTTTGTTTGGATAGTCGTGCCTTTTCAATTGAAGAATTTTCCACCAACTTACTAGCAAGTAATGAGTATGGCATCATGAATACCTTGGGTTGTTCATGAAATTGTTTATGGATGACTTTAGTGTATTTAGTGATCTCAAAACACACCTTGCCAAACTTCAATTGTGTTTTGATAAATGTTGAAAATTTGGTATTTATTTGAATCCAAAAAAATGCAAGTTTTTATTTACTTAAAGGTCATACTTCTTGGGTACATTATCTCTAAGGCAAGAAAATTACTTGATCTAAAAAAAATCTCAACAATTGTGAATATGTTTGCACCGAAAATGTTGAAAGACATATAGGTCTTCAATGGGCTGGCCCAATTCTATTGATGTTTCATCAAGAACTTTGCCTTCATTGTGGCCCCCATCACAAAATTCTTATGCAAAATAGAGGTGTTTGATTGGACTATCAAATGTTAAGAAGGGTGGGAGGCCATAAAATAATGGTATATGGATGCACCGATTTTAATTGCACCCAAGTGGGACATGGAGTTCCACAGCTACACAAATGTGTCGAATTTGGCAGTTAGGGCTATGTTAACTCAAAATCCTATTGAAAAATGTGATCAACCAATTGCATACGCCTCTAGATTCTTAAACAATGTAAAGAAAAACTACACCACCATTGAAAAGGAAACACTCGCCATGGTTTATGTTTTGCATAACTTTAGACATTATTTATTAAGAAATAATTAATTTTTTTATGTGGCATTGTTATACCTTGTAAAAAAACCTCAATTGTCAAGGCAAATTACAAGGTGGCTGTTGTTATTCCTAGAATACAATTTTTTGATGGTGTATAAACCAAGGTGTTCTCATTCGGTGGTGGATGTTGTCTTGCGACTTCTTAACGTTATCGAAAATCCAAAGGTGCTTGACAAAACTATTGATGCATCATTGTTTATACTTCAACTAGAATGGTTGTAGGGAATGCATACATACATATCTACTGAAATTTTTCCAGAGGGATGTTCCACAAAATAATGAAAAAAATTGGTGTTGAAAGCCCTTTACCATCATTAATGGAAATTTGTATAAGTAAGGGCAAGAACAAATTTTGTGTCGATGTTTGCATGATGATCAGATTTTGGTAAATCCTACGGGAGATGCATGAAGGAGTTGGTGGCAGACATTTTTCAATGTACATCATTGCTTGAAAGGTGTTAGATGCCAAGTGTTGGTGGCCAACTCCGCACAAGGATGCACAACAACACTATCAATCTTGAGATGTTGCCAACAAATTGGAAATCTTTTACATACCCCAATGGCAAAGTTGATCGCCATGCTCCCAGTTGAACCATTCATGAAATGGGGTTTGGATTTCATTGGCCCCATTAAGCCCGTGAATTGTTCAGACAACAACAAATACATTTTGGTTGCTATTGATTATGCAACAAAGTGGGTGGAGGTAAAGGTGTTAAGGACCAACATAGCTGTAATCACAACTCAATTCATTTATGAACTCATTTTGACCAGGTTCAGTTGCCCTTTCATTTTGGTTAGCAACCAAGGTACCTATTTTATCAATGAGGCCATCAAAATCCTTACCATATTTTCTATTTCGACACACTAACTCTACAACTTACTACCTTTAGGAAAACAGTCATGCTAAATCTACCAATGAGGTTATTGGGTTAATATTAACCAAACTAGTAACTGAAAATTGCATAGATTGGGACGAACATCTTGACACTGTTTTGTTTGCCTATAGAAAAACTTTCAAGATGGGCACAAGTCATACTCCTTTTTAGTTGGTGTATGGATTGCATGCTCTAATGCCTACCAAATACTTGCTACCCTACGACCAATTTTGCAACGTCTCAGGATTTTGCCATGACACAAGTACTCAGTACCTGATTATCTAAATTAAAAAAGTTGGAGGAGGAGTCCCACACTTGTAGTAAAAACCACAAGCAAACAATAATAGAATCATGCATTATGGGCATATAATCACTACTAAACCAAGTCCTTCTCCCTTGGTGAACATGTGCTTTGGTTTCCAAAAGCATGCAAGGAACACACATGCAAGTTCAAACAAAATTGGTTTGGTCCATACAAGATTAAGTATTGGTTACTTAACAATACAACATTTTTGGTGACTATAGACAAATTTGATCCCAATCCCATTTCAGTCAACATCAACAAATTGACTGATTCCAAGACATAATTCCTTTTAAAGGATTGGAATCAACAGTCAAAAGGGGGAGGGATACAACCAATACCAAAATAGGGTTCAACATTGCAAACCTAGAAAATGTAAAGTACATGCACAAAATTTTCATTTTTAGTGGATGGAATTGAAATCTGAAAGTCATGACTTGGAACTAAAAACCAGGATTTGGTAGTTGGAATAAAAAATTCAAGACTAACTTGGACTAAAAATTTGGAAGATTGAATTGGAACCAAAATCTACACCATAGAGTCCAACATCAAAAATCTATTGCCAATCAAAAATTTGTTTCCCATAAGTAGAATCCAAAATTTGGAGTGCACAACCAAAATACCTAACTTAGGGTCATTACGTGAGTTAAACAAAATTGTTGAATCAAGGATAACTGGTCAAATTTTGGATTTAAAATATCTAGTAGCCGATTCTTATGCTACATAATCAATTGTTAATGTTGTCGATGGGGAATTGATGGATGAAAGTAGAACATGTCTTCTGACATCCATTTGCATTTTTTATTTATTCATTGAAATAATATCCAACATAAAAAAACACACAAAGAGCATTAATGAACCATGGCCACGTTTCGACAATGATACGTTTTTAGAATACAACAGAAAAGTACAACGAGCCACTTGAATTGGTGTCCAAGAACCAATATCAAGTTTTGCAAACAACTTGGCTATTTTTGGAAATAACTTAATTGACCCACCTAATATAAATGTGGGACCCTCTCTCCCATTTCACCCTTTACATTTTCTTTTTTCTCATTCCTCTCAAGTCATTCCTAGAATGTAGAACTTCAATAGATCCATTGAAAAATAAATTTTCAGCAAAATGTAGAACTTCGGTAGATACATTAAAAATTTAATTTTCGGCAAAACAAAATGACGATCGAGCAAGGAAGAGGCATAAAGGCTCTCACATCAAGAGAGATAGGCAAAAAAACTGTTGTAGAATAGAAAGTTACTCTATAGTAAAAAGTTGTTGTTGAGCAGAAAAAGGAAAAAGAAAAAATTAAAATGGAAACAAGACTAAAAACAAAGAGATTGTGAAAGATTATAAGTATTTTTGGTGGAGGTAGGATTATGTTTAGCCAAATGGACAAGTTCCAAAGTTGGTTAATTAGTAGAGATGTAACATGGGCATGTATGATCGAGCTTTTTGATTTAACAACCCTTAAGTTGACACCCATTTGGCATTTGATCAAGGATTTTTTATGTTCAGTTGAACATAGACATAATAGAATCTATGGCGTAAGGAGTTTTGGTCATAATTACTGAAAATCACATTGCAGAGATGTTATGTTTACCACAAACTATAATCACAAAGCCACCCATAACGTGCTCTACAGAAGCCGTGAATCTTTGCATTCAAATGGCCCCCTTGAAAGCATTTGTGTTGAAGGAAGGTTAGAGGGTTTCCCAACTTAAGGGGAAGTATGTCGCCCAATTTTCAGCATTGATTCAAGTGATCTCATTCAAGGGGACTCGCGAAATGTATGTTAGCAAGAAGTTCATGCTTGTGGTGGCCTTCTTCAAACTTCAAAAATTGGTAAATTAGGTTCAAGTTGTCTTTCACAACTTACACTTTGAGTTGTGAGATTTGTCCACAACAAACAAACCAAAAAAAAAAGACCTTGGGAAGGAGACAAAATTCGGTGTAGCCCAAGTTATCAATATCATCCTTCAACATTGGTTTTCGATTGACCCAACTTTCTAGTTACTGGAATCTAAAGACGAAGAGGAAGAGGAGGATAATTTTTCAATAGATCTCGATCTTGACATGAAGAACAAGGGGCCAACAACTAAGGTTGAGCCTATTGAACTTGACAATCCTCCCCAGACACAATGGGAAGTTGGTTAGTCGAGCCAACAACCATTTTTTGGTTTTGCATTGGAAAAGGACATATTGCTAGTAATGGGCAGTTTATACATGGGATGTTTACGACAATGATTGCCAACCCCCTCACCCAAGAAGTGGACACCTATTGAACGATCCCCATTTCATGAACCAACCCCGAAAAGGCAAGATAGGACAAGGAGTCCAAATCTAGATGCACCATTGAAAACTTCACTTATGAGGCCAACCCTAACATTTTTCAATATTGAACCCTCTCATACGTAGTCCTTGTCCCAAAGGCTAAATGATAGGTTGCAGGGTGAAGATATTTCCATTGATGGTATATTACAGATGGACATTCCAACAAACTTTAATTTTGATGGGACCTAGGCAAGGTCTCCTCCCATAAATGAAGAGGCCTTATTTTCAATACTCCTCTTTCACACCCTTGGTTCAATTGGGACTAGACCTCAACTGAAAAGGGAATCTCTTCCTTGGCAATCTTCTTTACAAGGATTAGAAGACCACCTATGCGTTTTTGGTACTTATGTGCAAACAATAGGCACATTGTGGCACGTTTTTGAGGCAACTAATACCGAAAAAGAGATTGCATTTGAAGATGGTTTCAATGCAAAGGTCGAGGTTTTGCTATGGGTTTGTATGTATAATTGCGGTATTATACCCGTGGTATTATACCGCTGTATTATATAGCTCTCTCAAACCATACCTTGTATAATTGTATAATAAAAAGTCCGCCATGGAGTCCGAAGGAGTCCGAATGAGTCCGTTAGTAATCGTTATAGAGTCCAAATGAGTCCGTTACGGAGTCCAAATGAGTTCGACGTGGAGTCCGTGGAGTTTAGACTTCAGAGTATCAGAGGGTTGCTGACTTGCTACAAAGTGTGAGATTTCAGATTTGTCATTGTCTATTCGAAATGGGGAAGCCAAAAGATGCTATTTGGGAGAAGTTCGGAGCTTGTTACAGGCAGGGTGATGCCAGGTCAATGTACTGCAAGTGTTCTTCTTGCAACGAACCGGTGATTGCGGCAGTGGGTCGCATGCGCGATCACTATGCTGGCTGTAAGAAACGACTGCGGTCAATAGGCCAGTTAGAAGCTGGGTTCCAGCCATCTCGAAAGAAGATGGTACCATTAACCGTTAGTTCATCGGCCCCCGCCAGCAACAACCAGAGCAAGTCAGTGTCCCCGAATGATTCCGAAGACGATTTCTTCTCTGGCGGTCGGAAGCATTTTGATTTCTTGAAGAAGGACGAACAGCAGAAGCTCGATACACTATTTGCACGTGCGACGGTGGACCTCTGAGTGTTGTATAATACATTTGGTATTATACGTATTATACAGCGCAGTCCGCGAAGAATCCAATTACATAGATCCATAGGTTTTGCGTTTGAAGAACAAATTACACCAAGCATGAATGCAAGTTTGGCAAGATGCTTTGATGATCCAAGCACTAGAATTAATTAAATGCAACTTTGCGAATATGCAAATTTGGTTGGACAAGTCTTTGGCCAAAAATGAGGAGTATCAAGTTCATCTCCCTACCCACCAAGATAGGCTAACTATTATTCTGGTTGATCTAGACCACTTGTAGGTTGAAAGAACAGAGTTGGAGGTTGAGTACAAAAAAATGGAAACAAGTCAAAAATCGTTGGAGCTAGCTGTTGCAATGGATGCACATAAGCTTAGAATTGCAACATAACGAACCAAGTGTCTTGAGAAGGAGAATGTCGACTTAAATGCAAAAATGCGTTCCCAAGAAAACGATTTGATGGAGTCTAACAAAACCATTGAGCGTCTACAACTTAGTATCCAAGAGCTATCTTGCCATGTTCCCATCATTCAAAAACAACTAGAGGACCTACAACAACAAATTCAGTCGTTCACCTAGAAGGCCAAAGAGGTAGAACATGTTCCACTGGATGGTTGAGTTGGAGGGGATCAAAACCGAAAATGCAATCATGAAGGTAGAATTTGTCACTTATCAATAGAAGGTTAAAAAGAAGCAAGCTAAATAATGGGAGTTGTACAAAACATAGACTACCAAAATTTTAAATGAAATCTTCTTTAATTATTGAAAATACGAGGAATTGTACAAAGTTTTGTTAGTTGTTTATGTCCAAGCTTTCCCCAACTTTGTTTTAGCTTCTTTTGTTGCCCCCTTTCTAGCTAAAATGTTGTTCAGAACTAGATTTGGGATAGTTAATATGGGAGGAGCAAAAGAAGGAATCGGAACCACAATTGAGGTGGATTTCATTGTTGTAGAAATGGTAACTAAAAGGGTCACACCTAACACTACTGAGACTACCATAAAAAATTTGCCTCTTTCAACTTTATCTACCATCATAGAAATTGAAAATGGTACCAAACACCTTCAGCCAAGGGATGGAACTCAAGTTGTTCCTATGGTAAAATAGATAATTTTTTGGTAAAAATGTAGGATAGTATTACTTGATCCCAAGGATATGATCCAAAAATAGAAAGGAGGATAATGCTAAAGCTAGAAAGTTTTTTAAGCCAGTTTTTGAGGAGTTCTAATTTTGTACCGAAAATCAAACTTTATTGATTTTGAGATACAAACTAATTTTACATTACTACCAATTTTACATTATTATTAATTTTAGGTTAGAACTGGTTTTACGTTACTACCAATTTTAGGTTAGAACCAATTTTAGATTATTACCAATTTTGAAATTTTGTTTATTAATAAAACCAAAAATTATTAATTTTCACCTCTTACTTCAACTCTAGATTCTAGATGTAGGATAAGGTTGGATAATTGGAGTTTAGGAGGATTTCTAGAGATTTTTCATCTTTTTTAGGACTCCCACCATTTTCTTATGGGTGGGGAAGTCTTTTCTTGAAAAAGCTTGAAAGAGTTTTTTTTTTTTTTCTATCTCTGTTATTGGATACGACTATGATGTAACTTTTGCACTTTGAAGTTTTTTGAATGAAGTAAGTTTGTTTTTGCTCAAGTTTTTGTTTTGCAAAGTGTGTTGGAGTTGTATTTCCTACTCGATGTTTTTAATTATTAGCTTTGGAGATGCTACAAAATTATTTTTTGTTATTTACTTGTTTTTCTTAAAAGAAAGTGGTAGGCTATTTGCCTGACCGTTTTTCACCTGTTTTAAAGTAACTATTTGTTAGTAAACATTAACAAATTTGAGGTATTCAAGTTTGTATTGATTTTCAATCGAGACACCAAGGAATTGACAAAATGGGCCTAACAATGCCATTTAGTTGAATGTAGTTGTAAATAAAGTGGTTACATTTTAACAAAAAAAATATATTGAAAAATGATTGAAGATCATCAAAATGTGCAATGTTTTTACATTTTGATTGAATGTAAAATAAATAAATAATCGGTGTCAAATTAATATTCTAAAAATCAATTAAATATTCCACATTGAACTATCGAATTAACACATGTATTATGTTATTAACTTGGTTATCATATTATTGTTAAAGTCTTAATGCAAAGACACTTGTGAAGAAACCTCCATGTTTGAATAGAAATATACTTATTAAAAATTGAATGTATAAAATATATCAATTATTTATTTTCAAGTAATTAATGAAAGTGTGTTAGTGTATTCAAACCTAAATTATATGAATGATGCATTTGAACCTTAAATTGGGGGTGTGCATACATAAAATACACATTCTAATTAGTGTGTTATTTTTTGGTTTAAAATTTCAACTTGTTGTGAAATTTTTGATTTTGTGGTTACTAATGCAATGATTTTTCAAAAACAATTACCAATAATAAATAAAATGAAAAATTGAAACAAAAACATCACCACATTTGGACTCAAACTTTAGTTTGATAACAAATTTTTTAATATATATTTGAATAAACTATATTGAACCAAAACTTATTGTTTACTATCACTAAATCACAATTTGTGCACGCATCATTACATCAATTTTTGAAAATCATGTTGCAAACATCAATTTATCAAATTTTATAGTGTTCAACCTATCAACAATGGAGAAAATGCGTTTGGTCTCAATTTCCAAGATTCCAAAAATAATTATTGCATTAGGAACCCAAAATTAGGGAATTAGGATTCATGTTTCTTTTACCAAGAAAGAGAACTTTTTATATATTCCTTTGAGACCATAGTTTGCCAAAACAAAGATAACTTGGATTTCAACAAATCCTTATTGGTTTCCTTAATGGATGTAAAAAATTACACAATGAATCATTTGCAACAAGTGGTTATGGAGGAGTTGTATTTGTTGGTTAGGGTTACTTAGGACTTGAACACTGCAACCAACATGGGAATAACCATCCAATACAACTTGAGCTTAATCCTTCCCAATTAGGTTTGTCACACATTTCAAACTTTTAAATATATTGTCCAACATGAGCCACCCACATGTTGTGGGTCATCTATGTATCAAACATAACACAAAAAGAAAAGATGGCATGGAACCATCTTAGCATATATAATTTGTAACTTCCATCAAACTCCCCACAAATCATAAACAAAATAATAGTTTGGCCCATGAATCATATTCAGCTTGAAATTTTAAATAGATGGAAATTGTGATGTCTAGGGCATCATACAATTCGTACGCATTGATTTGATTTAGAACACACAACTTATAATTATATGGTTGAAAATGTTAATCATTGTTCAAACAATAACCTAAGTTATTCCAAAGGGCATTCAAGCTTAAAAATGGAACAATTGCCACATGTGGCAAATTATGAATGCACACACATATTCCATTATCTCCTAAAAAAACATGAATTTTGAAACAAACCTTCATAATGTCATAATTATGTTTTTTGTGATTAGAACATTTAATGATTGTTTTAGTTTTAGTCATGTAGTCATATGTTGTTAATCATAATACCTTTGATCATCATTGTGATTACATTGTAATGGGATTATAATTACATGATTACATGTTAACCTATATACACTTAGTTTATAGGCTAAAATAGGCTAGGTTGCATACTACCTAGCAACTAATGTTGGCATGGTTTAGGTTTTTTGTTTAAGTATAAGGTTGGATCAAGGTACCTAACCCAACGGGTTTCAATGGGGGAAAAGCCTAGAACCTTACCCTCCTACCCACCTATATAAATAGATTTGTGAAAACATACAAAACATTCATATATTATATGTTGACAAAAGATTGCACCGTTTGAAAGTGTGGTTCATTGGTTAAGGACTTAATTTTCATCATGGAAGTAAAAAGTTCAAGTGTTCATACTTGCAACTTAAAAATAGGTTACCTAGGTGGGCCTAGAATTTTGAGCTTTAGGTTGTGTAAGCTAACTTAGGTGGGCTTAGAATACTAAGCCTTATGCTATTTAAGTGGACCTAGAATTTTGAGCCTTAGGTTGTGTAAGCTAACTTAGGTAGGCTTAAAAATACTAAGCCTTAAGCTACATAGGTGGGCCTAGAATATTAATCCTTAGGTTGTTTTGGCAGGCGTAGGCTATTTAGCCCTAGGGTAGGCTAGGTGCCATTTAAGTTATTTAACCTTCCATAATGTACCACATAAGGTACCTAGGCCATGAGACCTAGGCAAAATTACATTATGAGAAAAAGGGGTGTTTTACAACTGGCCATGTAACTTAATTTTTGAGTTGCGTCAAACATTTGTAATTAGTTGTATTTATATGCCGTGAGTGCTAATGGACAAGTTGCATGAGTTGCAAAGCTACAACTCACCATATATATGGTGCAACTCATTGCATTTCAATTACAATTTTATCAAAACAACCCATTTTCAATACTATGTGATTCCATTATAACTATACCCGTGATGTCATTAATTGTCATCCATCCATTAAAATTTAACATGTGGCACTATGAAAAATTTTGGACATAAAAATGATTTTCTTTTTGAATATTGATCTCCATCATCCATTATGATTGTTGATGATGGTCCAAAATTGTGACACGTAACACAATAAATTTTTTGTCATATGGCATATTAATTATGTTTTGGAATTATTATATATATATTTTAGTAGCTAGGTAGGTTATGCATAACCATAAGTAGGTAGGCCGGTAGGTCTTAGGACCTGAATATACCTATGTATTTATCTAAGACCTACCTACCTACCTACCTACTTATTTACTTACCTATGTAGGAAAGTAAGTAGGAAAACACAAGATTAAGTGAACTCATGTATAACCATGAAAATATTTTTATTTTATTTATTTTATGTTTTGCCTTTAGGGCCAAACTTTTATAAGCTCATCTCAACATGGCACATGTATTTTAATGTGAAAATGCAAGAAAAGTCACTTCCTTTATATAGTTTGTGAAATGAGATCTTGAAGACAATACATATGGGTTAAATCTTTTAATTTCACCCTAATTGCAATTGAGTTGCAACTATAAAAACACATTCCCACATGATTTGTGTTTGATTTTAATTTTGTAATTAATCTGAATTTTATAATTAATCATTTGAAATAATTATTTGAATTGAATATATGATAATTAATTATCTATATTTACCATTTTCATTTATTAATATAATTCATATAATTAGTTAGATAATTCAAATAACTAATTATCAAAATAAATATGAAATAATTAATTACAAAGACACTTATTTTGATAATAGATGATTTGAATTCAAATAAAATTTAATAATTATGCACCTAAATTAAGAATATTTTTATGAATATTTTATTATTTAAAATATTAATTATTTTTTAATAATTAATTATTTGAATAATAATTAATAATTAATTACAAATCATTATGAAATATTAAAAATTAAACATGAATTTGAGTAGAAGACATCAAGATATATAAATACATATCCATATGTATTCCTTATTGAATATTTAGGAAAGTATACACATTACTTTTAATTTCAATTCAAAAATAGATTTTCACCTAATGACCGTCTAATTGTAAAACAATGCCAATATTGTAGCCTCGTAATGGCACATATATATGTAACAACTAGTGGCATTTAGGTGGCCACATAGTGGCATAGTTGTGGCACAATAGTGGCACGGTAATGGGCAACTAAGAGTACAATAGTGGCCACTTAATGGTAACATAGTGACCAACCAACTACACGAACAAACTTCATAGATGAAAACTAAGTTACAAAGTTTGTACCTCATGGATGGTGGGAATGTAAACACATGGCATAATCACATGTATGAAAATTATATTCTGGTTGCAAAAAAGTTCTTCAATGTGTAGTTCATTTTTAACAATCCTAACTTAGTTGCACATTACAATTATAATGTAATTCCTCAAAAAATCAAACATAATTGATTGCATGTGTAAATATGATGCATATAGATTACCGTATACAAAACACATGTAATCAATTATGTTTGACTTTTTGAGGAATGAAATTATCAAACAATTAGCTTATTTTTTAATGTGGAAATTTATTTATTAAGTCATCATATTTATAAAATGTAGGTGCATAGGAGTTGCACTTTGGAAGACGTTGTTGCAACTTGAGTGGTTTTTGAATTTTAGTTATAGGGTAATGTGGTCTCCAGAGACATGATTTCTCATAATGCTAATTGCCATGTAAGTTACTTAGTCCAAAGCCTAACCTAGGTGGCACTTAGGGTACTTAACCCTAGGGGAGGCTAGGTGTCACCTTGGTTGTTTAACCTTAAGCATAGGCTACTTATCCCTACATTAGACACCACATAAACTATTTAACCTTTTAAGTTTAACATGTACATGTTTTAGGTTATCTAACCTTTTCTACCTAGGTTATCTAACCCTAGGTCAAGCCTAGGTGGCCTAAGGTATATAGCTTTAGGTTGGGTTAGATATGTGGCATCATGTGAACACCTTTGCAATTGCCACGTATGCACAAAACATGGGTAAAAGAAAATCGTATTTCACATATAATCCATTTTATCCAATGGCTAAAATTGTTTGATCTTAATGTCCTTCGAAATTATAATAAAAATGGCCTTAATTGTATATATATTTATAATTGCATGATTAAATGGCCTATGTGATGTGTCCCATTAAATTGTGTGACCACATAACCATATTATTATTTGAATATGGATTTAATCATGGATGAAGTTGGGGCCTAGTTGTGGAAGACATGTTTTGGCATTGTGTTAGATTTAACTATAGCTATTTAAAAATTTTGTGGAGGCAAATTAAGTTCAATGTAGCCTTCCCACTCTTGCTTCCTTATTCTTGATTTCTTAGTCCATGTGATGGTCTTTTGAAAGATATATTATGTTATTTCAAGGATACCTCCTTCATGCTTTGGCAAATTGTATTATCATTTGTAGCATACTAGCACACTTTGGACATCACATGACTAATGCACACATATGAATACGATTTCTTCAACTAAAACACATCACATGAAACAACTTGAAACAAGGTAACATTCAAATTAAGTAGCCAAGTTCTTGCTTTCATTTTTCACACAAGTAATGACCTTGCCTTTCAATTAGAACTCAACCATAAAAGGTTTCATTATTTTTGCTACGGATATTCCATTGATTTCTAATGCCTCAAATAATCCAATTGTAGCATGGCAAGGAATTCAATCGTGGTTTAGAAAGTTCATGATTAGAGTAAATGTGTCAAACCATGTTTGAAACATCCACAAATCGACGATCAAATGAACTACCTCACATTGTGCCACAATAAGAACATAATGATCCATAATATTTAAACACATGAAAAGGATGTATTCATTGACAAGTTGTTTTTGAATAAGGAAACAAATTTTACCATTTTTCAAGGGTACAAGAATCATGGAGATGAATGATGAAAAGACAAACTTAAGTCTAAATCCAAACATAGAACATAGAAACCAAAACAATATCACAAAAGACTAAAAATAAGAACATGAAATGTGTAAATCAAAAGTGTAAACAATTTTTTTTGGTGAAAGTATGAAAACGTATATACAAAAGGAATAGAACAAGGTTATAGACCATGATCATACCTCAAATTAATGTTGAACAAATTGAACATAATGGGTGTTTGTACATTTATTTATGCCTATTTCGAAACTTAGCTCACAAAATTTTCCATGGAGGTTTCCATATGCCCACCAACCATGTTCATTTACCATGGTACCTTGGTAGCTTTGGCACAAATTAAATCATTTTTAATTTTGTCAAAATTTTCAAAAAAATAGCTTATTATGCCAAATTCAAAATTTATATTAGATTTGAACCTTGACCTTCTTTAGTTTAATATAAGTTCATGAAGATAATCCAACCAAGAAGATAATTGAAAACTTTTAGTAGTGGAGGTAGTTTTATTATATTTATTTTGTACATGTCGAAATTTTATCAAAACTAAGTTGCCAAATTAAAATTCCCAAAATATATTAATTATTCTATAAGTTATTGCCAAATCTACCAATGTATTATGGTATTGATAAAAAAAATTCCCACATAATAGCATTGGGGTGATGTGTGACCCATAGATTTTCATTTGTCTCTAGTTGCTAGAGTAGCATTTTTTAGACACCTTTCACCTTGGCAAAAAATGATATTTTCATGAATTTCAAAACATCATGACAATTTTTTTTTTGTAAGCCCTACTTCTATTTTAAAAATTTCAATGTCCCACAAATCATTAATGCTTGGTAGCTTGCCTTTAGGTCTTGCCTTTTCACAACTCCATAAAAAAATCAATGCATGTAGCAAAAATCTAGACACTATCCTTTTCACCACCTTTTCCTTTCAATCAAAATAAGATTTAAGACTCAAATATTAACATATAAAGGATCACCAAAGTAGTAAAAGAAGACCACAACAATGACACCAATCATTAGATGAACATGATGACAAACACATAAATCAATATTAAGTTCAAATTTTAACTAAAAACATCTAGACAAACCTTTGATTCAAAAGCTTAAACTTTCTAGATTTGGAAGTTCACTAGCCTTAACTCCTAACTCTTCCCAAACTCACATTGAACAGTCACCTACTAAACAATGTTAAGAAAGAAACATGTATTTAATCCACACGAGTGTTGATAACCCGTGGCTACGCCACTCCAGCCACCCCCAAGAAAAAGAGGGAGGACCCAAAAAAAACAAAAAAAAAAAAAAAACACCTCCCTTCACTCCCCCCCCCCCACCCCTACTGGCCTCATCTGTCCTTTCTTTGGGTCATACCTCCAAACTGCTCTAACCGCATTAACTGGAAGGAAGGACGGCAGACAGAAAGAAAGGATGACTGGAAGGAAGGACCCATCCTTCCTTTCTTTGGGTCCTTCCTTCCAGATAGACAGAAAGAAAGAAAGACATTCATCAAAGACATTCATCAAACACACACACACACACACACACACACACACCATGTTTGTAATTATATATAGGATTATGTAATTTCCAAGTTCTAGATGTGCACCACATCACTAATCTTTAAGTACTACCACCCTCCTTAAAGGAAGTGCATTCATTTCCATCATGCTCAAGAAAACCTTAAGATCTTAAGCTTGCATTTGGATTCCTAAATATGCATTATGTACACTCTATTGATATTGGGGAAGCAACCTTGAGAGGTAAGTGTAGGTAAACCTTAGGTTGCCATTAACTTGCCTATCAATTATAATGGGCACACAATTGTTACCTTTACATATGGTATGAGTCAAGGTAAACCAATTGTTCCACACAAGATCAACCAAGTCTCGAACACAATATTTTGAACAACATGATTTTACTGGTGGGTGAAAATCCTTTAAGGTGTACCACATAGGACGAAAAGGGCCTAGTCCTTACACAATCCCTTTTTACCCTATATTTTGATCCCCATAAAAAATAATGAATCAAATGTTGTCAAAAATTTCAAAAGGATTATATTTTACAATTTTACAATTTTAGATTCCATCATAATCATCCAAAAATGTATCTTTACATGGTAAAGAAAGACTAGGTAAAAAGACAAAAAAAAGGTGATGTTGTACATTTTAAATATTTTGGTACATTTTAAAGAATTTGCACCTTAGTAGGGTATCTACATACCACAATTGATGTCCTAGCTAATACCTCAAATTCAACATATAAACCCAAAAGGGGTTGGACCAAAAGATGTAAATTTGTTGAAAAAAAGGAGGAAACTCATGTTGTTGTGAAAGAAGAAGTTGAAAGGGGATGGATGGAGATCAAAAATACAAACATGGCAAAAGTTCAAGAGGAGATGGAAATGGATACTAATGTAAGTTGGACGAACCAATCCATGAAGTTGTAGTAGGAAAAGGGCTAGTAGTTGTTTTGAGCTTATTGCAAGAAAAGGAACTTTGAAGGAAACAATCGATTGGGGTGGACGAAACATGGACAAGAAAAAAATTATCCTATTGGAATTGTTGATGAGTCCAATAACGTTGTTGGTCAATGCAATATCCTCTTAAACCATCTTGATGAATTTGGTTGAACAATATGATTTTAATTAAATTTAGCCTTATTTATTTTAATCTACTTTTGGTGGTTGTTTCCTAGCCTTTTGTTCAACATTAGCTTCTTAACTATTAAATCTTGCATCATTTTTGAGAGCAAAGCATTTCAATTTTTATCCCCAATTTATAAGGTTTATGGTCAGAAGGTTATGATAATCACTAATGGATTGATTTGTTCTTAGATCAGTAGCAAGGAATGTTTCATATTTATCATCTAGCATTGGGGTTTTGATTTGCAAGTTGTGTCTATAGATGACACCAAAGGAGGCATTTTGGTATAGCTTTCACACAAGCTCCATGGAAAAAAACCAAGAAATACAAAGTAAGAAAAGTGGTGGAAGCGGTTTGAAGAGGAATTCAAATTAAAACAGATGAATTCAAGAGACATTCCCCTTATGTCCATTTAGAAGATGTGTGAAGCCCAGGCTAAGATGCATGCCCTTTATATTGTTATCAGTGGTCACATTAAACTTGGGTTAATGTTTCAAATCCTTGTGGTGATGTACTCACTCTAATACATAAAGAAAAATCAATCCAATTTTAATTCAAGCCTCCGAAGTCTTCATAACTTATGTAATTTATTTTTAGTTTTAGGATTTTCATTTTCATTCAAATTTTTTGATAATTACTTCGAATAACAAAATTCAATCAAATCATTATTTGAAGGCAAAAACATGATCTATAAACAATTGACCGTAAGTTAAATGCCACTATCTATTACAACTTCCAGCAATCTTTCCATATGCATTCTGCAAAATAAAAAGATCAAAATTTGGGGAGAACTTGATCTAAAACCATTTATGTTTGAATATCTACTCTAACTCTTTATGTCCCATGTATGCCAAGTGTATCATTCGATCAAACTATAATGCCAAGAATTACAACTTTAATTTTACATTGACATATGTACTTGTGCTAACACAAGCTTAAAAAGTCCTCAATCCTCAAAATTAGCAATTGATTTGTAGTGTCTCCTTCCTAAAAACAAGTTGAAGTCAATGTCAATTTGGCATGTACTTAGGGAGAAGATTAATTAACCAAAGCTAATTACATAGTCTAAGCAATTCTATCACTTTAATGGCTACCCTTGAACTCTACCTAAAATGTCAAGATAACAAAGTAAACAAAACAATAATGTGTGTAAGTGCAAATATCACAAAACAACATAAGAAACATGTAAAGAAAAATTCTAGTCAAGGACCCTAGAATATTACATGCCCCAAGAAAAATTAGTGGCATGAAGCTTACCTCTAGACCCAATGGCCATCACATGCCCACATCATAATGTAGAATGATCCATAATTCAATGAGAAACAACACAAAGAAATAACATTTATAAAAACAAACCAAACAGGAATTACTTTGAATGACCAAAAAGGTTGAAATGCATCAAAGATCTCCAAGATACATTTTAGATTTAAAGAAAATCCAAGAAGGTACATGTGGAAGAAGTGTCCATAATTCAAAGTCAAATGAACTCACCATATCCATATCCTTCTCGCAAATTTGCATCAATGTCGTTTATGTCTTTTTTTTGGCATTGCCTCCTTTTCTTTCTCTCCTTTCTACCTTGTACAAAATACATTGTCAGTTGTACCCCAATGCTTCTTAGGTGTTTTATGTTTGGGGTGCCATGGCTGGCCTAACTTGCCACCAATTGTGGTCTGGCTTGAATCATCTTGAAAACCTATAATTGATTGTTCAACTTGTTCATTGGGAATTGCAAATACACAAATGTAGGCATTCAAATTTGTATTACATTAATCAAAACCATGGCCACATGCTATATACAACAATTACAACATTTGAAAGTCCAATATGTTTTAACGACTATATATTTTCCCACATGTTTGTCCATGCATTCACTTGAAAGTTATAGAGGATTAGTTGAAATGGACCAATAGTTAACCTTTCTTTTGGAGGTTATTCATCCAATTGTGGACACTTTTGTTTCAATTAAAAAAAAATCTTCCTTGTGCTAGTGTAGGATATTCTTCCTTTGTAGGCGGCTCTTTTGTACATAAATCAACAAAATTTCCATATTTTTCCTTATTGATCCTCACACCTTCATGAGGATTATTTTGTTGCAAACTTGTTTTTGTCTCATGCTCCCCAACAAGTGGATCTACAACCTCATTAGGTGTATGGTTGTCATGTGGAAGTTGTGTAGTTGGAATTAAAACATGACCACAATATATGAAGTTAGTTTGAGTCTTATATTCAAAGTTTGACAAAAGAATGCATAGATCAATAAACCCAAACCTCAAAGAGCATAAATTCAAAGTTAAAATTCAGATTTTATTTATAGTTTCCACAAGGTTCTTTGAAGTAGAATTGTAAGCCAAATTGTCATCTTCGTTTGGATATATTGCAACTTTCTTGGTGTACAAAATCACAAACTTAATGATCAACTAGACGGTCAGTGGTAGGGACTATTGTATCTCAAAGCTAGGATTGTTGGAATTTTGATGCTTGGAAGGTGATTCAACCTCATTAGTAATTGGTTGTTCCAATGGAAAGGATGGAGGTGTAGTGTGGTTAGCTATACTAGTGCATGATACATGCCCTATGGGGCTATTGAAATTTGTTGGCCCCAAACTTGGCCTCTTTAAAGTATGTTTAAAACTTGTGGAGCCAAGCTTTGTTTGCTTTATTGAAACATTAAGTCTTGCACCAAATCATGTAGTTCTTGGATTATGTCAAATTTGTAATGCATCTATTAACCTAATAGTAGTCAACAAGACCAAACATTAAGAAATCTTATTAAACAAATATAACACACCTTGGATGACTTTCCAAGAAAGTTCTTACCTTTTAGTTTAAACTCTATGTATACATCAATTATGATTACTAAGCACTAGATCAATGATTTAGAAACACAAGGAATATTTTCACACTACAACAAAAGAGGGGTATATTTCGATCTAAATATCATTGCAAACAACAAAGAAAAAAGTTTCCGAAAACCCGTAGTTGCGAACCACTATTTCTCGCAAACTCTTAAGCTCTTACGAAACCATAACATTCGCACCCGTACAATCGCAAGTTCTTCGCAACTCCCAAAATTGATACAATCGCAAAACTTTTCCGATTATAATTTCTTCTATACATCATTTGCGATTCCCAGTACATCGGAAATTATTTGCAACAAACCCATCACCGCAACGACTTAGCAAATCGACTTAAAACTGACTCGATTTTCGATATAAGATCTAACGCAAACATTTTCCAATTTTCAAAATGCCGCTACCCATTTGCGATACACATGACATCGGAAACTATTTGCAGCAAACTCATCACCGCAAAGACTTAGCGAATCGACTCAAAAGTCTATTGGTTTCCGATATAAGATCTAACGCAAAGGTTTTGCAATTTTCACAATGCCGCTAAAAGTTTGCGATTAACATTACATCGAAAACTATTTGCAACAAACCCATCACCACAACGACTTAGCGAATCGACTCAAAAGTCTATCGGTTTCCGATATAAGATCTAACGCAAACATTTTGGGATTCTCAAAATGCCGCTAAAAGTTTGTGATTAACATTACATCGGAAACTATTTGCAACAAACCCATCACCGCAACAACTTAGCGAATCGACTCAAAACTCTATTGGTTTCCGATATAAGATCTAATGCAAACATTTCGAGATTCTCAAGATGCCGCTAAAAATTTGTGATTAACATTACATCGGAAACTATTTGCAACAAACCCATCACCGCAACGACTTAGCGAATCAACTCAAAAGTCTATCTGTTTCCGATGTAAGATCTAACGCAAACATTTTGGGATTCTCAAAATGTCGCTAAAAGTTTGCGAAATTTATGATTTCGCAAACCTATTCTGGAATGATTTTACCTGTAAAAATGTAGCGATGTTGTGACATGGTATATTTGGTCTTTTGGCTTTTACAGTGTTTCGAAAACTTATGATTCGCAAATGGTTTTGAGATCCAATGTGTATCGCAAGAGCATGACACTGTATTCTTATTTTGGAAGGAGGGTTTATATTCATTTGGAGTCACTTTGGAAAGCAAAAATAAATATTTATATCAAAATATCAAAATTTACAATGTAAAAGGGTTTGTAACCCTTGGGTATCGAAGAGGTGGCTCTATGAAGTGTTGGATTGCACAACTCTTAGATAATGTTACTAGATCCCCTACCTTCCCTTCCATGACACACCTATCATAACATATCATGACAGATTTAAGTGTCCTATAATATTCTTCTCTACCCTACAAAAAGCACCCAGTTTCAATGCAAGTGTTTAGACTTCTTTAATCTCCACTGTGTTTTACCCTGGAGGATTTCTGCACCATCAACTTGCAACCGCAACAAATGTGTAAACTGTAAGTGTGGAGGTACACATTTGGCAACATCTGGAATTGATGTTTGAGATCCAGCTGTGTATGAACAACCTGCTCCATTCACCTCTACTTCGGCTTCCTTCTCTAGCTTTGCAGTACAAGATGTAGGACTGCACATTGACTGTAAAGCATCAGATTGGCTACACTGTCTTCTGTACTTGAGTGTCATGCTTGAAAGTTCATAGTTTTCAAAAACTACAACTGGAACACTCTGCAGCTAAAGCCACATTCTGAATTAGCCTTGTGTCCACATTTCCTATTGACCAGCCAAACAATGAAACAAGTATCCTGCATGAGCATGGCACTTAGATAACAGAAAATAACACCAAATCTCCCAAAAATCAAGTAGAAAAACATAATTACTCTTAAAGCCAAGTGCTCTCAAAAGGAGCTGTCACACACCATTGGTCATCACAAACTGAGGTATGTATGTAAGTAATCAGTAAAAGAAACAGGTATCTTTTATTTGACTTCTGAGAAAACAGGCTAAGAGAAGCTTACCTCCATCACCCATCCAACATATTTCACATCGTTGACATGCTGATTCATGTCCAAATCACCACGTTTTGGCTAAGTTCTGTAGTGTACAATAAAGAAAAGCAAAATAGAATGTGCTAGTGTAGACAAACAACCTGGTCTCCCAAAATGTGTTGTTTTGCTCCTGCCAAAGCACCATAGCAAAGATTGCATAATCCCAGTACTGCTTGGCAGCCTGTCGAATGTATGGTGCTGCCCTTTCACCTGTGTTAGAAAACACTATCACCTTCACCTGCTCACAAAAGAAATTGTCATTACTGATGTAAGCAAGTTCTAGCTTCTTCTTGCCTTCATTTTCCTTCTTTATTAATTTTCCTTGTTCCTTCGGCCCTTGTAACTTTTCATGCATCGGTGGAACTATAAATTGAGCTCAGTGTGGAAAAGTAGGTAAACCAAAATGGATTGAAATTAAGCACTACACCTTGTGAAGACCTGTTTTCTGGATGACATCTGTCATCTGCATGTATTTCACCCAACAAATGATCAAGTAATTAGCTTGGATTCATGATTTGGGTTCACCATGTTGCCGCCCATTCCACCAAAGCATCCACTGTCTTCTCCCCACGAAACCTGTAATTCACAAACCCTCTCTAGTAGTCTTTTTCAAACTGTAGGCTGCCAATTGTGATTTAGTCACGCTATCTCTCCCTAGCAATTAAATAATATTGACATCTACCAAGATCCTATCATATCCCCAATGGCACTCAAGAATATGCATGCTCTCCAAGAAGAAAACAGAGAGAAATGGTATGTACTTACCATTTGTCAACAAGGCATGTTCAGGTATCCGAATGCCATTGGAAGCAGCATTGGCATGCACTGCCAGCAATTCCAAGTCATCCACCAGCTGTTACAACAACAGCTTTTCAAGTCAATCCCCGGCATTAAGATAGAAAGAGATTCAATTCCAGAGGGTTCACCAGAAAATGCCACTTCCTCGGCTGTCAATCCTTTCTCCTCCCTTCTACCTAGCAATTCAATACATCTTCCCTCTAAATGACCACTCTAGCAGAAGCTGGGGAGATTGCTGCTTTCAATGATATCAGAACACACATATTCTTATCAATTCTTCTATGATAACATCACCATAGTAGGTCAGTTGTCATGCTCAATAGGAGCTACTTCAGTTACATGGGCCTTCAAAAGTTCAACAAATCCACTTCATCTGTGGGTACCACATGCTTGATAATATAATAATTGCACTACAGAATTGTTGGTTGTGTTACGAACTTCCTAAAGAATTGAACCTTGACAAAGAAAATGATAGAAAAAATAGCAAAAAAATGACAAAATAACATTCTTGTGACCTAGATTGCCGTTATCCAGTAGTGGCCAATATGATAGCTATACTATGTGGCGACAGAATGACATGTATGGCAAACTAGGTTCCACACTCACATAACAATAGACAAGGTGCAAAATTGGCAAATCCTGTGAATGGTTATCATTTTTGAGACCACTAGACATGCATTGTCCAATGTGAGGAAAGAAACTAAGACTAATATCCTCAAACTTGCATTTGACCCCAACCACAACCAGTGAACAAGGCAGATAGAACATGGAAACCCAGACCTGATTCCAGATACGATTGATAGTCACAAGAGTGTCATCATAGGAGGCCTGCTTGCTTCTAAGGCTCTTGCATTTACCCTCCAAGACACTGATATCAGTTCATTGGACATCAAGCTGCTATGCAAGCTTCTGGTTTTGATACTGGAGCATTGCAGCATCCACCTACACCCAGAATCAACCTTGAATCAGAACCTTTTCATGTCATACCAAGAGATCTCAAAAACCATCTCCTTCTTGCAGTGCCTTGTGAAGACTGAAGTGACTGAATAAAAGCAACAAAACAATTCAAGAAGAATATCATAATAAAATTTGGGACTATCCAGTTGCAGGGGCTTAATTATAGGCCGTGAGATGGGGGGCACAATGATTGCCAAAAAAAGATAACAAAGACTTGAAACCCAGCAACATTGACTAAATCATTGACTGAAAAGGGTTCGTAATGTGATGTGCGAGCCAATGTGTTCTTGCAGGCAAATCAGAGCATCTAATAATTTCATAAAACTCTTAAATGCAAAGAACTAGACAGATGAGAACTTGCAATGCACCAGAACACAATGTCCATGTGCATGGCTATCCTGCCTGCACTAGTCAAGTAGCTGCTCTAAACAATGATCATAATCATTGTCCCATAAATTCCATCCACTCAAAACAATTCCATATCTATGCAGGCCATTTGAAAATCTGAGCTCATAGCGTAACTAGATGGCCAGCAAGAGTAGGTCTGCCAAAAAAGGAAAATCTTTTAAGGAATTCCAAAGAAACAAGCTGTCCTGCATGAGAAAACACATCAAGTTCTATCATTGTACTTCCTTAACTACACTAGAAAAAACCAGCCTCTACCTCCTCCAACGCTTGCTACTACAACGGCAAGGCTCCGAGCAAATATAGGTCACAGAAGCAAAACACCATAGACCTAGTAAGGAAAACTTAATACAACCTTCTTCCTAAGGTATGAAAGAGAAACTCTCGCTAAAGTTCGGAGAGTGCTTGGAACAAGAAACAAAGGGAGTTACTCGCCATGCGAGAAGAAAAGAGGGAGACGAAAGCTTCAGAAATTGGTTGCACGGTAAGCGAAAATCTGAAACGCAAAACAGCAACAAAAAAACATAACATGAAGTTTTCAAAGCTTCAAATTCCAGTTCCAACTTCCAAAGAAAAGAAAATCTGCACAACACCATCGGCTAGAGCACTCTCTATACCTTCTTCTCATCGCACGATGGTGTCAGAGGTTGTTGCTTCTTGAGTGGCGGAGAGACAGAATGAGCGTTGTTGTTGTTGTTGTAATTCAGATGTCGCCTCTTACGTTCCGGTACTTTGGTGCTTCCCATCTTTCCCAACCCTGACCTCAGAACCAAGGACCTCCCTCTCGCTCTCTTTCGGCTTTTCCTTCCGAAACTACGACAACTCTTTTGTTGCCTGCTATCGGACTATAGAAAATGCTACTACAAACCCTGTATCCCTTGACACCTCCGGAGAGAAGAGGAGACAAATAGACAACGCGAAACAACTCAATTTACAAGTGGAAATTATTTCTTTTTCCTTTGCACAGCCACCAAGAGACATGCCCGTTACCTCCTCTTCCGCCTTTTCTCTCTCCATTCCCTACCACCCCACCGACTCGCTGGCTTTAAACAAACCCTAAGCGAAAACACACTCCCACAAACTTCTTCCCACAATGCATATACCTATTCACGCTCTTTCTGCGGCTCTCTTCTCTCTATTCTCTCTGCATCCTCCCCCATTGTCACCTTCCTTCCCACTTCAACAATCGACCAAACCCCGCTTCCTCCTCTTCTACCACCTTCTTCTCCACTCCAGAAAAACGCCAGAAACCATCGCAACAATGCACAAAAGGAAACTAGAGTCTCGACATCGAAGGCAGAATCCGCCGACGCGACGAGACAACTGACGAAAGGGACGACCAGCTACACCCACTTTTTTTTTTTTTTTTTTTTTTCCTTTGTTCTTGTTGCTGCAAACCAATTGAGGGTTTTCTGTTTTTTGGAGATTATCTAAGCTTTTGGGTTGCCTTCAAGGATGATTCTCATCGCAGTTCTTTGAGAAAAGGAAAGGTCTGATTACTTCCTAAAAAATCGCGCCTTCTTGGATGTAATAGCAAATAACCTATTGGGAGTTTTGGATGAATAACCTTGCATTGTGGATGATGTCACATCCATGTAGGGCTAGGTGGTAATGGTTATAATGCATGTATATTTTATATAATTTATATGGAACAATATAAATGAAATGTTGTATTGATTTGTTATGAATCGATGTTAAAACAATGCTACTAGTTGTTTCAACACTTATCAAATGCAAGATTTTATTTATATTGAATCAATGTTTGTTATTTGTCCATTTGATATTGCAACATTTCATAGGATTGTATTAATGTTGTGATAATGAGTACCATTTTTTAAACATTTTTAATGTGCCACCTTCAACAATATTGATTTTATGTGATATGCAACAACATTGAAAATCCACCTTTATGAAAGTTGTAACAACATCAATTCAATAGCGAATCAATTTGTGTTGTCTCAACATTGACAAGATCTTATTCATTGAATGTGTGTTGAAAAAATGTAAATTATGTCAAAACAATCTCAATGCTAACTCAATATATATTGTTATAATGCCATCAACATATTGTATCAATGACCATATTAGCATTGAATCTTTAACATATAGTCATCAATTTGATGACTTATTAATGTATATTGTGCCAATGTTGGTCATATTGTTTTCATTGGTTAATATTGATAAGGTGTCAAATATTTTAGTATTATATCAATGTCATTTCAGGACATGTTGTTACAATGTCACCTTAACATCATATCAATGATTGTATCAACATTGAATGTTGAACATATTGTTAAGGTGTTGTAAAAGCACCCATACAAGGAGGGGGCAAGTTTGTGATGAATAGATCTGATTCTTATTCTCATTGTTTAATAAACATTTAATTCATCTTCCATCCCAACAAAGCTTTGTTACAATGAATGTTTATAGATTAAAAAGGATGTGTGATATATTAAACTTTGTGCAAGCGTGAAAACTCTAATACTGTTTACCAAAAATGTCCTAGAGTATTTACCAATTAAAATTAATTGCGATTCGCCACGATGACATATTTTAGATATGCCTTGCGGCGTTGCCATAATGTTCCTTTTCCCAAAACAACCCTAATTATTATTTGGTTAGATATGCCCTGCGGCGTTGCCATAATGTTCCTTTTCCCAAAACAACCCTAATTGTTATTTGGTTGTCATAAAAAGTAATTCTTGATTTATTTTGTGATGCGGCTTGGGTTGTTCCAGACAAATTCATATCAAATACTTCTTTTATGGTATAGATTTTTAATTTTACAAGTATACTTTCTCCCTTTTCTTCGAGCTATTTATTAATTTTCCTGGGAGAAAAATTTCTCAACCCTAAACCCTAAAACGAGATTTGTGGATGGGGCATTGGTGGGTGTTGGGTCATTCAAGCCCGGGAAACAAAAAAAAAACTCGGGAAATTTCATAAGGCACGATTTTCTTTTCCCACTCAATCAAGCTATGAACATCCTTGGAGGGCACGAGTCCTACAACACTCCTACTAAAAAATGATGCAAATGATGACGATCTTCAAACGAAATACCTCTTTACACAACATTAAATATTTATACCATGTTAAATGTATTCGTAAAACATAAACAGACAAAAAGAATCCTCAGGGGGTTCCCATGTATTTTTTAAAAATTTGAGGGGTCCGATAAAACGGACTCTGGGCTCTTCGCGTTTACATTCGTTCGTGGAGGGAAAAAGTTCAACAATTTTAACTGTTGGTAAAAAAAAGACATCTTAACAAAATGAACGATTCGAGCGATCGAAAATCGAATAAGAAGAGGGCGAAAACGAGTGCGGCTTGACGAAAAATAACAAAAGGCGACCAATCGCAAGTAGAAGAGGGAAGAGGGGGGTGCGGCAGGGGGGGTTTAGGCTGGTCGCCAAACCAGAGCTTAGACAAGAGTAGGAGGACTGGGGGTGAAGGGAATTGAACCTCCTTCCCCTCCCCCCCCGGTCTTGACAATCCAGGTTGAACCATTGATGCGACGACCCACAATGGAGCAGTCAGCGTAGTGCTTACTGTTTGGTTCGTTCCCAACTATGCCATCAAGAAGTTTTGCAATGACTCAAACATCGGGCTACCCATTTTGTTGAACCCTCCTATGGAAAAAATAAAGTAATTGTTTAAGGAAATTAATATGACATCAATTTAAGTAAATATTAATTTTCCCCCGCTCTGTTACCAATAATTTAATATTAGTTTTCATTCTCGCGACCGACGTTTGTATTGTAAACTAGTACGTCTCACATCAAATCTTCATTCATGGGACCAATTTGCCTAGGTTTCGGGTTCAATTTCATCCACCACACAATTCGGCCAAGGTTTATCCGAACGACACATGTTCGCCATCCAAGACAAACAAAACACAAAGGGCACGGCATGCGTCGCATGGTGGCCCTACCATTTATGATAAGGAAAAAAAATTACTTAAAGGGGATATTGTTTAATTTTTCTTACAAATGATAGTAAAAGTAAACTAGATCGTATTTACAAGATTTCTTCTCCTGTGAAATTAGGTCACATTGCAAGATCCTATATCCTATATATCAAAGCAAACGTGGTGTATGTATGTCTGTCTATGTGTAGCTTGAGGTTCCCTAACCATGTCCCCACCTCCTTCTTCTTCTTCTTCTTCAAACCCTAGATTCAGGGTTTGAAGTCTAGATCCACGGTTGCACCTTGAAGTTCCCAAACCAGGTTTCAATCCAAGTTCTTCGAAGCCAAATATTGGGGTTTCAAGTCCAGCTCCAGGTTCAGGTCTCGATCCACGTGCAGCTTGAGGTTCCCAAACCAGGTTCTTCGAATCCAACGATTAGGGTTTGAAGTCCAGATCCAATTTTGGGTAAGAGTCAAAACTATGGATTTCTCCATTTCTGAAATGGATCTGTCTATTTGTGCACCCCAAAATAATCATATTAATTATATTATTATTATTTTAAATTTTGTAAACCTCTCCTTAAAAGAAAATGTAATAATAAGTGTATTTATTCTAAAGGTACCCATTCTTCAACCATATGGTAATAATAGCACTGGTGGGGTTTTTTTTTTTTGTGAATTGTTTTTGTTTATAACCAAAATGGCCATCATCTGTAGGAAGATGTGGAAAAAGTGGGCAATTATCTGAAGGAAGATTTAGCCAAACCTGGCTACAAATCCAAACATGGAAGCACAAAGCGTTGGGGGTGGCTGGAGTGGCATAGCCACGGGTTACCCACTGGTATTAGAGCAAACGTGGTGGTGTGTGTTTGTCTGTGTGTTTGTCACAGACATTCGCGAATTGCAGCTAGGGCAGTGGGATGAAAGAGCTTTACGTACGTCCGTCTTCCTTTCTTCCTTTCTTTCTTTTTTAGTTTCTGGTCGTTTGTTCGTCCGTCCGTTAGTCCTTCCGTCCATCTGTCCTTCTTTCCGTCATTAACCTCCCCATCATCCCTTGCCCCATTTTCCGTTTCGCTTATTTATATATTTTTAGTTTTTTTTTCGAGCGGCCACGTGATTGGCCTACTCAGTATGTGTAATAATGTACATACCACTGCCTACATGCAGCTCCTTGATTTTTTTTATTGCCAATTTTTTTTGCCAATTTGCACCTGAAATATATGATTTCAAATTTCAACCTATTTGAAGGATTTTTCGTGGGAAAAAAATGGTCCCAAATTGGCTAAACTCTGTGGGAAAAAAAAGTATTTAAAACACCAGACTTTTATGGTAAGTTCTATTAGGTAGCTAATACTACGGAAGGACCCCCTTTTCCTTCTTTTTTAAAAATAAAACTTTCGTAGTTGGTGATGTTGGCGAATTTGGCCCCTTTTTTCAGTTTCTCTTTCTTCTTTTTGGGGATGCTGGTCACTTTGGTGACATCACAAAATTGGCCATTGAAGACAAAAAAAAAAAAAAACAAGGAAAGAAAAAAGGAAAAAAAACCACTGCTACTATTGCTACTTAACTGGTGTGTACACTCGCAATGTTGTTACACACACACGCACACATACATCGCTTTCCAGACCCTCATGTGAATATTGATGTTCTCATAACATTTGTACACAAATATAATTAAAGTGCAAAAATACCAATTTGATATATTAATCGTAAGTTCATCATTCTTGAACATGCACTTCCTAGTCACATGGAAAAGAATGAATGAACAATCAATAGATGCACCAACAAGTCCACCGACAAGCAACAAACAACATTTTTAATGAAAGGAAAGAATTCAGCAAAGCGTTATTTAAAGCCTAACACGGAGTACGTGGATCCTTGATATTGTGCACTTATCTGAACATTCGCAAATCCAACATTCTGAGAGCCTATTCAAAAGGTAATTTGAGTCAGGTTGCAATCTTGGTAATAATTCTAACATATGAATGTCAGACATCATGCACAATCACTTTCCCAAAAAACGTTCATCATTTTTTTTAATCGTTTATGGATGGGGTAGATCATTTCCAAACATTCGTGGATGTCGTGGATCATTTTCAATCACCCGTGGACGAAAGAGATGATTTATATTCACTCCATAGGGTGGATCCTTTTTTGGTAAGGCATGGATGATGTGGATTATTTTTGGTCATCCACACATTATTGAAATCACTTTTAACTGCTTGGAAAAACACCGATTGCGCATATCATTTTCATTTTCCCAATGCCCCTGGATACGTCCATCGTCGATACATAACCCCAATATGGGGTAGATTATTTTTGGTCACCGATACATGGCTTGTATTGGTATTATTTTCTATACCAGGCCTTAAGGTATGATCCGCTTGCATTTGAAAGGGACTTGAAGTGCGAAAGGGTGCCAAATATGATGGCGGAACCAATGCAATTTGTTGGAATGTTGACATCATTGCCAATAAAAAGTTGACATGTCACATCAATTTTTGCCCCCCCTTGGCTGGATAAGATTGTGCCTAGTTGAAAGTCTTATGGAAAATCAAAATTACTTCGTGGGTAGTCGGTAGGAACAAGTGTGTCAGGGATCGGTAGGTCAAAGGCAAGTAGGTCGATGCTTGCAGATGGTTGGTGTTTGTGTAACGTGCACAGATGGCACATTGGTTGGTGGGTGGGGGCAAAAAGGTGCTCAGCAGGCCGATGCAAAGCTCACCGAACTCACTTGATTATCATTATATATTGTAAAGGAAGAAAGTTCCCTCCCCTGAAGCTGTCCAAGGTACTAAAATAGTGTAAATTAAAAGGACCCAATCAAATGTCACCTTATGGGTCAATCACTGACATTAGTGAACCAAAGGAACTTTTTTCATCAAAAAAAAAATAACATCCAAAAATAGAGGAAAATGTTTCTTTTCCATCTTTTTTGGTTTCTTTGATCCTTTTTTTAAAATAAAATAAAATGTAGGATAGTTTTTATTTAAATGGTGTGATTAGTGTTTTTCTCTTTCTAATTTTGTGGTGTAGTTGAAGGGGTGATCCTCCATAACAAAGATTTAGCCAAATTGGGCTATAAACAAGATATGAAAGTGGAATGATTTAAGCACTCTTCTATATTGTTTCCTAAATATGGGCACCCAACATAGAATTCTTGGTTTCTTTCTTTTTCTTTTTTCCCCCAAAACTTGGTGATAAAACCCGCAAATTTCACTTTTTCTCAATTTATATTTTCTTCATCAAATATATAGTCAGAACATCCCTATAAAAAGTCGTTCATAGAAGGATGGAGTCATTTTTATGAAATTGTTACATTAAAAAAAAACTATAAAAGGATGTTCATAAAAATAGGGAGCTAGAAGTGATGATTCATAAATTATTTGTTTTCAACTTTTGTGATGTAGACAAAACCCCAAAGCATACATAAAAAAATGGAGACAACCACGATAACAATTGTCTCTTTTTGCCTAAGTAGCCAAAAAATCTCACAAAATTAATGCCCATGGATACTTCTGACAATAATTTGATTCCCAAAAACCATTGAATTTTAATATTTAATGTTTTGAATTCTCACCTCAATGTGTAATAAATTCCTTAATTCATTACCAAATTATGAATATCGTGTACGATACATAATAGAACATGGATTTGTGAGAAAACATAATCAAGATAACTTACGTGTCTCAATAGCAAGTGTACTTGGGCCGATGAGTAGGCATCACACTATGCAATGGCTTTTTGTGACCCTCAACATCTTCAAAAAAAATGTTCAGCCCAAGCTATTTTTTAAATAAAAGCCCTATTCTGACAAATTTTCACTAATCTTCATCCAAAACATGTTGGACAACTTGATGTTCAGGAATATGTTTTATTTTAAGGGTAATATAAAAAGGTAGAAAATTAGTGAAGACCTACTACCAAAAAATGGTCCTTAAAATCAAGAGCAAATTCAATGAATTCCTGAATATTTTGCTAGCATGACTTGAAATGCAAAGCATATCCTTTTGCATGTAGAATAAATGTTGGAGGTCCATGTGTATTAAAACCTACCTTAAAAGTATCACATAAATGAAAGCTTACCTTAAAATTATTCATCCATCTAAATATCTCTCTCTCGCTACTAACGTTGACAATGTATCATTCATTAGACGCAAACTCAATTGACAATCACCATTAAAGAGTGAACTCCTAACATGAACACGTCCAGCAAAGGTGATAGGATGGGTTTCCCCATGTCCATAGACAAATGATGTAAACCCACCAAACTTTATGACAACAAAACACAAGAAAAGAGGATGGGAATGAAAAGAAAGAGGGTTTAGGGTCAAATGGTCATAAAGCTCAAAGACCCGAAAGAAGGGGGGGGGGGGGGGGGAGGGAACATTTTCCCTTCCATTTGAGCTATATCTATTTGGTTTTTCTCCTCACAAATCTGGTCAAGAGCCAAATTTGGCCTCACAAAGAGCTGGCCAAAAGCCCATTTTGAACTACCCAGATTTGATGAGAAGCAAAGGCTTGATTGCCAACCCCCAAGCCCCTAGACGTTGCTCGATGCCGAATTTTAACACGTTTCACATTCACTTACCATAAAACGGCACTACTCAAGAACTGGCAAGTGTAACAAAGGCAATTTATTCATGAATGGGGTCAAAAAGGGGCCAAATAATGGGAGATGGCCAAAAGTGATGCCAATAAAACTAACTGAAGTGGCAGTTCATAATTAACCCCAGTCCATCAGTTTAAAAAAATTTGCCCTCATCATCTCTGTGTTCCCTATGTGCGAATTCGTAAGTATTTGTTTACTTTTTCACGGGCTTTTGATTTTTCAACCTTTTACACCTTTCGAATGGGCAACCTCCCATCTAAGATGGCGCCAAAGGGGGGTCTTTTTTGTTGATTTGGCGCAGGTTGATTGGCCCTCACCTTTAAAAATGATTTTTTCCCCTAGGCCATGAAATCCCAGGATACCCCGCACTTTTCCGTTGAGTAAATTGCGTGCCCATTCCAGGGCACACTTACCTACCCAAATTGAATGCGAAACTATTTGAATCCCTTTTCACACACAGCCAGCAAGGGAGATAGAAACCCAACACTAGTAGAAATTTGTGATTTTGTAACCAACGAATTTGCGACTAGTTGCGACTATTTGACATTTACAACTACTGTGGTTATATTTACAACTATTGTTTGCATTTGAAGGCGCTTGCAACTACTCTATGACTAACTTACGATTAATGGATTTTTTCATCCTTTCATTTGGATAGCTTTCATTACAATTTCCATCTAAGAAGACCTCTCTACTTACCATTAGTTACAAATGTCACCAAATGAGTCATAGCCCTGTGAGTATTCCAAATGTATTATATATATTTTAGGCATAAAGGGTCCACAATTGTGTATTGAATGTATTCTACTCATTATTATATGTGTACATACTAAGATGTACCCATATATTACTAGTTATGTATAATGGTTGTATTTAAATTATATGTAAGTTGTATTTGAAGCATATGCTGAAAAAAAATCTTATGGTCTTCTGGTTTGGAGCACCATATGCAATTCGTGCAAGGTCCTGGTTGCAACCTCTTGGATGCGTTAGGGGTTGAAGAAGATAATTGTTGTGAAAGCTTTCAGTTGCAAGCACTTGGATCTTAGGAGGGAGGAGCTTGTTTTACTGGGAAAAAAATTTCCATTGGTTGTGTTTGGAGGCATGGGGATTTGTATTTGCTTCCATACCACAAGCATCCTCTAGTATATTCAGTTGGTAGAAGTAACCCAACTGCAGTGAGTTTTTGTTATTCTTCAAACTATTAAAAAATGCCAAGTGGCCAATGTAGTAGTAGGAGGTTAGATGACCCTTTCTAGTTTGTAGCTAGAGATGACAAGATGCGGGCCAGAGAGGTAGAATGGGCCCAACACCATGGCATGACGAGAATGAGATGTCCGTGTAATAGGTGTGCAGGAAAGGTTAAGTCAGTCTTGCTTGCCACAGTTCGTGGGCATTTGATACTAAATGGTAGGCACCCATTGTTTAGGGTTTGCACTTAGGGTTTTCCCATTTTTGGATTGGACAAGAATTTTCCACTAGGGTTTTTTCCCATTTTTGGAGTTGGTGATGTTTAGGTCAAGAGTGAAGGGGCGCACTCACCTACTTGATTTGAGAGTGTGGGTGCCTTTGTACTGTCGACGTTTCCTTGTGCGGATTCCAAAGCGTGCAAGCTTTTCTTCCCGTTGCTGTGCAAGTGTCGTGTCTAGGCTTACGATCTGTGGCTCTAGCGAGGTACTTCACACTCATTGCAGGCTAACAAATCCGTTCTGTGTTTGCTGTAACTTCTGTTGACGCTTTGTTTGTTGCTTTTCAATCTGCAAACGAAGAAGGAAAGTCTTAGGTAGAGAAGAAGAAAGGAAAGAGAGAGAGAGAGAGCTAGCTAGCTAGCTACATATTTTGTGTGTTTTTGTTGTGAAGACAGCAGTCGAGACCTCGAGGAGGCGTATTTTTCTCCTTATGCAGTTGCGGGGTCCTCTTCTTCTTGTCGATAGTATTAGGACAGAGTGAAACCCGCATTGTTTGAAGTTGCTTTGCTTGTGTGCGTGCTTTTTGTAGTGTCGACGTTTTGTGCAGATTCCATAGCGTGCAAGCTTTTATTCCCGCTGTAAGTGTCTTGTTTCCCTACGATCTGTGGCGTCACTGAGGTACTTCTCGCTCATTGCAGGCTCACAAATCCATTCTTTGTTTTCCATAACTTCTGGTGCTTTTGTTTTGCAATAATGATATATTCTTGGAAGAATCATGCTTAGGAAAAGCTTGAATTACGTCCGTCCGTGTTACGCAGTGTGCAAATTACTTTGTGTGAGTGAATCAGATTGCACTTTGCGCAAAACGGACGAAACGAGGCGGGAAGAAGAAGAGGCCTCATCTGTGTGCACACGACAGTCTCTTGTCGCAGATTTAGGGTTTGATACTGTCAAGACACGCATAGTCGCAGTAGCGATGGCATCGGCACAACAGATCCTCTCCTTCTCCTCCATAGTCCCGCAAGTCACTCCTCTCCTCTTGTCGCAAGCCCGTTCTCCTCGTTTCCGTGCTGATAATTTAGTGTCGAGCCATGCATCGGTTTCAGGAAACCGCTCCAGAATTTGTCAACGTTCGTCGTGCAAGCCCTATTGTCCTTTCTCGTCTTTTCTTCGACGAGAAGGGGAGGAGAGTCGCGGCGGCACAAGAAAGGATATCAACCTCATCATCACCTAGTGGGAAGTTGAGGATGACGATCTCAAGACCATTGTGCGTGCAAGCTTCGCTTAAACTGCAGCTGGAGGAGGCTGCAAAACAAGTGGTCTGTGTGAATCACATGCCTTGTGGAGTATTATTGCGTAGAGAGTGACAGAAAGTGTGCCTTAGCATTCCATTAGATGCTGGAATACGTTGGGCGCTGCGTGGAGCTGATTAGGGTTTTCTCGCAGGTGGATTACTTCGTGAGGAGCGGAATGGCAGTAGGATTAGGAACAGGGCTCGCATCTAGTATGGCTATTCGCCACATGGGCGAGAAGCTCAAAGATGGGTCTCTTCGGGAGATTGTGGGTGTGCCCATGTGAGCTTTCTGCTTTCTGCTAAACAAAATCGCTTCTTAGGAATGACTCTGTTAACTTTGGGGAAAAAAAAACCTCGTCTTTGCTCACCTTGTTGGAAGTTGTGCTTTCTTTGCTGTTGACTGTACCCTAGAAGCCGATTCTTTCTCTTCTGTGGGGCAATGTTTCTCTAATTGCTTGGCAAAGGAACCTTCAAGGCAGTGCAGGATGGTTAACATGGGTTGTGTGATTGGTTACAGGACGAGTATGAGTGTTGTTGAAGCAGCTAAGGCAGGTGTCCCACTTGCAACTTTTCAAGATTATCCACAGGTACATGAAGTTACGTTTCACTTCAGAAATTCACTTCAGAGCTTGTTTCAAGCCCAACAATTTCCTGATACTGTTTTGTTTGTATCTGTCCACAAGATTCCCACAATTCTTGAGTTCTGAGCAGGCACCTATATAGGAAAAGCCTTGAAACAGCTTAATTGTTCCAACTCCCAAAAGTCTTGCAGAGCGCAATTTAGGCTATGACCATTTCCATCAAATGGAGATTGTTTGTTTTAAGTTCTCAATATCCTTCTTTGGGGTTTGGAATTGGGGGTGTTGAAGCAGCTTGATTTTGCTTTTGATGATGCGGATGCAGTACAAGAAGGAACACTTTTTGCAATTGTTGGGCGCAAGGGGGTAGCAAGCCGCGAGTCCATTCTCAAGGAGAAAGTAAGGTGTGCTTGGGCCTCCATTCCTTTGCAAACCTTTCTAGTATGCTATTCTCCAGAAAGTGATGGAGCCCTGTTTCCCCTTGTAGCAGTAAGTCACGAGCAGATTGTCATATAGAAGGACATTGCAACAAATATAGATGGCATTGTAACTAAGCTAGTTTTAGCCATGGTGATGCTTGGACACAAGGCCATTACTGGACACTATCCATGAACTTATTGATTGGTTCAGTGGCCTTTTGCAAAAAAATTGGATGTATTTTTTCATGCTACTGGCCTTCTTCAGAATGCTTCCACCATAGAAGTGTTGAGGATCACTTTTGTGTCATGGATGGGCTTGGGGGTGATGACTGACACAATTTGGACATTGGACAGGCAATAGCAAAAGCAGCAAAGCAGATGGTATTCATAATTGAGGAGAGAAAATTTGTTAGGCAGCTGAAGGATGCAGTGCTTGTCTTCATTGAGCAGGTCCCTCTTTCACCATGTAATTGTCCTTGAGTCTGCCAATCAAATGAGCATGATTACAGCACGAAAATTTCATAGCCATCCTGCATGATGTCAAAAGAGGGTCAGGAGTACCTTTTGAAGAACAGCCATGATGCATTATTGAGTGGTTACATCTAACTTTGTTTCTGACAAAGCCTCATAGTAGTAAACTATTTCAGTTGGGAATACTGAACACGTCTTGCTTCTTTGTTGTTTTCATGTGTGTGTAGGAAGACTGGCTGGATGTGGCAGAGGAGATTGATGACCTTTTTCTAGGTGATGCAGAGGTAGATCCCACTCCTGTGATTGATTCTGGATCTATATTGAATTTGACAAATGGAAATGACTGCTGTCCTAGCCATAATTCACATGTCCATTAGATGTTGTGACTATTAGAACCTGCCAGAACTACGATATCAGGGTTGGTCAGTTGAGCAATGGGACTCCATGTACAAAGACTTGCCAAGCCGACAACTTAAGGTTAGAAAGTAGCCTGTTTCCCTGAGTTGTGCCAATGGTTTGAGGACACATGAGAAGAACAAGAACCATATTGTGGTCCAGCTTCTGGGTACCCTTTCCCATTGGGTGAGGGTTTGTAATGTACAGTATGCTTTGATGTTGGGTCCTCAGGAGGGTGTTTACATTAGAATTATACGTTTTGGTTGTCGATGTACCTTCATAGCAATATAATTTCTGTGTTGGTTTTGGTCATGACCATCTTTCTTTTCTTTACTTGCTCTTCTGATGATTGCAAACACATTTGAGTCCAAGTAGGTGAAGGATCGGGCAGTCATCATCACAACTCCTGATGAGACTCGTGTTGCCTCACCATCCTCATTACAAGAAGCAATGGACACAGAAGTTGGTAAGCTTTTCTTTGTTTTCATAATCTTAAGGACTTCATCAGACTCTATCAACAGCCTTGACTGACAGAAGAAAAGAAGGAGCTTCTTGCATTCCATTGTGATAATAGTTTGAACTTTCAATTCTTCTACTTTACAACTCAGGTTAAAGTGCATCTCATTTGTATACCATCAACAGAAGAGTTCCCTTTATTCTCTTAAACTCGATATAAACTGTATGGTTCATTTTTCTATGGTTCACTCATTGAGAGAGAGAGACAGAGAGAGAGAAAGAGAAAAGCAGCAGCAGCAGGAATGAGTGTTTTTTTAGGTTTTTGGATCGCATCGGTGAGTGTGGATGATCTATGATCATGGCGTGTGCTGCTGCGGGGCTTCCTCAAGGTTTGCCTTCTCATCTCCAAGAGTATTATGTTGTACTTAGTTGTGGATGCTCGGGGAGTTTTTAGTGTACAACCTGATCATATTGGTAAAGCAGCTATCGGCGTCCTTCCTCGCGCCAGATCCTGTCATGGATGCCAAGCTCTTGTTGTCTGCAAGTCCACTCCTCCTCCTGTTGCTTTTGTTGTTGCTGTTGCTGTGCAAGCCTGGCCTGTAGTGGAAGGATTCCAGTTGGAGGTGACTGGTAGGACCACCATGTGCATTGCATTGCGGAGGAGATTTTGAGTGATGTTTTCATCGTCGATGATTACAAGGTCGTCTCCACTTCCCAGGTTTAGGCCTTAGTGCAACCGCTAAGGTTCGCATTCTCTCTGTCTCTCTCGCATTGCTTGTTTCCGTCTTTTGCTTTCGGGCTTTCAATTTGAGTGCAGGGAATGGAGCTTCAGCCCAGGCGGTTGGAGGAGGCTGTGGGGTCAATACATAAGGAGATGCTCTACTTGAAAGACAGGTAGGATGGTACAACATTCCCATCTAGCTGTTTGATTTCTTTTGAGTTTCCTGTCAGTTGTTACCATATGCTTGTGGAGCTGAGAGAAGTCTGCATAGTGTCGAGGGTGTACGTGAGCAATGCTTCCCACTTGTGGTTACATTGGAGAAATGCATTTGTAAGGCATCTTGACCTGCAGAACATTGATTGCTCAAGTTCAAATTTAACAGTTGACGAAAGTAGATGTGCTGGCTTTATTAGCTCGTTTCAAATAGTTGAACTGGCTGGTAGTTGAGGGAGGACAACAGCCGGCGAGATATCATGACGAGCTTGAGGTTTTAGGGGAAATGTGAGTTGTTTTTGCCCTCCCTCTTTTCAGGACTTCTTCAGTACTACCTATAACTTTGTTGAAAGTCTCTAGCGACATTGGTGAAGGTGGCCTCACCAAGATTATGTGAAAACAGAGACCGAAGTGAAGCTACATCGAAGTATTATTATAAGAGTGAATTTGGCTTGCTCTGCTTCCTCCTCTGTTGTCCAAGGACCCATTCGAACCCGTGAGGAGAAGTAGGGTTGGGCATTTGATGATCCCAGAGCTTCTCTGGCAGTGCCTGGTATGTGACCTCCATATTTGTCAACCATGTGTTCTTGAGGGAAGGTCGGGTTTGCTTGATCATCCAACTCTCCCCTTTTTAGTACGTCCTTTTCTGGGTTTAAGGTGGCATGTTTTTTAGTTATCGCGGATGCACACCTCCTGACCAGCTGTATGGCATTACAGACCGTTCGATCAGTGACGATCCCGATCTGTAAGGGCCAATTGGCGTGGGCTGTATGGTAGTGCAGACCGTTCGCGGTCTGTACGGGCCAATTATCGTGTAGGAGGTGTTCACCTTCGATTCTTAAAAAATGGAACCTCATGAACCCGTCACCTTAAATTTCTCACCGTTTATATGGTTCCCCTCCGTATTTGTCAACCCTGTGTTCTTGAAGGAAGGTCGGGTTTGCTTGATCATCCAACTCTCCACTTTTTAGTACGTCCTTTTCTGGGTTTAGGGTGGCATGCTTTTTAGTTATCGCGGATGCACACCTCCTGACCGACTGCATGGCATTAGAGACCGCTCGATCAGTGACGATCGCAATCTGTAAGGGCCAATTGGCGTGGGCTGTATGGCAGTGTAGACCGTTCGTGGTTTGTACGGGCCAATTAACGTGCATGAGGTGTTCACCTTCGATTCTTAAAAAATGGAACCTCATGAACCCGTCACCTTAAATTTCTCACCGTTTGTATGGTTCCCCTCCGTATTTGTCAACCATGTGTTATTGAGGGAAGGTCGGGTTTGCTTGATCATCAAACCCTCCCCTTTTTACTGTGTCCTTTTCTGGGTTTAGGGTGGCATGTTTTTTGGTTATCGCGGATGCACACCTCCTGACCGGCTGTATGGCATTAGAGACCGCTCGATCAGTGACGATCGCGGTCTGTAAAGGCCAATTGGCGTGGGCTGTATGGCAGTGCAGACCGTTCGCGGTCTGTACAGGCCAATTAGCATGCATGAGGTGTTCACATTCGATTCTTAAAAAATGGAACCTCATGAACCCGTCACCTTAAATTTCTCACCGTTTGTATGGTTCCCCTCCGTATTTGTCAACCATGTGTTATTGAGGGAAGGTCGGGTTTGCTTGATCATCAAACCCTCCCCTTTTTACTATGTCCTTTTCTGGGTTTAGGGTGGCATGTTTTTTGGTTATCGCGGATGCACACCTCCTGACCGGCTGCATGGCATTAGAGACCGCTCGATCAGTGACGATCGCGGTCAGTAAGGGCCAATTGGCGTGGGCTGTTTGGCAGTGCAGACCGTTCGCGGTCTGTACGGGCCAATTAGCGTGTAGGAGGTGTGCACCTTCGATTCTTAAAAAATGGAACCTCAGGAACCTGTCGTCTTAAATTTCTCACCGTTTATATGGTTCCCCTCCGTATTTGTCAACCATGTGTTATTGAGGGAAGGTCGGGTTTGCTTGATCATCAAACCCTCCTCTTTTTAATGTGTCCTTTTCTAGGTTTAGGGTGGCATGTTTCTTAGTTATAGCAGATGCACACCTCCTGACCGGTTGTATGGCATTAGAGACCGTTCGATCAGTGACGATCGCGGTCTGTAAGGGCGAATTGGCGTGGGCTGTATGGTAGTGCAGACCGTTCGCGGTTTATATGGGCCAATTAGCGTGTAGGAGGTGTTCCCCTTCGATTCTTAAAAAATGGAACCTCATGAACCTGTCATCTTAAATTTCTCACTGTTTGTTTGATTTTTATTTAGTAAAGGTATCTTCCTGTTGAAGAATGGCTGAGTCGTTTTTTTTCTTCCGAAATTATAGTATAAATTTGTGTTGTGACAACCCTGCTCACGGATTCGGCATCCCGGGTGAGATATTTTTTGAAATCATGATTACCGTGTAAGAATGTGCAACAGTAATTTTGAGCAATGCTAGAGGTGTGCACTCGATGATATATTTCAGTCACACATAAATATAGACTTAACTAATATGAAAGTTGCATCCTCAAATTCCAGTTTTACAACAAGGCACGACTCATGTCAATTAGGATGCTTCAGAGATACATCTATGTTTAAGCCATGCTCAAGAACTAGATATTGATCAATCTAGCACCTTGATGCTCCCGTTAATTAGCATATAACCAAAAAACAAAAGAAAGACCCACCACCATAATCAAGTGAGATAGTGCAATATTTGAAACATTGGTATTCACACCTGTGTTAGGCAGAGAAGCCTAGGGTCGGATTGGTCATCGAAGATCACAAAGCTCAATGAGAAAGAGTTCAAAAATTACCATGACTGTAAAGAATGTCATATTTGGGTGTGATGCCGAATATAAAGCCAGTAAATCAAAAGATGGGAAGAGTCCAGCAACCTTAAAAACCACCAGTAGTTCTACATGTAATTTCTTTCTTCATAACAAGTTGAGGAATGACCAACCAAGACCATGAGATACTTTGCTTTCAACGCCCACTTTTTTAGCCAAGGACTAAGATTCAAACAGCATAATCAATCCTTTGTTGTGTGGCTAAGCCCTCATACATGTTTTGTTTATCACCTCAAGGGGGCATGTCAGAGTAGTGAGGGAGTGGTGGAACAATGGAAGATCCTTTTTGTCTAAACATGTTATAGCACCCTCTGGAAACTTCGATCCATATCTGCCTGCTCAACCTTGCTAAATAAAAAAGATAAAAGTTTTTTTTAAAAACTAAAACATGAACCAAACATTGGTGAAATAACACACCTGTGCATTAGGCACGGGGTTCAAACTAGTAGAAGATTATATATATATATATATTGTTTTTTAGGTATATATGTATTGAGTGAAGTTGGGGTTCAGATAGAGCTTCTTATTCTGAGATATTCTTTGGGTAAGATGTATGGTGATGGTGTTGTTTGAAAGTGACATTTTGTTCTAAGACACTCTGACTTATCTCACAATGGTGTTCTTTCTTTCTATCCACTTATGCTTGTTATGGCTGAAACAATGGAATCTGCCACTTGCAAGTAACGTGTTTTTCAAGTATATATTTGACTGGCATTATGAATATACCACCACTTGTAACCCTTTCCAGGGTTTGCATATTGTCTGGTTATGGTTGTTAAGGGGGACAATAACATGTATTTTCATGTATGGTTTCTGATGTGTGCTTTATTCACATGTCTACCCGTCAGGACTATCAGGGCTGACATTGGAACTAATTCATGCATTACATGGACTATAAGGTGTATATGTGCCATGAGACCCTCACTTGTACTAGATAATTGTTGGAATAAAATAGATTATTTCCACATGTCAAACCCACATATTGTAATCTTGAGGGGATTAATTGGACCTTCTTGTTGAATACACATATACATTGTTTTGCTTCATCAAGTGATAAACTATTGTAAGTAAAATTGATATCTTCAATTGTTAATTATCTTCTAAATGTTTGTGGAGCAAGCTACTAAAAGTTGGGGATAGATACACTATTTTAAGTGTGGCAAAATAAATTAAGTTATTTTTCACCTATATCTTAAACCTTATCAATGGGATTGTCATTTGTAGGCAGCCCTAATCCTAGACATGCCTACAAAAAATGTGTACCTAGCTTACCAAAAGACCATAGTTGGCATAATTTGGTTACACATGTAACTATGAGTATATGCATATCAAATATATACGATGATATATCACAGAAATCATCCAAAGGTTGGGATGAAGGTGATCATAGTTGTACCATAGTTACACACGCACCCAAAAAGGGGGCAAAAATCCATTGTAGTTGCATAAAAAACCAAAGATAGTTGCATGCGACTGGTAGTTGCATCCCAGTTGCAAACATGGTGGTTGCATATGACAGAATTTCTAGTAGTGGAAGAATTATGACTCGCAAATGGTTTTGAGATCCACTGTGTATCGCAAGAGCATGACATTATATTCTTATTTTGGAAACAGGGTTTATATTCATTTGGAGTCATTTTGGAAGGCAAAAAAAAAAATCTATATCAAAATTTCAAAATTGCATTGCGAAACCCTTTTGCGAAACTTCCTTCTCTAGTAACCCTTTCATTACTTTGCGAGTTAACGCACATCGCAACTTGCGATACACCCATCAAAGGAAACTTTTGCGAAAATCTGTGGTGAGGTTTGCAATACATATTCAAACGCAAAATGCGAGGCGCCGAATAACGCAAGTTGCGATGTCTTGTGAGTCTCAAAGTTTGTAGCGATACTTTGTGTATTGTAAAAGTTGCGATGTTTTGAATATGATTAAATGTTGCGAAGTGCGGAATATCGCTATGGACGACAGAGATTAAGCGGGTCACAAAGTTTTGTTTGTCGTGTATCTCGCAAAAACGCTGCGATGATTAAAGGTTTATTATCAATTTGCGATGAGTGGTGCACCACAAGTTGCGATGCGTATCGCATCACAAATTTGGAAGATTTTTTTTACTTCACAAACCCTTCAGGTTTTTTGTTTTTCCTTTGCAAACCCTTCAGATTTTTTGTTTGGCCCTTCGCAAAAAGGCACAATATGTAGTAGTGTCAGCATGCAAAAAAACTAATGGGATGTGGTTACTTGAATGGCTATAAGCATTCAATCCACTACATTGTAGTTTCCAAGTAGTCCCAAGTGACCAGTAGCAATTTCCAAGCAAATGTCCCAATGACCAGTGTTTAGCAATTTCCAAGCTTGGATGTCTTAGTGACCAACATCAGTTTTCAAGTAGTCCCAATGTGACTAGTAAATAAATAGGATGTTTTACAAAGTAACCTACACGCACTATTACTAGTAACGTATAAGCATTCAATCCATTACAACACTCCCAATTAACATTCCCAATAACCTGCAAGCATAATTGGTGCTTTCTAAGTACTGCCACTAGTGGTGCTTTCCAAGGACTCGTCATCATCTTTAAACATAAAGGATGCTTTCCAAGCACTTCCATAAACTAGCTAGCAAGCACCACAAATGTTTTCCAAGGATTCACTATCATTTCTAAACATAAAGAGTGTTTTCCAAGCACTACCATAAACCAATGAATACAACAAGTGCTTTCCAAGGACTCATTGTCATTTCTAAACATAAAGCATGTTTTCCAAGCATTACCATAAACCAATGAATACAACAAGTGCTTTCCAAGGACTCACCTGTCATTTCTAAACATAAAAGGTGTTTTCCAAGCACTACCATAAACCAACAAGCACAAGTGCTTTTTCAAAGCACTTTTAGTCCTCTCCAAGTACACTGGGTGCTTTCCAAGCATTGCCATGAACTAGTTAGCACATTGGGTGCTTTGCAAGCACTCATAATAACCAACAAGTACATTATACGGTTTTCAAGCACTCTCAATGATTCGTAAACAAAATGGGCATTTAAAAAACATTGCCAGTAACTTGTAACCCCAAGGGATGTTTTGCAAGCACTCTTAACAACATGTAAGCACAATGGGTTGCTTTCCAAACATTTGTAACAACTTGCCTGCACAATTAACATTCTACTTCAAGTATTCCCAATGTCATGCAATCAAAATGGGTACTTGATCCTAATATACTCCAAGCAGCTTCCAAGCATGAACTATGAATAGTCTCTAAATCTGATCAACAATTGAACTAAACAACTTTTGCATGAGACAACTCTGTGCCAATGTCATGAAGCACACAATCAAGGTTTTGGTATTCAACTTGACAACCTTGGAACAAATTTTCACCTCACATTACACGTTTGATCTTATCATCTAATCCTTTGTTTGAGTAATCTAAATCACTTTCCAAAGTGAGATGTTCTTGGTAAACTACATCACACTAGTGTATCAATTCTTTCAAGCAGTCCTCTTTTTTCATATGAACTTTTGCAGTAGGAGTGATCTTAATTTGAGAACATTGCATCTACATCTACATTAAGAAAAATAAAAAACCTTAAAATTCAAAAAATCAAACAAATCATCTTCCAAAGAACATAATTAAACATATCATGACAAAACATACTTTCTCTTCAAGTTTACAAATTCGTTGCAATATCAACTTTACTTCTTGTTCCACTACTATAATTGTGTTGTGTGCTTCCATTGCAATAGCTTCTTGATCCTCCATGTTGAACTTCAATCCTATTAAATTTTCCTCTAATGGTTTCTTCTCACTGTTTGTTTCAATTGACCTTGTAAATGTTCGCTTCTTGAAGTCGCACAACAAGGCTTGTAGGTCTATAACCCTCTTAATGTTTGATGGAAAAATTTCATATGGACATAAACCTTACTACTTCAAGCCATTGACGACTAAGGTCGGTTTGATGTCCATTGTCAAATTATTGTTGAATTGCATAGATCCTTTTCTTTCAGCACTCAAATTTGATAGCTCCAAACTTCCACTCTTGAGTTTCCCCACCTCTTTCCTTTGAGCCTTTTCTTATGTTGTCAATATTGTTGCTTTCGCCCAGTTAACCTTGTGGCCCTTCTCTTGTGCTACACCCTTTCACTAACCATAACATGAAGTCATTATTGGTCAAAATAGGTACACCATAAATTTGCCAATGGAACCTCTTCAAGTCTTGTTTTGTTTCAAGATGAAGCAATGAATTTGTTAATTTCAAGTTGCATTTGGGTTTGAAAACCTCTAACAAATCTTCCTCATAGACCTCTACATTGGTAAGGTCCATTTTTGGATTGAAACCTTTATTACTCAAATGCCTAATAGTTGAGAAATATTCTTTTTGTTTGGAGCTAATAATCTGCAAGTTCCCAAGGTGGGAATTCTATGTCCTCCCTTTTGATCTTACGTTCTTTTTTCACCATTTTGCTTCACAACTTTGGACTTCTTTGTAAACAAACAAAAAAACCCTAAGCTTCAAAGACTATAATGTTAACAACAACCTCCCAAATGCACAAAAATAACTTCTAAGCTTGGTGACTCAAGGGCACAAAATAAAAAGAAAAAATATGGGAGGTTCGATTTGATTTTGCACACAAGCAACTTTAAAGTTTGAGATTCAATTGAACTTGCATTTGAGTGATAAAAGTGCACATACATTTTGGCCTATTGGGAGTCCAAAGGCATGTGTCAAGCGCTGTTGACCTAGAATGTGCATGTGGTTATGACATCATTTCAAAATACTAATTATCAAGGGTTCAAAATTGACGTCCTTTTCATCCATCTTGTGTAACTAATCTCAACGTGCCACATCATTGCAAAAAAATATTGATTGTTTTGCAAACACTACAAAAAGTAGGCAGGTCTAGTTTTTGTTTGTGATTTTACCTTCATGTGTGGCTGTGCACTCTCCCATGTGAACACAACAAAGTAGGTGTATTCCTATTGGATCTATGGCCTAGCCACATATGCATCGAGAAAGACCACGAGCCGTGGGATGGGGAGGCCCAATTTGGTGCGTAGTGTTGAAGAAAAAATGTTAAAGGCCATCTTAAAAGATAAGATGACTAGTTGGGTCAAAAGCTAAACACCTAAATTTGGGCTTGCACAATATTTCAGTCAAATGCCATCACAATCTAAAGACAACTTTAAAATGATGCTAAAAATGAGTGTTCATACATGCTCTTTGAAATGTTCTCCTAAAAACGATTCACTCTTCTATTTGATAGCTATTCAAATGGTGGGATGGAAACTTGAGCAATTGGAGGTAAAAGGTCATGAACCCATCTAAGGTGAGTTTGGAATGGAAGTGGACCTAAATTTTTTGGCCCCTATAACCCCTAATAAAAATGGGTGAACATTTTACAAAAATTTAAACGCAATGATTGGGGTGACAATCCCTCAATTCCTCAAGTACATTATTGGGGCGATAACCTCCGCAAAGACAAGACCTATCCATCTTCTGGAGATGGGAAGAAAAGATTGTCAACAAACTAGGGGAGCGTCCAGACACTCCAAAGAACCTAGCCTTAAGAGTCTCTTAATTATGTGAATGAAGGTTGAATCAAAGGATGTTAGTTGGTGTTGAAAATTCGAGAGTGGGGGGAAAGAAGGAAGAAGGTAAATAAAGCATTTGTGCAAAACAACAAATGAAAATCCCACATGCACATCCCCCAACCTAGCAAGGGCATTTATGTGCTACACATCATCATACAAAACATCTCGGAGAAAAAAAGATGTGAAAGAAAGGGACCCCAAAGGAACACCCAAAACCCTAATGCCCCAAACATGGGTATAGAAACTTGATGGAGGTGAGAATCTTGAAGGCAACTTTGAAGGAGACCAAACAACACAATTGTGGTTTGAACCGCAAAACCTACCATGTCTAACTAGGAAGAAAAATGATGAAAAAACTTCATCTTTTGGTTTTTAATCTTAAGGTAGCTTGGAAGGAATACATGAATAATCAGTTAAAAATGTTGTAAGTTGCTAAATATGGGAAATGATTATTTTGTTAATGCCACATTATTGTAAATGAAGAATCTTTTAAAATCTTGTTAAATATGAGAAATGTTTATCTTTATTAATGTCCATATTATTGTATGGTTTCACTATTTTTGCTATTACCTTCCCTAATCATGTCATATATGTCTTTCAGATGCACTTTCCAAAAAGGAAAAATGAAAATAAAAATTAATATCTGTTTTCCACATTTTTACATTTCGATCATTATATTTGCGTCACTTTTGAAATTAAACTCAAAATTCTTAAACATCTCTTCAATACATATAGGTACTTTGCCATACTACTAAGCCACTTATATTGAGATTCTTGGAACTTAATCTAATTTCAATTAGATTAAGTTCCAAGAATTTCAATATTAAATTATAAAAAACATAAAAGAGTCAAACAAATAGATAGATAAGTAAGCAATTAAATACATACCTTTACACATATATTTACATATGTTTTGTTTTGTTATGCTGAAATCTCCCAAACCATGGCACTTCATGCCACACTCTTGATATCTTTGAAAAGCTCTCAATGAATAAGGGTGTATTGACTTCATTTTAAGCTATGGTGTAAAAGCTATTGATTATTGAATTATTTTTTTAATGAAAATTAAATAAAATCGAAACTGAAAACTGTGTTGGAATTTGGGGGCATTGTTGATGCTGTTAGAAAGCCCTTGGAAAGTCAGATTTAATAGAGTTTACTCCACAATTTTCAGAACTAAGGTGTGGAAGATATTGATATGTGACTGGATTTTGCTGTTGGAAATTCAAACAAATTGTAAAAGTTGGGTTTGGAAGGAAAAATCAGTTGAGGCCTCAATGTGTTCACACTTGGGGCAACGACACAGGCTACACTAATATATCTACATATGTACTCTTTCTATTTACAAGCGACCTTTTGCAAAAGTACTTTTACTTTACAGCTTATCTTACATTCTTTTGACAGGACTTTTCATTGGTTGTCTTATTAAAATTCCCAAGACCAATACTCAAAAACCCAATTCCCACCCAACCCCCAAAAATACTAAAACCTCCTCCGAATTTTGTAGTGTACCTAGTATGAAGGCACGTTTTTGCGTATGATTTTGCCTACATGAAGGCCAGACATTTCAAAAAATGGAATGCTTGCTTCTGTTGGCATTTTGTCTTTTTCTGAAACGTGTGCTTTTCTATTTTATGTTTTCCCTCCATGATACCCACCAAGTATCACAGGGGGAAAAAAAAAAAGAAAAAAAAAGAAAAGGAAAAACCCACATAATGCTTGCTTCCATGGGAGTTTTGTTTTTTTCCAAACACCTGCTTTTATATTTTATGTTTTTTCCTCCATTATACTCACCAAGTAGGTAAATATATTTCAAGCTCGAAATCCAAATCTTTTTGAATTCACCCATTGTTGAACACTGAACCCCCTTACACCAAACACTGCGTATCTTCCCCATTCCTTTACCAGATCGATCAATTTTTGTTGCATTGGAAGGGGGTTGAGGGCTACAAATGTTCTTTGAGCTTCAGAAGCAAAGTAAGGATTCGACCTCCCTTGACTTCTCAAGTGTTCGCTCACTACCTATTTACACTTTCACAAAAAAAAAAACAACTAAAAAGAAAAGAAATCCAAGGAGTCCTTATGCCGGATAAAGCACTTGACCCGCAGGCTTTATCAGAATGGGGCCCACTTAAAAACATCAATTCGTCTTCTTATTGGAGGAGAGGGTGAAATAATGGACAACCCAAATTTGCAAATTACACAAAGTATGTCTTCTTCAGTTTTCACAAGTTCGCAGGTTTTAGTAGTTTTCAGGAGCTTCGTAGTTCGTTGTTGTTTGCGTGATTCTGGAAAAATGCACAGTTGTTGTTGTGGTTGTTTTTCAATCGCTTGAATTTTTTCCGCCATCGTCGAAGAGACGGACGAAATGGGTAGACAATCTTGTCGTCCTGTAGGAGGAGGAGGAGGTGGAGGTGGTGCTGCTGCAGCAGCAACTGTGCTTGTTTTCTTTCGTTCAAGCTTATTATTCTTGTTCCTGTTTTTCTTGTGCGTTCTGGGTGCTGCAGTAGCAGCAGTAGACAACACAGCAGGAGAACTAGTAGCAGCTACCGCAGCATCAGTGAACCATAAAAACAATCTCCCAGTGGTGGAGCTTCTGGAAACATTTGTGACCGTAGAAGAAGAAGAAGAAGACTTCAGGGTTTCAGATAAATCTCTACCAAGCTTTTCTTCAATTGTTTTAGAACAACAGCGAAGAAGTGAGTATCATCATTCTAGGGTTTCAAGAACGTTATTATTTCAATCTGATGGGAAAGAGGACAAGACACTAGAATCCATTGAAGAAAACGAAGAAGAAGAAGAAGAGGAGGAGGTAGAATCGGCACCCTGGGTTGTTCTTTCAGCATCATGAATTCATACGTTTTTGCATAGGAAAGTTCTGTTTCAGTATATGGTCAGTTGCATGAGATTTCATGGCTGCATGAGAAAACTTCACAATTGCGATCTTTGTGTTCAATTGTTTGGACGGCCGTGTCATCATCATCATCACCACATGATCCTCCTACCATCATCCACATTGCTGATTTGCTTAGTGATGGTCATGAAGTTACCTACCGCATTGTGCCTGTTTTCTTCTTGACATGGTTATTGCTACATGGCATTTTGAAAGCATGGCACAACAGTTACGGAGGCAATTGAAATTTGGATTTGAGGATTGACTACTTTTTGGTTGGTGCAGAACTCTCACTCCATGCTGAAGAAGTACCTGACCAACAATGACAACAGTGAGGAAGTGGTGGGAATTTTGGTAACCCTTTCTGAGGTGGGCATCACTTATGTGAAAGAAGTTTTGGTGAATCAGATACTGAGCGACATTATACCGCTGGCACTTCCGGATATACATTTGCAAGTGAAAGCTCCAGTTGGCCTGGTTGATACCACCATTACTCGGCTTGAGTTATCAGGTGCTAATGTTTCTCATTCTGATGTCAAGTTGGGGAAGACTGCAATTACGGTCACTGCTGAGAATATCAAGGCAAAGATACACTTTCATTGGGTGTACCAATATACTTCCAGTTATATCCCATTTCCTGTAACAGATGGAGGATGGGCTGATGTGGAGGTCAGTTCTTTTTGCTCCCCTTTCTATTTCCATGACCAAGTTATATAATAGCAATGGCTTACCTTTGGTCCATGATGATGATGCAATGTTGGGCTCATATGAAAGAGAAGACTTAATGCTACCCATGATGGGGGATGTCAGTGTTGGGACAAAAGAAAATGCAAAAGATTGCATCTCTTCTGTGCCTTGAACCAGAGAAAATTTGATGGGTTTATTTGGACAATTTCATACTACAGGATTGTTCTCAACGTCCCTAGCTTGTTCATTTAGTAATAATAGCATCACATTTGTTGGTTTCTTTGCTAAACCCTATCAGTGAAGAAAACCACAAGGGCATTGAGGGTTTGTGGTATTTTCAGGTGACAGGCATGCAGGCTGGTGCTACTGTCATGTTGCAAGCACAGAATGGAACTTTGCGGGTAATTGTTCTGGAGCATATGACTTCTATTCAGAATTTGGACATCCAGTTGCATGGTGGTGCTTCCTGGCTTTACCAGTGGTAATTAACTTATCCTTCTAGGATGCAGTAATTGGCTATGTTGTCTTATTGTTTGCATCTTGTTGCAATAATTCACACATGGTACTAGTTTTAAGAAGCATTCCCAGGTTTGAGTTACGATGTTGCATACTGGTCACTGACTTTTGCTGTGATTGAAACTTCTCCTGTGTAATTTTTGTTTTTTCCTCTGTTTTTAGCATTGGCTTTCCTCTTTTTCTTGTTCGCTGACATGTTTGCCCAATGCAAAATTTCTATGTGTTATTGGTTCATCTCTCAATTCTATTCAGGTGTCAGTTGTAAGTTTGGAGAAGTTCTCAGTAATTCTGAACATATTCTGAACCAGGTTTGTCTATGCATTTGATGATGAAATCCGCACAGAAATTGAGTCAGCCATCTTGACAACAATCAACACATGGGCTGGAAAGTTGGATGCTCTCCTTATGGAACTTCCACAAAGTCTCCCAATTGATGACACATCTGCAATTGATGTTGCACTTGTTGAGGATCCTTTTTTGGGTCCGAACTTTTTGACTGTATGTGCAAATGGTGAATTTGTTTCTTTGAAGAAACCCACTGTTCCCCCACAGCCTGGCCATTCCTTGCACCCAGGTATTATCTGTAGTGAATTGGAAAAGATGGTCACCATTGCTATAAGTGATTATGTCATCAATTCAGCTGCCAAAGTCTATTTTGAGGTATGTTCCTCTCTTTTTGGAGTTGATAATGTTCTTAGTCTTTGGCTTTCTGTTCTCCCTTTCCACGAGTCTCTTGGGTTTGATCTGTCCTTTCTCTGGTTTTACCCATATTCTCTTTGATACATGTTTCTTTTTTATTCTGCTTGTCCTACTGCATTTAATTTGCGTTCTCTTCTCATTGTTATTCTCCTCAATCCCCTAGCTCTTGGAGCTACCCACAAAGTTATCAAACTGTCCTTGGTCACACAACCCCTTTGAAGGCATGTGAATGCAACATTGCTAATGTTCTTTTTCCCCCTACCCTGTTCTTTTCACCCCTTGTTTTGATTTCAGCAGTGTTGGCTTTCTCAGGCAGGGGTATTGGATTGGTTGGTGGACGAGTTACCTCAAGAGTCAATATTAAACACCGCCTTCTGGAAATGGATTATACCACAGCTGTACAAAAAATATCCAAATAATGACATGGTGCTTCACTTGTCTGCCTCTGCTGCACCTCAAGTTGAGCTTACGAAAGATGGAGCAAAGGCATTGGCAGTTGCTGATGTGACAGTTCTTGTCAAGACTGGCAATGGTTCAGTGCCTGTAGCCTGCTTGTCCATGGTGGGTATCCTGCTCATTGTATTGGTTTGATAAGTTGTTCTCAAAGGTATATACAGTGGTATTTAGTGAACCATTCTGGCATCAAGGTGTACTATTCGGGCTGCAGTATGTGATGCTCATGAAGCAGCATTCTTGCGAGTAATGCTGCTGGATATGCTTGTTGTACAAAAAAAAAGGGTTCTAATTGAGTAGGTAGGGTGTGGAAAAACATTGCACATTCCATGGGTGATGTTTAAAAGTACCACCTTGTATGTGTGTTGTAGGTGCTGAAATGACACTTGGGGGGCCCTTTTGTTACAGATTTTGTCAATGGATGCGATAGCTGGCCTAGATGGGGTCAATGTCACAGGAGAAGTCACTCTGAATGATCTTACCCTGCAGCTGAAATGGAGTGACATTGGGACATTCCCTGTCAAACTTTTGCAGGTACTATTAAATGCTTGTCTTTTGTTTTGTTGTTTGTGCCTTCAGTTGTCAGGCTGACATCAAATGTGCTCTAGCCTCTTCATACACATGTTTGCAGTTTTACAGAACATCACTAATACATGTCAAGAATTGGTGAACTATGGTGTCTGACAGTTGCCCACTGGGTGTTACCTTTTTTCTGTGCAGCCCATGGTGCACACGGTCTTGTCAAAGGTAATCATACCCATATTGAATATCAATATGAAGAGGGGGTTTCCGCTACCAGTGATCCCAGCAATTGACCTCCAAGATGCAGATGTCAGATATGATGATGGCTGCATCCTTATTTGTAGCAATGTTTACTACAAAAGCGGCTACATCAAAACCTTCACTCTGCCTTTGGGTAAACTATATTTGCAAAATGCCTTTTCTTAATGGAAGGTAAAAACATCATGTCGGAGACTTCCAAGACATGCAACAAGATTATATTCTGCTGAAAGAAGCAGAGAACGTATGGCTGATCGAAGAAGCTTGGGATGTAATGTGGAATTCAAGAAGATGAGGAAACACAATGTGGGTTCTAAAATATTGGTGTGAGACATGCAAATATGTGCCATGCCCTATCATGGTGTGTCGGGGCACAGGTATGAATCTGCATTTTACTCTTTCGATTTGAGATGTTCCTAAACTTTCCAAAACCACCAATTGCCCTAAGCACTTTGTCCCTGACCGATTTTAGAACGTAGTAGTACACTTATGGAGGTGTACAACAATATTAGGAGGAATATCAGTAAAGGGCATTTGTTCCAGAGGTAAATGAGCCCTAGTGCATGGATAGTGTAGAATAAGCAGCATGAAAAAGGTGTTGTTGTAGTGATGGATTTGAAGTGATTTGACTTGTAAAATATGACAAGGTGGTTTACACTAGTAATTATTCCATCCAGTGGACATGTCCCTCTTATTATGTGAAGGTTTACAGAATGCATCTTGTCAGACTATTTTGTTGTAAGTATATTCCAGTTAGTTCTCTTTTATGAAAAAGGTGTAGAGGATACATGTTTGAGCATTTTGTGGTATGTATATTCCAGTTAGTTGCTGGTAATGTTGATGACTGATGGAAATTGAAGATTGTGCTCATTTTTTGTTGCCTTAGATCAACTGCTCACAGTCTGGTGATATGACATGGCTGCTGAGCAATTTGTTAGTTTGGCAAGGGAGTTCTGGCTCTGGTGGTTGAAAAGATACTCTTACAATGTGGATCTGAAAGGATGCAGTCTGGTGATATGTGGTATCTGTAAATACAAGAGTGGTGCAAATTTGAACAATCCTATAATGAAATCATGTCATAATGCTTTCTTAGGGTTTTCAAGGTCCTCTTACAACAACCACTGTTTCCTTGGATTAAAGAGAAGAGATTCAATTGAGCTAAGTCCTGGTGGAAGTACACAAAAACATCAAAGATTGAAGGTTAAAACAATTATTCAGGAACAGAGTTTCCATTATAGCAATGCAAAGAACACTTGTAAATGAAAACTTTAATGTCAGTTAGATATGAAGGAACCTCACAGGACACTGAATCTACTCACTCATAAATGGACTGTGAAAAGAAACAGGCACTTCATGCAGAATGATTGAATGTATATCTAACGTTTTGGGAAAAAAAACAATTTTTTTTACAGTCCACCGGATTTACTACTTAGTACATATCACAACTGTTGCCATCATAATCCAGGTATGCATTTTGGAGCTAGCAGAAATTCATTTTTTCAAGTGAACATGAATTATGCACATAATTCTAGCAATTCCTCTTAATGCATGTGTGACAAAGCTTTTCAAATGGGAGTTTCTTAGCTGTGGTGTAGCATCATGTCGGAGGGCATCTGCAAGTGAAGAAAAGCCATGATGAATGCCCTTTGAGGACCCATCATGCTCCATCACTGGGACTTCACAAACTTCAAGGACTTTTGCCTTGTGTGGGGGGTTAAGTGCCCATTGCATGGCCCAGATGGCTAGTGGCCTCATGTATGCAAGTGATCTGTAGTAGCCATCAATAGTCCATGCTTCTGGTGTTTGGAAAGTGTACCTGTTAACAAAATACACTAGAATTTCTTGAACAAGTTTGAAGCTTACGACAAATGTGAGATCCCTTCCTTTGACACATCTAGTCATAATATCCAGAAGCCTCCACATCAATAAGCTGAAGAAAGCACATGATCAAGCACAACATTATGAAGGTCATGGATCCATTACCCAAGGTCAGACCAGCCTGCAAGAAACACACCCTGAGCTACAGTGAATGCTTGGTCCTTCATGCCTTCTTGTATCATGGCAGCAGCAATGGAATACGTAACACCTGTCCAAATCTCCCGAGATTGCATAGATGTTGTATCAAGTGTTCCATTAGGGTGCATTCCATTCATGGCACCAAACTTACCACCTTTGACTTTCATCACATTGAAGTCATATATTTTCTGAAATGTGCTGCGAGATTTGTTGTTGTCAACAATGGGAGGCAGCTCTAAAGCCCGAGAATACCATTGTCCAGCCATCTGATCTGCCTGCAATGTAGGTATCACACAGATTTTTGTAATCAGGCAAAATGTGGAGCTCTACCTGCAGTAATCCTGACCTTCCACTCCACAAGAAAAAACCAGTTCATTGCACTTACTACAACCAACAGGACTCACCTGAATCACATTGCTGGCACTGCTTGTACCAGAATCATAATTGAAGTAGGAACCATTCCATAATTTCTTCTCATACACTTCCTGAGCTTGGTGGAATTTTGCTCGAAAGTACTGTGCAGTCTCCTTATCTTCTACTATGTCTGCCATGGATGCAGTTGCTTGGAGAGCAGCCAACCATAATCCCCCACAGTAAGCACTAACACCATGCACAGACCAAGCATCATATGTCTGGTCAGGGAACCCATCATTTTCAATCATACCGTCCCTGTCTCTGTCAAATTGGTCCATATATGCCATAGCTGCAAACACTGCAGGCCACACTGCCCTTGCAAATACTGTGTCTCCTGTTGCCACCACATCCCTGTACACCTGGTTTATAAGGCAAAAAATTCAGTACCTCCTTGACATGATTGATGATGCCAGGGAAAAATTCTGCTGGGATCTCAGGGAGGTTACTCTTTGTATATTTTATGAAGCATGTGAGATAAAGGAATAAAGGGGCATTTTTTCATATGCTATGAAATAATAGAATATTAAAAAACTATTTTTATTAAAATTGGGAATATTTTAGATATATTTCAGGTATATTTGCATAATCCAATTCTTGGCACCTTATTTATATTGAAGTGAATTATAAAATCTACTTTTTTTCATTACGTGTTGCATCTTATATCTTTTTGCACATCATTTGGGGAAAAAATAGAAGTAACCTCCCCTAAGTTGGGATGCCACAACTGCAACAACCTTAGATAGGAATTTCAGGAGAGAACCCAACAACCTTGGAGGGAGTTGTAATAATATCAAATACCTGAAGCACAAATTTTGGGTTGAGATCCTTCCAGCGACTGGTATCATGAATATTGTATGCATTGACTTGTACCCATGGATTGTGTTGACCGAGATCATGTGGCACAGCACCAAAAACTTTTCTGATACCTTTTCTTCCATCATCCAGGAACATAACTTTCTCTCTATCATTGGAAAGAGTGGCAGCTGCAAAATCTCTTTGCAGGCTGAGCTCGAGCTTAGGGAAAAGAGATACAAGAGCAAATGAGGCATAAAAGTGCACATCATATGTACACCACATTATGTACTCCAGGCCTTCCAAATAAAGAAACTGACCCACATTTTCTTCTCCTTTCTGAAGAAGAGCTAAACCAGAAGGCAGTCCTGCTTTTGATCCATCTTTTGGATCATGAGTCATTGCTGCCTGCACAGCCTTCAGTAGCAATACCTCTGTTCTCTCTATTGGTGCAAGCTGCTCTGTATTATTCTCTACTGACCCAGTTATCTTTGCTGTCTCCATATTGATTGAATTTTGGAGAACTCGGGAAGCAGGAGTTGAGTTTGCCAACAAGATATCTGAGCCTGCTTCAATTGCTGCTTGACCATCTGCACCAGAGAGCAACACGGTGATATATGGATCATGAGAGTTCTTGCATCAGTGGGGTGAGGGAATTGGGCGATGGGCAGTGTGGGAGCTGAGGCAAAAGGGAAATTAGTTTACATAAGTGTAGTAGGATCATGCATTGCTGAACACATATAGATCATTCCTACCTGTCCAAACTGTGCCCCCAGCAACCAGATAATACAACTCATTGAAGAGAGTAATACGGTACCTGAAAAGTACCCATGAACACCCAAATCAACATCAAAGTTAAAATTATTTTTGAGAAGAAAGGAGTACACAAACTCAGTCCATTTTGGTCATTTCTTTAGAAGTGTCTCGAAGATTGTATCAGGTCCCCTTGTGTTCACTGCAACATTATCACTCAATGAGACCTTAACCTACTTAACACCCAAATTGGTGAGCTTCAGTGTAACACACTTGTTGCAAAGCCTCTGTATATATGGTTGGGGTTAAAAATGGAGTATAATGAGCAGGCAATGCATATTGAAGCACACTTAGGTAACCTTGAAAAGGTACTGACATGTTGATGTGGTATATTAGGATTGGTTGCTCTTTTTTATTTGGATTGATTATAGTGTTTAAATTTTTCTCGAAAGAATTAATTATAATTCTCAAAAAATGCTTTTTGGATACTTTATCCTCATTTCAAATTTATTCTAATGTTACAGTGAGAGATCAGAAGTATCATTATGTAAATACATCACACATTTTCAACACTAACCTAGTCTGTAATTGAAAACTAAGTAAAATAAGCAATTGCTATAGTGCTCTATAACTATGAATGTACCACCGGGGATGAGTTTGAAAGCCACAAGTCAATGTGTTGCAAAACCAACTAAGTACCTATTAGTCTATTTCTGATTTATGCAAAAAAATCAGCATCTCTCACGACACTGAAGTAATAGCAACCTTTTGAGAAGAGATCATCAAGGCACTGTACTCACCATTCAGGTAAGGTTTCATCCCTTAGGATTGGTTGCTGCCAATCTTCAATGGCAACCTCCCACTTTCGATAATCTGTATGCATCACATAGTAAGCAGAGGAGTGTAGTAAATTTCTTTCTATTCACAAACTAAAGTTCTGAAATCCAAGTTAATGTCCAATGTAAGATTTCTTAGTAGTTCAATGAGTCTTAAGTACCAAGAAGTGCATCATGTGCAAGTTTTGAAGAAGCATGGCCCTGGGTACCATAGAACTGTGTATATCGCCTGCAATCAACGTGAAATATGTGGTTACTAATTTATAAGGTAAAAATAAACACAAATTTGGCATTCTTTTGAAGTGACCAGAAGCGCACCGGTAATAGGAACTTCCTTTCCCGAACTTGGCTTCTGGAGAATCCCATGCCAGTGCAAAGACAACCTCTTTCTTTTCATTTGGAGGTATTAGGACTTGAGCTGCAAGAGCTGCACCAATAGATGCACCTTTCTGTGAAGGCTTGGAGATGCCAGAATGCCAATTTCCACTATCAAAGGCACCCTTCTGCAAAAGAGAGAGGAAAAAAAAAGCATGTGTTGTTATAGCTGTCAAAAGACCGACCAAAATATAACATAAAGATGTAAGGCAAACTTTAGCTGCACTTGAGTACATGACTTGGAAGTTTTTTTCATCAAAATCAACAACATTGCCAGCCACTTCAACAAAGACATGGGATCGATCACATTGAACATGGAAGCTTGACCTCCTCTAAGTGCTTCAAGAGCCTTTAAGAACCAAATAAGCCATCCTCAAGCAACGCTCACTATTTGCTTCCACATCCATCACTGTACAAACAGTTGAAGAATTACACCTGCGGATTGATGCGGAAGTCTGGCTGGCACAAAGTGCAAACAGCAACAGACAATTTCCAGTTGAAGATAACATGTCAACAACATAAGACAATAGCCAACAATATAGAAGAGGAGCTCAAGGGATCATACCTCCTTCATTTCCCCCCACATCGCCTTTGCACTATGGTCACCCTCTTTATCAAGAATTGAGAAGCTGGGAAATGTTGATATTGTTACGCCCTGTGTCTCCTTGGCTGCAATTGCAAATGTGACTGGGCTGCCTCCTTTAGCAGCTGTCCTGCATATTTCTTTCCCAACCTAATTATTAACAAAAACAATTCTATAAGCTACTTCGATAATAGATATTAACTAGCAGAAAGATGGGTTTGAAGCTTGTTGAACTTGTTTTCAATGGCTGATCAATGCTTTTGTCATGAATTCAGAAAAGCGAAGAGTGTAACGGACTTGTTTTCATGGGAACCAAGTTACTCTTATCTCTTGTTAGATTGGTGCAAGAATTCTCCTAAATACCTGACAAAGCTCTCTTAGAGAAAACAACGTTCAGTACCAAATGTTGTCTTTCTAGATCCTAACGGCCGATGTCAACTGAAACTTGCATGAATATGCATGCAGGGTATCAGATTGTCACACAAGCATCGATGTGAAATTGGGTGAAAAGGTAGAGACTTGCTCATGATGAAGGTGCACACCGCGTACTCCATCCTCATCCCTGGAATCACCAGAACCATCAAGAAATTTTTTATTTTTTATTTCCTCAAACCCCCCCATAAGAAACCCTTCAAATCATTTGGGTGAGATTTCTAACCCTTGTTATTTATATAGCAAATGCTCTCATACTTGTTTCTGTGTAGGCATCGAGTAAACATCTTGTACATAGTAATCCTGAGAACAATATCAGCATTCAGCTTTTGGTATATGGGAATTGTGACTAACACATATGGTTCGTTGAAGTGTCCACCTGTTGAAGCAGAAGTTCCACCAATTGAGTTCTGTCACAAACCCAGTGTCCACAAGACCGAGATCAGCACACTCGAACTGCCAGGTGAGATTAGTTTAAGAAATTTGAGTCAACAAAACACACAAGTCAAACAAGAATTAACTCCTCAAATGTTTGTACACGTTGTCTGCATCTGTCACAGTGTCATGATGCTCCAAACTATCCAAGCAATTTTTAGGCCCCATTAATGCTGCTGAAGAACTTAGGGAGGTTAATCTTTGTATATTTTATGATACACCCAAATTCACGTCAAAGATTTTAAAAAATGGTATGAACTTGTAATAAAATTAAGAAAATATTTTATTAAAACTGAAAATATTCTAAATATATTGAATGAAAGCACACTATGGTGGTTAAACATTGTTGTTATAAATATTATTTTTAAAAATTATGTGTTTTTGAATTTTTATTAAGTTAATATTGAAATGATTTTTTGTAAATATTATTTTAAATAAGGTAGTTCAAAATTCAAAGAATAAGATTGTTTTAAGAAAAATTGATATTAAAAGATTGAAAAATATATGATTGAAAAAAGTGTAATCATGTCAATATATTGCAAAGTGCAAATATATTTTAAAAATAATTCAATTAATTATCAAATTTAATTTGATGAAATATTTAATCATAGATTATATATGAGTTCATTGTCCCATTTCAATTTTATATGAACAATTTCAATTATGTGATTTCATAAAAAAAACATTTGAATGAATTTTTCATTCATAAATTTTTTTTTCCCCTAAAATGTAGCATCGTAATGTGCATTCACCTTATTCTGAATATATTCTTTTAATCCAATTCTTGGCACAATATTTATATTGAAATGAATTATAAAACTTACTAATTTTCATTGAGTTGCACCTTGTATTTTTAGCATGTCATTTGAATTTTTTTGAAAGGAACCTCCCCTGGCTGAAGAAATTAGGCATAAAGAAGTAGCTAAATAAGTCTTATATCATACCAAGTGGAACTCTTAATAGAGAGCTGGAACGATGACTTACTGCCCATGTGAAAAGGAGGCTCACATCTGCATTTTCATTTCCTGTGTTGACGAGCTGCAACAAAAAGGGTCAAAGTGCACCTGGCTGATCAAATGACAAACTTACAGATAGCATACATCACCAGATTCAAGATTAACCCAACAAAAATTTGTGAATTATACAAGCTTTGTGGAGCAGTGGTTTCTCACCACATATGAAAACACGCACACCGGGAAGCTGCTTTCAGTGTAGTTATGAGGTATGAATGGAGATATCTGTCGGCATGAGATCTTCAGATCTGAATCCGGTTCACCTGCAGTGTGATTGATCATACAATTGTGGAGTGATATGTTAAAAGGGACAACCCAGAAACTATTCAGAAGATATGAAATCGACAACTGGATCAACATCACAATGGAGATAGAATTTGCCTCTAACTAGCTCGGGAAAAATGCATCGTCTACGAGCTGATGTGAGCAGATCTTATATAATCGCAGTAAACAGGCAAGGAGTAAAATTTGTATGAACTACATGAGGAACAAGAGATTTTACCATCGTATATTGTCCAAGCTCGCGGAAAAAGAGCATGGTATGTAGAATTCTGACCGTTTAAGTTCCAGTCCCAAGATAAGATGCCTGGCTTCTTGTCCTCTCTACAATCAAAAGCATACAATTTGGGTCAAACCTTCCAATCTTGAAGGGGGATTTTTTGAAACACTATAATTTTATAGACAAATTGAGGTTTGTGGCAGGTTGAGAGAACTTAGAAGGTCCAGGATCAACCAGTTTTATGTCACGAAGAACTTCAGATTTCTAAATGCTATCGTGCAAAATATAACCTTTCAAGGTCCTGAGGACGACCGGGTGCAAGAACTGAAGAAATCTTTGTCTGCTTCTTAGCACCCCCATCTTCTTTGTCACGCGTGACAAACACCTACCCAACATTCAGCAAGAGGTCGTCAGAGCACTGTTACGCTGTAATTTGAGCTTCAACATTGTAAGTTATAGTTTCTGTTCTTGAAAATTCTTAGACCATTTACTTAATTCTGGATGAACTGTTCATTTTGGAGTTTTTTAACCTGGTGATTGGATCAAGTTTTCTACAGGCAAAATATTGCTAACATCTATTGGTTGAACCGTCTAATGAAACAAGACATTATTAATATGTGTTGTTGCATCATCTAGTGATTCCCAAATCAAAATTTCTCTTTAGTTTTTGAATTTTCAAATGGTCAATTGTTAATTCTGAACTGAAAAGTTCAGAGTCAACTAAATATATGCAACCAATTGTATTGCTGGTCATGATCTAGAAGAATTCATGCCATCTTCTTCACTTGCAATAAAGACAATGACATCATCATGTGTCGGCTGTGAATATATGGGAGTTTACATAATACTAATTTATGAAGGTGCCCAAGTTTGAGATGAGGGGAATTCAGGCTGAAAGTTTACAGAGAATTGGTTGGCCAACACGGGGGATTCCTCACATACACCTGGGATCAGCTGCCACCGATTGAATTCACCTCTGAAGCCCCGGCCGATACTTCCACCTCTGCACATCAAGTATGATGTCAAAAGGTTACATAGTATATCCATTCTCAAGATTTTAGAAAAAAACTTCACAAAAACATTTTGAGAGTAACCTGCAGTGTGTCAGTTAGTTCTAGCCAGACCCAAAACACACACAGTAAGGATGTGAACTGCAATCACATTACATTACTCCAATGTGGAAATGTGATTCCTCTTAAAAAAAATGTGGAAATTGGGCTAGTGAACATCGTGTGGACAAAAGATTGGAAAGGACAGTCGCAATTGTAGGAAAAGAAGAAAGTTTCCTGGCACTGACCCCATTCCACCAAGAGGTACCCCATGGCAGGCTGAAGGTTTTGGTCCCCAGGTAAAAGGATCAATTGGAGGGGTCTGCACAGCCAAAGCACCTTGTCAAAGCTGGTAATCAGAGCTTACAGCAGGAGGAGAAAAAAATCAAAAGAAGCAAAAGTTTGGTACCTAGCCCTTTAGATGAAAAATTATAGCAGGACTTCTGCAAGGTTCATGATGCCAAATCTGATGGTAGATCTTGTACAAAACAAGCATGAAAGCATTTGTTACACAGACAGAAAATACAAGAATCTAAATTGAACATGAATTTTCCTATGGTTGGAAGTTTGATACCCTTCCTTGTGCACGTTCTGATTCCACATAAAACAACATCCGCAATCCCAATGGTAACTGCCATTGCAGAGCCAAATAAGACAACAATCTTCAATCTGTTTTCATATTCAAATTCTCAAACTGAATTGCAACAAATTTTAAGCATTGTTATATGGTACCATTAAGTTATATTTTTCTTGCTGACACATGATTTGCCAGGAGCAGCAGCACCTGAGCAAGTAAATACAAATTGGTCACATGCTCCTAGTTCTAAACTGGTGAAGGCCAGTGCAGTGGTGGCAAAAGATGATGTAAAGATCACCATGCTTAAAAGCTCCATGAATGTCAGTGAAAACGATCTCAGAAAATTGACATGGCTGTTCAGCTTGCGCCGCCACGCCTGCTCTGGAGGAGCTCCAGGGTCATGATCCAACTGCACCCCCAAGAATTAGGTCATGCAAAGTAACATCAACTCAAACTTTAAAGTTGAGTAGTTTGGAACTTGACTCTTCTGCAACGGTCTAGATCCATCCGAGGTGCACACACATTATGACACAATGCAGCAAAATCTGCAGTGGTATCCATCCTCTTATGCAGTTCAATTATTATATTCCCTGGATCATCATACCCTGGCTTATAGAACTCTTAAGAAACTTGCACCTGATCAAGGATTCAACTCCAGGAACACACATGAGATTTTACTATATACTCATTTATAAGTCTATATCATTGAGACATACCAAAGCCAGAGTAGGCTTGTGGACGTAGTCAGCAAGCGGCCAGTACGATGCAGACCTTGGATCATGATCATGCAAGATTGTCTTTCCAGTACTCCATGCATCTCCGTAGAAAGCTGCCATGGCTGCACTGACGTATAACCAAACGAACTTCCTGAAGATGTTCCTTATTCCTTCCACAAATCGCTCTTATTTTCTCAGGTTAGATCATACATTCTAACCCCGAATATCCCAGTAGTACTTGGAGCAGCAGCAGCAGCAGATCTGGTGACGTATTTGCAGGAAGGTATTTTCAGATCAATGTCGAAGGAAGATTGATCACTCGCAAGTTATTTACAGTTAGAAAAGTTTGGAACAAACCGGAATTTCATGTGTAAATCTGCAATATCAGAAGGCAGCAGCTGAGTTCTTTGCCATTACAACACCAACAACTGCAGCAGCTAGCTGGCTCCATGAGGAGGAGGAGGAGAGGAGAAAAGAATCCGCTTCTTCCGTGAAGTGCAAACAAGCTATAATTTAAGACGTCTTCAACAAACAATTTTTTTTTCCCCCGGTGATCCACCACGTCCCCGCCGTCCGGCCCCATTGAAAAGTTTAGGAGAAGAAAGTTGCTCATCCGAGGTTGATAAAAACATGATTCATATAAGCTTGTCCTGAACTCAACCATAATTAAGGACGCGGCAAAACGACTGTAGCTAGTCATATTTTGAAACTCTGATCCTTTCTACCAGAGAATTTCTCTGATCAAATCCTCTTAAGGTCCATATACCTGTGGATTCAGTAGTGGCCAACTGCCCTATTCTGATGATCAGGTTGAAAATAAACTCGTTCTGACAACGAGGTGTTGACATGATCGCTACGTCCACTCAGACAAAAACCCTACATCCATCAGCAAACCATCTATAACAAGGAAAAACGCTAAAGTTCCGATGGTCACATATAAATTAACTATTGCTAAAATGAAGTAACAACGTACCCAAGTTCGAAATTTGCTTGGAGGCTAAAGGTTTAGGGTACTTGAATTGGGCACTTGAATTGGGGACAAAAGAAAAAGGTCAAAAAGGAGAAGGCTTGATTTATGGAAGTATCGAAGTATTGAGCATGTGGGGGATATAGGACCTCTTTGGTGTGTATGCTGGCTCACCTCATTGGCTGCCAGCAAATTCTATGTCCGCCTCTGTTCTTTACCATTTTTGACCTATGGTAAGGGCACAAGCTGCGGGACATTGAGTACGTAAATTAATGAGACTCTTATGTGAAAATCCTAGAAACATGGGTTTCCTTCACCTTGGCTTCTCCTCATCAATGTTTTTTTTTCCTCATAATTTTCTGTCGAAACTTTGGCAAAATTTAACAGTAAATTGAGAAAAATTAATCGAATTTTACACTAGGGAAAAAAATCCAAAAAAATCCCAATTTCTTTGTCGAAAAGTGGCGAAATTTAGCCAGGAAAAAAAACAATGCGAGTCCTCATAACGGGCAGGGCGTTACCAGGTTCTCCCGTCACTAGGAAAGCCGCCAGAAGCTGAGCCCGGTAGAACCCTGTCCGTTCCCTTGCGTAAAGGTCTGTCGTAAAATGGCTGAGTTAGGTCGTAACTATAAATAGATAGGCAGCGAATCCAGAATCAGCCACTGTGGTAGCTGATTCTGCCATTTAACAAGGTCTGGTAAACCGGCCGAATCGGCAGGTACTAGAGAGCTCGGGGAGGGGGACTTGGAGACCCGCGCGCAACGACGCCGGTGACGTATCGTGTCGAACTCGTGCGTTCGAGACTGGGATCAGGACTGAAGAAGCATCTTAGGGGAAAAAAATTTCAACTTTGGCTTTAGGGAATATTTTTGTGTACGCGAGTCCCAAAAGCGATTAGCAGTCTAGGGATATTAATCACAAGCAACGTTTTTAGGATCCCTATATCAACAAAACCTTGAATTTCCCCGATGCAAACATGAAATCGTTTGTTTGACAATGGGAAAATACAACGATTCCTCCGTTTCACAAACAATGGGAAAATTAGGAGACGAACATTGAAATATTGATCCCACGATTCCCTTGGAGAGATTTCCAAAATTTTTGTTAACTCAACTCTAACTCGTTAGAGGTTTCTACTCTTTTTTCCCTACAGGGAATGACAAAAAAGTTTCTTGTCAATCTTTTCTTTTCTTTTAATTTAACGTCAATCGTCGACCAAGGCGGAGAGAAAATGACTTAGATGATCCGACTTTTATGCTTCAAAGGTCTCTCTAGTTGATGCACTACTGAACGAAGCAAACTAAAAAAGAGAGGAAAAAAGGGTAACACTGGTGAGATACTGAGATCCACGAGTCAGAAGAAAGTCTAGCCTTCCCAATCAAGCATCTGCAATCTCAAAAATTTATCTAGCACATGGAATAAAACACGCCATCCCCAAAACCTTGCACTCAAAGTTTTTAAAGATATTACGTGTGCATGACGCATGATCGAGTGTGCAATCTTTCACTGAACGCCACAAAATGTAGCGCTAGCTCCGTGCAATTAACACTCGACGCCCATTCACTGGCCTTCAGTCGTAACATATAACTGTTTCAAGAAGTATGATAAAATCTGGTAGCAAACAATTAAACCAGCAGAGTAGCTATAGATTGAGCTGCCAGCGGTAGAAGACAAAATGGCAGTAGTAGAATGCAATTGATTAAGTAAACTTTCCCAAGTAAAGAAGGCGCCCAAGGAGATGCTCCGCACCAAACACAAGGGAACAGGACGACTACAGCGGCAGCGATCCGTCCAGCACCAGCTCACGAAAGCAAAGCTGCTGTGCGTAAGTTTGAATACACAACAACAGTAGCAACACTGGCCGTAACAACTGTAGAAACCAAAGGTACAGCAACAACTCCTGGACCAAAACCCGCAAAAAGAATATCAAAAGAAAGCTCCAAACAAGGCCTACACGACCAATACCTCATCACAGGACGTCGTCACGACACAATTCACCGCTGCGCTCGGCGATGATCCTCGCAAACACCCAAGAAACAGAACAGAGAAAATGACTCGCACAGAGGAGAGGAAAAAAAAAACCGCAAAAAAGGGCAAAAAAAAAGACAACCGTCGATTTCTCCTTATCCCACGTAATTAATTAATTAATTATTCGAATCAAATCACATATACAGAAATCTTTTATTGAAAGTAAAGTAGTGATACATTTATTTCATTCAATCAAGAAATTTCGTTTTCATTTCGATTCTAAGAAAATTTGTTGCAAACCTAAAACAAAAAGGGTACATAACACTATTTTTAAAAAAAATTGGTGAATGTTTGCATCCTCGTGACAAAAGAAAAGCCAATAGGACCCATTCAAAGGCTTAAATTATTGGAAAAAAATGGTCAGCATTTGCCACATTATGAGGATTTAAAAAATATATATATAAGATTTAGATAACAGGTTTTCACATCTTGCCAAATATAACAGTATTCCTTAGCTTTTTTTACTTACCTCTCTTACCTGTCACCAAATTTGGCTAAGTCCTCTTGTGGATGATGCCCAGACCACCTAGCTCACAAAATTGGAAAAGAAACACACTGGTACCTAAGTATGTGCGCACACATGTGCATTTTCCCCCGAATTTATGAAGTAGCACAAGTTGTGATCATCCATGGTAAAAGGATCTAGCCAAATTTGGTTACAAACAAAATAGGAAAGTAGAAACTTTTTAAGGATTTTTAAATTTTTTTCTACCTGTTATAAAACTTGAAACCTGAGGTAGAATTTAGAAGATTTAGGAAAAAAACAAATTGGCACTCAGAAAGCCTAAAAAGGTTTGTGCATTTTTCAAAAAAATAGTCAGGTTGGTGGTTACTAAATTTCACGACACAATGATTATTACCTATTACCTAGAATTGAAGTAGTTTTAAATAATATAATATATTTTGTTGGCTCTGTCTGCAAGGGAGAGACTATTGAACAATGTTATTTTCATTTGGTCCCAAACTTTGAGGAATGTTCACCAGGTATGCTGTCAAGGAACACTTCAATTTTTTAAGAAATATACAGAACATTTCATAACTTCAAAGTGTTGCTGGTTTGAACTTTGAACTTGCCATAAAGAACAGAGCCATGTTTTGTTCTAGCATGTTTTGATTTTGAATAGCAATTGGGCCAACAACCCCTTTGAGGTGGGCACTGGAAGGAACCATCCCCTAAAATAACTACAGAAGTGTTCTGCAACCAAAATGTTTTTATTGCTCAAGATTATTATTGCATACACCTCAAAAGATGGATCATCAAGTTTGTTTCTTTTTCCAAAATGAAAACAAAGCGGAGAAGGAAAGGGAAATGTAGAAAAAGCAAAAAACAAAAGAAAAAAGTGACACTTTACAGAAAGATTGTTGTGGTTGCTGTTCCTTCACTTGTGCTTCAATTGCAAGTGTGTGTAGCACCTCACACGGTTTGAAATGGGGCTAGTGAGATGACCTGAAAAAATATGAAAAAATTAGAGCATTAATTTTTCAGAGACACTATACAGTATATGGAGGATGTTAAACAGGTCAAAGGAAATGAAATGCGTCTGGTACTAAAGTATCACCTAGGACAAGTTTTGTTCTCCCCCCCCCCCCCGCCCCCCATTCCCTTCCGGCCATCCTCCTACCCAGGGCTCGTTCTAGTAACATCCCCCTCACAGGAAGGCTCGTGAAACGTACTCTTATTACACGAACTTCGTAACCTACCATGACATCCCCATCCCCATGGGGATCCATGGTACCAACAATGTCATGGTCCTCATGCCCCATCCATGTTCCCCTCCTAATTCCATTAGGGTTTACATACATCAGGTGCCTCACATTAGGGTTTACTCTTTCTTACTTGTGCTCCTACACTTTTGTGTTCCTTGTTGTTTTTCATAGCTTGAATGTTGTTGGCAAGCTCCAAACTTCAGCAACATTTCAATTTTCTTCTTTAGATTGTCTAACTTTAGTTGTCATGGAATTGTTCCAAAGCTTCTTTTGTGCATGTGTTTTCACAAATATTTTCTTTTTGAGTTTTCTTTTAAGCTTTTGTGCTTTGCTTTGAGTGTTTGAAAAAACTTGTGTTGGTCCACTTTCAAGTTATTCCAAGGTCAAGTTGTTCATTTGAAGGGAGTGTTGCAAAACATTGTGATCCAAGTGTACACATTCGACTGCAAATTCAACCAATCCAACAAATCACAATTAGGTATTTCTCCTCTTTTGGGATTAAACTATAACATGGAACTATTATTGTAGCAAGATTGGGCGGGAAACAAAAAACACGTAGTGATGATGATGTGGGTATCATGCCCTAAACCTTATAAAAATGTGAAACCCTAAAACAAGTAGCTCGGGGCAATGTAGGAAACATTTTTGTAAGAAACTATACGCAACTTATTAGGTTATAGGATTATTTTACATAATTGTGGGCATAAGTAGTTACACACAATTTCCCCTAACATGGTGGTGGGTCTATAATGCCATAGGAAGCAACAAAAAATTGAGTGGATGTTGGAAGAGTTTAATGTTTTGGAAACTTTGTTTAATATGGCTACAAAGAAGGAGATAAAAAGGTTAGGTGGGTTTGAGGGGTTGTTGAGGTATTACATGAAGTTAAGCTTTATTGGATTCATAAAACAATGGGTCATTCTTGAACTCTACAATGAACTTTTCCTAGAGATTTTTCCAACACCTTGTCCTGACTTCTAGTGTGTGTATTGTGGAAGGGGATGGTCAAGTAAGTTGCAACTTTCTAACCATAAGGCTAAAGGATGCCCGGATGCTCCAAGGGACCCATGAACAAATAATCCCATATCCATTCTAGTGCTGCCCAATTTGACTAATGCACAATTGTTGAAGGAATTGAAGGGGTAGATTGAGAAAAAATGATGCTTCTTCTATTCAATTAAAGACAAGGACCCAAACGGATGTAGATGCAAAAATGGCTTTAAAGAGAGTTCTAATTAATGCCAAACATGTTTATGTCCAGGTGTGCAGGTTCAAATCTTTGAAAGGTTTTTGCCAGAACATCATTACATTAGAGAACATTGAAAAGGTTTATTGAAAACTTTTTGACAAAAGATGGGAAGATCTAAGGTGGGGCCATTTCCCAAAAAACAACATGCAAGTACATGTACTTTTGAAAGTTTCGTCTTGGAAATGCCACAAGAAGAGGAAGATCTGGATGTAAATGAACTCAAAGGTTCAAATTAAATTACCAAGGAAACTAAGATGTTTCCTTCAAATGATCAAGATATAATTACCACTTTTGGTAGCATAAACAATATTTCATTTAATGATGGACAAAATCGAAACAATGAAAGCCTTGGTGTTAAAGGCGAAGACATGTTCCAAAGACATGTCAGAGGCAAAAAAATTTGGTGTATCAAATCCACTTCATCCCAACATGGGAATCAAAGATTGAAGTAGCCTAGTACCTTCACCCACCCATATGATCCATCCATCTCTGCTACACCTAGACATTGTTTTGTGGGACTTGCACATATTGAAAGACATCAAAGGGGCTTAAAATCATTATCAGAAACCTGTTGAGGTTGAAGCTGATCAACATGTCATGGTTCCACGGGAACCTCTTGTACCTTTACCATTCAAACCACAACTAGGGTTGTTTCACTTGCTTCGTTACATGTTGAAGAAGTTTAATTAGGAAAATCTTCCTTGGATGATTTCAAGGTCAAGCTTGCAAGTTATTGGGCTTGTCCAAAACGATGGGATGAATGGATTGATATCATGTTTATGGCATCATTTGGGTTGTGGACCCACAAAGACCAAGTAAGCCACAAATGTTGAGCCACTAATGCATTATGAAATTTCTAGTTTTGGACCTCTGTAAAAAAGAGCCTACGTAACATGCAGCCCATTTATAACCCTCTAAATTTAACCAGTCTAACTTTGATTTTATTTTTCCACAACATTGTTGCATAGACTTGTAACAAAATGTTGTGAACATTTTTGTTAATCACATGGTGAACCCTATAACTTAAGATGATGAATTCCATGCATTAGTTGAATATATTGAGCAAAATTACTCGAACAAAATAACAAGAAGCTTGAAACCCAATGGTGAGAGGAGCTTGTGAGGCAACTTCCTGTCCTTCTACTCTCGGTTTTTTGAAGTGACTATATTTGAAAGTACATATGCTATTAGTGAAGGAAAAAAATCCAAATGTATTTCTAGATGTTAAGTTGCGTTTGTAGTTGAAATTAAATAATTTGCCTCCTATGCATCATTTACAATTTAGAATTGATAGATATATTTTCCAAGTTCAAACATTCAAAATCCTAAAATTTTATGTTAAATTGTCATTCATTCAAACCAACTTTTAAGGATTTAACACCATGTTCAACTTGGTAATAGACCATTAGTCTATCGGTTTCGATATAAGATCTAACGCAAACATTTTGGGATTTTCAAAATGCCGCTAAAAGTTTGCGATTAACATTACATTGGAAACTATTTGGAACAAACCCATCATCGCAACAACTTAGCGAATCGACTCAAAAGTCTATCTGTTTCTAATGTAAGATCTAACGCAAACATTTCAGGATTCTCAAAATGCTGCTAAAAGTTTGCAATTAACATTACATCGAAAACTATTTGCAACAAACCCATCACCACAACGACTTAGTGAATCGACTCAAAAGTCTATCAGTTTCCAATATAAGATCTAACGTAAACATTTTCGAATTCTCAAAATGCCGTTAAAAGTTTGCGATTAACATTACATCAAAAACTATTTACAACAAACCCATCACCACAACGACTTAATGAATCGACTCAAAAGTTTATCAGTTTCCAATATAAGATCTAACGCAAACATTTTCGAATTCTCAAAATGCCGCTAAAAGTTTGCGATTAACATTACATCGAAAACTATTTGCAACAAACCCATCACCGCAACGACTTAGCGAATCGACTCAAAAGTCTATCTGTTTCCGATGTAAGATCTAACAAAACATTTTGGGATTCTTAAAATGCCGCTAAAAGTTTGCGATTAACATTACATCGGAAACTATTTGCAACAAACCCATCACCGCAACGACTTAGTGAATCGATTCAAAAGTCTATCTGTTTCCGATGTAAGATCTAACAAAAACATTTTGGGATTCTTAAAATGCCGCTAAAAGTTTGCGATTAACATTACATCGAAAACTATTTGCAACAAACCCATCACCGCAACGACTTAGCGAATCGACTCAAAAGTCTATCTCTTTCCGATGTAAGATCTAACGCAAACATTTCAGGATTCTCAAAATGCCGCTAAAAGTTTGCGATTAACATTACATCGAAAACTATTTGCAACAAACCCATCACCGCAACGACTTAGCGAATCGACTCAAAAGTCTATCTGTTTCCGATGTAAGATCTAACAAAAACATTTTGGGATTCTTAAAATGCCGCTAAAAGTTTGCAATTAACATTACATCGGAAACTATTTGCAACAAACCTATCACCGCAACGACTTAGCGAATCCACTCAAAAGTCTATCTGTTTCCGATGTAAGATCTAACAAAAACATTTGGGGATTCTTAAAATGCCGCTAAAAGTTTGCGATTAACATTACATCGGAAACTATTTGCAACAAACCCATCACCGCAACGACTTAGCGAATCGATTCAAAAGTCTATCTCTTTCCGATGTAAGATCTAACAAAAACATTTTGGGATTCTTAAAATGCCGCTAAAAGTTTGCGATTAACATTACATCGGAAACTATTTGCAACAAACCCATCACCGCAACGACTTCGCGAATCGACTCAAAAGTCTATTTGTTTCCGATGTAAGATCTAACAAAAACATTTCAGGATTCTCAAAATGCTGCTAAAAGTTTGCGAAATTTATGATTTCGCAAACCTATTTTGGAATGATTTTACCTGTAAGAGTGTAGCGATGTCTGTGACATGGTATATTTGGTCTTTTGGTTTTTGCAGTGTTTCGAAGAATTATGATTCGCAAATGGTTTTGAGATCCACTGTGTATTGCAAGAGCATGACACTGTATTTTTATTTTGGAAGCAGGGTTTATATTCATTTGGAGTCACTTTGGAAGGCAAAAATAAATATCTATATCAAAATTTCAAAATTTACAATGTAAAAGGGTTTGTAACCCTTGGGTATCGAGGAGGTGGCTCTATGAAGTGTTGAATTGCACAACTCTCAAATAATGTTACTAAATCCCCTATCTTCCCTTCCATAACACACCTATCATAACATATCATGACAGACTTAAGTGTCCTATAATATTCTTCTGTACCTTATAAAAAGCACCAAGTTTCAATGCAAGTGTTTAGACTTCTTTAATCTCCACTGTGTTTTACCCTGGAGGATTTCTGCACCATCAACTTGCAACCGCAACAAATGTGTAAACTGTAAGTGTGGAGGTACACACTTGGCAACATCTAGAATTGATGTTTGAGATCTAGCTGTGTATGAACAACCTGCTCCATTCACCTCTACTTCAGCTTCCTTCTCTAGCTTTGCAGTACATGATGTAGGACTACACATTGACTGTAAAGCATCAGATTGGCTGCAGTGTCTTCTGTACTTGAGTGTCATGCTTGAAAGTTCATAGTTTTCAAAAACTGCAACTGGAACACTCTACAGCCAAAGCCACATTCTGAATTAGCCTTGTGTCCACATTTCCTATTGACCAGCCAAACAATGAAACAAATATCCTGCATGAGCATGACACTTAGATAACAGAAAATAACACCAAATCTCCCAAACATCAAGTAGAAAAGCATAATTACTCTTGAAGCCAAATGCTCTCAAAAGGAGCTGTCACACACCATTGGTCATCACAAACTGAGGTATGTATGTAAGTAATCAGTAAAAGAAACAAGTATCTTTTATTTGACTTATGAGAAAACAGGTTAAGAGAAGCTTACCTCCATCACCCATCCAACATATTTCACATCTTTGACATGCTGATTCATGTCCAAATCACCACGTTTTGGCTGTAAAGAAAACTAGAACAAAGAAAACAAAGACAAACAGCAAACAATATGAACAAACTAAAGATGTTTGAAACAAAGCAGGTGACTCCTGATTTGACAAAAAACCTGAACCCTTTTTTTTTGTCCAAGGGCCAGAACCAATCTCATCTCTGAACCTTGGACAAGTCGTCAAGATCACCAACTCTGTTGCACCCACCAAAAATGCCACAGATTACATGCAGAACACACCAATGTCGATAGCAGAAGCAGCCAAGGTCTTTCTAAACATAGCCACTTTGGTAGCATCTGTTGCTCTCCCACTGTACATGGCCATGAATTACCCATTGAGCCCCTTTGCTTGCAGTATCAAATGGGTAACTGGATGATTCCACTGAAGCTAACAAAGTTTCATCATTTGCATCATTTGCAATATCCTATCAAGTCACAAGGCATCACACCTTACTCATCTTTCTGAGATTTGAAGAAAGCTCCATAAGAATGATTCACAATTACAAGATGAGTCCAGTGATTACCTTTTGGGTGCTACTCACAAAGTATGAGATCATGAACGGAAATCACTCCTTACTCACTACTTCTACCCTACAGCCACAATGGTAGGAGCTTTTGCAGCCTAAAAGGAGAATGAAGTTCAAAGGAAAAATGTCCTATTTTGCCCACAAGATACAGACACCCAAGCTAGGGACTCAGATCCTTTTAGACTGCACTACTCTAAGGAATAGCTACCTTGTATGTTGCAAGTTGAGATGTCCAAAAAGGTTTCACAAATCTGCAGTGCCACTAAGGTGACAACCTTGGGTACATTTGACTTCAATCGGTTTAGCTCCTTCAATGACTAATATCACAGAAAATTTTAGGGTCCATACAGGTTTAATATGGACACTCGTCAAGCAGCTTTGTATAAAAAATTAGGGAGTTAAAAAAATCATGGTTCAAGTGGTTCCCATGATGGGAAAAACCACCTTGCAACCTTTGCAACTGTCTTTGGATTTGCACCAAGGTGGCTGGGTTGTGTAGGAAGGGAACTGATGAATTCGGTAGTACAGTTTGGCATACCTCTTTTAGTTCCAAGGTCATTGCATTCATCTTCTCCTCAAGCTCACATATTTGGGCCTCTAATGCGTTGTACTTTTCTGCCCAATTTCACTACTTTTGTTTAGGATTGTAGTGTATTGTATAGGTGGTGGGTGGTTTACCTATCAAGACCAGCCCGAATTAGATCACATGTCTACTACTAAAGGCAAAATGTGCATATAGTTTTACCCATATGGCATATTTGTCACAAAATATCAAGACTGAAAAACACCCACCTTTTCTTTAACAATTGCCTCTAACTTGTCCCAGTCAGTCCCGCATTTTGTGTTGCACCCAAGTTGCATCCAATGAATGTTCGTAGCCTTGACAAGTTTGATCTCCAACTTGGTTTTCAAGCAGGCATATTTACATTCTACAGGGATCACCTGCATGGTCAACATGTGGGAGTTAACCTAGTAAGCAGCCTAGGCACATTAACAATGTGCTTATCCTTCTACTATAACACAAATGGCATAGTTATAATTAGTCACCTTGCCAAACAAGGGGAGTTGTAGCATGCACGGCAATGGCTCCCTGAGATTAATGACCAGGCCTAACTGCCAACACACATTCCATCATTTGCTGCAAGTGACATTAAATCACAACATCCATCATTTTATATGACCTTTAATTAACTACATATTTTCACCACACTTGTAACTCTCCAATGGAAATTGACTGTCCCTGCAGCAAGAAACAAGATGCTACTATGTCAGTGGTTTTCCATTAGGCTGTTGTGATCACAGCACACTGTGTGTAATTGTGATCACAACAGCCTAATGGAAAGAGACCTTAACATTGACCCATCTATCACTGGACCTTCAGAAACACACAGTGACCTGATAACAGAGGCTTGGAGCCATTCTTTTGGACAGTTCAATGCAGGGTGAAGAAACTGCTGTAAAAATTGTGCAGCTACTCTGGAAACACATACAAGTCATTAGAAGCCCAACTAACATACAACCAAACTATTTGAAAAACAAAATCAAGGTCTGGGAGTAGATAGAACTTGGAACATACAATGTGTTCACTAAAATGAACTTTCAGATCTTCTTCTTCAGTTGCCTTTGCCAAAATACAAACCACCACCAAACTGGTTGCTTGGTACCATTCATACTTGCCACAGCCAAATAGATGCCTAACCACTAAAAGCAAAAACAGTCCTAAAAGGAACTTTCTACTCCTACATTGTCCCTTACAGGTTATTCCATGTTTGATGGAACATGGACTCTTGTTAGGAAAACCCAAAAACAACCATTGTAATGTAATGCAGCTAAATTGAACCCACAACAACCACATGCACGTTCGCCATATAAAAATCACTGAGCAACAGGCTTTGTTTTATATAACATTTGGATTCTACAAGAACCCTTACTACAGATGCGTACTTGAATTTGGCCGGTGGAGCATATGGTGGTGTAGGGGACACCATGTCAACCACCTTGGTGTTTGAATTGGTAGATGCAAATTGCAAATCCTTCTTGACAACCTTCAACTCCATCTCAACACCCATTCGTGTGTCCATCTCACTTTAGCAAGGATTAATAACTCTTAAGGTTCTTCCAAGCCTGTCAGGTTTCTCTTCGAGCTTTGGCCCATGGTAAGGACCTTGCAAATTGTGACCAAGACCAAAACTCGCATCAACACTACTCAATACCTGCAGAGTCCCCCATAGTCCCTCCATCAACAACTAGGTTGTTAAAATCTACTGACCCACTGTGTGAACTCTGAGCAATCGTGCATTCTAAAATAAACATCGCTAGTTTGTAAGATAAAAGTTGGAGGTAGTCGAAAAGGATCTAAAAATAGGGGAACAACTCTATATCACACCTAGAAATTCACTTTTGTGAAGTTGAGCTTCTGAACAAACAATGACCTTCGTGCTGCTCGATCATTCACAAATCTTGGGATATGCTTGCATTTCAGTTTACCATGAACACCATACCAATCCAGACATATTTTGTGCCTTCTGAGATATACCGAATGCTCACGAGAACATCGACAACAAACATCTAGATTACTTCTAAGATGCTCAATCCCTGAATCTTGGTGGTACCTCTGAACTAGCAACTTTACTGTGACATTGCTTGAAAGCACACTTGATGTAAGTAATAGTCTTTTGTTTGTCACATCCCCATACAAATTTTGTCATTATAGGTAGTCGTCATTTTCGTAAAGGGTTATTTAAAAGACTATCCAGTACACTAGAATCAAGTGTTATTCGTGGGCAAAATTTTGTCAGGTTGAGGTGATAATGGAGGTGCATGTACATTTGGTACAAACTACACATTTACTCTGGACCTTAACGACTTGGCTCTTAAACCTTGAACCCTTCAAACCCCAAATTGATCAACCCCCATATACATCATGAAACACTGTTTTTTTTACCATATACCTCATAAACAATGTTTTTTTGGGGAGTGAATTATCCCTTTCTTGTAAAAAAATCTAGGAAATTTTGGACAATGTTACTTTCTAATTTAATTTCAACCAATTTTGCTATTTTGAGGCAAATTTCGAGGAAATTATAACATCATATATATGGCACACTACTATGTTTCAAAACAAAACAATAATTTTTAGAGGGTGAATTTGCCTACCGTAAGTTACAAATTGGAAATATATGAAGATAAATAAGAAAAGACTGGAAATCCTTGGTTTGTCTTTTTCAATTCTTGAAGATAAAAGCACCAAAAAGGAAGAAGCCAAAGTTTTTAGACTAGATCCTTGTGGTTAGGGAAAGAAGCTATGGATTAACCTAACTGTAATAATATCAATCCAAGAATTCTTGTGTGAATTCAGCTAATTTTGTTATGTCTTGAAAAAATCACCAAATTTTCAATATGACAATTTGAAGAAAAACATTGGTCATGCCATTCCATTGTGCTCACATACTACAGTAGAACTTGTCTAAGTTAATACTACCGGGACTGGGGGTTCTGTATTAATTTAGACAGGATATTAATAAAGAAAGGGTCATTAAATAATTCTCCGCTCGCACCATTTGTAACATTTGTACAGTAGAACCTATTTAAATTAATATTGCCTAAATTAATAACTTGTGATAATTAATATGTGCATGTGGAGTTCACTATAAAAAAATTCGGGATTGCCTGTGGAGTATCAATTATTAACTTTTGGAGGTTTATTGATAAATGTATGGGTTCTGACTTGAAACTAGACCACACATATTAATTATCACAGGTTATTAATTTAGACAAGTTCTACTATACATCTATAGTAAGAATGCCCAATGCTAGAAGCTTAGGAAGTTTATTGGTGTCAATGGTTTCCAATCTTGAGTTTATGAATTCTTTTCAGTTTGTTAATTGATTTGAACATTGAAGGAAAAGGGTGCCAGAAAAACTAGGGAAATATTAATTCATGGGAAATATTAACTTAGTTTAGGTTCATCCACAACTGAGTAACAGGCATAAAGTGGGTGGTATGCTGCTGGGTGCTAGTTCACTATGGCCTATTTTCAGACACTTCGCCTTTGTAAAGAAATGGGTTGTAAAGAAAAAGGTACATTGACAAATTTGGGCTTTGGAGGGTCCCAAAAATACACCAAGAAAAGCTGGCCGGTTCTTTAGGCTTGTAAATGAAAAACCACCATTTCATCACATGGAGGTGGTATATTATATATGTCACTTTTTAATATTTAAATTCATTTCCAATGTATTATTCATGTATCCCCCTAAAGGCTTATACACTAAATCTAAATTAAAATGGAACTAGAAACTATGTATTTAATGCTTCAAAAAGTGTGAGGTTACTTTCCTTATGGTTCAGGGGTTTCCTTGTAGTTTTGCCAAGTTTTTTTCAAAGGCTTTTGTTGCTTGTCAGATTCCTTTGCATTCCAAATATGTATTACTGATTTCTTTTAAGGTTTGCACACTATCATGGTTGTCCTTTGCACCAATGTCCCTTGGCTAAAGTGGCAATCATCCATAAAATGATTTAGTAGAATTTGGGTGAAAAAAAGTATGAAAGTAAGAAAAATTAGCCATCATTCTGTTTTTTGGCTACCTATTGGAACCTAATATGAAATATGATGATTTTATATAGGAAAAATGAAATTAATTGATCAAAATTTGGTCTATAGAAAATTGTTTCAACATAATTTTTTTTTAAGTGCAAATAATGAACTTGAAAAAGTGGTTGGATGACATAAACCAAATTAAAATATATATATATATATATATATATTTATTTATTTAGTTTACCTACTAATGAATATTTTTTTGGCCAAATTTTACACTGTGTCTACAAAAACTATATATAAAAAGTTGTAAAGTTTTGGTTTTCTTGTGTAAGTTAAACATAGAGCAAGCCACAAGTTTTGAAACCATGAAATTGAAAAAGAAAAAAAATTGAAAAAGACATGGTTACCTGGTGGTACGTAATGTATCATATTTTGCTGCCTTTTGGCATTTTCGTGCCTCCCTAACACCTTTTGGCATGTTCCTCATTGCTGGTTGATTGAACAACTTGTTCTATAGTTTCATATGGATGATAACCACTTCAAGAATTGATAAAAAAATTTCAAAAACATCGTGTCATAGTTTCCAACTTTGTAATGAACAAGTAAGGTGTTCCCTAGGGGTTGAATAGAAATAACTACCCTCATTCTTAGAAGGGGGTATCAAGCCAAGTAAAAAACATCATGCATAATTGGACCACGAATAATATGTCAAACAAAAACAATATGTCAAGCACTTCAAGTACTTGACAATTATTCAGATTGTTCTAAATCAAATTGTCATAATAATCATGTATTATTCAAACAAAAATATTGTTTCATGCACTTCAGGTGCATGATTATTATTTTTGTTTAAAAAGGTACTTACCTAAATAAGCAATTATAATGCTCATGTGAAAAATAATAATGTCTAATGTCTCAATTATTATTTATGTTGAAACATTGACAAAATTATGATGTTCTAAAAAACACTATGCATAATTGGATCATGAATAATATGTCAAACAAGAACAATATGTCAAGCACTTCAGGTACTTGATAATTATTCAGGTTGTTCTAAATCGAATTGTCACAATAATCATGTATTGTTAAAACAAAAATATTGTTTCATGCACTTCAGGTGCATGATTATTATTTTTGTTTAAAAAGGTACCTACCTAAATAAGCAATTATAGTTTTCATGTGAAAAATAGTAATGTCTAATGTCTCAATTATTATTTATGTTGAAACATTGACAAAATGATGATGTTCTAAAAAACACTATGCATAATTGGATCATGAATAATATGTCAAACAAGAACAATATGTCAAGCACTTCAAGTACTTGATAATTATTCAGGTTGTTCTAAATCGAATTGTCATAATAATCATGTATTGTTAAAACAAAAATATTGTTTCATGCACTTCAGGTGCATGATTATTATTTTTGTTTAAAAAGGTACCTACCTAAATAAGCAATTATAGTTTTCATGTGAAAAATAGTAATGTCTAATGTCTCAATTATTATTTATGTTGAAACATTGACAAAATTATGATGTTCTAAAAAACACTATGCATAATGCAATATTTTACTGTAAACAATAAGGTAACAATAAATTTAAAAACTAAACAAAATCAAAATGGAGATTAAATCATATGAAAACAATTGGAAAAATGTAATAAACATAGTCTTATACCTAGATCATCTTGAAAATCTTGGTTTCCCAAGGAGCTTAATTTCAAAAAAATAAAAACAGACTACTAGGTAAAAGGAAAGGGCATACAACAAAGCAAAAAAGAAGTAACAAAATGAAAAGAAAGGGTAGGCATACCTTGGAAGTAATAATGTGGGTGTGGGTGTGCTATAATAGGGAGGTACTATTGCTTTGTACTCCACCATACATACTCCTGATGACCGTTCACCATACATATCATCAAAGCTGCTTCTGGCACCACAAAACATGTAGTTATTACTCAACAATGATCAAGTCAGGTTTTACCATTCAGAATTTGGAACTTGTTTCAAGGCCGCAAATTATGAGGTTATATTGCTTGTTTGGGATGGAAAGCTAGATGGTATCCATGATCATACTCCTCCATGGGAATTCACTGGGTCAAAAAGATATCAAATACATTTTCAACATTTCAAATGAAGGGTCAGTCATTCTTGTTGGTGCAGACAACACAATTCTTCTTGCCAAGAATGGCTGACTTCGTAAACTTACTTCACAATTTTGAGAAAAAAACATATTGAACATAAAGAAGAAGGCTCAGTCTAGAAAGGCATGTCCACAAATCACTATTGTGAACTAAGCCTAACAACTGTTAGCTTACAGAAAACCAAAACATGGACAATTTTTCATTGGTCGGTGGATAAGGCAGGTAAGAAACTTCAAAAAGAAATCTATTAGCAAATCAATCAAAAGATTCAATGTTTGGTGTGCAGTCTATTAAGCAAATCATAGGATTCAATGTTCACTTCTGCACACTGTTAGCTGTAGACACAGATGGATAGATTGTCCTGAGTAAACAGAAACAAACACCTGTTTAGCAACACATGCATGGCCCTTCTTTCAAGACACAGGTGTTGCTGCTGAACAGATCCATCAACCAACACTGGAACATCTACACATGTTAGATGTTAATCACTATTGTTTGGAAGTAAACAGAAAGCACTTATTGTAGAGGCTTCTTCTATTTAGTAGGCATCACCCAATCTCACAAGAATCCAGAAAAACCTCTTGCAGATGATGCTTGGGAAGAACCACAACAGCTATTCTACTACCAATCCTGTGAATACCTACAGAGAGGAAATCAACCAGTCATACCTATACGAGTCCAAAACACAGACTTGGAAAGAAAAAAATGGCATCCGTATGTAAAACCAGTTGAGTGGAAGTTGTTCAACAGTAGTACAAACAGCCACAGAGAAGCAACAAATGTCCACGATTACAGAGCATGTTGAGAAGAATTATAACAGTAAGAGATATAAGTCATGAAAAATTAATTGGCATTTTTTTTCCCACCTCAAATGTAAGAATTTCAGGAAATTTTTATTTTTACTACCACACAAGGTGAAATGCAAATCTTACATCTTTTGGGCTTAATATGACCACTAAAAGGCCTCACTAAAAAAGGTAAAGATACCAAGGTGGATGCTGTTCACCCGGGCCCCTGGTTAGTGGTCTTCATGAGCAAATTCTTTGTGGTCAAGGTTGCCAGAAAAAAGTGAACACCCAATAATATTGTAATAGTGTGTGGTTTTCCTAGTTCAAACTTGAGTGAGTTGTTTGCATCCTGATTCCTGATCTTAATAAGGGCTTGAGCCTTCAACTAAGTAACATGCTCTTATATAGAAAGGAGAACATTGGCAATTTCAAAGAAGTATCTGGAGAAATTGTGGCATTGATTTTTTACTCCATAATTCATAGAAGGGAAAGAGATAGTTGCAAAGCAAGACACATACTAGGAAGAGTGCTAGGGCACATGCTTGATGTGGATGCTTCAGCTGATGATCCTGCAGCTCCTCCTCCTCCTCCTCCTGCAGCTGCTGAAGCAGCTCCTGGCAAGCCATCTGGCAAATTCAAGAGAGCACAAAAGCCATACAACACTCATGCAGCTTCATCGTAAGCAAGAGCTGCTTCCTCAACTGTAGCATATGTCCCAAGCCACAGCCTGGATCCAGGGTTTGGCTCCCAGATTTGAGCAACCCATTTGCCCGATGTCCTTTGTCGAACCCCTCTGTAACTACACTTTGCATTCTCAAGTCCTCCTTTCCCCTTCATGCATCCTTTCTTGCATCCTTTGGCCAAAGGTTTTCTGATGTTTTTCCTTGGCCCATGGTTGAAAGTGTAATCAACAGCGAGGTCTCCTCCACCTTCACCTCCTCCATGCATCATTGTAAGGTTCTGAAGCTGCTGCTGGACTTGGGAGGCTGTGCTATTGTTGGGCTGATTCTTGGCCCCGAAAACCAGAAAGAAAATCCAAAATCTCCTAAACCTTGAATTTACTCACAGCTACTTACCTACTACTTACTGCTGCTGCTATAGTAGATTACAAAAGCTCATGAGAACGTCTCCAAAGCAAAGGGGGAAAAAAAAAAAAACTAAAAGAAACTGCTTCCTTTCTTCCCCTCCCCCGTGAGCTGTAGATGTTCCCCACTCATTCAAAAGAGTCTCTCAAATTCCTTCTTTCATCATCCTTCTGATGAGGAGTTGCTGCTGATGGGCGCCCATAAAATTAGGGTTGGGTTGCCATGGGTCCTTTCGCAAAGAAATTCCCAGTAGCTCCTAGAAAATGAGCATTGCAGTTACAGCAACACATTTGGGTAGAACAAAACCTCTGCAAACAAACAAAACTTGAAAGTCACAGATAAACCTTCCACCACCACCACCACAACAACAACAACAACAACAACAACACAAACACACAATTTTTTTCACAGAAGTCCAGTATCCTCTCTTGCCAACCTCAAAGAAAATTGTGCCCGGCCCGGTTACAGACATTCATCTCGGGCCCGGTCGGTCTGGGGCTACGTGTCAGGCCGTCACAGAGCCAGCAAAGGCGGCCAAAATCCCCGAGCTTCGTCAGGGACAGACTTAGTGAAATTATACTAGTATAGATATAATGAGTTGTGTTCCAGGGCCAGCATCAGTTTGCCAACTTTAGTGAAGTGCTGACAATGACACAGACTCTGATATTGGGAGTCTCCACTCTCCATGCTATAAATATCAACCCTCTGTCACATGGATCCAAGGTGCAGCAGGGGAGAGGGGAAGAAGAAGGGATGGAATGCTTCCTTATTGGCTACATGATGTAGCAGCCAACAGGTCCAGAATATGGGCGTCGTGGTCGTCTGGCGTGGTCGTGATGAAATGAAGTTTTTTTCATTCATCATCTGACCCGTCCATCCCCCGGCAACGTCGTGGTCGTGAAGCTTCGGGATGAAATGAAGCTTTCCATGCAGACGTCAGGATGAAATGAAACTTTCCATCCGTCCGTCCGTCCGTCATCCATCCCGTCAACCGTCCCGTCATCCATCCAAACAGAACAAATATATATTTTTAAAAGGGAAAAAACTAGAAAAAAAAAAAACAGAAAAACACTTTAACAATTAGAAACTTTTTGTAAACACTTAAACATGAAACAAAAAAGGGAAATACAGTAAAATAATCTTAAAAGAAAATTAAAAAATTAATGACAAAACATAAGAAACAAAACAAAGAGCAAAAGAAAGAAAAAAAAAACCATACTTGAAAAAAAAATGAGGTTTGTCTTCTTTTTCCAAACTTCAAACCTGCATCTAATCAAACAAAAAAATATTTTTATTATAAAACATATTTGAAAAACTAGAATATTTTTTGGAAAAGAAAATAGAAAATAAATAAACACATAATTTTTTTAAAAAATGAAGATAGACAAAATAAGAATAGAAAAAATTAAAACATGAAACAAACATAAACAAAAAAGTAAAACACAAAAACTATAAAAAAGGAATGGAAACAAATGAAACAAGGAAAGGGAAATACAGTAAAATCATTTTTTTTTAAATTACAAAAAAGAATAACCAAATAAAGAATAGGAAATAAGAAAAAATAAAACTTATAATAATGAAGAAAAACCCTACTTGAAAAAGAATGAGGTGTGTCTTCTTTCTCCAAACTTCAAACTTGCATCCAAATAAACAAAAATACAAAAGTGAAAAAGAAACACTTTATTTTTATTTTACAAAATAATAATAAAAACAAAAAATACATAAAATTAAAAAATAAAAAAGATAAAAGTTTTTAAAAAAAACTAAAACATGAACCAAACATTGTTGAAATAACACACCTGTGCATTAGGCACGGGGTTCAAACTAGAAGAAGATAATATATATATATAACGTGTTTTTCAGGTATATATGTATTGAGTGAAGTTGGGGTTAAGATAGAGCTTCTTATTCTAAGATATTCTTTGGGTAAGATGTATGGTGATGGTGCTGTTCAAAAGCGACATTTTGTTCTAAGACACTCTAACTTCTCTCACAATGGTGTTCTTTTTTTCTATCCACTTGTGCTTGTTATGGCTGAAATAGTGGAATCTGCCACTTGCAAGTAACGTGTTTTTAAGGTATATATTTGACTAGCACTATGAATATACCACCACTTGTAACCCTTTCTAGGGTTTGCATATTGTTTGGTTATGGTTGTTAAGGGGGACAATAACATGTATTTTCATGTCTGGTTTCTGATGTGTGCTTTATTCAAATGTCTACCCAACAAGACTATCAAGGCTGACTTTGGAACCAATTCATGCATTACATGGACTATAAGGTGTATATGTGCCATGAGACCCTCACTTGTACTAGATAATTGTTGGAATAAAATAGATTATTTCCACATGTCAAACCCACATATTGTAATCTTGAGGGGATTAATTGGACCTTCTTGTTGAATACACATATACATTGTTTTGCTTCATCAAGTGATAAACTATTGTAAGTAAAATTGTTATCTTCAATTGTCAATTATCTTCTAAATGTTTGTGGAGCAAGCTACTAAAAGTTGGGGATAGATACACTATTTTAGGTGTGGCAAAATAAATTAAGTTATTTTTCACCTATATCCTAAACCTTATCAATGGGATTGTCATTTGTAGGTAGCCCTAATCCTAGACATGCCTACAAAGAATGTGTACCTAGCTTACCAAAAGACCATAATTGGCATATTTTGGTTACACATGCAACTATGAGTATATGCATATCAAATATATACGATGATATATCACAGAAATCATCCAAAGGTTGGGATGAAGGTGATCATAGTTGCACCATAGTTGCATACACACCCAAAAAGGGGGCAAAAATCCATTGTAGTTGCATAAAAAACCAAAGATAGTTGCATGCGACCGGCAGTTGCATCCCAGTTGCAAACATGGTGGTTGCATATGACAGAATTTCTAGTAGTGGAAGAATTATGACTCGCAAATGGTTTTGAGATCCATTGTGTATCGCAAGAGCATGGCATTATATTCTTATTTTGGAAGTAGGGTTTATATTCATTTGGAGTCACTTTGGAAGGCAAAAAAAAATATCTATATCAAAATTTCAAAATTTACAATGTAAAAGGGTTTACAACCCTTGGGTATCTAACACACTAGATGTCTATCTAGACTTCCTTCCCCTCTTGGATTTCTTCCTTGAATATTTCTTCATAGTGTTCTCTGGTGGAGGGGAGGCTGCTCATCCTCCTCCCTCTTTTCATCGTCCCCCTGCCCCTCCTCCTCGTCCTCGTCCTCCTCCCTATCCTCTTTATCTTTGCCCCTTGCAGAACCTACATTTCGACTAGCAAATGAACTGGGTCCACTGCTAGTGGTAGCACTAGGAGCAGTGCTAGTGCCTCTCTCCTCTTCATCATTGTTGCCTTGGGAGCTTTCACTCTCACCTTTAGATGCCTGCATTTCAACATGCAAAGCTTAGTCAACACCATAAATGAAAATCTTCATTCAAATGAAAACAATTTCAACATAAACAAAAATTGAATCCCAACCAAACCCACTCACCAATAGTGCATCAACATGTTCAAAAAGATGTTCCTTGCCATGCTTTTGGCCCATTGTCATTTCTGCAGCTGTGATCTTCCTCTTATACCTCTTGTACTGTCCCCATAATACAACAGGTCAATAAAAACACATAAAGAATCTATTCAAGTTTTCGACCACTTTTGCAAAGCACAGACCTTCACAGAAACTTGCGAAGCAGTTTGCGAAACAATTCCCATCATATCTTTGCGAAACAAACACCATTTGACCTATATTTGCGATGCAATTCGCATCGCAAAGATATCGCAAACAGTCCTATTTAACTCCACAGAAACTCAACTTCATTTGAATCTTTGCAGGAAAGAAATGGAGGAGAGGGAGGGTACTTACAAATGCTGCTTTGAGGCCAGGAATGCCACCTTGCCCTAGCCTGTGGGTGGTGGGTGGAACCAATTTCACTCACTCTACTGCCTTGAGGAACTTCAATGGTGGATCACTAACCTCGTCCACCATTGATTGGCATTTAGCAAGCTTCAGCTCTAGTGCCTTTATGTCACGGTCAGACCTCCCAAACTCTCTTGCCTTTGAAGCCTTGGCTAGCTACTTTGTGATCTCCTTCAGCTGCCTTGTTGCTTTCAGCTGCACCTCAGACTGGTAGAAGGCATTCCAGATGTCTTCTGAGAACTGAAGCGGCCTCTCCAAGTTCCTATACACATTTAGGTCTCTCAGGTGAGCACGAATCTTCATCCTGTCATGGTATCTTGCTTGCGACATTGAATTGGAGATCTTGTCTGCAATCCACTATGAATCAAGCTCTCCTCCATTTCGAAATGCTCCCTTGACCTGATTTATCACTTTCTTCTGCTCTACCTTTGAGAGAGTGCCCCACTCAACTCCTCGTGCAAAGTTGGTGGAGACAATGTGCCTAATGGTGCTCTTGGCCCCAGTGTATGCCAGCTCGGTTGGAATTCCCTCCTCTGCTAATGTTATCAGAGGGAGCTTCTTCCTCTCCTCCTCCTTCTTCTTTAGGTCGAGCTTCTCCTTTCTGATGGCATCCCTCTCATCCTTCCTCCTTTTCTTCTCGAGAGTTCTAGGTGAGAGAGCTCCTGTTATTGCTCCCTCATCTCTCTTTCTCTTCTTCTCTGTTGCCTTGGCTTCTACAGCCTTCCTTGCCTCCTCCTCTCTTTATGCTTCCCCAACAGTCAGCCCTGCTTGCAATGCTTGACCTAAGATGGTTGTCAAGGATGCCAACCCTTCAGGTGTCCTAGTATTGATTGCAAATAGCTCTGAAACTTTCAAGTGATCAGTAACCATCTTCCTCAACCTTTCCTCATTGTTGTCACCTCCTTTAGACCCAGAACCCCCTCCACCAATCCCATCCATTGCAATCTGCAACCTCCTCTCTGCCCAAGCTTCCCTTCGACACTTCTTGAGTAATGCCAAAAATGAATTCAAATTCACTTGTCGTCCTACTCTAGTCTAGACCCCCAGAAAGATTACACTACACTTTCAAGGGATTCCATTCCAACTTAAGGACTTTCGGCAATTCAGGTCTTGTGATGTAATCTACATTGCAACTTGCGATACACTATTTATCGCAAAGGAGTCTCGGTTTCAAAAATGATTACGGAGGCATTTCCGAAGGCCGTGCAATGCTGTTAGTTTCGCAAAGTTAAAGAGTTACGAAATCTGGGGCTTCGCTAATGTAGGAGGAAGTTAAAGGATTTAAGGCTTTGGTTTAAGTAACGTATGCAGATGTGAAGAGGGATGCGATGGTGGGGGGTTTGCAATGGGTTTGCAAAGTTTTAATTTATTCTGGCTTTAACATTTTGTTGTTTTTTGCATATGCCAAAGGGTTTCGGGCAACCAGTCTTATAGGCATTGTTGAGCCCACATTGGATGCAGGTATGCATTTCTTTTTGGTTTAGGTAGTCTCAATTTATGAGTAGTCAAGGGTTTATATTGTTGTATCACATGATTTTTGAAAGTCTAATCTGGTCTTTGCCTTACATTTGTGCCTTATTAATGTGACAGATGATATGTCTTCCTCCTCCGTTATCTCCACTAGTGACTCATCCTCCTCAAATGAAGGCAAATTAGCTCATACGCAGGCAGAGGTGTCTCATTCTCCTCGTGGTCCACCTCGGCAACTTTGCCAATGCACCAAGTGTGTTGGTTAGATTTCACAAAAGTCATATGTTTGTGCTCAACACATTCAACGATTTGGGCGTCATCGTGGTTTTACCCCAGGACCTTCTTCATCTCATGTGGTAAGTGTCATTTTACCATTGTCATTTTTCCTCTTTGATACATGCTATTTTTCATGAAATCCTCTTTGAAACTATTTTCACTTCCATGGTTTGTTGTGGTTTTTTGAATGTAATAGGGTTTCCGTATGACACCACCACCCTATGTTCTATCACAAGGGGTCTTAGCTGCCATAGGAAATGCACTTTCGCATGCATTTGCTGTAGGGATTAGTACCTCTGATGAGGCCAGTAAACCACATCATGAAGAAAGGCCACGTGTGCCCTCCATTAGGCAGCGATCCAAAGCACAACGTCTAAGTGAGGGTCATGCTAGGACTATTGTTGAGGGCAGATGGGGTATGTGTGAGTTCACTGGCAAATGTGCCAATATTATCCAATCATGGAACCCTGTAATTCTTCGATTACTTGATAGTTTGCCCTATGATGAAGAGGTTGTGGTTTGGGGTAGACGATGGATTGTTAAGACCTCTACACTTGGAGAGAGGCATGGCTATGGAGTATATGCTTGTGAGGACATCATTGTAGAGGATTCAGCTAGTCGTCGTAGAGAGGGTCCTACTTTGTTCCCTTATGGTGGGCCTATCTATAAGAGAAAACATTGGAACATGATCCTCACACAACATTTTAAGTGGAAGACCTTTGCTCTTGAGATGGACACATTTGCTGGTAGCACTAGGAGGCATAGTGATGGGAGGGTGATAGATGGAGACCCCATACGTTTTGGAAACATTGTTGGTTTCATCAACAGTACGATGGGGACTTAGCCTAAGCGTAGGGCTAATTGTGAGTGGGTTTTTGTTGAGGGACCTCCTCTAGCACCATATGGCCAGACTTATCATGAAGACCATTTCCTAGTTATAGCTACTAGGACCATCAGATTAGGAGATGAGTTGTTTACACACTATGAGTGGAATTAATATTCCACCATTTCTGAACTATGTACTTTGTTTAAAACATAACATACCATATCTATATACATGCATTTTGACATTTTTTATTTATAATGTAATATGCAACTATGCTTGGTATATAGTTAAGATCTTCTGGATTTGGTATTGCATAGAATATTCGGCCTTCTGAAGACATGCTGCCACGGAGGTTGAGAGCAACATATCGGGAAATGGGCATGCCACACAAATCAGACTCTTCATCAACTCATTCTTCATCAAATGACTTGTCTCCTCATGATGAAGGTGTCTCTAAACCAGTTCAAGAAGCACCACTGCCTATAAACCAAGAACAAACGATGGATGACTTCATGGTTGACTGGTTTGGACTTGACATAGTTGATGATATGTCTGGCAACCCACATGATGAAGGAGCCAATGTAGATGATCCACGTCATCAACATACTGCCCAGGGACAACGGCAATGGCAAGAGGCGAAGGCACACGCTCAAACACCTATTTTTCAAGGTGCAAGGTTAAGCCGTTTAGCAGCCATATTGGGGTTGTTAAACATCCAAGCAAAACACAAGGCAAGCAATACTATGTTGTTAGACATTTTCCAGTATTATCATAGCCTCTTGTTGCCTAAGGAAAATATTTTGCCAGGATCTTGGAAGGAGGCTAAAAAGATCTTATCCTCCATAGGCATGGAATATCAAATTGTCCATGCATGTGTTAATGACTGCATGTTATTTCATGGGAACAATGCCCATTTAACGGAGTGTAATACATGTGAAGAGGCTCGATATGATCCTCACATGCTTACAGAGAAGGTGCCTAGGAAATCAGTAAGGTGGTTTCCCATTATTCCTCGCTTGCTGCACATGTATCGATGTACAGACTTGGCCGAGTTAATGGTTTGGCATAAGAAACATCGATCAGAGCATGGTGTTATGAGGTTACTGGTTGACTCTCCTGCTCACAAGCATGTGGAGTCAACATGGCCAGAGTTTGAGCATGACCTTAGGCATGTGAGGTTGGGGTTAGCATCAGATGGTGTTAGTCGACATTCACTTGGAGGAAAGGGACGACCTACCTCTGTTTGGCCAGTTGTTGTCATGAATTACAACCTTCCTCCGTGGTTGTCTATGAAAAAAGGATTTTTGCTGCTTTCTCTTATTATCCTAGGGCCAAGTAAGGTGAAAAACCTAGACACCTACTTAGCACTCGTGGTTGATGAGCTCAAAACGTTGTGGGATGGAGTATGGGCATATGATGGGAGGAAGACCACTGGAGGAATACCAGGTGTGTTCAAGTTGAAGGCAATCTGCATGTGGACAATGCATGATTATCCTGGTAAGAAATCATGCACATGCCTCTATATTTTTTTTTATTATTCTGTTTTGTGATTATTTATTGTTCTAATATTTAGTTCTTCTACAATCAGGGTTTGGTTTTGTAAGTGGGCTGCAAACTCAAGGCTACAAGCTTAAGGCCTGCTCTACATGTGGCCCAAGTTTGGAGGACATGGTTAAATACTCAAACCATCTTCGCAAAATTGTTTACCTTGGCCATACAGAGTTTCTTCCACTAGGACATGATATGAGATCAGACCCACTTTTATTTTCATCTTTTGACATGCCTTATGGTGATGAGCGTGATATTCCAGAACCTACCACTTTTGCATATTGGAGGGATGTGGCCAATAAAATTATTGACCCAAATGATTCTATGGTGTTTGAGGGTAGTGGATTGACAAGGTGGGGTATACTCAACAACTTGCCCTACTGGGGTGAGCTGAAAATACGTCATCTCTTGGACCCCATGCACATTGAGGGAAATGTGGGAAAGGCTATCATAAAACAGCTCTATGGAGAGAAGGACAGTAACTTTAGGGAGGCCTGTGAGGATTTTGAGAGGCATCCCGATGTGTGGATTACTGTTGATCCTAACACAGGTATTGAACAGCGACCATCAATTCCATGGACACTTACTACACAGGAAAGAAAAGACTTTCGAAATCGCATAGGAGAGATGCGATTCCCTACAGGTTTGAACTTTGATGGCAAGGGTTGAATTTAGAAGTACTTTGTTGCTTTTATTTATATTTAAATATGTATGCCTTATACTGGAAAAAGAGTTTGAAGTATAGAATGTTATCTGTTGGATGTCTATAATACTTTTGTATAATTTTATGGATCTTTGTTGCAGGTTATGGAACTAATCTTCAAAAAGCTTTTGGTAAGGACGATGACCACAAGTGGCCAAGGTACCTCAAGACACATGACTATCATCGTTTACTGCAGCACATATTGCCTATGGCAATAATAGGCTTAGCTAGTGCAGAAGTACAAGATGCTCTTTGGTCATTGGGATATCTGTTGAGATGGGTATGCTCAAAGGAGTTATTTGTAGAGGAGATTCCAAGAATGAGGGTAATAGCAGCAGAGGTGGTATGCAAGTTGGAAAAGGCCTTCCCTCCATCATTTTTTTATTATCAATTGCATTTACTAGTTCACCTTGTGGATGATATAGCCATTGCTGGTCCTGTGCATTGTCGGTGGATGTATTGGCTTGAAAGATATATGGTAGTATTAAAGGGTTATGTCCGTAACCATGCACGAGTGGAGGGAAGCATGGCAACATGACACTTGGCAGCAGAGAGCATGTTTTATTGCACCAACATCTTGGCCACTATAGATCCATCATGTCCTCGTGTCTGGATGGAGGAAAGAGAAGAAGAGGAAGATCGTTTGATTGGTGCCATCAAAACACGTATGTTATTACCTACAGAGTTAATTCAGCTGACCACATTCATGTTGAATAATAGCAATGTCATGGAAAAGTGGAGGAACTTCTATGAAAATGCCAAAAGTATGAGTGGGAGATCAAGGATTTTTCCTACGTTTCATAAGTACATGAAAGAGAAGTTGGCTAAAGTGGATCAATTGTTGGCACAAGGAGAAAGTATAGCATGTTTTCCAGAAATCACAGATGATGTTCGCACCATTGTTCATGGACCACTGAGAGTTGTAACAACATGTTCAGCAATGTGGACACAAGGAAGACATTTCAGGTATTTATTTTTTCTATTTCATTAGGCATATTAACTCATCTTCACATTCCAGACAAGTTTTTTAGAATGTTCTAGGATGATTTTTATGGGCATGAAGTTTCTATTATCATATAAGTTGTTGATTCACAATGCCTAATACAATATTAATTTCAGGATTTCCAGTTTGGATGAAAAGAGGGGCCGCACCTTTGACTGTGGAGTTCAAGGGCAATTCATTCAGGACTCTAGAAGCAGTCGGCATGACAGGAATCTAGAAGCAGTCGGCATGACAGGAATCTAGAAGCAGTCGGCATGACAGGAATATTGTTCGAGATATTGTGGCACATTATGGAAAGCTGGAAGAGATCTTGGTGGTATCTTATGATGGACATTCAAAGTTTGAAGAGTATGTGTTTAAGTGTAAGTGGTTTAAAGTGAACCTTGTTGGTGCAAATCGCATTGTAGTTCAGGATGAGTGCGAACACACATGGTTAAAGACATCTACCACTAGTTATCAGCCATCTCATTGGCAAACTTCAGAGCCATTTACTTTTCCCAGTCATGTAGAACAATGCTTTTATCTTCCTTATCCCCCAAACCCAGAGGAGTGGTCACTTGTTGTCACATATGTGCCACGGTCTCGTTCTATTCTAGGTGAGAAACCAGAGGTTGTGTTTACAACCTCTGAGGTGGATGATGACCACGTATAATGTACTACTCATTATTTTTATGCAAATTGCCATTGAGGCTTGTGGTTCTATATTACTGCACAATGTTCATTGTGTCATTTTCTGCCTATTCTGCTCCATTGTGTAATTTTATTTTTAAGAATAGGAGCACTGCTATGCGTACTTTACTGATATTTTCACTCAGTCTACTAAGGCAAAATATATTATAATAATGGTTAAGTGGATTTATAGCTTCCATTTGGTTTAAAAGATTTTTTATTTTTTTTATGGCATTTTGGGAATCAGATGACATTGCAAAACCTATTGCGAAACTTCCTTCTCCAGTAACCCTTTCACTAATTTGCGAGTTAACGCACATCGCAACTTGCGATACGTACACCACCGAAAAGTTTTGTAAAAATTTGTGATGAAGTTTGCGATACATATTCAAACGCAAAATGCGAGGCGCCGAATAATGCAAGCTTGCGATGTCTTATGACTCTCAAAGTTTGTAACGATACTTTGTGTATTGTAAAATGTGCGATGTTTTGAGTATGATTAAACGTTGCGAAGTGTGGAATATCGCTAGGGTGGACGGAGACTAAGCGGGTCGCAAAGTTTTGTTTGTGGTATATGTCGCAAAAGTGTTGCGATGCAATAAGGTACATTATAAATTAGTGATGGGTGGTGCTGCACAAGTTGCGATGCGTGTCGCATCGCAAATATGGCAGGTTGTTTTTGCTTCGCAAACCCTTCAGGTTTTCTATTTGGCGCAAAAAAGCACAATATGTAGTAGTGAAGTTATGTTACTAAAGCCGAAAGGGTTGTGAAATTTTTTCTAAGATTTCAAGTTCCCAACATTATCCCTATTCACTTACATTCTTTAAAAAATACTACAAACATCCAATCTATTCTCCCTCTTTCCACCATCTACGAAGACTAATCATTCTTCTCCTCCCAAAGAAGGTTATGGGAATATGTATTTTCAATATTTGAATCAAAAATTATGTTGGAGAAAGAAAGACCATCAATGATCTAAATTCGCCCTTTGAAAGAAAGGAGAAAAAGGAGGTGAAGGAAAATCCTAATTCAGTGGCCATTGGAAGGTTCCATTGCTTGGTGGCCCTTAAAAGGTTTTATTATTTGGTGGCCAATGGAAGGAGAAGGAGAAGCACCTTTTCACCTCTGCCCATTTTCCCCCAACAAATGTTACTTAAACCTTCATTTTTTCCATTGATTTTAAGGTTTTACTTTACCATGGTTTTAGGCCATTCTTTATGGATTTCTTCCCTTTTCTTTGACTTATAAATTACAACCACACATCTTGATGTAACAAGTCCTTCACACATTCATTACCGATTTGATTTTGATTTTTCCCCTTTCCTTGAAATTATGGTGTCGCATATGGCCACGTCTTACGGGCCCCAAGTTACACAAGTGAATGAAGAATTACTTTTGGAATCATATTTAAAATTGACATTGACACAACATCTTTGTGATGAAGATCCTGAACCTCGAAAGGTGCGTGTTTGGCTTGAAGTTGAACCCTCTCGAATTTGGTACTATCATATTTCTTTGAATTTTTGCACCTTGGTGATCTTGTTGCAAGTCAACCCCACTTTCGATGATGAACCAAAAACTGTCTGTGAAGGTTATTATGAAACTAAAGACACTTCTATCTTCGCATGGTCTTCAGTTTTCAGCATTGGATACTATTGTTAGTTGCGTGATCTGATTCGTTGACGAGCTTTTAATAGCAAGGCAAACTACTTAGTTAGCACCATTCAATGTATCTTAGATTTCCTATAGTTATGAACTATCATTGTAGCATAGCCTAGGGCTCAACATATAATTGCAGCTCCTTGTTGAGCTTGTCCATAATCCAAATAAATGTTTCATTCATTATGAAATTCATGTTGCCATTGCCACCCTATCACATTATTTATTTAATTGTTAAATTGTCTCAAATTAATCTTATGTTCATAAGGTTTGAAGATTGTTTTATCTCTATTGGACCTTTCATTGACACCCCTTTAACTGTTTCATGAATCTCAAACATCCTTGCTACTCAATAAATACTAAAACAAGACCAATGTTTTGTTGAACATCACGAATTTTGGTGTATACTTCTACCCCCAACCCTTTAGAGATTTCTCATGCCTAATTACGTAACTGAAGTTCTAAAACTATGGTTACCAGTTTTTTGTTGAAGACAAGAACTAACCCAACATTTTATTCACAATATTATATTTCGAAAAAAAAAAACAACCCCCCCACGCAACCATGCGCATTCATCATTCCTTATTTTAACATGAAGTTGCTAAAAACCCCCAATAACCTTACCACATTCGAATATCCCTAGTGCAACTTTTAAAAATTGAAACTATCACACATGGTTGTGTTGGTATGGCTCATAGAGTGTGAAAAGAAGATTCTCAAATATGTGGACAAAAGAATGCACAACTGTGATGCAGTTGTTGCTCTAGAAGTTGAGCAAAGAAAGTGGGGGGTGGCACCCACTCTTTGACACCTTCACAACAATCCTTGCTTTGAGGGCCCTTGCCTCGACCTTTCCTTGGACACATAACAATAATGAGGCCATAATTATATGTGATGGAAATTGCAACATGGAAAGGGTTGGTATGTTTTATCGAATTCCATGGTGTGTTAGGTTTCTTAAGTTATATTCATTTTCAAAAGGGTTAAACATTCCTCTGATCCACCCATTGTGAGGTGCTATTGAAAAACATTATGGATAATGGCTTTGTAACAGGTTAAATAATAGGCCATGGTAGACAATCCTCACAATAATGCAAGAGGAAAGGCCCATGTTGTTTACAAGTGGGGTGGGGTCATTAGCAAGAGAAGGTTAACAAGGCCAAGCCTAATCTGAGTATGAGAAGTTAACAGATTGTTCCAATTGGTGGCTAGGATTTTATAGTTGGGCACAAAATGTCCAGTTGTGAACCATCCAAGATTTTGTAGTTGTTAGCAAGAAGGATTTCATCAATGGTTGGCAAATTCATGAATGGGGCGTTGTTGGGAATTGCTTTGATTCCATGTTCACAAAATGGTTGATGAGAAGAGAAGACGTTGATTTTGGATGGCTAATTGTAAGAACAAGTTGTAGGTCTCCTTATGAACACCATTTTTCTAGTTTGATGAATGTTGGATGTGTCGGATGTCTTTTCTATATTCAACTACACAGAATTATAACATGTTGCCACTTTTCTGTAACATGGTGTAACATGGCAAATAGTTCCTTCTACTAATTTTTTTTTTTCTAACTTGGGTTAGGAGGCATTGCAAGTTTCAAATCAATTTGAGCATGAATCAAGGGCAATTACATGAATGAAATTGAAGGATTGTCACATGCAAAGGTACCTAGTTGGGGAACGATTATTTGGGGGTCGAAACATTGAAGTTTTTAATGGTGATGACCTTCTCATCCATGGCCCATCATTAATAACTACCCACATGCCCATTGATGCAAAGGACCAACACCCTTGTGTAAGTAATGGGGAGGACAATCAATCGGATGGTGCTAACAAAACAACAAAATATCGAAGTTGTTACATCAACTATCTCTTTACCTATGACAATCTTAACCAAGACAACATAGAATCAAATGCAATTTAGCATCAAGTTAAATAGATTGCTACCAAAACATTTCACCTGCTTAAACCAAACTCAAAGTTAATAACCCAGTTTGGGTCAAGCTTACACCTTAGCTAATTGGGTAATCTGTCATAGTGTGATCCAAACATCAAAGGCAACTAGTTAGATAAGTGCATGTGCTTAGCAACCCAAGATCTAGATTGCATACCTTGTGTGAACTGGTTAAAAAGAAACCCCGGTAGGGAGCTTGCATTAGTAGTAGTATCACAAACTACAGGTTCTACATCGCTCGATGAAGTGCATGCTCTAGCCATGTTTGGACCCTACAAACAAAAACAAATAATCTTGGTCCATGAAAATGCCACATTGCCATACTATGCCCCTAAAGGATGAAGCACTACAACATTTGTGGTAAATTTCAAAGTTGTTATTTAATCTTGTCGTTTGATAGGTGGAAGTTGAAGTTGATTTTTGCTTGGCATATATTTGCAACATGCTTATAACCTCTTGTTTTTTGCAAGGTTGACGAGTTGTTGGATGAATTAAAAATTGACATAACTTTAGATAGATTGGAATACATTATCTTCTTTAAGGGCCTTAAAAGTATGGAAATTGACATCTTTTTATGTGATCTTCAGTGTCTCACAAACTTTGAAACACCCACTTCTAACAAGTGGTTGGATTTCATGCTTGTACATACACTTGCAAAGAACATTGTGTCAAATAGGTTGCATGTACATTTTGTTAAATGCACAAGCTCCTAAATTACTAAAGATTGAACTTTAGAATGGAGGAGGGACAAAACAGTGGGGGTCAAAATACTTTAAGCATGGCTCATTTTTAAGTAACATTATGGTTGTGCCATATTTGGATAAAAACCATTGGTCCCTATACATCCTGGAAGAGGGATGCACAATTCATTATGGTTTTATATTAGGTTACCACAATAGCAAACTGTTTAAGGAGTTTGCTCAAAATGTGCACATTGCATGGGCCCTTTCTAAGCGCTTAAATGAAGTTGATGCATATTTTACAACACTTGTCAATGTGGATACCATTTTGCCCAAGGTTTCTACTCTTAAGAAGTCTTGGGAATGTGGCCACCAAGTTGTCTTCAACTTTACGACCTACCTATAGGATTGACAGACACTAGCTTCATTTTCTAGTCATCCTGTGAGTTCAAATTCAACTTGTCATGCCACATTCCATGCACATTACATATTGTTAATATAATGATAACCCATGCTTTGTTGACCATACATGATGAATAACTCAACTTGTTTCATATGAAAAAACATGTAACAAGTAGTGTGCATGTAGCCATGTTACGATTATGCAATGTTGCCTTGATTATATAATTTGTTGGTTTTGTTTAAAACGGTTCATGATGAAAGGAATTAGAGGGGAAAATTCAATATTGTGTTATTCGGGCACTCATGGGGGAATTGAAAGTGAAGGATGATAGTAGGGGCTATTTGTCCCCTCACATGCCAACATCAAAAGACACTCCACCTAATCATGAGGTGATTGTTGATGGTTCCACAACAATAGAAGCCACCTTGCATAATGATTGCAAGAAGCAACAGCAAGAGGTTCCCACCACTTAATAGGGCTCTCTCTCCTTTGCACACCTATTATTCCAGTTGTTGTAATTAGTACAAATCAGTCCACAATTGGTGGTGGGGGAAAGGCTTCCTTTGAATGGAAAAGAAAAAAACAACAACCCATTCCCACTACCTTCATAAAAAAACCCAAACCTCCTTTATCCATGAAATAGAAATGTAATGGCCCAAACAAGTAACGTAGAAATAAACATAAACACATTTAAAGATATTTGTACATGCAGATTGTTTAGTTACAAAACCTTGTACTTTGTAACATATGTACAACTTTATACCTTGGTTCAACTTTATAACATATATGGTTCATTATATAAATTATTTCATTCAACAATTAACAATGATAGACTAGAATATTTTTTTATTTGTGAGCCCTCACATGACATAAATTTGTGTATATATTCATAATTCCATTTTCTTACTTACCCCAAATCTTGTTTTGCTCCAAATAGATGATTTTTGTTATATCAACTAGAATACTTTCAATCACATAAGCTCTAACGACATTCCTAGAACCACTAGCCTAAGTTACTTCCATGTTATGAAGAGGAGGTTGTTGGTTTTCCACAAATATTCCTCCAATTCCAATAACAACTTCTTCCACAAGCTTGAACACGTAACCTAGGTAAACACTTTGATTTGCCTTTTGCTTTGCACCTTTCTCCAAGCTTGAAGTCCATAATTTAGTTTCACACAATTGTGTTGCAATTTTGGGGGATTTCATTTATAACAACATTCAATATAATAAATTAGATATGTTTTTTTACCATGCACAAGCCTTGTTTCATATTTCCACACTAAACTTGCAAAAGAATCTCAATTGAACAAAAGTTGGGTTGTTGGCTCTCTACCTTTGAAGGAGGAAGAGCCTACAAGGCATGGTTTTGTTTTTGGGTCCCAAGTTCAAGGAATGTTTCCCAATTATTATTTGTGAGTTGCTATATATCTCAAGCAAAATACGTCAGTATATATGTGGCAAAGTAACCCAAGACCCAATATGTTCATGTGAATTTCATGGATTAACATTTTTATTTTAACTATTGTTAGTTTCATGAACTTATCTCATGGGGTGGAACCATTCATGTGTGATATGGTTCACTTATAAGTTATGGTGTTTTACTTAACACAAAACTTTAAATTCGCAATGCCCAAGTTTGATATCATGGATCACTTTGGGTGTCTTGGGAATAGATTGAACCAACACCTACAATTTCACAAAACAATTTTTGTTGTTAGTACAACAACTATCTATGTTGAAACAACTATCTGTGGCAAAACTAGCTCTTTCTCCCATGTATAATCCACCTACTTAGTTGTTAGTCACCTATTTTGCTATGTATCTACCTACATATAGAAGACCCACTACTTACAAAATGGATTACAAAGGTGAAACTAGCTATAATTTTAGTTGAGGTTCATTCACAATTGAGAATTTAACTCAATTCAATATCAACAAACAACATTGTCCTATTAACATGTACATTATTCTAGAAAATCCCTTTGTCGTTTCAAACTCCAGCCACCAGAGTCCAAGTTACACTTGAGCCTAGCAACACCACTGAGGCATCAACCCATGGTTAAGCTCTACTTTTAATGTCTTTTGTTTACCAGCCACAGTTTGGAACAATGCAAGTAGGTGCTCTAAGAATACTTGATTGGCCCGTGGTCTTCAACCAACTCGATTTGAAATCAACAAGTCTTATTTCTAACCCTATTGCACACATTTCAATTGGTGTTCTTGACACCATAAATGTGTATTGGATGCTACTAGGTGAAAATTCGCCTTGAGGACTAAACAAGTGTTGTAAACCTCCTTCAATAGTCCCTTTCAAGGCATCATAATAACGTGTTATCGTGCCTTCTACAAGTTCTAGGTGCAAAAGTTGCAACACTTTCACTTAGTGCTTGCATATGTTACCATGTTGTGTGCATGGACAATCACAAGATACCTATTTGGATTCGGGGTTGTGAACCCAATATCTCTTATGTGGGTGTTTGTTGGATGTAACAAGGGCCACCCTAGCACCTATGGTTCGTGACGTGACACACAACTTGAGTATCATCCTAGTTTTGAAGACTATGTTGATCACAAATTGTTCCTATTTTTTGTTCAAAACAAAGCCATTTCTTTTCCGTAGTCCACTATACCAGTAATGAAGTAAAATGTCACCAACTAAGGCATGTATCACCTAATCAACTTGCCTCCCGTGAAATCTTCATTTTGATGAACATAAAGTTGCTTTCAGATTTGCATGATAATTCTTGATTGTTGCATTTGTGTCCTACTTGGCATAAAGAAGGTTCCTGTTACCTACCACTCACATTTCTATTTTGGCCAACCACTTCGATTTCACATACCTCCAAAATGCTTTAGTAGTTAACAACTTGTTTGCCACTCTTTCCACCTCACTTTTTGCCCATGTGCCTATATGTCTTAGTCCTCTGAATAATTGGTGTTGTGCAAAATCTTTCCCAAGGATCTCAATGTAGCTTCGCGAATAGCTGCATTTTTTATTTTGATGCAAGCTTGCTTTAACCACATTCGACGAACGTGCCATAAACACAAAAATATTTTTGTCTTGGGCCACACCATCCTATGTGGAATGTAATCAAAATGAGTCAATAACAACGTTTCCAACACATAGCCAACAACATGAAATTCACCATAACAACATCTGACAACACATCAATGAAATCCATGACATCTACTCATATAATAACAAGAACCTTTAGCACAAACATTTTCCCACTAGCATGAAGCCATAAGACATGGATATTCTAGCATGAACTTGGCAAGTACCATACATCCACAACACATAAATTCATATGTATCATTACCCATAAACATATGACTTTGCTCGTAATAGGCATCTACAACACATAACCTCACTTGGACTAGGCATCCAAAACACATAATTGCCATGTAACATGCATCCACAATACATAACTTTGTTTGTGACTAGCAACCACAACACATAACTTCACTTGTAACAAGCATCCACAACACATGATGTCACTTGTAAAAAAATCCATAAAACATTAAAATTCGATCATGATAAGCATTGAAAACACATAATTTGGTTACACATGACATAATTTGGCATTACAAGCAACAACACCTTGTAATATGTCCATTTACAAAAACCAATCACACAGAACCCGATTATATACAAGATTCCAAACACATGTAGTGTTCCCAATACATAACTTGGCAACATGAATTTGTAATAGAAGAGTTTGGAAAAATACAATAATACCAGGTTCAAGGGGGATCAACTTCAAGATGAGCGCACACCTCTTGAAGTTTGGGATCTTCATTATGTAGATGTTGCGTCAATGTCAAATCTAGAAATGACTTTAGAGGCGGTTCTTTATTCATTTGTGCAGCTTGGGGCATGTAAGATGTGGCCATAAGCAACATCATAACTTCAAGGAAAGGAAAAAAAATCAAATCTTCAATCAAAATCAAATCGGTGGTCAATGTGTGAAGAACTTGTTACATCGAGATGCATGGTTGTAATTTATAAATCAAGGAAAAGGAAGGAAATGTGTACATAATGGCCTACAACCATGGTAAAGTAAAGTTAATATCAATGGAAAAAATGAGGGTTTAAGTAAAAACTGTAGGGGGAAAGTGGGAAGAGATGAAAAGGTGCTTTTCCTTCTCCTTCCATTGGCCACCAAACAATGGAACCTTTTGAGGGCCACCAAGTAATGGAACCTTCCAAGGGCGACTAAACAATGGAACCTTCCATTGGTCACTGAGTTGGGATTTTCCTTCACCTCCTTCTTTCTCCTTCTCTTTAAAAGGGCGAATTCAGATCATTGGTGGTTTCTTTTTCTTGGACATAATTTTCAATTTGAATATTGAAAATACATGTTCCCACAACCTTCTTTGGGAGGAGAAGAATGATTGGTCTTGGTAGATGGTGGAAAGAGGGAAAGTAGATTGGATGTTTATAATATTTTTGAAAGGATGGAAGCAAGTAGGGATAATGTTTGGAGCTTGAAATTTTAGAAAAAAATTCATAAACCCCCTCAGGTTTGGTAGCATAACTTCTTATTAGTTTGTGTGTAGAGCCTATAATTTGATAGGTAAATGCGCCATGTAACTAGTTTTCTAATGAGCTAAGGCAAGCTAGATTTGGACAACATATATGATAGGAGTAATATTTTAAGAGACTGGTGGTTTGTAGCTAAATTAAACTTTTTACTTTCATAAAACCCTTTCGGGTTTGGTAGCATAACTTCTTACCGGTTTAGGTGCAAAGCTTAGAATTGGTAGGCATATGCGCCTTATAGTTAATTTTCTAATGAGCTAAGACAAGATAGATTTGAATAACGTGTGTGATAGGAATAAAATTTAAAGTGACTAGTGGTCTGTTGCCAAGTTGAACATAGTGTTAAATCCTTAAAAGTTAGTTTGAATGAACGACAATTTAACATAAAATTCTAGGATTTGGAGTGTTTGAGTTTGGAAGATATATCTATCAATTCTAAATCGTAAATGATGCGTAAGCTATTTGGTTTCAACTACAAATGCAATTTAACATCTAAAAATAAACTTACATTTTTTCCTTCATTGGTAACATATGTATTTTCAAGTATAATCACCTCATAGAACTGGGAATAGAGGGATAGGAAGTCATTTCACAAGTTTTTTGCCTAATCGAAAAGTTTGAGCTAAAACTCACAACTGTTGTTAATATGGCATGTTTTGTAACTAATTTGGATGTAATACACAATTGTTTGACCTTTGATAAAGATTGAACTAACCTAGATAGGAACTGTCATTTGGTAACCCCCACCTTATAAGAACCTCCAGTAGGGTTAGAAATGCGTGTAGGACCTATATTTGGGTTTAACCAAACCTTTTGCAACATGGTTGCAAAATGTTGACAAAGTTGAATTCATGCCTCAAGAATAACTTGTACTACCTTTCTCACCTCATAATATGACACATATTCTTGAACAACTTCAGGTTGAAGGTTTTTTTGTTGTTCTTGAATAGCTTTTTGAGCTTTTCTTTGTCAAGCTTGAAATTGTTGCTATCGCTCTACAACGTTTTCCCTCTTTGATGGTCTAATTCGAATTATGCCTAAACATATCTTTGTCCCTATTGTTTCCCATCGACACAACTTTGAGCACCCATGGACAACACAATCGAACTTACCTTGATGGAAAACATGTGCAAACACAAAATCTATGATTTACTTTTACCGTGCACACTTCCTACTTGAATTCTTGCCTTTGCTTACTTCCTTCCCAAATTACAATAAACCCTACTTCCCACCCCTATAATAACCATGCTAACATCATCATTATTGTGGGAATCATCCAAGGAAAGGCAATAAAATCCCTATTTTTAAGAGCCCAAGTAAGGAATCCAAACATATGAACTTCCCAAAATAAATCTTTGAAAACCAATGAAAACCAAAAACTTTAGGGACTTATGAAAAAATGACTCAATTTTGGCCCTTCAAAATCCCTAGTTTTAAAATGGTTAAGATGTTTTAATCAAAATTTTGCAAAAGCATTTATCATTTCATGTTACACCAGATATTCAATCACTATATGAAATTTGGAATTAAAAACATCATTAATTTTTTTTAAAAACATCATTAATTTTTTTTTTAAAAATTATTGTTCCAATCAACCTATTGGTCCATATTTTTTAACTTAAAAAATCCTTGTTAAGAAAATAATTTTATCAAAAAATAATTACATGGGTGTTTTTATAATGAAGTTAATAATCTATAATCAATTTACATTTATTAATTTCATATTTTTTATTATTCATTATAAGTGTCCAAAAGAAGGGCATTATGCAAAAATGGACTTTGTGATGCAAAAAGTGAGCCACCTTAGTGTGCATCTACCCCCTAGCAAAACATATAATGTTAAATTTTCCAATTGGGACTTGGTTTCAGATTATCAACTTGATTATGAGAACATTTGTATAGTCATTTCTTGAAAAACAATCACACTTTTACCTATGGACTTTTGAAAGTCAAAAAAAGGGACTAGTCTATTGACTAGAGTTTTATAAAATTATGATGTTGACATAGAATTCCAATCCAAATGATTTGGAATGACTAAATATGTCAAAAAAAATTATTTAAAGAAGTCAGATTTGAAAACCTTATCTTGAAAACTTTAACCATTTCATAGTATTGGACTTTTAATGTTATTTTTACCAAAGCCAAGGTTTTTGAAGTATCTAAGTGGGCTTCCATTAATATGGACTTAATTATTTTTGATACATGGACTTTATAACAATTTAACCAATGTTACCAGATTAAAAATTCAATTTAACATTGTAACATGGACTTTGTGTGGACTATTTTTTTGTCCAGAAATCAACCATTCACTAGTGCATATACCCCTTGAAATAATGAGAATATTTTGGAATGTAAATGAAAAACCCGAAGTCATACTCAAATGATGAAATGTTTTCTAATCTTTTGGGCTTAACAATGGGTCATGATAGTATATTAAGTTCAACTAATGTTCTCTTGCAATTCGTACCTACAAATGAAGATGCAACAACCTTCATTGAAACACATCAAACCCCATATCAAGGTTTCACCACTAGCACAATGGTTTAGGTTTATACATTCAATTCTTGGTTGAATTTTGCAACTTAAATATACATAGATCTTTTCTTACTAAAGAATACATGTGGATAGTTTTGTTAAGTTAGATCTAATTGGGCATGTAGTCTTTTTTTAGTGAATATAGACTTGGTTATGGTAATGCACAAATGTTGTACATTTGTTTCCATGTGGGTGGCAACCAAAGAAAACAAAAAAACCAATCAAAGCAAATCCTCCAATGTTAAGATTTTGAAAACATGTGGCAATAGTGCAACAAACAACTACCAAAACCTTAGAGATTCCGAAGGTGCCTCCACCATTTATCTCTAGTGATTTCATTTTTTATTAGTTTGGAAATACTTGTTTTCATCACCATTTTAGAACTTGTATAAAAAAATACATGTGTAGTTCTATTTATGTTGTCATAATCTACAAGTGCAGTTTGACAAAGGTGATTCATTGTTTTTGATGAATAAATGTCACATTATGACAACTGGAACAAAATGTCATATTGCAGCAAGTGGAGTAGTATCTGGTGTTGTAGGTGATATGTTTAATGGGGTTGTTATTAAAGATGAGGTGTACAAAATGGAGGTGCATGGTGTGATGTTCCTTGAAACAACTTTGATCTTTCCAAATATGAAATATCATCCTCCATAAGTACTTCTAAAGGATGTGATAGGTCAATTCACATTTTTGGAAGGTGCAAATTTGAGGAAAAGTAGTTAAATTGTTCTTTTTCAGTTTTATTGTAATATGTGTGGTGTGGCTCAAAATGCCATGAACTAATTTTGAACTACATTTATGTGTCATTTGATGTTTGCAAGCTTTCAAGTTCTTTCAATTACCCTAGTTGCTTGTTGTATCCATGCCTTAGTAATTCAATAAATAGGGGATTATTAGCTTGTGAATATGTTTCAATATGTTAGGTCTATGTACAAAGGCCAATCATCTTTTCCATTACATTATTTGAACATTCTTTTTATGTACATGGTTTCAATATTTTAAAACGTAGCTACAATATTAATCCAATTATATTGCCATACAATTACAACTAATGGAATTGCATTTATATCCTACCTTGCAACATTTGTGATATTTTGTTTTGTAACTAGTGTAGTCGCATGTAAGGTCCACCTTCAACTACTTTAGTCACATACCCAGTTGCAAAGTTTAGATATTTTACAACTACTATAGTCACACATTTGACTACTTTAGTTGCATGTCAATGATATAAAAAATTTATATTAATTTTAAAATTAATAATCAATGTAGTGTGGCAAAATTGTGATCGCACATAATAATCATAATATTTTGATTTAAATTTTATGTATTATTCTTTGTTGCCACATGGATGCCACATTAATTTTGTTAAAAATAAAAAATAAAATTTAAATTATCATCAACTGCCACATGTCCATCATCTAATGGATAACCCTTGGTTTAATTAACATGTGGATTGTTGCCACTTGGCTACATTTTAGCCAATTTGAAATGTAATTAAACTTTTTTAATTATAGAAAATTATTTGTAGATTAATCTATCTTATCATGTGTCAATTATTTAAGGGATAATCTATGTCCGATTATTGGACAAATTCTTGCCACGTGGTTACATCTTAGCCAATTAAAAATATAATTACAATAATTTTGATTATACAAATTAATTGGTAAATTATCATTCCTTGCCACGTGTATGTCATCTAACGGATAATCTTTGTCCAATTGTTGGACAAATTTTCACCATGTGGATACATCCTAACTGACCATGAGCCACCATTTTTACAACTAAAAGTGACTAAACATTTTAGTCATATAAGTAGTCATAAATAACTATGCCACGTAGGCATATGCCATTACAAATTTGAATCATAAAACTTAGTTGTAAATGATCATGCCATGTAAGTTGGATGAAAAGTTTGTGCAAGCCACACCTTCATGCGATTGTTGTTTCGACTTGATGCCATATAATGTTTTTTTGCAACTAAAATCTTATGCAATTTGTTTAAGGTTAAAGGAATTTGTAGTCACATGTGGCATTTACAACTGAAAAATAGTTGAAAATACTAGTGATTAATATACAAATTCCTTGTAATGGAAAAAAGTTCAACACATTAAGGGGGTTGAAGAGATCCACACATCAACATTTACAAATCGAAGAGCCAAAAGGATCAAGCTCCCTAAACTTTACATTGCAATTAATGACAAAGAGTGAACAACAACATCAATGGGTTTAAGGATGAACCCACCAACATTTACAAATTGAAAAGCCAAATAGATCACACTCCATAAACTTTGTATTACAATCTGTGACAATCTATGACAAAAAGAAATTGAACAACATTAATAGGTTCAAGGATGAATTCATTAACATTTACAATTAAAAAAACCAAATAGATCAAATTCCCTAAGCCTTCAAATTGCAATCAATGACGAAGAAAAAATCAATTGGACTAAGGGGTTTAGGGATGAACTCACCGACCTTTATAGATGGAAAAGTCAAATATGTCAATTCCTTAAACCTTACATTACAACCAGTGATAGATAAAAGTTCAACAACATTAGTAGGTTTAAGGATTAACACACCATGAACATTTATAGATTGAAGAAAAAAAAGATCAAGCCCCTTACACCCTAAATTACAATCAGTGATAGAGAGAAGTTCAACCACATTAGTAGGTTTAGGGGTTTAGGGATGAACTCACCAACATTTATAGATTGAAAAGTTAAATAAATCAAGTTCCTTCAACTTTAAATTAGAACTAGTGATAAAGAAGAATTTAACAACATCAATGAGTTTAGGGATGAACACAACAACACAAATGCACATTAAACCTAGCCCAAACCTTATTGCACAATACAAAAAAAAGGAAAAAATGTGGACCTATGAAATGATGCATTATTCAAGCATTGCATAGTAAACTAGGAACCTTAAACACTTGGATTTGAGTTTTGCTTGGAATCCTATAAATTGAAATTCACATTTTGTGCATTTTTTGTGTAGGTTTACACTAATTTAGTAGTACTTCAATCTTTTTCCAAATTGATTGCAAATTGCCAATCAACAAACCATGATTTTGATCTTCCTCCAAATTGACTGCAAATTGTGATGGATTTTTGCATGCAACACCTTCTTTCATGTGAACAAAAGAACAAAGCAACACAACTTGCTTTCTACAACACAACTTGCATATTGAATCCATGTCCAACCCTTCTATAATAAGGTTTTAAAACTTTGGAAGGCATAAACCTACAACATATTCTAGATTTCAACAATTAAAAATGCAGAATCTAATAAGATTTTGAAGTGTTCAAGGAATTAATCTCAAACACCCCTTAAACATTCAATGAAATTGCCAAATTAGGATCTTGTATTTGCAAGCTTCAAATGTTACTTGTTTCTCCCCCCTAATTTAAAACTTGGACAAAATTGTGTGAGATAATGGCTCACTTGAAGTTGGACTCCTTGCAATGACCTTTTTTCTTTTAGCAAAATGTTGGCGAGATCAAGTGCTTCGTCAATGTATCTTTCACAAGCCAAAACAGAAGATAAAACACTTGCGGAGGCAGACTTGTACAAAGGGAGGAGATGATGGTTAGGTGTAATGAGGGTGGGTTTTTGGGCTTCAAAAGAGATGCAACCATTGTAAACAATATTGATGGAGATCTAGGAGGCAATTGGCAAATCTTGAATAACTAAAAGGCAACCATGTGTTTTTGGCAAAAATTCCAAATGTTTTTTTGGTTTTTCCTTGTGTGCGATTTGCTTGCCATTAATTGATTTTGCATTTTGGCGAAAGTTTGCATAGAAAAATAATGTTGAGCCTGATGGATGCCAAACTTTCTTTTATTCATGAAATTTGCCCAAAAAGTGAAATTGGAAAAATTTGAAACTGAAGTGTAATGTGAAGATTTCAATTATCAAAAAGAGTAAAAATTACCAGATTTTTACTTTTGGTTTTCAGTAAGTAGCTAGAAATACAAAAGGTTGATTAAAGATTTTTGTTTCATATTTAATTTATAGCCAGATTTGGTTAAATCTTTGTATGGATGATCATCACTTTGGCTACATAAAAAAAATCCTAAAAGAACATTTGGTGGGTGTTGGGTCATATAATCCAGCATCAGGTGGTCCTTAGAATGAGGAATTGATACCCATCAGTTATCAACCCAGGTATATGACCATTTGCACATCAGTTCTCCAAAATTCAAAGAACCAGTTTTGGTATATAATTGCAGTTCTCAAAAAAAGAGAGTAAAAAAACCAGCCAGAGAATTGACGGTTCTTTGCCATTTCTTTGCCAGTTCTTTCATGAAAATTGTTGATTCTTTGAAGTTTTTGAAATAATGGAAATGGACAGTTCTTTGATTCTGATTTTTTTCAACGAACTGGAACTGATGGCTCTTTGATTCTGAAATATTTAAAGAACCAGAACCAGTGGTTATTTTAAAATTCAAAGAACTGCCCAACAGTGATATAATCCCAAAAAGTGAAAGAATTCCCCCTGGAGTTTGTAAGAATCATTCAAATGCTCTCTCTTCAATAACAACAGACATACAACCAGCGTGGAGCCGGACAAATTACTAAACAGCTGCGATGTCCTGTAGCTTGCATCAGTTTGGCACCAAGATATGATATAATAATTTGGGAGGAGCAAAACAGCAGTAAGAGAGCACGTTGATAGGAGTGCATTTCACTTTTGGAAGTTAGCTCAAAAAATAATAAGCACTTAAGCATTTAATCATGGATGTGAGTTTTCTGCTAAAGGAGGTTTGCACTTGAGAACCTCACACGGTTTAAGGGAAATAGCCAGGTGGTTGCAGTGCAATTTTTGGGTATTTTAATATTTGGAGTGGCTATTGTGATTGCAAACTGGGAGTATCTTTAGATAGAATAAATATGTTAAAATAGTTTCAGTTTGTTACACACCCTCTCAAAACTAAGTAGTTAAGTGACTTTTGGGCCCGAATTGACTTTCAATAAAATTTGATTACAGAGAATTACCTACAATCTCTTTGATGGCATTCAAAAGTTTGATGAGAGAGTGCAACTTTCTGATCTTGTTGAGGACAAGGGGTGAAGATGAAGTTTGGCCGCATGAAGACCTAAGAGTGCACTTCAGATGCAATTGCTTGGTAATGTCAACATCATTGTGAAGAGTTGTTGGTTAAGATGGTCACTATTGTTTGCATATACTACTGGCAAAAAAACCGGTAGTTGGATTGTTTTCCCTTTAGTGATTTGGCCATATTAGCTCATAAGAAATACACTAGCTCATGGGGGGCTCAAATTTGAACCAGTGTTGGACAGAGCTCTCTTATTAAATGTCTTCTTCAGTTCAAATTCTAAAAGTAATTGGATAATTAGTGATCATGAATACTTCAAAATTTAAAAACCAATCTAACTTTGAACATAAATATGTGTAACTCTTTTCAAAAGTTGATTCTATCAAGTATGAAAATTTTCACTGATTTAATCTTTGGCTGCAAGAGTCAAGTGTATGGGTAGATAACATACTAAAGAACATCTAGAGAATCATTGGTGAAATTGATTTTTTTGAATGAAATTACAAAGTTGCAAGCAATATATTGTGAATGTATGTTGAATGGTGACTTTTAGTACATACATGCATGTTGAATTTCTCAAGTGCAACTGATAGTGGACAAAATATACACTCTAAAAGACATGTACACAAGAATTTCTTTATTTTTTATATATGTTCAAACTATTGTTGCTTGGTTCTTGATTTCAAAAGGAACTTTCAATCTTGGTTCTAACTTTATTTTGTTTTTTTTATGGAACCTCTGATCTAATCTTGAGACCGATTTCTTTGGTTTTAAAAAACCTTTGTTTCTAATCATTTTCACAAAGAAAAGTTTAAAGTTGGTTCAAATAAGGTTTGATTTCATCTTCATTATACACAACTAAACCCAAAAAGAAGTGACTAATTAGTTTTTCAACTAATGCATACACTTCAAAATAAAGATTATATAATATTAATTATATACAACCAATCAAATGCAATAACTTGTTTAAAAGGTAAAGTCCAATTTTTATTTTTTCAATAAATTATATTTATGTATTTAAAGAACCTAAACCTTTTTAAAAATGGGACAACTCCCCCAATTTGGGTTCTAATTCAATTTTTAAAATATGTATTGATTTTTCAATTAAGTTCCAATGGTGGTTCCAAAGAAACTTGGAACCTCTAGTTTGGAGATCCGAGAACTTGAACTTGCTAAAATTCCAAAAATTTGCCAACGCCAGTTCAAACTAGACACAATGTACAACAAAACAACTCTCAATGTGCAGATATGAATAAATGAATAGAATGACACATGTTTATGCGCTACTTCCTTGTATTGATAATTAATACTTTTTAATGATTAAACAAATTACCTAATACTAACAAATGTCTAATTCACATATTAACTACTTAATATAATAATTAACCACTAATCAAAGAAACTCTATAAAAATATTATTAGCATTTACAAAGGTCAAAAATTTAGATATTTTCTTAATACCCTATTATATATCCTTATTTTTCTTGGTTAACAGTGAGATATGAGATCATGGGGTCATTTAACTCAGTTTCCAAAAGACAAGAGTGAGAGAAAGTGAAAAATTGTGATAATCCTGAAATATAATCAACCTTTCCTAGGTTTAGTACAGGTCCAAGTATCCTTACTGGTCACAATTTCATCTCTTACACAGGTAGATTATTTTCACCCAAAAAGATAACCCCTAGTTTGGTGCAATTATTGGTTCTTGAAATTTTGGCATCCACTGGAGCTCAAGAGAACCACTTCTTAGATCATGTGGGCACCCTCAATCAAGGGTTCAAATACCATTACTGGATTCTTTCCTTGAAAATGTGTCAACTACCCAACACCAATTTGAACCCCCCTTACAATAAAGATACTAATTTTAGTACATGTTTCAACATGTTCAGTCAAAAGAATAAGCTACCTAAATGAAAGAATAGAGAGATACGTATTACAATAGCCACTTTTTTACTGGCGAAAATCTGCCAAAAAATGAAATTCAAAACTCAAAATGAGGTGATTTTGGAGATTTTCAATTGCCGCAGGCAAAGGAAAAAATAGTAGAATGGGCAGATTCTCATATATGGTTTTCATTGTGTACAGAAAATATGAAAAGAAAATATGAAAAGACGATTAAAGATTTGTACTTCATATCTGGTCTATAGGCAGATTGGTTGAATCAGATTGGTTGAATTTTCTTAGGGATGATAGTCACTTTGGCTTCCAAAAAATAATTCTTAAAAAAACAACAAATTACAAATTATTGGAACGCTCAACTGTAAAGATTGGTTCAGCCTTGAAAGATGCTCATACAAGTATTTCAAAGTGCAATCTCAACTTTTAAGTGTTCAGAAGGTATTATCTTGTTACCTGGCTATAAACAGGATGAAAGTCAAATTTTTAGCCTTATCTAAGAATAAATATGATAAGTTCTGAGCATTGTAAATATATGAACTTATTCATAAATGAAAGAAGTATTTGAACTATATTTTTTAGATACTTTGCTTTAAACAGACATTCTTGAAATAAATTCTGAGTCTTGTTTATTTTTTAATGGATCCCTACAATGATAAACAAGGGGTGTGTTACACTATGGCCTTGCCATTTACATTAAAAAGTATGTACCATGCAAAAATATAATCTTTCAAAAATCCTCTAAACTGAAATCCTTCAAGATATCATAACTCTATAACGAATCTCAAGTTTCAACACGAGCCAAAATATCATCTTTCAAAAATCCTCAAATAAAAATAGACCTATTACCTAGGGGCCAAAATCCCTTAAGCTACTATACTCTATGATGAATCTAGACACAATATTCTTGCCTTGGTAGGCAAAGCCAACAAATAACTTATTTTGAACTGACATAGAGAAACTTAAATGACCTCCCCCTGCCATGCCATTCTCGTGTATATACAAATCCTTACAAAGGCACACCAGCCAGTATTTTTTTCGACTTTCCGATCTTGCATCCTTGGGTAGCATCTCAAGAGGGATTTAGCATTAAATGGGGACAGGTCTAAATAGTAGAAAACATAGCTTAAAAAGTGCTAACACACTAAAATCAGAGTCCAAATGTGGAGGAAGAAATTTCAATTTTCTTCTTCGAAATTTGGAAGAAACTTTTTTCAGGAGAAACAGGAATGTTTTGACAAAATATATTCCCACTTTTTTCATTTTGGCTAAATTCGCACCAAAAAAATACGTTGACACTAGCTAGCCATAGGTGTTAATCGCCACTTTGTACATTTCTTTGCAAATGCCAGAAAAACAATGGGGCATGGGGTTATAAACCAGTGTTGGATGGTTATTTGATTTTTAAAATCTAAAAACCTCCAGTTTTGGTTTTTAAAAAAATATAAGAACTAAAGAACCTCCAATTCGTAGGTTTTGAAAAAAAAAAAGACTTTCAAAAGAACTGCCGGCTTTCATAAGAACACCAGAATATTTTATAGAAAGACTACTTGACCTGTTCTTAAAACTTTTGATAATTACAATTGCATATCAGGATTGGTTCTTAGATTTTTTTAAATTGCAATCACGTATCCAAAATTGGTTCTTTCACCATTTCTTAGACTTTTAGAATACTATGAAGAATTAAAACAATCCATTCTTAGATTTTTGAGAACCTTGTTTATATGTTAGAAACCATTTTTTAGATTTATTGAGAACCATGGTCAGATATTGAGAATTGGTTCTTAGATTCATTTGAAACCTACAAATAAATACTCACACTCTTAGGTAGGGTTTAGGGTATTAGAGTAAATCATTCATCATCGAACACACACCTATGATCAAACATCAAGTCATATCTTATTCATTTCTTGTCCATTTTGAGCAATCTTCAAGATCATGAGGTGTTGCCAGACAAAGTCTACAATACTTCTTTCAACTCTCCAAGCAAAGCAACAACCAAGAAAAAACATCAATAAGATTGACCTATTCAAATCACAAAATGTTTTTTTCCAAAAAACACTAGACCCTATTTTGATATCTCATATCTTTTTCAATTTTTTTTTGTTTGAACTATTTAAAAAGCTATGAGTGTGTGAATTGAAGTTTTACAAAAAAAAATTGAGCTCCAAAAACAATGAAGCAATGTTTAAGAACTTTAAGTTTCAAATGGGTCAAAGCATGATTGGATACCAAAAAGGAGTATCTCATTAAATATTCAATGGACCCTTCATTTGAACATGTTGTTGAAATTTAATGGTACGTTCATATTAAAAGTTTGTTTTTCTTCATAGATACATACATTACTAAAATGTTATTTTATGTATAGCACTTCAAATTTGAACAAGTTTAAAGGATTCCTAACAAATGCTAGAAAACTTTATAGGACTTTTTTTATTAAATTTTTTTTAAAAAAACTCATATATAATGTTTAAACAAATTATTTTGTTTCAAGATTCTTATCACAAACATTTTAGCTGTAATGTATATAAAATGTTCAAATGTGACAAGAACCAAGTGCTCTATTACAATGTATAAAGTTTTAAAAAGTGAAATTTATGAAAATTTTGGATTATTGATAGAACATGACCCACATTGAATAAATTTTACTACTTTTATTTTTATACATGAAAACAATAGATATTATAAAATTTTATAAAGTTTTTGAAACAAAGTAATTTCATTTGACATGAATTTTTTTTTAAAAACAAGTCATAAGTTTTATAAAAAAAAAATGTAAATTTGAGATCCTAGGAGTGAGTTACTATGTAAAAATGAATATATTTATATAATTTTATGTGGTCCAATAAGACTATATATATATATATGATTCTACATGGCTATGTAAAACAATGTAAATATATAAAAATGTAAAAAATGTGATTTTTACTTGAGGAGTGGAGAATTCATAAGGTTTTGATGATAAGCCAGCTAAATGGCCCATTGCGGAAAAAAAAAAAAAAAAAACACCCACAACTAATTCATATGACTTTGGAAGAAGGTACGGTCATTAAAGGTATATAATAAAATTATTTATAACGTAAGGAAAACAACACTAAAACCCTGAGTTTGATCATAAATAGGGCGAAATTCAAAAAAAAAAAAACTTACTCCCAAAAAAAAAAACATTAGCATTCAAGGGTGGGGGGACCTCAGTTTTTGTGGTGAACTGAGTTTCACCATGTCTTTCCATTTTCTTTAGCGCCTCCACATATTTTCAATGCTCCTACTTGTAAAGCTCTATAATTAGTCGTGAACCTTGTCCATTAAATGCTGATTTTCAGCATTTCATTCGCAGATTTAATTTTTCTTACTTCATGGATACCCCTGAAAGAAGGGTTTGGGGTGAAAGGAGGCCCAAAGACAGGGTGATTTTACAAGTGATTTTAGTATTTACACTTAAATGCCCCCAAACATTTACATGGGGCTGTATAAGTGTATTTGACAAATATTTTACACTGGCCTTGTGTAAGCATAAAAAATTAAAATACAGTGCAACTGGATAAGTATAAGTGTGTGATATTTGGATGTGTAAGTGTAAATGATTTAAATGTCGTATTTACAGCTATTGACACTTACATGCACAACATTGGTTTATTCCTCAGAGGGGAGGGTTTAAGGGGAGGAGTGTATGTGAGATTTGATTTTTTTGGGTTTTGGTGTTTGACCATGTTTCCAATGGCGTTCCCACAAATTCCCAATGATATTTTGGGGGCTGGGCTGATTTTTTTGTTTTGCTTTTTGGGAGATGGGGAAACCAAAAAGTTGGTAAGCATTTTATTGAGGGTGGAATTAATGAATTTGCATCCAACTACATGCCAACCCAACGTGAGACTAAATCAAAAGGCGCTCTCACAAAACTTTTTTCTTTTTTTCTTTCTTTTTTTTGGTTATACAACATGCATCCAACACCATCACAATTTATCCTCTAAGGTTTGACCAAAATCAAACGTCACAACTTATAAATACAAGCCAAGGATAGCTCCAACTTGATTTTATTTTGGGCCCATTTGAAGTTCTAATAATCTTTTTGCAATGGGCCAGTTAAATTGGCCCTTCGCAAAAGAAAAAAGAAAAACCTCCCCCACTAGTATTTTCTTTTTCAAAGTTTTGATCTTGCATGAATTGTGAACATGCAATTGAGTTTGCAGTCCTAAATCCCAAAAGGAATTTAGGATTAAATGATGACAAGATTTTAGAACCTATCAAGAAAAAAATGTTAAAAGCAATTCCTGCAAACTAAAATGTAAGTCAGTATGTGATGAATTTTGTTTTCTTGAAATGTATTGATTCTTTTCACAATAAAAAACAGGAAGTGATCAATGTACATAATAAAAAAATGAAGTCTGTCTTTGTGCCATTCAAACAACTAGTGGGTGCCCGTGACCTTCGGACACGGCAAAAAAAAAAAAAAAAAAAAGAAAAAAAGAAGAGGTCCTGTCCGAGGTCCTGTCCGTCGAGGTCCCGAAACCCTGGGTTCCCGTTTTCGGAATCCGACTGTCCGGGCCGGTTCCGCCAGTCAATTAAAACGCGGAACCGTCGTCGGACGCACGCACGGACGCACACACATGTTGTGGCGGGCGGAAAAAAAAAAAAAAAAAAAAAGAGAGAGAGTGCGTCCGTGCGTCGAGGTCCTGAAACCTCGATTTCAGGACCTGGGTTTCAGGCCCTGGGTTTCGGGACCTCGACGCACGCACGGACTACGTCTCTTTATAAGTAGTATAGATTCCCATTCAAGGCTAACTACATCACCATTCCCTTACACAACTACATGAATATGAAAAAATGAATTAATATGTGTCTTTTTATGTTTGTTTTAAATTTTATTAGAATAATTTCAATGATAATGATTCATCATAACTAATTTAGTTGTACTTTGGACAATTCTGAACTCGAATTTGTTTAGTCAATTCTCAAATGAAGGGAAATGAAAAGATTTTTTGAATTTGTGTTTTTTCTAGAGTTTTTCTTTTTCTGAACAACATATTCATATTAAGTAGATTTTGATACCTTTTACCACAAAATTCATTTCATTTCTCTTCAATTTAAAGAAATTCAATTAAATAAAGTTCAAATAATTTCACTGAAATTTGAATTGAATTCAGGAATTGGAATTCAATTCAAGTTACATGCAATGTCATTCATTATTCTCATTAGAATGGAAGTTAATTTTCACAAAATTAATTGATTTCTACTTTTTATCAATTGATTGTCATGGTAGTGCATAACATCATGATACCCAAGTTTTGTAACCTTCCTCTTTCAAGGTTATAACATGTTTTCATGCATCTATGTAGGTTATTTGTTTGTTTTGTTTATCACAGTGAGATCTCCCAAACCATAATGTCCTTGCCATGCTCTTGATACACTTGGAAAGCAGGGGTGCATTGAGTTAGTTTCATAATGTTTCAACCTATAGTGAAGTCGTTATTAAATATTGAGCAATTTTTTCACTAAAAGGTCATTTAAATCAAAACTCAAAATTATAAGAGTATTTGGGAGCACTTTTGGTATTGTTCAAAAGTCTTTAGTGAGTAGGAATGACAGAAATGATTTAGCAAATTTTTGACCTAAGGTGTTGGAGATATTGAATTTTGAGTAGTTTATGTAATTGAAATTTTAATTAAATTATAAAAAATGGTTTGGAGTCTGAAACTGTTTACCCACAACAAATGTCATACATTTAGTAACAAGTACAATTATATTTCAGAATAAGCTTATAGAGTTTTTGAGAATCACAATTGTATAAATAATTTTTGAGAATCATGGTTGTACATGTAAATCAATTCGCTATGAGAAAATTGTATTCATTGGAACTTGTCCAATGCAATTAAAAAATGTTTGATAAAATTAGAATATAATTATATAAAATAATTACAATAAACATGATTTTTTTACAATGATTCTTAAATTTTCAAGAACCAAACTTACATATCAAATGCTCCATTATCGAATCTTGAAAACCGCAATACTAAAGAGGTTGTGAAAGCGTCCTGAGAATGGCCAGTTATTTGGTGCCACTTCTTATAGCCGCCCAACACTGGTAGCTATAAAGTATAAAACAGCAAACACAAGAAGATAAAAAGATAATGGGAGGAACCATGGCCCACAAGGAAGATGATGAAGACGAAGGAAAGGAATACCAAGGTAAGGTAGCTGGAGTGCTCTTCTCTGTCTTCACATGGTGTTGGGATCCCGACAACTGGCAGCTTGACATCACGTCCTTCCTATTCCCGGCCTGCTGCGTGACGTCAAGTGATGATGAGCCTGGGAGCTGAAATTTTTTCTTGACAAAATTTCAGTTCGTTAGGTATACATGATTCCCAAGCCGCCAACTTGAAATCAGTCGCTTGATCAGATCAGAGAGGAAAACAAAAATAGGCTACTAGCTTTAACTTAGTATTTGGAGGTTTGTCTCGAGAGAACGACGTCACAAGATTGGCAGCGCAAAAAATTGAATGGGGGAAGAAAAGACTTGTAGTGATGTGCTGGAGATTCGGAGCTAACTGGATTTATGGGGGGTTTGCTCTCTGGGTAGTATATATGGGCCGCGTGGTATCAACGTAGGCAAGAGTAGCAGCTAACATTAGCTCTGGCAGCTCATTTGTTTGTGCTCCTGCAGCAGCCACAATTCGGCGTCAGGGGAAGCTTGCCACATTTAGGCTCGCTGTACTCGGTTAGCTATTTACAGACAACGTGCACTCCAGAGCCGTCACTCGATGGTTTGTACTTACCTCGCCCCCGGAATCGCGCCATGTGATTGCTTGGAAAATTCACCACTGCCGAAATGCAAGCTCAAGCTGAGCTCCATTTGATCTGAGCCTTGCACACTGGTCTCTCTTCAGCATCTATGTTGGCAAGTTGTCCTCAAGTGTTCAATTATGTTGTCGGCCACACCATGTGCTAGCTTTGGTTTTTGGTCCAGAGTGGTTGTTTGAACGTTTGTTGAACGACGTCGAGACTGTTTCTTTTTTTTTTCTTTTTTTCTTTTTCTTGTTTTCGTTTGTGTTTGTTTCCGCCGGGGATCTCTTCGCAACTTTTGATTGCCCGCGAGCTACATATCAAGTAACCTAGTCACCACCGGATGCAAAAGGACTTCATCTAATTTGTCCGGCAATTGTGAGGTTTGCTCCTGGAACAATGCTAGTCTCCTCATGAAGATTTATCAACAATTTTGATTGTTTCCTCAGCATCAACAAGACGTCATTACGATGGCAATCTGAGCACCTTGCAAAGTGGTCGCAATTTTTAGCTCCTCGCATGCAATGTTGTGTTTACTCTAATAATCAACCAGCTGCAACGAGGGTACTAACTGGTTGTTCAAGAACATATCCCAATTCTTGTGAGAAAAGAATTGACATGATCCGAGTTGCCACAATCTTGATCAATATTCTGCAATTTATATGTATCCATGGAGGCTCTACGTACATGCATGTGCAGGATTTTGATGGTCTAAAGGAACTTGGCACCTGAGTCCACTATGATGCAGCAGGTGTAATTATCATAAGCTCTCATACAGGTCTGCTTGCAAGCAAGCTGCTGGCACGATCGGATGTCTCTTTTGAAGTTCTGAGAGACGATCACTGATCAGCGGAGACAAAAAGGGAGGCTGGCCCAGGCTCGATGACAGGAATCTTTCAGATCTTTGACCGCTACAATGCCCTGAGTGCTCGCAAGAATCATGCCTCCAAGAACCATAACAATCATGGTAACATGATCAGAATCAGTTCAGATTCTTTCATACTGCACTGATCATCTGATCTGATAGTGCATAGCAACCATTGTGTTTCATCAAGAGCTCCAGTTGGGGCAAACTTGCTTCCTTGTTTGCTAATGTTTGTCCTGAGCATGCTCTTGTATCATAACCTTAAGCATCTTGCAAGGATCATGTTTGTTCTTTTGTAGGAAACCAATCTGACCAGATTGTCTTTTTTGCCTTGCCATGGCAGAGGAGCTTGCAGCAAAAGACAACATCATCCCCTCCTACTATTTGGTAAACCCCTTCACAAGTTGCTGCAAAATTTCTTCATTTGCTCTGGGTCTGGGGTGAAGAAGGAAGAGTTGTACAACCCATGCTGCAAGCAACAATCTTGCATTGTGGTGTGGAATTGAGAGAATCATGCCAAACTTTTGTGTGATTTCAAGGAGAAGGGACATAGATCTTACCATTGATATGGTGAGTTTTTGTGCAGCTTCAAGGCGATGATTACATGCACAGAGGTCCACTTGATTTTGTTGAGCGACCAAGAAAGGAACATGCAGAGGCCTCAGGAGACTCAATGGGTGTTGTCCACAGGACTTCCGCTAACAACAACAAGCACATTGAGGTCAATGTGTTGGTGAACTCCTTGTCCAATGTTTTGAATGAGCTTCAACCAGGTGAAGTAGAGCAAAAGCTTCTTCGAGTGTCTGGTGTTGCCTTTCAAGAAACTAAATCAAGACATGGTGTCTTGTTTCCTGATGCACAGAAAGAGCTTGAAGATGGAAGCCCAAACTCAATGTCTGGTAAAGAACAGAGTCCTTCACAAAAGCCTCACAACATTCAACCTTCAGAGGCTCCTCCTTCAGAGATATTCCTGTCCAGGCTTTCTTCTGTCAGCAATGACAGCAGAGATTCCATCAAAAGAGGATCGACGCAGCTTCCACCACGGGACACAAGAAGTACTACCTTGCATGCATCAAAGCATAAGGAAAAGCCAAGGACATTGTTGTCATCAGTGCAGGACAGCAGCAGCAAGGAGGTTTTTGCTGCAGCTGCTTCTCCAACCGATTCCAACAAACTTGTTACTCAGGTTCTAATGCAGATGAAGGAGTTTTCACAGAGATCTTCTGATGGAAAGGTCCAAGCAGCTGGTCGCAGATATCACTCATCTGGTGATGAAACAGAAGGACGTACACAGGGTCGCAGGAATCAATGGTCTGGTGATGAAAGTCTGGAATACCAACATAATATGAAGGAAGCTGGTGCCAGACATGGTGGTAAGGATAAAGTAAATGAGAGGATTTACCAGTCCTCCAGAGCAAAGGAAGCTCGATTAGGACACCTGGAGCTCCCTCCAAACGAAGGTTGCAAGCATCAGTCTTCTGTGAGGGAAGGTCACAGGTTTTATGCCACATCAGGTGACAAAAAAAAATTTCAAAGACAACACTACTCATCTGCTGCTGATGATGGTGATGGGAGGGAGGAGAAGCACAGAGATAAGAACTCATCTTTGAAGGAGTTCCATTACAAGTATCCATCATCTGTTGATGACAAGCATGGTGACTGTCGCAGATACATGATCCCCTCTTTGAACAAAAGAGAACTTGTTGGTGATGGAGATTATGCAATTGAGAACCAAGATCCAAGGTACAGGTCAGGCAATGCTGAAGAGAACAAAGGTCATCAAGTGCAATCAGGATCTGGTGATGAGAAGAAAGGTGGTAGATACATGCATTATGCATCTGTTGGTGTGAAAGGCAGAAGAAGTCCTTTTTTGGGGAAGAACGATGGTCACAGATATCAATCTTCTGGTGATGAAGAATGGGAGGGGGGTCAAAGAATACATGACTCATCTGACCATGAGAAATGGAAAGACCACAAACTCCAGTTACCTGTGAAGGAATTTGCTGCTGATGGAGAAGAACAAAGACAAGGTCACAAGTCCCCTGATAATCATCAACAGGAAGCTGGTCATAGATTTCTCGCATCAAGAAATGGGAGAGTTGAAGGCAATACATATTCCTTGCATGCAAAGGAGGTGCATGAATACTGGTCGGAATCATCTAGTGATGAAAGAGAAGTAGAACTTCTTGGTCACAGACATGAATCATCTGCTGATGAAAGGAACTTACAGGGCAGAAATCAATTGTTGTCTGCACCAAAAGGTCACAGACATGATCAATCTTCTTGTGATAAAGGGGAAGGTCAAAGATTCTGCTTATCCCATGACAGCAGAGAAGACGCTTATAGACATCAATCATCATCTGAAAAGGAACTTGATGTAAAGCAGGCTCAAAGCATTCAGTTGCCTCATAGCCATCAAGAGAAGGATTGTCGCAGATATCTTGCTGTTGGTGATGGAAGGAAACTTAGTCCCAGTGGAGATTATTCATCACAGCAGGAAGGTCACAGGCATCAATCTTCTTGTGATGAAGGGGGAAGCCAAGGATCACAATTAGAGTCCAGGCTTGACAGAAGGAATAAGCTTGGCCACAGAACTCACTTACCTGCAATGGAATTCATTACTGGTGATGAGAGGGAAGGTCAGAGAATGAATTTGCATGGAAAGCACAGGCACTGGACATCTGATGATGAGAAATTAGGCCACAGATCTCAGTCATCTGCTAATGTAAGGAAAGGCCCTGGTGCAAATACATCACCAGCACAGGAGGAAGGTCACAGATATCGATCTTCTGGTGATGAAAGGAAAGTTCGTGAGAGAAGGCAATTATCCCACGTCAACAGAAGGGAAGGTACTCAACAGCACTTCTCTGATGGTGGAGAGCACAGACAAAGTTATCTGTCACATTGGGATCATCAAGAGAAGGGTGGCAAGGGACACAGGTCTAATTCCTATGCGAAGGGAGTGCACAGATCAGTGTCATCTGGTGACACACAGGGACGTCACCAATTTCAAGAAAGATGCAGAGATCGATCACTTGTTGCTGAAACTTGGACATATAAGTCATCAGGCACTGATGATGTGGAGGAAAATCAAAGAATGAAAAGCAGTAGAACTTTGAGGGAAGCTCAAAGGTTTACTACATGTTCTAGTGATGAAGGAGGTGGACCTCACAGCCATCACTCATCATCACGTCATCGACAGCAGTCAGCCTCTGTCAAAGATTCAGCTCAGACACATCGGTCTTCAGCAGATGACAGAAGGGAAGGCCATAGGTCTTCCCTTGATCTAAATGAATTTGAGCATCATCATTCTTCTGGTGACATAATGAGACACAATAAATCTGACTCTTCTTATGATCAGAATGAAGCTGCATCCAAACATTGCTTCTTGAGGGAGCCTGGCAAAAGCAACAAGCATCTTGCCCAGGCTGTTGATCAAGAAGCTGAAGCTCATAGACATCATCATCATCATCATCATCAGTTCACTTACAGTGATGAAGAGGAGGAATGCCAGAGACATGATTCAATTGATGACAGTAGAATTGGTCACAGATACCATTCTGGTGCTGCTAAGGATGCAATGCAGAGATACCAATCATCTGGTGATGAAAAGGGAGGAGGTGCTCACTGCTCTCACTCATCTGCTGATGAAATGAACAGTCAGAGGTGCAAATCATATGGAGGTCACAGAGAGGTCTGGTGTGGTGATAGTGATGAAGGTTACAGACATCAGAGTTCTCTTGGGTTGAAGGAGAGTGGTCACACACTACAGCCATCATCTGGTGATGCCATGCAAGGACGTCGTCAGTCTAAAGTACGTTTGAAGGAGGGTCACAGGCACCTTCATCAGAATGTTTTGGCTTCCCCTAAGCACATAGAAGAAGACCTTTCACCCACCTCTGATGTCAACTCAGCTCCATCAAAAAAGGCATTTGCCAGGGAGGGAAAGTGGTTGGAACAGTTGGCAATTTCAACTTCACAAGCAGAACCCACCTCATCAACCTCAAATCAATCCAAGTCAGACCACCATATGAAGGAGGTAGGCCAGATAGGCTTCAAGCAGTTGAAGCAAGTGTCTGCAAGACCTCAGCAAAGCTCACTGCTGAAAGAAAATTATGCAATGGTTAAGCCAAGGCTGAGGCCCAGGTCACGGTCAAGGTCAATGTCTCCTTCTGCTTCTTCACAACACAAAAGAGACCTGTACAGAATTGAATCCCAACGGCCACAGCACATGACTTCAAAGTCAAGTCATCAAGAAGGGGATCAGCCATGGCACAAGCAGCTCATGTCCTCAAAGCATCTCCAGATGGAAGCAATGCCCCTTGTATTAAAGAAGCCACAGGTGGAGCATCCCCCCACTGAAGCACTGCTTGGGGAGGGTATGATATCAGACCAACGGTTGCACCAGTTACGCATTAAGAATGGCCTCCAGGAACATAAAAGCCTGAGGCAAGTCTTGGAGGCCATGCATCTCAAAGGATTGTTAAAACAGCCAAGGGGCAACAACCAGGTGATTATGCTCAATGCAAAATTTCCTGCTGGATTGGGATCATCAGTACAAGAAGCACAGTCACCACCTTCGCGAGAAGCAAAGATTATGCCATCTTCAGCAGTGTCCAATTTAGCCAGATCAGGGAGCATGGATCGGGAGTACCAGGATATCGTGGAGTTTCAGGATATGCTTAAGGAGCAAACCAAGGCTCATGAAGAAGCAACTGCACAAGAACTCAACCAAGGTACAGAGGCCCCCATAGTTCTAATGAGGCCCTGCAGCCACCAAATCCCCAGTCCTGCTGCTGCTCCTACTCCTTCCTCAGCTTTGCAGCAGATTTTAGAGTTGGAGAGCAAGGCCAGCCCAGTGTACAATGGCTTAGCAAAATCACCAACCACAGTCACAGCTCCCACTGGCAATGATAGGGAAAATCAGAATGAGAGCAGCTGCTCCAGGTACTATACTTCTGCTTCTTTCCAAACCCTGAGAATACACTGGAATGATATCAGTTTGTTGTTCCCTGTTTGTGGCACAAAATTGGCCTGTGAAGAAGAATCTGCTTTATAAATTCCTTTGTTTTAGGAATAACAATTTTGAATCTTACAAGACAGGGGTAGGAGATCATTGAGTGGAAGAGCATTGAATAAGAGGAGGTCATCAAGATCCCGTTCACCATCAAGGCGGCATTCACAAGAACCAGCAGAATCTCATTCCATGTTGGAGGAGCAGGTGCTTAGTGCGAGGACCTCAAAGAGTGAATGCATTCATACAGCAGACAAAAGAAGATTTTCTTCTAAGCTTGAAAAATCTGGAGAAGGGTTCATCCTCACGGTGAATTCCCAACTACTGCTTCCTCTGCATGCAGGGCATCACACCTCATCAATGTCAAAGACTCCAGTCTTTCCAAGTAGTGGAACTGAGACTTCTGATATTGTAAGAGCTAGTCAAGAAGGGTCAAGAAGAATTGATGACTCAAGCCCAAGACATTGTCATGCAAACATGAAATTTCCAATGGCTACTTCAGAAGATAAAGAGGAGTCTGAGTCTACAGTGATGCTGATGACATCAGGATCAGAATCTACTTGCATTCTGCAAGAACCCTCCTCCTCCTTCTTAAGAAACAAATTTTCTGATGAAGAAGGTTTAAAATCTGTTGAAGCTGCTGCAATTCAAACAAGGCCAACAACAACAGCCAAAAACAAGAGCCATTTGAAACTGAAAACAAGAGTGCCATCAGTTGAGCTAGGTTTGCAGACTGTGGTTTCAGTGATGGATAGTTCTGATGCCTCCCCTCTGTCTGCTAGTCCCAGAAGCACCACAGCAGAAGAACTCACAAGGTTAATCAAAGAGAAACAGGAATCACTATCAGAGGTGACTCAAGAAGCACCTAATGGTCAAGGTCTTGAGTATCAAGCTCCACATCAGGGTGCTGATTGCAGCGCTCAAGGCTCATTTGTTATCCACATCAATTCATCAGGTTCTTTCAACAGTGAATGCCAAGAGGCAAAGCTCATTGAATCAACTGGAAACCAGGTTAGTTCTTTTGCATTGATTTGCCTGTGGAGAGGCAGGGCAGGGGAGGTAAGCAAATACCAAAATGTTTCACTAGGTTTATGAGGCCAAGTGTCGGAAAATATAGCAAGGACATTAAAAAGTAAACAAAACCCATAAAAGCAAATGCTGACCTTGTAGATCTGTGCAGGTTGTTGCTGTTACAAAGCTTTCAGATGGTGTTACAGCAGGAGTTTCATTGATGAAGCAGCAAGTTGCTGAAGAGGAGGAGGAGGAGGAGGAGGAGGAGGAGGAGGAGGGAGAATTAGCTGGAAATGCTAACCATCCAAGCCCTGTATCTGTGCTTGACATTGCAAGTTTTGAAGAAGAACTCACTCACACTCCAAAGTGTGTGAAATCAAGCACCATCAGTCATGAAGGTAAAAGGAGCTGGATGGTTTCATGTTATGTTTTTCTTACTGAAAGAAAAAAAGTGATAGTAAGCTGATCTAAACATGTGGTTTGCATTAGCAAATTTGTAAATATACTATCACCATGTAGTTTGCAATTGGCAAATTATAAGGATTCAAATTAGTGGTTTCACTCAAAAATAAATCACAATTTCTGTGGTAAGCAGGGAACTTGCAGTCTGTCAACAGTGAGCAGCAGCAATCTTACAACAAGCTTCCCAACTTCCTTGATGGAGAAAAATGGGACATAGTGTTGAAGGCTCAAAAGTCCCCTGACAGGTACCAAGATGATGAATGGGCATATTATGTGAAAGAGATTCTTGCAATGTCTGGGCTTATCATTGAAGGGGCATGCCCTTGCATTGATGCAGTTCCAAACAAAAGCATTAAATCTGTTATGAAGACAGAGGAATTGAACTCTCAGCTGAAGGAATCATCAAGTGTGCAGGGTTATAAAGAGAAGGGAAATAGAGAGGACAACAAGAAGATGATGTTCCAACAGAGCCTCCTCCACCAACAACTGTTGACCGATGGTGTGAAAGAGATTGTAGGAAATGGTATGAAACCATTCACAGATCCACAACCATGGGGTGCTCCAAACTTGAGAAGGAAACCTGCTGGACAACATTTGATTCAAGAGGTCTGGGATGAGTTACAAGACATGCATTGTCTTGTTACAGATGCATACAATGTGCTGTATGCAATTCTCAAAAAGGACTTGACACGGAAGGCATTCCAATGGCAAGATTTTAGCATTGAGATTGGGGAGGTTGGTTTTGAGTTAGGGGATTTGATTTTTGAGGAGATGTTGAAGGCAGCTGTGCAGGAGTTGATGGCACTGTGACTTGTGCAAAAATCTTTTTTTTTGGTCATCTGGCAAATTGCTCAGAGAATAGACATGGAAAGCTTCTGAAGACAAACTAGAAGGGATCTCACTATTGCCTGGCATATATAACACTCAACAAAGTATTAGAAACAGAGACAGTAAACATACATTCTTTTGGTTGAAATTTCATGAAATTCAACAAAATTTGGGAATTGGGTACATGTTAATTGAATGTACTCTCCACATTCACCTTTTATCAAGGCACATTCTGTACAGAAGAGACATCCAATTGCTTTGGTTTTAAGTACGGGAGCCACAAGGATCACAAGTTTACAATGCCATATCATGTCAATATATTAAAGTAGGGTTCTTGGGTTTCTTATCAAGAGCTTCCAAATGCCATAAATCGCAAATACTCTTCTGTAACGACATACAAGTTCTACATGGGACTGTTCAATGTTTTGCATTCATTGCTCGGAAATGAATGTCCAAAAAATGAATTAATTTCCTTACATATGCTTCTTAGATAGTGACAGTGGTCTTTGAGAAGTCAAGCATTGGTGATGTAAGTGCTGGATTAACAAGACCTCCTACCCAATATCATGGAAGCTCTGCTTTGCAATTACTAGAAATTCTGGCTGATTAGAAGCTAGCTAGAGGAGAGCCAAGCTTCTGAATGGAGAGCTGTGGAAGCAGATGATAGAGAAGGATGGGGATAAAGCTGATTTCAAAGACCTCATTCTCGTTTCAACAATTAAAAGTGAATTTAACAAATGGACTCGGATTCAATAGAGTTATTACAATTGCACTGGATCCTGAGCTCGGTAGAAAAAGCTAACTGAAAATTACCCAAAACTCAAATAGATTCACAGATTCACAAGAAAAATTTGCAGACAGGATAAGGAAATCCACATTTTCAAACAAGCTGAACATGTATCACAAACAGTGAAATCAATGGAATCTTGAAGATTCACGCACATTTCTTGGGCTCTTGTTGGAGTTGAGAGAAGAGCTGCCAGTTGTGGATTTTTGCAAAAAAAATCAGAACTAAAGAAACCATTGGTTCCAGTTATTTCAGAAACCTCAAGAACCAACGATTCTCATCAAAGAACCAGTAAAAACGCCCGAAGCTTTTATAGGCGATTGTTTGATTTTTCCAAAAAAATTGTATAAGGCAGCGCATTACCAATGTAATAAACGAGAATTTAATGACCAGGAACAGAATTTCCAAAGGGGGTGGGCCCTGGCACTGTATGAAGGGCCCATTCCCAAGGTTATTACTGTGATTATTTATCAGGCTCCCTTTTGATTTCTGAGAACCACAGTTATGAACCCTAAGAATTGCCCTGATACCCATGGTTATACATCAAAACTGGATCTTTCGTTTTGTTTGAGAGCCGCGGTAATGATTGAACCTGTTTTTTTGGAGGCGAATTTTCACCACTTGATGACAGAAACAATCTAGGGTAGAACTGCCCATCACCGATCATTACCTTATCAGCAAACACTTTTTCAAATCTTCATCATCTGCGCTTCATTTTGAGTGATTTAAAATGTTGTGTGAGCGTTACCTCACGTTCTAGAAATTGTTTTTGAAGTAGAAGTGAAAAAATGAGTATTGAGAAAATAACAAGAAAAGAAAAAAGCTTTCCAACTTACACAATGTTTTTTTTTCCCCTTCTCTTTGGACCTCTCTAACGTTCAAAACTTGTAACTTTCTCATTATTTTTTTCATTTTAAACAACTTAAAGTAATGTAAGAGTGCCACCTTTAGTTCTACAAATCATCTTTGATCTTTAATATCAACAGAATAACATACAAAGAATTTTTTGGGTGTTCAGGAACCAGCTTTGTATTGTTTTATGTTTTGATTTTTTTTTAAAGTCCAACTGGACACTTTTTGGGTTGAAATGTGTACAGGTTTCCAAAGCAGGTTTGAAATGATACTAAAATGCCTCTATTTTTTTTTTGAGGTTTTTTGTCCTCCTTCATGATACGGATCCTTTAAGACTTTTTGCATTTACTTTGTTCTTTTAAAGTTGCATAGTTCTTGGTGTCTCTACTTTGTGGGGCCATAACTTTCTCATTATTAAATCGTTTTTACAAATTTTAATGCGTCAGATGTGCCAAGAAGAGACGTTCATCTTTTGTTTGCACACCAGTAACAAGAGCCCTCCCCTTGGATATGGCCTAGCCTGAGCACTTAAGTGTTCAATCATCGACCATTTGACCTAGTCCCCACTCAAATGAAGGAAAAAATGTGTCAAAAGTTACCAGATTTTGAGGAAGAAATTTCTGAAATGGCAATACTGTAGTACCTTTCCAGGTTCAGCACTGAGGTGCTGAATAATTCATTTAATTTTCAATTCTTAATTCAATAGTTAGAATTTGAATTCTGAAATTTCGCACTCTGTATTAAATTTATTATAACCAAATGCATATATTGAATCTGGTTAATTGTCAATAGCTTAATGCTGAAATCTCTACTCACAAGAAGTTCAGGGATCAACCTTTGTTGACTGCATGAATCTTTTAAATTTTCGTCATAATAACTATTAATATCCAAAAGATTCCGCAAATTAAAAAATTATTTAATTTATGCCAAACCTGAAAAGGTACTATGGTCTTTAGACAATAGGTTCTAACAGGTGGCCAAAATATAGCAGGATTCTTAAAATTTTCTACTTTCATCTCTGACCTATAGCCAAATTTGGCTAATTCCCCTTGTGGATGATGGACAGTATGGCTACGTCACAAATTTTCTTTTTCAAAAACCCTGGTTATGAACCCTGAGAACCGCCCTGAGAATCGGGAAAACCTGTTCTGTTTCGGGGCTGCTGTTGCAGAACGGAGAAGAAAGGAAAGGGGCAGAAGGAGTCAATAAGGTGTCGAGCTTGTCGTCGTGCGCAGCAGTCGCGCAAGCAAGCAAGCTTCGGATGCAAAAGCTTGGCTAGCTTGTGCACAGGATTTGCACGCGATTTGTCTCAGTGATTCATTCATAAATGGCTGGCATTTCATTAGCCACGGCGTCTTTCAGTATCTCCAATTCTTTGTCGTTGGGGAAAGAGTTTCTAGGCTGTAGAGTGCAGGCGACCAGCAGCAGCAGCGGTGCTGTCGTTGTCAAGCTCGGGAAGGGGAAGAAAGACTGGGTGCCTACTACAGTAATAGCAGCTGCTGCGGCAACAGTTGCTTTTGAGAGCGACACACCGGAGCTGCGCAGCACGGTGCCGCGGTTGAGAGGATTATATGAGCAGAAAGTAGTGCCGTCGCTGAAGGAGGAGTTCAAGTACAGTAATGTCTTTGAGGTGTGCAGGGTATCTGTGTCTCAATCTCTTGCATGCATGTTTTGAGAATCAATCAATGCTCTTTGTTTTGTGCCTCTTGGGTTTAGGGTTTTCTCATGGGTGCTTTTTGGGTCATGTGGTAGATACCACGAGTGGAGAAAGTGGTGGTCAATTGTGGGATAGGGGAAGCCTCTCAGAATGCAAAGACTCTGGAATCTACAATCCGAGACATCGCACTGATTACAGGCCAAAAGGCAGTAGTCACTCGCTCCAGGAAGGCCATAGCTGGCTTTAAGCTGCGACAAGGGGTGCCTGTGGGAGTCTGTCTCACACTGCGTGGGGAGGTACTTCCACCAGCTTCCTCTTTCCAGAATTTAATTGCTTTTTCCAATTCCTGCCCAATTATACAGCACTGGAACAATTTACTGTGTGGGTCAGCCTCAAACAAATTCTTGCAGTATTGCCTGTTTTATGGGCATGCTCCCTAACGCACATCTGAGACATGTGAACAGCAACTCATAGAAGAATGAATTTCCTTACCTCATTGACACCAATTCCTGAGAAAAATTTTGGTGTCTCCGAGGTGAGGCAGAAGGAGGTTGGTTCTGAGTAATCCCCAGTAATTCAGCTTTTGTGAAAATTTTAATATTGCACAACACAGGACTATGTTGCCTTGGCATAGTTGACTTCATTTTATTTCTCAAGAGCATGTGAACTCAATGGTCAAAACCATATTTTTGTGTTGAAAGCTATGAGGTAAGAAACAAAGAAAACATAGATTATGATGGATACCAAAGCAATCTCTCTGAAAGAATCTGTTTGATGCCAATGACAGAAGTTGGATTCTTAGATATAAAAGTGAAATGCCAAACCTGCCTTTGAATGTCGCCCTTGGCACAATTGACTTTATTTTATTTCTCAAGAGGATGTGAAGATAGTTTTAAAAAACCATACTTCTGTGTTGAAAATGAGCAAAAGCAGATTATGATGGATACCAAAGTGAGAACAGAAAGTACAATGTCATGTCAAAGTTGAATGGTAGGCAAGTCATGGTGGGTGGCACAATCCACATTGTGCATCAAGAGTAGACCAACATTTTGTTCCATGGTTTTTGGAGGACTGACTTATCTCATGCCAAATATGTCTTTGCAACCTTCCGACAAATTGTTTGTACATTCTTCTCCTTTGATCCAGATATCAGTGTTGGTAACTAGGCTCCATATCTTATATACTGTGCAATGAATGGCCTTCTTCTTGATTACTCTGGAATGCCCCAAGCATACCAAAAGGAATTGGTTAAGGGGTGATGTTCCTTAGTATGTGGCTGAAGTCTTTTACATCAGTCTTTTGACTGCACATGGGGTTATGATATTTGTAACTAGGGTAGGGTTGAGGATGTGGCGATGTTCCCTAGTATGTGGTCATTTACGTTAGTTTTTTGACTGAGAGTTGATTGCTGAATGATGCAGGTCATGTACTCATTTCTGGACAGGCTGATGAACTTGGCACTCCCTAGAACAAGGGATTTCCAAGGAGTGAACCCCTACAGTTTTGATGGGAGGGGAAACTACACACTAGGTTTGCCTGAGCAGAGTGTGTTCCCAGAAATTCGGTTTGAGAACATTGACAAGGAAAGGGGCATGGACATCTGCATTATTACCTCAGCCAAGAATGACTTGGAAAGCTTAAAGCTACTCTCTTTGATGGGCATGCCATTCCGAGAAGCTGGTGGTGGAAGGACATCTGCTTCTGCAGCAAAGAAGAAAACCAGAGTGACATTCAGGGGCAAGTCAAAGCGAAGGTAGATATTATCTCGGCTTTTGCTGAATTTTTAAGATGGCAAAGTCTCAAACTGATCCAATCTTGTTCATCCATAAAAGAAAATATAAATTTGTGCCCTCTTAGAAGAGGAAAACAAAAAGACATGGAAGTTTGTATTTCTGAACCATGTGATTCACAAGCAAATTTCAAATCTGTAAATAAATTTGTTTTTGCTTAACTGCCAGTTCTAGATATATCATGCAATATTGTTCACAAACCGCCCATTCATTAAGCATTAAACTAAGTATCCACAGGTATTGGTCACAATTGCCTTCCATAAATAATTCATAATCAGTGTTGCCAGACTTCATAACCCTATACAGTGAATTTTATTTTTCAATTTGGTTTTGTAGCCACTATGCTGATTAGACATTAGATGATTTGGCCAAATTTGACTCTAAACAAAAGATGAAAGTAAAAACACTTAAGCATTCAACTACATTGGTGACCACCTACCTGAACCTGAGATAGAGTCTAGCAATTTTATTTTATTTTATTTTTTGGAAATTTGCTGATTAGAAAACCCCATAAAACACTTACCTGGTATTCAAGTGTACATTGGATGGGAAAATAGCAGATGCCTACTACCTATGTGTGTAAAGCCACTAGCTTATGATAATCTACGTTCTGAAATATACCATAGGCTAGGTAAGGTTATAATAGCTTCATTTATGCTTCATGTTGAAATGTGAACCTCAGTCTAGGCATAGTGGGTAGGAATTGAGTGTATCCCCATATCATCAAGCTCTACTAGTAAATCACAGAGCTCTCAAGATCATGGTCTAGTATGGTGTTAGAAAACAACAAAAGATTCTTGGTAGTAGAAAATATTTACATTGATGTGAGATAGTGGTTTTGAATTGCAGATAGCAGAAATTTTTTGGTACCAATAAGGTATCAATTATGAATAGGTGATCACTGTGACTTGCAAACTGAAATGTGATATAAAATGGTATGTCAATGCCTCCACTGCTCATATATGAACCTGGATCCTAGTACCTATTGATTTTTCTGAACTTGCAATGTTCTTTTGCATGTTTTTTCCCCGGAACACAACAAAGTTACTGAGCATAATTGAAAGCAACTTGGAATGGAACATGAAAGATCACAATGAACAAGGAATGTTGAAATCAAAGAATTCATCCCCCCAAAAAAAACAAAACAAAAAAGATGTTGTCCATGCTAAATGAAGCACTCAATTAACATGTAACACCTATCCTAAACCTTTGATATCCGCTTGCTAATACCTGTGGACACAAGAGAGCCCTGCAAGGAGATACCTGGTTTGACACAGGAATGTGAACCCTAACCCTTGGCTGGTAGGATTTTGAGGGGGGCTTGAGGGAACACGATACCAAACCACACAGGCATGGGGGGTTTTAGAAAAATCTAATACTCTGCAGGTACTGCATGTTATACCTATGTCTATAGGGTGGCATCCACCCTCTTACATCACATATACCCAGGTCTATACCCATACATCACCTCAGTGCAGAGAACCAACACCCATCAGTGCACCACCCACTACATGCCCACAACGACTCAGTTCACTACCACCATGGTTAGCTAGGGAACTGGAACCCAACAGAAACCTGCTTCCTGACAACTCACCGTCCATCCATCCTTCATGTTGCGCTGGTGGGTGCTGGTTCACTCTGGCCCATCAGTAGTGGTTGAAAAAGCACTTAGTACCGATGATGAAACAAAGCTTTCAGGACTGTTGGAGAGAGACATGTCTGGCTCTACTACAAGGTGATGGTCCAAGCTCCAGCTGCAGTTTCAATCTCCATATTGATCTGCACCAACTCCAGCACAGGACTGATGGCAACCCAAGGTAACATGGGTCTATCCATCATTGAGCTCCAGGTACTTGATAGACACAGTATTGATTTACACCAACCTGAACTTTCATGTACTGAACTTTCTTTGGATTCCCAGACTTCGAAGTTGGAAGTCTTGCAAAGAGTTGTTGGTCAATAATGGCAAGTTGATAGATTAGGATCCAAAATTTGGTAATCAGAATACAATCATTTTTTACTCCAAATTCTGATCACCAAATTTGTGATAGTCTATATATAGGATGGTTGGTATACATCATTGTTGGTCAGTTATTTCAATTTCAATGACTGCTGGGTAGGTTTTTTTTTTCTAATTTTTTTCAGGGACCATGCAGGTTATTGATATCAAATTTTTATTTAGTGCTAGAGAAAGTTTTCAAATAACCGCTTGAGAATCACCAGTCATACACCAGTTAAAAGCTTTTTTTAAATTTTAAATGAATTTTTTTCTGTTCTTTATTTTTTATTGGTAAAGATTGATAATCTACATGGATGATAATCAGATCATCCAGGTAGGATATTCATTATGAATAGCTGGCTGGTAGGTTATTAATAAAAGGCTTGATAACTGGGTCAAAACCCATTTACTGGCCAACACTGGCATACACTATACACCTCCTCCTACATCACATTTGTGACAAACCACATTACATGAAGAAAATATGGTTCAGGAGAAGTCATTTGTGGGATGTTGTTATAGAGTTTCAAACTTGTCATATATCGTATATATTTCTGCAAGGGGCATATACCAAGGTAGTACTTCAAGTTGAGAATTAAATTGAGAATTTGTGGCATGAGATTTTTGGTGCATTAAACATACATTCTATGATCTAGTTGCCAAACACATTTCAAAACCAAAGGAAAAAAACATTCAACAATTCACTCACCAGACATCTTTTAAAACCCAAGAAATTAAAATGTAATCAATTATTACCTGCAAAAAATTCAAATTGATTTTTCATTGAAGGGGGTGTTTCAGATTTTTCACTCAAGTTTTTTTCTTCCCACAATTGTACACATATGTTCTTCACAATGTTGCATGCCTCTACTTTCACAAGATTCACAAAATCACAAAAATATAGCTTTACAAATATTATTCTTCACTTTTCAAGAGGCAAGACACAGGCTTACACATAGACCCGCTGACTAAGCCACAGGCTTACAAAAGCTCCAAATCAAGCTCATGTAAGAAAATTCAGTCGCATGCTAAAATTAATCTTTTATCAAATTATATATCAAGATTTCAGTCACATGTTAAATTTAGTCTTTTTTTGAATTATAGATCAAGGTTTCAGTGGCATGTTAAAATTAGTTTTTTTTATTGAATCATAAGTTGAGGTTTCAGTTGACTGTTAAAATTATCCTTTTTGTTGAATTAGAAATCATACCAGCTCTGCTAGTAAAAGCTGCTGGGTGTTACATACAGTTGATTTTATTTATTAGAAATGGGTCAGGCACATGAGGAAAAATCAGTGCCTTCACCCTATATAGTGTGTACATACAAATTAGTCACAGCCCAGAACATATCTGCTGAACTTAGAAATCTGCTTCATATTAATACCTTAGTTTTGTCTGATGATCAGATTCTGGTACTGCCAATAGAAACCACACCTATGACACAAGCAAACACTGGACAAATTACAGTGGGTTTATTGTTTTGAGTATAAGTGTAGATTGTTGGTCTACTGTACAAGTTAGTGTCTTTTTGCAAGAAGAAAGTCTATAAGAAGGCAAAGTCTAGTCTATAGTCATAATATTCATCAGCCGGTGATCTTTGTTGCCACAGAAGCTTCATCCTATAGTCCCAGGTTTTTAGGATCAGCAGGTTGCAAAGGGTTCATTGCTGTATCAAATCTGGTCACCTTTGCAGGATGGCAGAGATTAATCTGGTTGCCCACAGACAGCTGAGAGGGTTCATTCCTTTATCAAATCCAGTCACCCATGGACCACCCAGATCAAATCCAATCGCCATTGGATGGCAGAGATCAAATCCAGTTGCCCACAGACAGCTGAGAGGTTTCATTGCTTCATCAAATCCAGTCGCCCAGATCAAACCCAGTCACCTTTAGATGGCAGAGATCAAATCCAGTTGCCCACAGACAGCCAGGAGGTTGATGAATTTTATTGCAAGACAATAATGGCCACTCATTATTCACACAGTTAGCATGATTGTTATCTAGACCCTCAAACAGAATGTTAACCACCCAAAAGAAACATAGGACTCTGACTTGGGCAGCTGTAACATCAAACCTTCAAGAGAAAATCTCCAGAAAATTCGGCAACTTAGTAGGACTTCCATAGCAGTGGGTGGTGGCATCATAAGAGGATTCTGATCTTGCTGGTGTGGACGGCATTGAGTATGAAGGCTCGGACCTCCAGTCTGACTGCCCTAAATTCTCAGAATCATCACATGAAAAAGAAGAGTTATATGAAGAAGGTGGTGGACCGTAGTAGTAGGTACTAACAGAAGACCCATAAGCAGGTTGTTCATATGCAGAGGCTCTCAGGACTGAGGTTCCATAACTGGGTTGAAAGTAAGAAGGAGATTTGTGATGATGGTGGTGGAAGGAAGACTCATACACTGGGTCCAAGTATCCTTGAGATGGTTTTGCATAAGAGGAATAGGATGGTTCATATGAGGAGTAGGAGTTGTAATCAAATAAAGAACAGTCTCTGTAGCTTGCATGCTGCTGCTCCTCATAATCAGCACAAGACTTGGGATCATAAGAACTGGGAGTGTAAAAGGATGTGCGCAAAGAAGCATGGGGATAGGTGACATATGCTGATGTCTTCACTTCACTTGCTTCCTCTGGTGCTGGTGCAGCAGCCTCAGCAGGAGGAGCAGCAGCATCTTCTGCTGGAGCTGCAGGGGCCGGTTCTTCAGTAGGTATGGCAGCAGCTGCAACTGCTAATCTCTCCTTGCGCTCCTCTGAGAGCCATTCTGCAAACCTGTCCAGTAAATGCAGGTAGTTAGTTATATGTAGCTTATTGAGACTTTTATTTTTCTCTTCAGTTTAAAAATTTTCAAAAAAAAAAGAAACGACACACAGATGTTAGGACAACTCTGCCACTGCTCAGTATGTGACCCTGCAAATTAACATTGGATGAAGAAAAGTCAAATCATGCTGGTTTGGCTCGGCAAAATGGTTTTGGCCCAGCATTTTTTCACATTTTGCTGAGACTGGTAAAAGGCACCACAAAGCCTAACACCTACTAGAGAAAAGAGTAATAAATATGATCTAACTGCTGTTCCCTGTTTCTAATTGGCCAATCACAATGATTGGTGCAGTTGGTTTGCTATTAGTAGTCTCCCACCTATTTGCAGTCCCAGTTTTAGTTTTATGGGTGGGGTTGGAAAAAAGTAAATAACTAAACTTGGACGTGACAAATATTTTTTCAGGGTCACATACTGAGCACCACTGCAGATGCTCTCACTAGCATGACTCATGATAGTTTTTTATTTGACTCTTGACTTGGTGTGGGTAATATGAGAGCATCATACCTGTAAAGGGCTTCTCGGTTTGTTCCAGCATTTGAGATGGAGGTGAGCTTCCCAGTTTCAAAGTTGCGCTCCGAAACAGGCTCATCCAGTAGATGTTTTGCAAAGTTAATCAGTCTATATAAGCTAGCTGGGCTGGTTTCATCCACCCCTGCTACACGCCCCTTCAGATTATCCGACTGCAATTTTGAAACACAAACAAATTTAGTCTCATAATATCCAGTCTGTAAACACCCACCATTGCAATCTGAGGCTCCATCCACTTCACATGAATTCCTCAATCACAGATGGCAACCTGAAACCCAACTTGGCTACCATACCCAAATCAGCATGCAAATTTTTTGGGGTGTTTTTCATTAGCATTTCAACAAGAAAATCTGACAGCAGATCTTCAACATTTTTGCACCCAACACCTTCATTGAAAGACAAATAAAGACCACATAAAATGAAGACTATTTTGGATTTTGTCCAACACTACTGCTAGAACTGCTTTCACAGTATACTAATTATGTACCTGGATACGGAGGTAATTTGTGCCACAACTCTGAGACTGAAAGATGGTGGAGAGGTTGTAGTCCACCATATCTGCACTTGCATTGTACACCATGTCCACCAGAGGGGCATCACCCTTGTTGATAAGCCAGTCACGAACACCCCATTTGGAGATCTCCTTTGCACTATATCCTACAGTTTGCTGTCCTGTGCCGAGAGAGAGAACTAAGAGATCATTGTAATTCTGCACATTTTCCACAAGATTTAACAGTGGGTGGGTCATTAAGGTTAAAAAAAAGCAACCATTAGACACTAAAATGCTGTTGACCTAATGGGTAAAAACGCAAACCAGCAACCAAAATTTAGAGCTTCCTTCAAAGCACTGCTCTTAATGTTTCCAACAATCACGAGCAATCAACAGCACTGTAACTCCATGATTCCCTTGCAATCACACTTGGATCCATTCATCAGCCTAAAGGCACCTATAAAATATATCACATTTGATCCCAAGGAAATTGGTATACCTATGACTACAAGCAAAAGCATGATAAGAAAATAATGAAATTACTTTGGCAAGTAGGACCAAAACCCATCATAAAATTGTTGAACATTGAATGTTTCAAGTTAAATGATCAAAGATAAGGACACTATCAAACACTAGATCACAGTTTGTTCTCGAAGCATAAGCTGAGTCCTCAGAACAGAAGCTTAACCTTGTCACCCAAGTCATCCACCAATTCAAAGTACTAATGGATGTCAATAATCTGACCTTGACATTCTCTTGTTTCCAAAAGTTAGGGTGACATGGGCTTCTGAGATATGTGAGGATGTGGTGATGTTGCAAGATCTCTTGCATTGCCACAAATGGAGATCTAGGTACACATGAAGATTATAGTCAAGAATCACTAACCGTAAATGTCACTCTTCCAGCAGCTTTGCCACCAGATTGCACCTCCTTAATCGCCTGGGTGATTGCCACATATGTCTGCCATAATTTCCATGCCAAAAAGGACTTCTGAGCAAAGAATTGAAATTCCTCTGGTTCCAAAGAGAATGAGACTTGTCAAGTTCTTCCTATGTCTTCAGATAATCAAGCTTCTGGAAACAAACTTGAAGCATTCATTCACAACTGTTCAAAATCAATGAGTAGTAGGCTTGGGTGGCATCAAACTTTAGTCCAAAAATTCAGAAAAATCTTGTAAGGGAATGAAAGCATGGTAACGTAGAAAGGAAAAGTAATCTGCTCAAAATCCAGTCTAAAATGATCTACTAACTTTAGGGCCAGAATGTTGCTGGAGCACTTAGGGTTTGTCTGTCCTGATGAGAACTTGTGATCAGTCTGAGCTCTAAAAAGACACCCCCCCCAAAAAAAAAACCAAAACAAAACAAAAGATCAAAAACCACAAGTTACCGGATTGTTGACAGCAACACCTCCATCAATCAAGTTGAACTCCCGAGAGGCATCAGTGGTGGAGTTTGTGAGTTTGAAATGCACTGGTGGAAGATATGTGGGAGCTGCTGCTGTTGCCTGACATACCAGCTTCAAGGGTGCATTTTCTAGAGGATCAAGCCTTGCCTGCAAAATCAGAAAATGCACAGACAAAAACTTTCACAAAACAAATGAGTGCAAGCTGACTTTTGGATCATACAAAGAAGATGATCCTCACTGAAGGTTGACAATCTTCTTCCCAAATATTAGATCTGACTGTGTCAATGTGGTCATGATGAGACATTGAAATCAGATGCTGATGATCAAAAGCAAACAATGTTATTATCAAGCTAGAAACTCAAAGAAGAATATGAACTTTAAAGGGGCAAAAAACAAGCAGCATGGGGATGAGGGTCCAAGCCCTGGGAGAAATTCAAAGATTGTGTTACAACAAACACCCACCCTCCAGGAGGAGAAGAACACAGGCTGCTGCAGTTTGGTGTCAAAAGCAGGAATGACAACTGATGTGAGAGCTGTGCTCAAGTGCGGTTCGCCTGGAAAGTATTTGTTGAGAATTCTCTCCAGACCACTTGATTTGTATTTTGGACCATTGAGAGCTCTGAAGTTGAGACGACTTTCACTGAATGGTCCTCTGTGAATAATATTATTTGCACAAAACAAAGCCCACATATAAAATGTTTAGCTGATTCTGAATGATCCATCCCACAAGTGTTTCTTCTGGATCATTTTCTTGATCAAGAGCAGCTTCATGTCATATCATCAGGTCCCATAGGTGAAAGAAGTCTAGCTGTGGGTCATCAGTTTCTGCAAGCAATCTCTTGGTCCTTTAGCACTGGCATAAGATAGAAACGTGGGAGGGAGAAAAGCTAGCTAGAAGAGGGAGTGATGATGATCAGTAGTAGAATTAGTTACCCTGTATGGGGGAAGATTTGAGCTGAATACCAAAGGTAGAACTGAACCACGTCCTTTGCGGTGCACACAGGCTTCTGCTTGTCGCTGTCTTCCACAGGTGTAGTTAGCATGGATGTAATCAAACCCCCTGTGCTGGTGCCTGCTATCAGGTCGAAGTAGTCCACCAACCTAACCTCTGGCCCGTCCAACCTCTGCAAAATGCACCCACAGATGATCATGAGAACTGGGACCCTGCTGGATCCTAAGACCTTGGGTGCTGCATTCAGAGTCTTAGAAGGAGCCAAGGGTAGGGTGCCAAGCTGATAAAATGTCAATAGTATAATTATGTGTCATTCATGTGTTGGTCTATAACCCAAAGTTTGTGCTATTCATGTGTTGGTCTATTATCCCAAATTTTATTCAGTTAAGAGATCATGACTAGTTATGGTTTAATCATACCTGCAGTTTGCCCTCGAGCTCTGCGAGAATGGTAGCGGGGATGAGGCCACGCACTCCACCCCCATCGATACTGAGAATTGTTAGCCTCTTTCCTCTGTTCCCCTTGGGCTGCTCTACCATAAAATCGGTCGGCATTCTTCCGCCCCTTTCTGCTGCTGCTGCTCCTCCTCCTCTTTCCACAGAAACAACCAGGCCGAGTCTAAGGATCAAAAGATGATCAGCAAAGAGAATAAAAACCCGAAGTGCAAAGAATCGACGAGACCAGATATCCAAGGCAGCGATCGAGCTGTAGAAGAAGAAGCTGTGCAGGAGCAGCTGGTGGAAAGCAGATCACTAGTGCAGCCAGGCGAGTGCAGTCGAGTGCGTGCAGCGAGCAGGTGTAAGCCTATTTGAACAAACTTATGTACGAGGTTCATAGAGCCTAGAAAGATTTTATAATGTAACAGTTGCAGTCTAGAGGCTTCTTCTTGAGTGAACTATGTTTTTCTTGGTCCTGTAGATCACCACCGCCAAATGCTGTGTGCCTACAAACTTGGCTAGAAATTAAACAGTCAGGCCCAGGGCTTTTTTTTTTTAACCAATTTTGTAATATCGAAAAATGGGCGAATTTTTCCCCCAAAATTCAGCAAAAATTGGTCGAATTTTCACTAGAAAACCAAAAACTTCCGAATTGTTTTGTCAAAAACAAAGACATAATTTATTGGAAATAAAAGCACTGGTCAGGATGGCTACATGTGGGGGTGCCAATGTTTTTTGGGAGGGGCGGGGAGCCGGGGGTGTTTCTTAACCTGAAAAATCTGATTTTGACCCATTTAAGGTTTTTTGTGAAAAATAATCCTAATTCGCCAGATTTCTACAACAGGTTCCAACAAGTAGCCAAAATATGAAAAGGATTCTTAAACTTTTCCTCTTTCATACCCGATTTATAACCAAATTTGGCTAAATTTTCTTTGTGGATGATCGCCAATTTCGCTACAACTCAAAATCGAAAAACAGAAAAAGCAAACTGATCAGGGCGAGGCTTATTTATTGTGCGAATTTTCGCACTGTGGCGACAAAAAAATTTGGAAATTTTCGGTTTTTTGCGTAAATTCGAAAAAAATGAAGATTATCATCGTGCCAGCAACCGCGAAACCGCATGCAAGTTTCCTCGCACGACCGTGCGCGCACCCCAGCAAATCGTCAGAACTTTCTGATCTGCTGCTGCGGCTGCTTCCCACTGCGACGCACTCATGCATTCTGCAACAATTCTGTGCTCTCTCTTTCGCCCAGGCTGTGCCCCCGTACTCCTCTCATCTGCCCCAGACAGACGCGCCATACAACGTCCATTCTAACCCCCCTTCTTCTTCTTCTTTCCAGTTTAAGAATGCACATCGGGTTAGATGTGTGGACAAAGAAGATGAAAATCCTTCCCCCAATTTCCTCAAATATGCCGTTCACTCAGATTTATAGTAATCAGGGGCTTTTTTTTTCAATTTTATAGTTTTGAAAGTTTTGTGAATTTCTCCAAATTTTTAGCAATTTTCTTTGAATTTACAATGAAAAGAGATTCCAATTTCTTTGTCATCACAGTGAGAAAACTTCCCCCCAAACAAAAGCAATGCTAACACCAATCATATTTAATGATATCAATATGAACAAACAAGCTGGGTAATTTTCAGTGTTGGGCGGTCCTCTCTTTTTTATGAGAATCACCAATTTCGATTTTTTTCAACACTTGAGAGAATTGACCCAGTTCTTTTTTTCTTAAATTAGACTTATGAGAATCGATCAGGGGTTTTTTTTTTTTAATTGTGATCAAATCAATTTTCAAATAGGGTGGTTCTCACAAATGTGATACCAGTCAGTTTTCATATCTAATTTACACAATTCAAATCAAATTTTTTTACTCAATTTTTTTTTACAAAACAACACCAACAATGCAATAGGGCAACACAAGGAACATGGCGATGCAACATCAACAATGTAATAAACGAGACAAAACCAAAAACCCAACAAAACATGACTAACAAAACGATAAGACAAAACCAACAATGAGATAACAAAATAATAACCAAGCAACGCAACAACAAAACAACACCAATAATGTAATGGGGCAACAACCAAGCAACATGACAAAATAAAGCAACAAGTACCATGACAAAGCATCAACCAAACAACCCAAAGGAAAAGCAAGCAATGTGCACTATAAAAAATAAATGTTTTGTAATTAAGCTTGCAACTAGGTCTTAATTGCGATTTTGAATTGCAACAACCATTTGCACCTTAATATATTTTTACAACTTGAATGTTATTGAACGAGTTATGAGACTTAGAATGACACAACTCACCATATATGAAACTATATACATATGTAATTCATGCAACTATTGTGTCATTATGTTACAATTATTGTGCAACTACATAAACAACAATGTGTTGAAATGACACTGATGTGTTGACAAATCATTAATGGACTTGTGAAAATTTTAAATTTATTTTAAAAGTTTAATAATCTTATTAACTTAATTTATATTATTTAACTTAGTGCTAATAAAATGTTAACATGTGACATTTAGATCAATAAGTAAGTAGGCTTAAGGTATATGAGCATTATCTTTTAAGTGACATAAATACATCATTTAGGATAATCTTATTTTATTTTGGGTTTAACCTTTAAAGCCAAACCTTCTTTTATTGTTTCATTCCAAATGTCACTTTTTTTTTAATATTCTTAGTGCATCTAATTATATATTTTACAAACTTCAAAGGTATAACAAACAGTATGGGATTAAAAATTAATTACATCTTAGTTATAACTCATTTGCAATAATTACGAGACAAGCCAATGAGCAAACACTTAAGCTTTTAGAAAACTTTAAATTTGAGTAAATTATTCCTTTGCTTGTCAAATGCAAAAGGTTTTTTTAGACCTTGACTTAGCACACCCATAGCCATTTAGATTATTCAAAAAAACACACAAAATGAAAAAATATGGTTGTCAAAAGTAGTGGGGTCAATGTTTGGTCATCGACTTCATTCACATTTTAACATTTAACACATTCGCCTTTTTCATGGCTTTTCTCTATTGTTTTTTTACCTTTAAAACTCAAATAGATAATATAAATTTTAACTTGGTGCACCCATAGCACTTTAGATCATAGAAAACAAACAAGGAAGACATGAAATTTTTAAATAAATGATCATTTTTATAAAAAAACACAATATGTGAATTTGACATGTTGTGTTTCTTTTATGTTGTTCTTTTGCTTTTGAAGTTGTAACACATAAAGCTTACCTTGGCATTCCCATGATGTCTTACATCACATTTGAAATAAACCACAAACAATAAATATCCCAAAAAATTTAATAATTGGCTACTGATCAATGATGGGTAGTTCTACCTTAACATAATCTATCTACTAGGTATAATGATAATTTTAAATAATTAATGAGTAATAATTTATCAATTATTAATTTGGAATCAAAATATTAATGTATAATCAAAATCATACTAATATTTATATTAAATAATACCCAAGGTTAACTATTATTTTTTAATTACATTAAGTTAGGTTATAAAAACTTAGCCTATTTATATTAAAAATAACATTATTATTATTATTATTATTGTAGTTAGTAGTTGGGTAATTGCATAAAAATCCAATATAGTAATTGTAAAATAGTTGCAAAGAAGTTGTTAATGAGTGTTTCATTTATTCCAATTGTATTATAGATGTTGTATGTGACTCTTGTGTAACTTGCTAGCAAAGTCAAACATGGTTGACCCAAATTGTATAATGCATACATTCATCTATGTAGAGATCCATCTTGGGTATAATATGAAATTACAATAAAACTTCACAAATTTCTAACGTGCCATTTTATTTTTTTAATTTCATATTTCCATAGGATAGTTACAACTTAATTACACATTAGTTTTTTCAAAGCTTTAGTTTTAAAGTAATGAAGTTTCAACAAACACAATTTCTCATAGTTCCAATATTGGAATAATGACCAAACAAGATGAAGGAGGACTAATTAGCAAAAGGGAATAATCACCAGCAACTTGAAGGAATAGCCATTATCAACACAAACCAACCAACAATGCAATAAAACACCAACCAATAACACAATGAAACAACTAGCAATGTAATAGAATTTTTATATGTTCCACCTCCCAATGCTTCCCACCTCCTTCTCCCTAAACTAACTTAAGTTAGAACTTAATTAACCTAAACTCATCCTAATTTGTTTTAATTATCACCTTAAGAATCAAATTTTCATTCTTTCATAAAATAAACTTGATTTTCAAAAAAAATTAAAAACAAAATAAATGGTTCTCAACAACCTAGTTCTCATTTGGGTGAAAAATATCAATTCAATTCTCAAACTAGTTATCACCAAATGTGATACAAGCCAATTTTCAATCTGAAAACTAAGTTGAAAATCAAAGGTCCTAGTGAAAACTACCAAACATGAATAATTTTGTCCTCCAAAGAAAGGTCAAAAACAAAGAGACATCGTATTAGCTAAAATCATGATAAAATAAACATTAAAAACTTATCCTTTGCAAGTAAAAAACATGATAAAATAAATAGAAAAAATTTATCCAAGTTTGTGCAATTTAATCACATGCTTGACATGCTTTTATAAGATTCTACCTGAATCATAATACCGTTCATCCATACAAGCATAGAAATTTGTTAATTTTGCATTACAACTTTTTTAAAATGTTGCATGAACTAAAAGCATGATAAAATAAGCAGAAAAAGTTGTCCTAAATCTGATCATTATATGACATGCATGAGATTTTACATCATATCACACTCATATATTGCACACACACATTGGTTAATTGTAGATTAGAAAGAAAGAAGGCATGTCGCATCAACTAAAAGCATGATAAGGAAATAGAAAAAACTATCGTATGCAAACTAATCTATGACACATGCATTCAATTTACCTCAATCAACCTAGATATCAACACATGAACATGCATTGGTTAATTGTACACCAAAAAGCAAAAAGAGATGTCATATCAATTAAAAACATGACCAAGTAAACCAAAAATATTATCATTTAGAACACTTGCAATGTAATTTCATATGACATGTGTAAGATTTTACCTTCATCATAGGTCAGTCATGCTATCCATATGAACACGTGCATTAGTTAATTGAGCACTAGAATGAAAAAAGAGCTCAATTCTCTAGGAGGGAAAAACGCTCCCTTAAGTTGTCCTTAGGCAATACTTAGGTCACTGCTTAAGGCTGATGTGACAAATTGGTAATGTAAACATTGCTTGAAAACTGAGTTTAAGCACTTAAGTGTTACACTGTAAATAAAAAGTGTTTTGAATATCTTAAGTTCATGTATTCATTCCAAATTTAATCAAATAATAGATTGATGTATTAGAAACATTGTTGTTTACATATACCAAACAATTTCAACATTAATGTAATTTACCACTTTAAAGTTCAGTGTAAAATTAAGTACTTATCATAGGATTGTTGACTCTTAATATATAAAAATTGCGTGGTCCATATTTTGGATCTCTTTAAAAACTGATAAAATAAACCAATTTTTTATATCATTTATATGCTATAAGCATATGACATGCACATAAGATTTTATCAAGACTTAATCATACCAAATTCACATGAACACACATTGGTTAATAATCAAGGAATAAAAAGAAAGTAAAGTATTGAATCGATTAAAAGCATTCCATCAAGTAAAGACAAATTTGTATTTTGTGCTTTAATCATATGGCATGCATGAGATATTTTTACATTAAAAAAAATCATGTTTTTTCGACATTTTAAAATTTTAGTATTTGAAGTTATGAGGGAATGATATAGATGCAAATGAACATGGTAAGGTCACGTGATAAAATTATCATTTTTTCAACAAATAATGTGTACTTAGCATATTAAAAATGTTAAGAATGATCTTTCACTTCACATTCCTTCACATTTTATTATTACTTCACTTATTCATACTACTTCACGTATTATCCTAGTAATTAAACTTACTAACAACTAATACTAGTAATATCAAAGCCTTATGATGAGGACATTTCAAAAACAAGGGACCTAGGATGAGACCCTAGATGAGACCCTAGATGGACTTGGAAATGTCCCCCACCTATGGCCTTTACCAACTGTAAAGCACATGGCAAATGTTATCATGAAGCTAAACATCCATAGATCACTTTACATAGGAGGGGGAGGGTCCTTATGCGTACTCAATAGGAGTGGGAGTCAAACTCCACCTACTTATGGGCATAAGATGAGTAGGTGGATGATCACTCCCACTCCTAAGAAATAGTTGAAATAGTTATAATATCCCTTCTCTTTTCTATTCTTGAAGTAGAATTCATGGATATAAGCTGTCCTCCAAATACACCAGGAGATTTCTCCAATGATGTGTGTGTGTAATCAGGGTTGGTATCAGGTCAAGGTTTATGCTGAATTGGTGTGAAGAGGGGACCCACCCAAAGACTCTGTTTGTTCAGTGGTTCATTTGTCAAAAGCACCTCTGATCATCACCTTCTTTTGGACAATGTTTTTGTCACAATTGAATTGAACCCAGGCGGCCAGGTTTTTATTAATAGTAATTGTTACCATCTTCACAAACTCGCAATCCTGAATCATACTCATTAGTACTTACAGAGTATGCTTTCTTCCACACATCCATGTGTAGTTTGGCATAGTCATCTTACGAGCACCAAACTTGTTTTGTTTTTGCTCAACTTTTCAACCACATATATATAGTGATCCCTTTCAGCTATGCATAATAATTATTTGAGAGGGAGACAGAGTCGGTGGGACCATGCAATAAGGTATACAAGAAAAAAGCCACAACATTATGATGAGGCAGAAGGAATCCCTGCAGAAATGTCCCTCCTATGCCCACTGTCAGTTTCTTCCTAATAGTCCAGGTGGGAAAGAAAGGATTAGTAAGCTCAGGCAGCTCTCTTTATAGAAAATTTCTATGACAACACTTCTTTTGGTTTGCTCTTCAAGTGAGGGATGATGCAAACAAATAACTTTCTCATTTAGCCCCACATTTTCTGGAACTTTCATTACACTGTACTCTGAACCAGTGTTTTTGTTGTGATGAATTCTCACTTTTTGTCGACTTGAAAAATATGATTTTGACAAATTCAAAGGATTTTTGTGAAATGAAAGGAATGCCCCTAATTCACCAGATCTTCAAAAACAAATTTTAATTGCCAGATTTTTGCAACAGGTTCTCTAGCAGGTAGCCAAAATATCAAAGGATTGTTAAATTTGTCTACTTTCATATGTGCTCTATAGCGAAATTTGGTTAAATCTTCTTGTGGCCAATCACCAGTTTGATTACATCACAATTTTTCTAAAAGAAACCCTACTGTGAATTGTGAGTTCACGTTTTGGGAACTTTATGAAAATTTTCCATATTTTTGGGGAACTTTGCTGGAAGATTTCCTATTTGAACTCTGTTGCTGGTTTGAAATTGTCATAAGCAGCAAAAAAAACTTTAGTGAATTTTCACCTTGTGGTAACAGAAAGTTTTGGAGGTTTTTGGGGGAAAAAATAGCGAAATTTCCAACAAATTTGCTAAATTTTGGGAAATTTGTGCCAAACCTTCAAAACCACAAATTTGAGGGGGAAAAAACCCTGGTCATAAAGGGGGGCAGACAACCATTGTGGCTTTTGTTTCCTCCTACAACATGCAGACAGTAAGTGGGAAGAAAAGAACGTGGAATCAGCTTCATGCACTTTATTAGAGGACTTGTTTGCAATAAGCCAGCCAGAGAAGGAAGAAAATTTCAACTCATGCCAAAAGGCACTATTATATTTTATTTAAATAATAATAAATCCTGTGTTTGTCTGTTGGAGGCTTTGTATTCTTACCTCTCTCACTACCAATCTCCCTTTTTTGTTTAGAAGCGCCTGCAATTATTGATTCTTCAATGTCATGCATCTCTTAAAGCTCTAAGATGATTAAACAAACACAACCCTTCAGTTCCTAGATGAACATTGTTAAATCACTTTTTTTGAGCAATGTTCTTGCACACAACTACCTACCAATCTCCCTTTTTTGTTTACAAGCACCTGCAATTATTGACTCTTCAATTCTCATGCATCTCTTAAAGCTTCAAGATGATTAAACAAACACAACCTTCAGTTCCTAGATGAACATCATTGAATCACTTTTTTTGAGCAATGTTCTTGCACACACTACCTACAGCTTAGTAGGCAATAGAGCACACATTACTGTGAGATCAAATTATAACAAGCACTTGGTCAATAATGGTGTTATGACTCTGCCCTTACCGCAATTTCAAACTTAAATCTCACTTAGTGTTGGTGGGACATAGTGTGATTCATATTAATTAGTTCGTGGGTGCGATGACACTTTTTTTCTTTTTTTTCTTTTTTTTGGGGAATGAGTCACAGGGTTTTGGAAATTTGGGCAAACCATATGGGATAAATCTGAGGTGCTATTGGGAACGTATTCGGGGAACAGCTTGAGAACTTGAGGAACCTCATGAGAACATGATAAAAGCACATTGGGAACAAGGGAAGAAAAACAAAAGAATCCCTCCTCAACCCTCCCCCCCCTGCCCCCAAAGAAAGAAATTTGGACCCTCTCATGAGTGCATGCTGAGCCTTCTCATTGGTTACATGAAACTTTTATTTCGAAAACTTTTTGTCACCATTTTTGGCTTGGGCTAATGGCAAGGTCACAAACTGTGGGACATAGTATGTAAAACTTTTCATATGTGTTTTTTTTGTTTTGGGGCTGGGGGGGGGGGACCTTGAAAAATATGATTTTAGCACATACAATGATTTTTTTTGAAAAGTATGGCCTAATTTGCCAGATTCTGAATTTTTAAAGAAAAATGCCAGATTTACATTAGGTTCCAACAAGTAGCAAAATATAAAAGAAATTTTTAATTTTGCTACTTTCATATTTGGTGTATAGCCAAATTTGGCTAAATCTTTTTGTGGATAATCACCAATTGGGCTACATTACAAAATTGAAAGAAAATAATAATACCAGGCTTCTCATCTGGATGCATGCATCACATTGTCATTCACAAACTGTGTCAAATTTGAGCCAAAAAAATTATGCCCAAATCCTACACCAATCTGTAGTCTATTTGAGCCAATAAGCAGCACATGCATTGCACGAAGACTACAAAAATGGATAAAATTATGACTTTTATCTCATTGATGTGTCATGAACCGGGCCTTTGTCATAAACGACTTATTCAACAACAACAAAAAGTTGAGATTTCCGCAATCTGACCAATTGTACTTTGAGTTTCAGTATGAAAGGTGCCAAGTGCGGGGGATAAAGGTAAACCATATGATGTGATGAGGGGAAGGACCCCAAGTCTTCCCTTGTGGGTTGATTAAAACTTTGAAAGCTCCAAACCCTTCTTTGGCTTTGGATTCTTTCTGGAACTATGGGAGAAAAAGTCTGATCCTGCCATGTGACAAAAGATTCTTCCTTATTAGTATAAAGCACCCAAAGAACACTGAGTGTGATCAATTTTGTAAATTTCCATAACATACGAACGGACGGACGCTAACTTATTTGTCCAGCCGTGCAAACAAAACAGGAATGCAAAAAAGCTGGCCTTCCAGAGATTCTCTCTGGAGGAAACACAATCAAAGTTCTTCACTCTGTGATCCTATTTTGGGCATCTCCATTTGTTCCAATATTTGTTTTGTGAAAGGCCAATCAAATTGGGCCCTTGTAACCTAAAGAAAAAAATAGTACTGCACTCCAGTCAGTACTTACCCAACAGAGGAGATATCATCCATCAACTGTAACACCATATGTAGCCAGCCAAACAAAACAGATGACAAGGTGACAATTGTCAGTGGTATTTCTTTGTCAATTTAGTGATGCAGCCAAAGTGATGATCATCCATAGAAGGAAGATTTAGCAAAATTTGGTTATAAACAAAATATGCAAGTAAAAGAAAGTTAAACTTCTATAATTTTTGGCTACCTGCTGGAACCACATGTACAAATGTACCACGTTGGGTCTAGTTTTAGCTAACCATAGTGTTGGTTAGCTCAGTTTCTGTTTTTACTACCTGCCTACTTTTATTCTGTAGCACTTAGCTGTGTAGAAACCAGTGTTGTGTGGTTCTTTGAATTTTCAAAGAACTGGCAGTTCTGGATAGTTGACCTTGAAAAAGTTTCATAATCAGCCGGTTCAGGTTCTTTCATTTCCTTTCATTTTAAGGAACCAGGCAATCAGTTTAGTGCCTCAAGAGCTGGTTCCTGTCGTTTTTTATTTCTGGATTTTAAGGAACCGGCCGGTTTCAGTGGTTTGGAATATGGGATGGCCAGTCTATATGCTAGGTTTTGGTCAAAACCTGGGCAGGTACTTGAAGCGGTTCCCACCAAAAACCCATGATCTGGTTGTAATCCGTTCATTGTTAAGTTTCAGCCTACGGGTATTAAAGTTGGATTTTTGAATTGAACAGACCAGTTACAGGAACCAGTTCTTAGGCGAAGATCTTGTCCAGCTCACTTCTTCCATTATCGAACTAGCCAAGGCTGATTCTTTAAGTTGGCAAGATAAGTATTTCAATTTTCCTCTGATAATCCATTTACAACCTACACTACCTTTGAAATCAACCATGTCATAATGATCAGGTTTATGGACAAAAACCAGCCATGGAGAAAAATCACAAATCCAAATTAGGAATGAGCAAGATTAAAAAAACCTTGGATTTGCCACCATTTTGATGAAGGGAGGCACATCTATAAAAATGAATATCGAAAAGTGTTGTTAGAAAGACGTGGGAATTCTTCCCACCCAACTTCATTTTGAAATTATCCATCAAGTTTTTTTTTGTCAACTCCAATTCTACCTCACATGCACCTACAAGATCAAAAGGCTTAAAACACCCAACCCTTGAGTCATTCAACCAATTTTTGCTAATCAAAATAAGTCAATCAAAATGATCAATTTCCAACCTACACTTCTAGAATGTGGTGAGGACTCCAACAATTGAAAATATTCATTCCATCTCAATTTGGCTCATATGATTCCCAACATCAACATTGTGACGTGCTTCTAAGCTCTTTGAAAGACCCAAGATGAATCTAAGGTAGTAAACAACGAAATTATTAGAAGCTCGTAGCACTCTCCCAACTCTCAGCACTAAAAGTGGGTAGAGGGGCATGTTGAAGCTCCAGGATGGGATTAGGAAGAGTGACAAGCTTCTAGTTAATCATTCAAATATGCATCAAACCAGCCAACAAGTTGATTAGATCACTTTCTAGAACACCTTTAATGCTAGGACAAGTCATAGATGACTTTGGACTCACAAGACTCACCACGGCCCAAACTCGAAAGAAGCCACCACCTTCCCCCATATAGTATTCTTTGTGCCTCTCCGCGATGCCTACATCCAAATGGTTTTTTGTCCCGAGACTCCCAAAGGGGAATCCTGAAACTGCTAAGGTTTAGACTCCCGCAACTTTGCGGGACTATAATTCTTTGCTCAGACCTTCGATTGGGATGAGGTCTGAAGCAAACGGTGTGTCACACTCCACCTGTTCGCACAGGGGTTGGGTCGATTCCGACTTTTTGTGTTCGGAAGTCAAATTGCTAGTTTGACTCTCGACCTTTCTTTTTGCCATAACTTGTGTTGTGATGTCCAAATGGGTCATACAAGCCCATTTTAGACATCTACATTTCAATAGCTTTTCAATGATATAAAGAACTCCCTAATGCAAGGTGTTTTGACCCTTGCAATTGTTTTCTGAAGTTTCGGGAGTCCTAGTGAACTCCCAAGTTCCCATTTGGGAGTGTGAATCTTCATCCTCACACTCTCTCAAGATTGGGGTTGCGACACATTGTATCAATGAAATGTGTCAAGATCCTGTGCCACAAGCTAAGCAAACACTTTTAAATTGTCTCTTATGGTCTGGAGTAAATTTTCATTTTCAAAATAAAAATGTTACATTTGAACCTGTTCATCACATACAAAAGGCATCAACATTTTGTAACATTGAATTAACAAAGGTGGCAACAATTACTCATCATATTAAGCAATCAATGCAAAAACAACTTCATGTTTTTTAGAACTAGTCACCAACCGTAAACTTTTAAACCTTGGATCCAACATTAAAGCTATCATATTGTGATTTATTTTTTTATAAAGACATGCAAAAATGAAATTTTGTAAAACTTCCAACACTTAATGCCTCATGCAAATTGAAAGTTTTATTAATTTTGTATCAAAGACAATCACCTTTGGGTCACACATGTGATCAAGGACAATCACATTAATAATCTCATCACGAAATTCATAGGTCTTGGTGATGACAAAATTAAGTGCATCCCCAAGCAACCAATGCCCACCACTCTAACACAAGTTCTTAAGATAGAAGATGACGCTACAAAACCACCAATTGTTGACTATTACATAATGCAATTGCAATCAAGTATATCAATACATCTTGGAACAATAAAACACAACTTGCAAACTTATAATCAATAACACATAACTAGTTTATAAAAAAAATAGGTGCATAAGGAAAGGACATGGATGTGCAACTAACCATTTAGATTCAAGCATCAAATAAATTCACCCTTGTAGAAAAAAATCCAACCATGGGAAAAAATCAACTAGTGATTTCCACCATGAATTGCAAGAGTTGTAAACTTTTGAAGGGTTGGATCATATACCTAGATTGCCAAACACTTGCCATCTTAACACCTAATAATGATTTCCAAGGTTTGCATATTACATATCAATAGAGTTAAAATCACCCATCAAAGAGCTCAAATTAACTATGTACAACCCACCACATAGTTCGAATCAACAAATCAGCCACACAAAGTTCAAATCAGTTGAAATCAGCCATGTACAAGCCACCACAAAGTTCAATTAAGCTTAAATCAACCACACAAAGATCAAATTATATCAAATCAGTGATGTGTAAGCCACCACACAGCCCAATTAAGCTCAAATTAGGCACCACAAAACTCAGCTAATTCACATAAAACTTAATTTATTTCAAATCAACCATGTACAAGCTCAACCCAAATTAACCACACAATGTTTAATTCACCCCAAATCAACCATGTAAAAGATCCAAAGAGCTCAAATCATGCACCACTGAACTCAATTCAACCCAAATCAGCCACAAAAAATTCAAGTCAGCTCTAATCAACCATGTAAAAACTCCAAAAGCTCAAATCAGTCATCACTAAGCTCAATTCAGCCCAAGTCAACCAAAAAAATTCAGTTCACTTCAAATCAGCCAACATTGAGTTCAATTCAGCCCAAATTAGCCACAAAGAACTCAATTCAGCTCAAATCAACCATGTAAAAAATCCAAAAAGCTCTAATCAATCACCATTTAGTTCATTCCAACCCCAAATTACACACTAAAAACTCATTTCAACTCAAATCAACCATGTAAAAAATCCAAAGAGCTAAAATCAACAAGCATGGATCTTAATTCAGTCCAAATCAAACCAAAAAACTCAATTCAACTCAAACCAATCATGTAGAAAATCCAAAATACTCAAATAAGCCATCACAAAGTTCAATCCAACATAAATTAGCAACTACAAAAGTTGCATGAAAAGAAATTAACGATGAAAAATCATGGGGAAACTAGCCAAGGAAACACCATAGAAAAAATTTCAACAATGAACAAAAACAAAAAGGAAAAAATTAGCCATGGAAAGAAACTAACTATGGAAAAATCTAGAAATTATCAAAGTGGAGCTTCCCTCTTCACCTCAAACTAATACTAATTTTCCCTTCATAATTGCAGAGCTAAATGGTATAATGGTGTTGAGCACCTAAATGTGATGCTCACACAACCTTGGTATGAACAATTGGTCCATCACCTCATAAAGTTCACAAAGCAATCTTTGCATGGATTGTTCCAAAGGATATTGGTATCTAAGGTGGAATTCTACAAGGTGATGTTAAAGACATTACTATCCCCACCAAAAAGAGGCAGGTGTTTTGAATAACATTGATGGGTAAACCTAGGTTGGTGTGAAGTGTGAAGATATTTCAAAGAAAGTTAAAGATGGCAACTAACAACAAAACCCTTGCATACAAAGTGCCTCAAAGATAATTGGAAATGACAACTAACAATAATATCCTTGGGTAGTTTGATCTTATACATATCTCATATCCCCCATCACCTCATGGAATCCTCCAAATTGAGGTTACTTTTGACATTGATGCTAATAGTATTATAAATGTCTATCATGAGGTATTTAGGGAGGAACAAGCTATCACAATCCAATCGTCATGAAGTTTGGTTAGAGACCACATCCTAAATATGGAACGAAATGTTGAACTTCATTCCCAAAAATATGTAAAAGTGGAAATAGGCGATTGATGTGAAAAATGAAATTGACATTAAACACCATGTTATAATTAATTGAGAAGAATTTGATTGAACATAATGAAAGACAAGCTTTGATGTCATTGATATCTAATGTTAGATGAAAAAAATTGATATTGGACACAAATCAACAATGTAAAAAAATAATAAAAAAATAAAAATAAAAATCCTTGGAAAAAATAATCAAACATAGAAATGCACCTAAATAGAGAAATTCACAAGGTTGTGGAAGTGCAATTTTGTACCCATGGAAAGCCACCTAGAAAATTAAAAAATTAACAACATTAAATAGTCACAAAATACTTTTGAAAAGAAAAGTAAGCATGGAAAAAAAAAACTCAAATAAATAAATCCATAAGGATGTGGACATATAAGATTGTACCCATGGCAAGCCACCCAAAGAATTTGCAAGACACCTTGTCATCAAAAGTGGCATATTGACATAATTTGAATATTGCATGACTAAAACAAAAGTCATCAAATGGTTCAACCATGTCAAGGTCACCACATAACACAATTGAATTAAAAGCCATTGCAGAAGTTTGCAAATTGGAGCCTTTGTCCTTGATATAGGCCACAATCTTTTATGTGAACCCAATTTGCTAAGGATCTTTTTCATAGCCATGGTAGCCCCATTCATATAATGGGCCTCAAACAACCCAACAATGACATGTTTGGGTTTCCAACTAATGGGGAAAAAAAACCAACCATTGTAAAAACATTACAAGCCCCTTTTAACATCCAAAGATTGAAAATGCGTGTGGTTAACAAGCATTTAACCAATGCAGATTGCACATATGTTGTCGAGGTCTTTTTCACCAATGTAAGAATAGTTCTTTAGTAAAAGCTTTCATGCATAGGAAGTTTACCTAAGGGTACAATTGGAAAACCAATCTATGGAACCAAACACTTTCAATAGCCCTTAGTGGCAAAAAAACCTTTGGTGGCAAAGACCATGATATCCTCCAATAAACCCTTCTATATCTTATGATCTTTTGTAAAGGATTTGAAAAGGAAAAAAAATTTGAGATGATATTGAGGTTACATTTTGTTGCTTAATAATTGGTTTTCAATTAAAAGAAGTTCAAGGATGAACATGTTTGTCCTTTAAATACTCTTAAAGTAAATTAACATATTTTTGTTCCACATGTTTCTTCATGGTTGATATGCCATTAGCTTTATGGTAAACAATGAGACCTTTACAATATCTTATGTGTAAGGCTAAAATCTTGAAGCCAATTGTGACAAACAATGCACTACATAACTTGGCTATATTCCAAACAAACAAGTTTATTGTTGTTCACTTTTTAAAATGCCCAAATGATTGAATTCCTTTGGTGAGGTTTCCAAAACTTTTGTTGTTGCTTCAAATTTTCTAATAACATTGCTTCCATTTTAAGATTTGCAACATTAGTGTTAGATGGGGCCTCTTGCTCTAGAACATTCATGATGCTCAAGCTACTATTATATCTTACAATCACCCAACAACAACACAAGCATTAGACTTGCGTTGTGCGCTAGCACTATTAGTTTGTGCACATGAAATTTCCATGGTAATTGTAGCAATGACAAGGAATGAAACTAGATGGCCACAAAGAGAAAGCCAATTGAAACATGCAATCAAAAATCAAAACAAGTGAACTTCAACACAAGCCAACAACAACTTGCAACACATAACAAAGCTTCAATTTTATAACAATATGTAGACAAAAGACAAACACACAACTTGATCAAAAGTTTTTAAATATGAAAAAGGCACCAAACGTCCATTACGATGTCACATTCAAGTTGTTCACAAAATTGTAGTGATGCATTCTGGCTTTCTCCATTACATTACAATTTGAACATCATACTCGAGTAGCTTTAAGAACCCTACATTTGTTTCCCAAAAACCTTTGATTCTTCAATTCTATTTGCTTCAATTTTTTGTCAAATAACCTCATCAATGTTCTTCTTTTTAATCTCAAATCAAGTCGATTTTCTATCAAATAACCTCATCAATATTCCAATTTTTACGCTTTGATCAAGTCAAGTTTCCAGCAAAGAACCTTCATGATAGTCAAAGTTTTGAAATGAAAACAAGTTTCTCTCAAATATCCTCCACAATTTTGGGTGCCAATGAGGCTGAGGAGCAGATCTTTAGAGAGGCAAATTGCCAAGTTGAGGGTGAGAGCGGGTGTAGTAGGGACAAAAATCGTCGATCAGGATCTAGGGGCCGGGTTCTCACTATCTAGGAAGTGCTGATGAGATGCCTATATCTCCAGTGTGAAAACCAGCAAAGAACTAAGGGTCTTTGAAAGAACCGCCCAACACTGGTACAAACCATCCACATGCATCTACTTAGTACTTAAGCAGCAGTCAGCTATCATCCAACCTACATACCTACAGGACCTATATATCCTGTAAAAGGATAGATTATTGTGGTGAAACCCAATCCAGTTGGGGTTCATCCCCAACTGAGTCATAACAAGCTTCCAGTGGATGGTGCACTGGTGGCTGTTGGTTCACTCTGGCCTTACAGAGTATGGATGACACCTAATCTGGAATTATGCCATTTTCTTCTAAAATCCTCCTCTCCTCCTTCTTTTTCAGATCTCTGCGCCAAAATCAATCTTGAAATTTTCGAGAGTATAGAACTGAAATTCATATATGTAAATTTTTTGAATGTTCTACATTCAAGAGTATAAATGTATTGCCAAAATCCAAATTCTTGTTCACTGTTCTCTTTCGCATTCACGTATGTTCTCTAATCAAGCTTTACAATTAGCATGGCTAAGGGCATGTTTGATGCAACCACTAACAAGTTTAAGCTGACCATCATCCAACCCCTTTTAAATAGAGATTTGTTCCATTTTCTTGGATTTTTCTCTTTTGCAAACACAACCATTTAAACCAATAAATTCCTACACCCTTTCTACACCCATTTTATCTCTTTTGAAAGCCAAAGTTAGAAATTTGGATTTCACAAGGACAAAGCAATGTACTTGTAAATTATCTCTCACATTTATTTAAATTTTTCAAAGAAAAAGCCAGTTTGGCGTTTATTTTAGAAAAGAAAAGTTTGCCGCAAAGGGATGAGGGGCAATCAAATCAAATATAAGAGGTGTCATCAAGCTAGTGAATTTCGCCAAATCTTTTTCTCCTCTTCCATACAATAGTGTCATTGGTAAGTGTTATGAAACTTGAAAGAAGAGAACCTTTAATATACCTGCTAGATCAGCTAAACAAAACATCTCCAAATACCAAACACCAGGTAATGAATATTATTTACTTATTCCCCTTCCACCCCTACCACCTAGGCCCCCAAATAAACAATTCATTTGGATCCAGTTCCAAGTATTGAGTACCCACAGCCAATATAGCATGTAGTGTGGTCTAATAAATGAACACACGTTACCTTAATATACCCAATTTGTGGTGTGATGACATGTCAACCAAGGTATTACAAATTATCATTGTTTCCATGCTCATTCTATTAAACCTGACCCATGTTGGGCTGGTATATAGGTTGATCCCTAGTATCAATAATGGTATAACAATGGTATCACATGAAATATCAAATGTTCAGATATTGCCTCTATACCATTATACCTGTCAGATCAAATTTCAATTTTTTTTGTTGAATATCATACCAATCTGGTATAAGATTTTTAATACCAATCTAATACTTGATACCAGGCATTCACGCTCCTTTTTTCCCCTATTATCAATCCTGAAGCAACCTCTGCTATGCATACTTGTGAAAAATATGATGGCTTTCTCATTGGATATGTTTTTTTTTCCCTGGAAGCCAGTGGCTACGCTTCTTCTTCAATGTGCATTTTCTTTTTTGTGAGTCATTGCATTGTTTACCTTTCAATGATAATGTGTTGCAGCTACCACAACCAAAGTTTGTGTATTTTAACTGCTGATCATGTTTATGGTTCTGTCAAAAATGCATCCTCTATGGGAGCATTATTGATACCAGAGTTACCATATATATACATGCTGGCATCAGAGTTCATAAGATATCTGTTCATATCATTGCAAACCCATTTCACATCTTTAATTCTATATTATACCATGCCATATATATCATATTTTTTAGTGCTTTGATACCATGATGCATATGGTATCAAAATTGTGGAAAACCCTGTATACCAGTAACAGGCTGGTATCACAAAGTGGTGATACCAGCCCAACACTGATCCTGACCAAATATTGATATGTCACTAGGTCCTAGGCCCTATATTACTATGTCACTATGTCCTAGATGGAGTAGCCTTCCTCAAGAACATAGCTACTCAGACCTTTCAATGGTTTCTTGATTTTTTGAGATTGTTTTACCAATTTCCTTTCCCCCATCGCAACTGGATAAATGTCCTTCCTTGGCAGCTCCAAAGGCATTGTCTCTTTTGATATGTTTTGTGTCTTGATGACAGCCTTTAAGGGGCAAGGGGGAATCCGAGGCATGCAAGTGCCCAGATCGATATGAATGTGTATGTATGTACTATGTACATTGTACACACAACATCGTGTGTGTGTACGAGGGGCTGACACTCCACTAACCTCCATCACAACTGTGCAAAAAAAGTCCTATCATTCACCCTCATTACCCACATAAAAGATTCTGGGGTTGTGACTAACCTAGGGTGGATGGAAAGAAAGTCCTAATATGGACTCTAATAAAAAGAGTTTAGAGTAGGATAGTGCCCGAGGAGTGGGGCATTCTGTAAATAAGTGCCTGCCTGGGGTAGAGGAAAGGTCAGCTGCTTTTGGGAATGCCATGCTCCAAGGGAATTAACTAACATAAAGCACCAGCAGAAAATAAGATCTTTATTTTCTTGATATCTCTACTTAAATGAATTTTTATTTACACTACAAAATTTCTGAGAGTGCTCAATGGCCAATGAAGCACTATTTAGTGACTCCTCACCTTATATTAGGGCCTCCATTTGGACCCTAATACAAGTGACAAACTTTGAAAGGGAAACTTTCTTGTGGAGCCAATTGAGCAGTAAGCAAAGAGCTCTTCATCTCTTAGCAGTAGGAAAACCCCCTTTTGTTGGTCAATTTTGAGGTAGTGTAGTTCAATGTAAACTTGCCTAGTGTTGTTTCAATGGAACACTAAACCAAGGAAGGACTATAATTGTGAAATGAAGGAACAAAGGTCCAATTTTAGAATCATGCAATGGGCAATCTAATTACTTTGCAACTTATGTAACTTGTGCAATCCTCACTACAAGAATTCATGGTTTTTCAAATGGTCCAAATTGATTGATTGATTTTTTTACCAATAAATACATAATTTGATTATAGAGGTCCAAGGCTTGAATGACATGTGTATTTTTTTATCAATTAATTTAACTATAGTTACTTATTTGACTATTGGCAAATTAAACATCTAGTCAAGTTGAAAAAAATAATGACATCCTTGGTCAAGATGGTCAATGATATTCTAATCAAATGGGACATCTTATGTTACGTAACAAGCTAGATTAACTACCTAGGTAGCATATACCTACCTACCTACCATCTCACAACTTATTTACCTACATATTTCTACCTAGATTACATATCTACATACCTATTTCATACATGTTGCCTCCTATAACGTACCTACCTACCTTCCCACTTACCAACTTCCTTTAGCTATTACCTATCATCATACAACCTACTTAGGTCTACCTACCTACTTATAGTTACTTGACCTTTCTACTTATCTACATAAAGTTAGTGTACAACAAGATGTTAAATTAAAAACTTGACAAAAAGTGTCATCATATGAAGGTGTGGTCCATTGGTAAGGACTTGTTTTATCATTGTAAAAGTGAGAGACCCAAATCTTAATATGTGTAACCTCTATACATGGCTAGGGGGCTAAGGTAGGTAGGCTAGGCTAGGCTAAGCTACCACCTACCTACATTTTTCTTATGCTTTACCTAAACTTATTTGCTACCAACCCACCACAATTTAATATTATTTTTGAAATAATCTAAAAAATTAAAAAAATTAGTCCAAAAAAATTTATTTTACCAATCAAAAAGACCACCTTAGTCACACATGATGTGTAAAAATCAACTGTCCAAAATGATTAGATGGTCCTTGTGATGATTATCCATATTGGGGTTTTTTTAACCAAAAACTTCAATCAATCAAACCAAGAATTTTATTAATGCCTACCCCAAGGTTTGGTGACAAGGTGGGCTATTGTGATGACCTCCACTAAGGTTTGATTGAATAAAAGTAAGTGACATCTAACATGAATTGGATAATGAATTGGAACCACAATCACATGCATCATGTTATATACAAGTTTCAATAACCCAACAACTTGGGCTATCACTTAGATGTTTTAATAATATCAATGGGGAAGAGGGATACCAAACTAGTGTTGTGAATGTATATGTAAATGGCATGCAAATAGCCATACATGGCCAAGTTCTTTAAACTTACATTACCATAATGTATATGTTTTCAATTACATTCACATGGCAATAATGTAATGTAGTTTGAAATACATGTACATGATCATGTGTATCTAGGCCATGTAGATGAAACTATGGAAATTGGTAGTTGTATGTGCTTGTAGTCATATTACCATACCATCAAGCTCAACATGGCATTCTTGCATTGATGTTGTTGCAAATTCCAACAATGGCATGTTTCAAATGAAAACTTCACCCCCAAGTTGTCAGTTGTGCTCCCTTTTTGTTGTGATTGTTTTGTACAATCCCTTTTTGTTGTGGTGTTGCATATATAATAAGTTGGTGCAAATTCCCCCATGTTGCTCCCTTTTTTGTTTAGTTTTTTTTAATGTGATGATGGCATCCTGATATCTTCCACCTTATGGTGTTGTTACAAGCTTTGAAAAAACTTTAAAGATGAGCTTTTATCCCCTTTGTCTTTTTGTATTCCCCTTTCTTATGGTTGTTTTGTAGAGTCCCTTTCATTGTGGTCTTGCATATATCACATTGTTGTGAATTCCATTCATGTTGATCCCCTTTGTTTATGTTAAAGTTTTTTATGGATGCAAGTGCTGGCGTCTTGGTATTGTTTTGAATTTAGATTGTGACTTGTTTCAAGTGACATCTTTACCCCTTCGTCAATTTGCATTCTTTTGTTTTTGGTCATTTTACATAATAAACCCCCTTTATAATCACGCCCTTGGTGACCATTTCTTTATGACATTAACGAATTGTGATTTAAATGTGTATAATCACATTTGATATAAACTCTTCCAAGATTGTGACTATAGGCAAAAAAGATTTATAAAATAGTTCTTTTATGCTAGAATAAAGGTGCTAATTGTTTAAATTTCCTATATAGCTTATTCTAAGTTCTACTATGCATTATTAGACTTGAAGATATTTCTACCTATTTTAATGTGATGATTTACATTGAATTTGAGATCATGAGTAACTATTAGTTTGTGTATCTTGTCAAATAGATTTTTTAAATTGATATGTTTTGCTTTCTTGGCAAGTTCACACATCTTTTGCTTGTTTGCGTTAGGAAGTTGTTTTTTCTTTTTTCTTCATCTAGATTCGTCATTGTTAGTTTTCACAACTTAAACACAAAACAACATTAATAATGCCAAAGGGAACTACAATTTACAAAACCCTAATATTTGCCCTGAATTTCTTCCATTTTAGTCACATTTACTTTCTTTGGAAATATTTTGTGTTATTAATGAATGTGATAGTGACTCTAAATAATCGCGTTTTTTATTAAAACAAATGGTTACCAAAAAATGTGTGACACAAACAAGAATGTGACTAAAATGGTCGTGATTATAAAGGGGGTTTAGTGCAGTTCCCTTTCTTTATGTTCTTGCATAGAAGGTTGTTATATATCTCCCCCTCCTTATTGTTCCCCTTTTGTGGACAAATGACTAATTAGAAAATTCCATGGATGCAATGGAAATAATGGTCATGTCCATGAGGAAGGCTAATATAATAATCATATTTTAAACTTGCAAAATTTGAAAAATATGAACAATCATATTTAAACATGTAGAAATTAACTTCAATTCCATAATAACATTTACATGAATTGAATTTTTTTGCTCAATTTTTCTCCTTTTAGATAATAAATTTATTTTGAATTTTACAGGCAAATTTTTTTCTATACTATTTTTTCATATATCTAGTGTATTGTGCTAAACTAAACACTAATGATTTTGATATATTCATTTTGCTAGTTTTACATTGTGCAATTATATTAGTTGTTTTTCTTTAATGATCATTTGGATGGATGTTTGCACATTTTTTTGTTGTCGATGTTTGCACAATAGAACATTTTCCATTGTATATAGAGGTCAAAAATTGAATGTGTAGAATCGATTTTGGGGTTCCTTCAATCTAGTAATAAACTAATGAAACATGTTGGGGGATGGATAACAAGGGATTGGATTGGATTTTGTTTACAACTTGCATGTGCCTTTGGAAAGTGGTACCCAAGGTCAAAGCCCTTGTTTCCTCAAGCTAATCAAACAAGATTGAATGCAAAAGGTACTACTTCTTTCTCATGGATTGTTTATTTGATATTACTAATAGCCTTGCATTTTGTGGATTACCACATTTATTGTACCAATTTGTGGTACAAGGTTTATTGATCTATGTATTTTCATATGTATCTACTTGCAAGCCAAGCTAATTCTTTATGCCTTTGATGGAGCATGTATAGAAAATAGTTGCAATTTTATTTTTTAATTAAGTCAGTTCAACCCTATTGATCATTTCAAAAATATGATTTATTTATTTTTGCATGAACATATGATTTGTGTGTTGATGACCTAAATGTGTATATTGTGATAATCCAAACTCGGCATTTGAATTTTATCTTTCAACTAATGGGCCCATGTTTTCATTTTCAACCCCAAAACTAGAGAATTGTTTTCAAATGTACACTTCAGCACATGGGCTAATGTAATTACAACACTAATCTTTAATGTTTTTGAATTAATACATGACATATTCATGGATATAGCAACTAAAATCTAGTGTTGCCATAGTATCAATCTATGGAGTTTATATTTTTTTCAATTTTTTGAACTTATGGTAATCAATCATGTGTTGATTGCCATCTATGCAAGTCATCCACACAAGTGTGTGGTCAAAACAAAATAACAACCTTGGGCTAGTTGGTAAAATGGAACACAACTCAAGATCATATAGTAACACTTGTGAGATCAAGTGTAATCACAATCAATCGAGCCACAAAGGGCGTCGATTGTAAAGAAAAGTAGTCAAAATCAAGGATAAATATTGTTTTTTCCATTTAAAACCATGGAAATCATGGCAAATTGTTGTTTTTTTATTCATATGAATGTCAAGGAATTCAAACCAAAAATCCATTTGATGAAATTTTAAGTTTAAGTTTTGATTTAAGACCTTTGAAAGTGAACACCTATGGCATCAAACAGGAGTCAATTTTGCAAAGGATTATCAAATGGACTCATATAATAAAAACACATTTGATGGCGAAAAAAAAAGAAGATAAAGACCTATTAGCCACATTGAAAAAACATTCATACCCTAGAATATTTGGAATTTTAAAACTTTAATTTTTTTTTAAAAAATCAAAATTGATCCAAAATTTTAGAACTTTGAAAGCCTTTTACCACATATAAATGAGGTATAATCTACATGATGTGTTAAAGATATATGTAGACTATTATTAAAGAAAAACATAAAAATGTAAAAAATGAATTTTTGGTTATGATTTGAAATTTCTATCATTTTTATAAACAAAACATCAAATTTACAAGGAATCAAGACACTTTCACATTTTCATATTTATTCAAAAATGATAAACAAAAAAAATGTCATGTACTAGGGCAACTAAAAGATTTATTCTAACAAATTACCAAAAACATTGTTCCAAATTCATTCATATGAAAAAAAAATTTGGAAAAAAGGGCATGCAATCCTTTTGTAAAGTAATCATGTTGGCTCATTGTATATCATTTACACCCAATCTTTTTTCATTGAAGAATAGCTAAAGAAAATTATTGTGACAAGGATATGCACTTGACCCACTAAAAGTTCCCTTGTTAACAACCATCTACCATCTACTGTTCTTCAACATGAATTTATCAATGATGTTGATTGGTTATAAACCTAATGAGCTCGTATAGTTATCATTAACAATTTGTTGCACATGTATATAACTTTTCAATATGCAAGAAATGCAATCTATATGTGAATCTTTCAAACAACTTGTAGTCTACCTTAATTTAGGTTGAATGGGTGAAGAATGGTTAGGTGGCTCAAAAGTGGCATTTGAGAATCCATAATCTAACACTAGCAAATCTTTTTACAATTTTAACAATTATCAAACCATAAAATTTATAATTATCTCATGTGCTTTTAATCACATATATTAATAGGCCAACCTATGAATATCCCTAAACATGTGATTGATAAAAAAATTCATGCAAAAGATCAAATTTTTTAATGTGAAATGGATTCTTAAGGACATAAGTTTACAACAATCACGACATTTAAAACTTTTAAAATTTTAAAACATGTATAGTAGGAAAGTTTCAATGCACTTCACTAATAAATTCTTCATTTGATGATATATATATATATATATATATATATATATTGACTACTTCGACATTTTTCCTATGACAAACGTAATGTCGTCATTTCAAAAGTCCATTGCAAGTCCATAATCTTCTTAAAATTCATCCAAAAAATTTATGATGATTCCCGAGTCTTTGACAACATAAATAACTAAAAAATTTACAATGTTAATTTTGAATATGCTTTACATTTTATGTTTGTATGTAATCCAGGAAAATTACAAAGTGTGACAGTTCAAATTATCCACATGTTCATGCTTTCATTCAAATGTGATTGTTAACATTCATCTTATTATTTTCAATAGGTTTGAAAATGGAAGTTATAGTGGTTAATGTGTGGCATGGTTCATGTTTGTGGAATTCAAGATTTAATAAGCCATGCAAAAGTCTTGGAAAATAATAAGCAAGGAACTTTCAAAAAATGTATCATCTTGACCCACACCTTTACACTTAGATATTATTATTTAACAAATTATAAAGTTGTAAATTGATAACTAGTGGTGTCATGGATGCCAACACTATGGAGTTCATTTATATGAATGTTCATCCATGATTTGTAACAAAGTTGTACCTAACTCCTAGTTTAATTTCAATTCACTTTCAATTAGCTTGTAATTAAATTTTAATTCACTTCCAATTAACTTCCAATTCACTTTTAATTAAGTCATAGTTAATTTATAGTTCATACTTAATTAAGTCTTAGTTCACTTTTAGTTAACTTTTAATTAATTCTAGTTCACTTCTAGTTCATTCACAATTTTTTAGTTAATTCTCAGTTCATTTTTACTTGAATCTTAATTCATTTTCAATTCATTTTTAGTTGAATTTTAATTAACTTTCAGTTCACTTTTAGTTGAATATTAATTCCTTCATAGTTCACTTGGAATTTAGACATGGGTGCACATGGGCGCACATTGGTGAACATGGGCCACATATACGTTAAAAGCTCTTAAACTAAATGCCCAATGGATTTAAATAAAAGTAGAATTCTTGATTACTTTTAGTTTGTTCAACACCAATTTTGGATACATTTTCTTGTCACAACTTTGTTTTATTTTATTTTTTTAATTGCAATAAAATCTTCTTGGATTATTTTTTTGCACATGTTTTGTTCTTATTCTTGTTTTTCTTGTTTCATGATGTAGATTTGGAATTAGGCATGCCTTTGTTCTCATTTTGGTTTAGGAAGCCTTATAAACTTGGTTGTTTTCATGTTCATGATAATGGGTATGTATGAATGAAGTCATTTCAACAAAAACAATGGGAGCAACTCCCATGTCTATCTACTAACTTCCACTTGTAATTATCACCAACTTATGTTCCACATAGATTTTTTGAATATGAAATGATCATGATCTATATATGTGGGTCCCTTTTTAGCCTAGTTTAAGTTCAATGTCCTTTGGTTGTTTCATGTAGATAGTTTTGAAAAAGGAAGTTGTGGTTAATGTTGTGGTATGTATGGTGTTTGTAGAATTCAAGATTTAACCAGTCATGTAAGGATTTTGAACAACAAAAAATAATGCAATGGTGAAAAACATATTATCTTAGCCTACACCTTTGCACTTAGCTTTTAATCTTTAATATGATTCAAAGTTACAAGTTGGCACCTAGTGGGTATGAATGGAGTTGTCATAATAAAAATAGTGGCATTGATAGAAAATACACCTTTTTGTAATTACATTTTCAACTACATCTTGACTATAAAACATAGTTGAAAGTAACAAAAATAGTTGCAAAATATTTTTTGTAATTGAAAAATGTTTTTTTCAATTGCAAACCAAAAACGTTAATAAGTACAAGTCAACAATGACATTCTATTTGAAAGAGTTTGCTTTGTGTGAACACTACATCAATAGCCAACATTAACCATTTTAGTTGTAAATTACACTATGAAAAAAAGGGTGTTTTGCAACTAGCCTTACAACTCATTTTTAAGTTGCACAGGACACTTGCAATTCATTGTATACGTTGTGAGTGCTAACAAATAAGTTGCACGAGTTGTAAAGTTGCAACTCATCGTATATATGGTGCAATTCATTGTAACTCAATTGCAATTCGATCAAAACAACTCATTTTCAACTACCATGCAACTCCATTATAACTACACCCATGATTTCATGTTGATGTCATTAATTATCATCCATTTATTAAATCTAACAAGTGGCATTATAAAGATTTTTGGACATAATTTTTTTTTCAAAATATTGATCTCCATCGTCCATTATGATTGTTAATGATGGTTTGAGATCGTCACACATGGCACAATAAAAAGTAATTCCACATGGCATATTAATTATATTTTGAAAAAAATATAATAATATATTCTAATAGCTATGTAGGTCATACATAACCATAGGTGAATAAGTTGGTAAGTCTGAATACTTACATACCTACGTATTTGCCTACGACCTACCTACATAGGTAGGTAGACAAGTAGGACCTACTTATTTACCTAAGTAAGTAAGCAAGCAGGAAAGCACAAGACTAAGAGCATTAAAGAATAGCCATGAAAATTTATTTTTTATTTTATGTTTTTCCTTTAAGTTAAGTTTTTAAAAGTTCATCCCAAAATGGCACATGTATTTAATGTGAGAACGTAAGAGAACAAGCCTTCTTAAATAATTTGTAACATGGGATTTGAAGAAAAAACATGTGGGTTAAATCTTTTAGTTGTTCATTAGTTGTAAATTGGGTTGCAACTATAATACTAAACGCTCAAAACAAGCCAGATCCAAGGGCAAGGCTCCAATGTTTTTTGTGTCTAAACAAAACTTGAACCCCTCCTATTGGCGCATTTGGTGCATTAAAAAATGTAAAAAAAGAATATAATTGAGAAAGTTATGGCCCCTCAAAATAGAGGGGGTCAAGAATTCAAAAAAACAAACCACCAAATGCTACAAAGGCCAGTTCCCAAACACCAACAAAATTCCTTGTATGTTGTTTTGTTGCTATTAGAGCTCAAAGATGATTTGTAAAACTTTAAGTGGCACTCATATAACACTTTAAATTGTTTAAATTGAATAAGAATTAAGAAAGTTTTGAGGTTTGAAAGTAGGAGGGGTCCAAAGATAGATTTTAAAAAAACATGTTTTATAAGTTGGAAAGGTTATTTCTCTTGTTATTTTTCATTTTTCATTTTCCTTTACATTTCAAAGATGATTTCTGGAACTTGAGGTAGTGTTCCCATGACAATTTAAATCGCTCAAAATGAAACACATATGATGAAAATATAAATAACTGATGAATATGTATCCTTATTAAGTTATAAGTAATATTATAATCATAACATAGTTGAACAATAATACTTTAGTAGTGATGCATTAGTGGCCATACTAATTGTATCAATGGGAATCATATTTGAAAATTAGTTGCAAATGTATCCCATAATGGGTGGTGGAAATGTGGACACGTGGCATGATCGCATGTATGTACATTGTACACTAGTTGAAACATAGTTATTGATTTAATGACACATTTAGAATATTTTTAAAGTAGTTGCTACATGTAATTACAATGTAACTCCTAAAAAAGTCAAACATGGTTGACTACATATATATGTATGATGTATATAAATTATCATATAGAATACCCATTTTCAACTCACTTACAACTATCATATAATTAATTGATTTTCTGATGTGGCAAATTATTTATTAATACATTGAATTTCTAAAGGGATAATTGCATAATAGTTGTAATACCTAGGGGATAGTTGCATAACAGTTGTATATGAGTTGTTTTTTGAGTTTTAGTTGCAGGGTAATGTGGTTTTGGTGGACATGATTTTTCATAATGCTAGTAGATTGTGAATGTGGATACATGTGAACATTGATGAAGCATTATGTGTGGAGGTGGATGATTAGTACACTTAGGAAAGACCATTTTTAACCTAACATTTTAGTATATTTAGGTAGTCCATCAAGTGATCAACTTTCAATTCAAGCAATGTTATTTAAAGAACCTCATTACAAAATAACCAAAGATGTCATTGCTAGGAAGACATGGATCACTAGTTTCTTGACAATTGGCTTATTTAGGTTTAAGGTGCTTCTATACCTTTTGAATTATGTAAGATATTTTGTGTTTTTGTGTTGAGAATTCAAGCTCAACTAGTTAGGTTTCATTATTTACTAGAATAGGAAAGTAACTAGGTTACTTTCACAAGGTTGAATTACTTTCTTTACTTATATTAGTTTGGTTAATTGTGGTTTGGTCATTTAGTTAAATACCTTGGTGTTGATGATTTGGTTCCTTTTTTTTTTCATTTCACAACTTTGTGTATTTCATGTGACAAGATCCTTGAAGAGTTCTTGATGTTATGTTCCATGTTGTGAACATCATGTTTTAGTTTCCTTTCAATAAAAATTTATGTTTGCACTTGAGTAGATCTCCTATTTGTTAGCAAGGTATCAAAGCTTAAGTTGTTTGGTGAGAAAGTTGAAAAAGATCTAGAGCTAAAAAGTCTCTAGAATTAGAGCTTGAGAGTTTTTAGTAATATCATAGGAATTTGTCAAATGCAAAAGAGAAACGGGGAAAGGAAAAAATGTGAAAGAGAGAAAAGAAAAGAAAAGAGGTGAGAGGAGATCAACATATGAAGGGTTGTGAAAGTCAGATCTTTAAATCTAGATCTAGATCTAGATCTATTGTGAAAAGATCTTGGAGTTAATATTTGAGAGATTATAGAAGACAATAAGACGTTTCTATTTTCAAATTTTCATAAGAAAAATATATGTTTTGTGAGAGTTATGAGCTTTTGAAAACTTTGTGCCAAAAATTTCATGTCATTTGGATATGTATCGAGAAAGATCCAAGTATTTAAAGTTTTAGTTTTAGTTTTGAAATTAGTCTATTTTGAAAGTGATAACTCTTTGTGGTCATCATCAATAAAGATGAAATTTTGAATAGATATAGAAAACATATATCTAATGTGTCTCCTAGAATCTCAAGGAATTTGGAGTTGTTGAAAGTGAGTTCTAAGTCATTTTTTGTTCAGGTCCTAATTTGAGGTGATTTCAAAGAAGTAGCAAGATCTCTCATATTATGAAGTTAATTGAGCTGAAATTTTGAGAGATGGTAGTAAACATGATTTTTTCATCTTTCAAAAAAATTTCAGATCGATCCAAGGTCATATGTGAACGGTGTAACTTTGCAAAATTGGTGTGACAAAAGTTTACATTGAGAAGACATTAAAACAAATTTTTGAAATGGAGCAAATACAACTTGGGAGAACTTGAAGGAAGGAATTTGAAGATTGGGAAGTGCAAATACATTATCAAGACCTTCATACAAAAATTTGGTATGTAATCATATATTTATAACCATATAAAGTCTTATATGAATATACGTAAAACCTATGTATAGTATAGAATTTCGTATAATATTCAAGATATTCATACATATGCAAGGTCCATCTTGTTCAACCCTAACCCTAATCATAAAAACCTAAGGAAAGAAAACCCTAATCTTTATCCTAGAAACCCAAGGAAGGAAATAAATTCATTTGTGAAACCCCAAGAAGACATTGAGTGTTGCCTTGAAAGATGGCGGACGGTTTTTCTCAAATTGCAATTAAGAAATTAAATTTAAAAATTAAAAAAGAACAATTTTCAAGTGTGAAAATTTAGGATTATGAATTTCTTGATGGGAAAAGGCTACTGGAAATTCATAATTGGTGATGAGAAAGAACCTCCTCCTCTCCTAGAAAACCCCACACAATAACAAATTCAAGCCAATAAAACTTGGCATGAAAAAACAAGGAAAATCTTGTATTTGTTTTTTGTGAGTGTGTCCGATTCCATGATTATGCATATTTAAGATGCAAAATCACCCAAGCAAACTTGGGATACATTGGTGAAGATGTATAACACTAATACACAAGCTTGCAAAATGCAGTTCAAGGAAAAGTTGCATAATTTATAGAAAAACAAGATGAACATCAGTGACTATTCTACAAAGGTGAAAAACCTTGCAAATGTTCTTGCATCTATAGGAGCCCCTATAGATGATGAAGATCTAGTGGCCGTGACCTTGAATGGATTTGTAAAAGACTATAATCAGTTTCATACTTCAATTGTAGTTCGAGAAACATTTTCCGATTTTCAAGACTTAATAACCCTATTTATAAGTGAAGAGATGAGAATTGTTGGTAACTCATCCGATGGAGGATTACAAAAAAATGCTTTCTACTCAAATTATAATAGAGGTAAAGGTAGAGGTGGTAAAACTTCATTTTGAGGTCGACATGAAAATTTGCACGGTGGACATCATCAACATGAAAGCTAACCTCATGGAGGTGGACGAGGAAACTTTAGAGTAAGAAGAAGTCGTGGAGGTCATGGTGGAAGTGATCAAGGTTAACAACTAACTCAAACTATTACTACTGTGGGAAACCTAGGAACATGGTAGAGAATTGCTATCAAAGGGAGCATGATGCATGAAATGGAAAGCTACAACAAAGGAATTATGCATCAAGTAGCAATCAAGATGATGAGCAATTGTTTGTGATGCAACATTTGGCAAATTCAATGATAAGAGGTGTAGCAAATAACAATGTATAGTATGTGGATTTTAGAGCTTCAAAGCACATGACTAGTCATGGAGAATGGTATAGAGACCTAAGGGATTTGAAAACACCAGGGTTTGTGGAAATTGTTGATACACTACACATCCCATCACACAAATTGGCAAGGTGCCATTGTCCATGCAAGATGGGCAAACAAAATACTTGAAAAATGTACTTCATGTTCCAACCATAACAAAAAAATTGGTCTTTGTAGGCCAGATGGTGGAACAAGGTTTACAGGTGACATTCAACCTTAATGGATGTTTCGTGGAAGACATGAAGAACCAAGGAATATTGATTGCAAAAAGGGAAAGGAATGGACGAATGTTCACCTTGGATGTGAACGTGCTTGAGGTGAATTCCATGTTATTCACACATGGAAAAGGAGCTCGAGACATTAGAATTTGGCACAAGCGGGTTGACCATGTTAATCTTTAACGTCTTAAGTTGATGGGGAAAAAAAATCTTGTTGGAGGTCTTCCCAAATTTGGAACAAAAAAAGGTGATGTTAAAAGTTTGTGAAACATGCCAATTGGGAAAGCAAGCTAGACATCCATTCCTAGCTCAAACAACTCATATAAGTTCCAAACCTTTGGAAATGATCCATTCATATGTGTGGACCACGAAGACTAAATCCATTAGAGGATGTAGGTACTACGTGAGTTTCATTGATGACCACACAAGGAAGGTGTGGGTCTATTTCATGAAACACAAAGGTGAAGTGTTTCAACATTTTTTGAATTTCAAAGCAATGGTGGAGAAGGAGAAAGGCATGATCATCAAATGCCTAGGGTCCAATGGAAGGGGAGAATATTTTTCAAATGAATTCATTTAGTACTTGAAGGAGCATGGAAATTAAAAGAAATATTCATGTAGTTATTCCCCACAGCAGAATGGAATTACTGAAAGGAAAAAATGCACATTGTAGAAATATCATGTGCTGTGTTGAATGAAAATAATTTACCAAATGACTTTTGGGCTGAAGCGGTAGCAATTGTAGTCTATATCATGAATCGAACACCCACAACACCAATTCATGGCATAACACCCGAAGAAAAATTCACAGGCAAGAAACTAGATGTGTCACACCTCAGCGTGTTTGGTTGCATTGCCTATGTGCATGTTCTTAATGAGAAGAGATCAAAACTAGATCCAAAAGCTGATAAATGTATCTTCATTGAATATTCCTTAGATAAAAAAAGATATAGATGCTTCAACCCTTCCATTCGAAAGTTGCAAGTGAATAAAGATGTTGTGTTTGATGAGATGGTTAACTGGTACTCACCACTGAAGATAACAGAAAATGGAGAGGCTAGAAATGGTGATGTTTCATCAAATGTGGAACAAAAATCATAATTAATTAATGGACCACAAGAGTCTTTAATTAATGGGTCCAATAGCACTCCATGAAAAGGAAAATTAAGATCTTTAAACATTATACATGGTAGTTCTCAAACATCATCTAAAAATCTTCATGTAGATGATGAGTCAAGTGATTTAGGGAAGAGTGTGGGTGAGGAATCAAAAATCCTTTCAGTTACTACTCCCAGAGCTCGGATGGCCAAGAAATTTTTGAAAACACCTAACAACAACAATGGAGTACAAAGATCCACATGAGTCAAGTACCTTGTACAAATATTCACATATGATGGATTTGTAGTTCATCATTATGCATACATGGTGAGAGTTATACAAGAGGTTGAACCCACTTGTTTTGAACAAGCGGTTCGAAACCCTAAATGGGAGCGTGCCATGGATGAAGAGATGGTGGCGTTGGATGCTCATGCTACTTGGGAATTAGTAGCTTTACCAAAGGACAAGAAAACAATTGGGTGTAAATGGGTGTACAAAGTCAAACATAATGCAAATGGATCTGTTAACATATACAAAGCAAGATTGGTCACCAAAGGTTATGCCAAACTTATTGACGTGCTCCTTGGTCCCGGGGTGAACCCACTTGAGGGTTCACCAATGTGAAGTTGCAGAAAGTTGGGACCGAAAGGCACGCTCCCGACTTCCAACTCTAGAAAGGGGTAGAGGGTTGAGTTGGAAGCCCCGGGATTAGACTAGGAAGAGGGACTAATTTACCTTGTGTGATTCTACATCCAAAAACCAACCACGGGAGGTTAGTTTAGCATTCGGGACACCCTTTGGTGTTGGGACAAGCCACGGACACTTGAACACACAAGACTCACCACGGCCCGGACTCGGGAGTAAGCCACCACCTTACTCCCTATAGTATTCTCTGCGGCTGGCGGCGAAGGCTACATCCAAATGGCACAAATTCCCGGGACTCCCGAAATGGAGTCCCGAAATTGTCCCGGCTAGACTCTCGGAACTTTGAACCGCCATAACTCCCGACTGCAGAGTTGGATCGTGACGAGGTCTGAACCAAAGTTGTAGCCCTCGTCGAGATCTTTCCAACGCCATGTTGCACTCCCGAATCGGACATCGGCAAGAGCTCGATTCCCGACTTTTGGTGGTCGGGAGTCAAATTGCCAGTTTGACTCCCGGCCCTTCTTTTGCCCATAACTTGGGCTGCAGATGTCCAAATGGCCAATGCGAGGCCATTTTCGATATCTACGTTTCAAGAGCTTTTTAATGACACCAAGAACACCCCAATGCGAGGTGTTTTGCCCCTTGATGTCGAGCTCTGAACATTCGGGAGTCCCGGAGGATTCCAAATCCCCAAGTTTCCAAGTGTTGGGCTTCACCCCCACACTTGGCCAAAGTGGGGTTGCGACACTTATGGCATAGACTATGAAGAGACCCATAGTCCAATTGCCAAAATGACAACTATAAGAGCAATCATTGTTATGGTAGCAACAAAAGGATGGTCTCTACATCAAATGTATGTAAAAAATGTTTTTCTTCATGGAAATTTATAGGAAGAAGTGTACATGGAACAACCATTAGGTTATGTGGACCAAACACATCTTAATTTGGCTTGTAGGTTGAAAAAAACTTTGTATGGCTTGAAGCAAACACCTAGAGCTTGGTCAGACAAGATAAGTCAATATCTTGTCACAAGTGGATTTCAAACATCCAATGTAGATTTTTCACTATATGTGAAAAAGACAGATCATGAGATTGTAGTCATAGTCATCTATGTTGATGACTTGATTATCACAGGAAATAATGATGTAGACATCTCTGATTTGAAAAAGCTTTTGAAGCAAAATTTTGAGATGAAGGATTTGAGAGAGTTGTGTTACTTATTCGATCCTCTAAAGGGATATGGTTATTACAAAGGCAATATGCCTTGAACAAATTGTCCGAATATGGGATGACGAGTTGGAAACCTACTTCAATTCCATTAGAGCAAAATGTGAAGTTAATTGCAAATGAAGGAGACCTTGTGGAAGATACCACTATGTATAGACGCATAGTAGGGAGTTTGATTTACATGACCATCACAAGGCCAAAATCAAATAAATCAAAAAACAAAATAATACAAAAAAACCCCAAAAACAATTAAACCAAAAAAAAATTCACAAAGTTGGATGAATATACTCACCCGGTTAGAGGCTACAAACTATTATCTTTTTTCACAACCTGAAGAAGAAATAGTGACAACATATTAACTAATTCCATGACAATATCTTCATTTTTTAATAAATCAGCAACAAATTTTTCTATGTTATATCCTTGAATTTTTTGCCTAACATCAAATGCATTCTAGCCCAAACCTCTGAGTGTTTATTGGCATTACAACCACCTTTATTAACATTATCTAGTTCCTTTTCATTCATATAAAAAAATCAAAATTTTGGTAATACCTTATGAGGAACATATTCATCATCAATAATAGCACATGAATAATTAGTTATAAGATCAATAGTCGAAAATGGAAGAATAGAAAGTGGAAGAGCAAGAAGTGCACTAGTAGGAGGTGTAGTAAAAGGATGTGCATTAGTAGGAGATGCAGTATTAGGAAATGGACTAATAGGAGGTCCAATAATAGGAAGTGCACTAAATGGAAGTACAACATGACAATGGACTACAAGTTCAACAGACTTGTGATAGAGATCCTAAAAATCATCAGCTATGAGGACATCGAGGTCTTCACCCTCCAAAAAGACTAGAGGGTTGTGAAAGTGTGAAAATGCATTAGTATTTAGAACTTGAGGGGAAAAAACTCTATGAGATTAAAAAAATGTCTAGTCTATCATTAGACCATAAAATTGCACCATTTAAATTACTGCCAATAGAATGTGTAGAGGCAAATGTAGAAATAAAAGATGTAGAAGCAAAAGAGTGTATAGATAAATAAGGTGTAGATGGTGCAATAACACTTGAACAAGAAGCTTCACCATCACACAACTAGCTAAGCTAGCTTTTTGTTGATTCTGAAAAACCTTCAAAAACTTATTCATCAACTACAAACATTTCACAACAATGACATCTTTTGGAAATCAATTCATCGTGATTAAAGAACCTTATGAAACAAAGAAAAGATATTGTAAAAGAAAAAACAAAAATCAATATGAAAAAGAACCCTAAATAACATCTTTTCATTGCAAATGAGAAAAAATGAACATCAACATAGAAACCCTTTTCAAAATGTGCCCACAAAATCAAAACATAAAAAGGTGCTACCGAAAAAGAAAAACTTGGAAAAAAATAAAATGATGAAGCTCCACTGTTTGTATATTCTTCTCCTTTGTATTAAGCTCATGTAAAAAAATACTACCAAAGAATAGCAAACTTTGATTTTGTTGCAAAGTTCGCTAAACCAAGAAAGTGTCAAACTTGTGAGGAAAAAAAGATGCAAAAAACTCTATAAGTTGTGTAACAACAACTTGCTTTCACAGCAAGGGTGCATAAAGAACCAAAAAAACCAAAACATGTTGTGATGCAATATTGCAAGAGTCGATACAAGCATCGGCCTCGCAAAAGACCTGTTAAAAAGAGCAACAAATTCTATGACAGAAAAAGAACAAGAAACAAAACAAGAAAAAAAATGCACTTTAAAAAAAGAAGGAATTGGTGATGAAGTTGCTGCACTGCCAGTGTTTACACACATTGCCAGCATCTGCACTCATAGCTTCGACAAAAAAAGGGAAGAAAGTGAAAGTGCATTCCATAGAACTATTCACAAACAAGAAGTGAAGATGCAAAATAAAGTACTCCACTGAAAAATTCACTCAAACAAGAACTGAAGAAGACACACTGTGTTGCATCATTGAGCTCGCACATTGCAAGAAAGGAGAACTCACACAAACAAGGAAGCATTGTTTGAATGAACAAGAAATTAAAATGGAGACATGGCAGACATTTCACCATCAGCTGCTTTAGGTTATGACAGAGGCACCCAAAGCCAAAAAAACTTCAATTGCTTTAGGTTGTGGCAAAGGCACAGAAAGCGGAAAAAAAGAAAAAGAAAATAAAAATAAAAGATAAAGATGTGAACAAAAGATTAAACAAAATATAGCTGATCTTTATGTAGGTGAAGGGTTCACTGTTGAAACCTTCTGAATTTTTGGCCCCTTCCCTCGGCCTACTAACTTCTTGTGGGACCTCAAATCCAGAAGGTTCTGCCAACAAAACCTTCTCCTATATGTAAGAAGCTTGGGGGTTTATTTATGTTTGTATTAATTAAATGGGGGCTGATTCCCAAGTTAATTTTTTAAAAAAATAACCAATTTGATTGGCCCATCTCAAATAAAATAGTTGAAACGTCTGAAGGTCCTCAAAATAGAGATCTGTTACTCTGGCAATAGGAGTACAGGGAGCCTCCCCTTTGGCCCACGAATATAAGTGAAAGGATGGAACCTTTGGGCAAACCATATGGGATAAAAGTGCATGGTGCTATGAGGAATATACTATGGAACATCTTGGGAACTCAGTTGGAACACAAAAAGAACTTAAGAACCATTTAAGAACTTGAAGAGAACCCCTTGGGAGCTTGATTGGAACACATTGGGAACAACAAAAAAGGAGGAAAAACCAACATTCCCCCACCCTACCCAAAAGAAAAAGAAATCTAAACCTTTTGGGTGCTTGTAGCATCACCTCATTGGCTAAGCAGAATTTTTAATCCTACATTGACTATTCGTTCCCCCTTTTGGCATAGGCTGATTACCCCAATTATGAATTGGGAGTACTTATTATTCTGTTCCATATTAATTAGTTAGGGGCGCCTCACAAGTCCAACTATTTTTTTTTACTGCAATTAGCCCATCACAAAAATAAGACCAAACTACGAAGGCTCCCCACACAAGAAGATTCCAGGGAATTACACATTGCCTTCCCCTTTGGCCCAGTCATATAGTTGATTAAGGGGAGGACTTTGGGCAAAACATATGGGATTAACGCGAGGTGCTACGGGGAACACCCTTGGGGAACACATTGGGAATCTGATGGGAACACATTGAGAACTTGAAGGGAACATGTCAGGAACAAAGGAAAAATGGAAAAAATCCCCCCCCCCTACTACAGTAACTGAAGTAGCATGGAAAGTAAGACTAGCCATGTACAGTGGACATAATTGCTTAACGATTTGTTTCCAAGATTTTACTTGAACGCTACTCCTGAGTCCTTACTCAGGACCAGAGGTTTGTTTTAGGAATTTGGTAATTTAGCCAATGTGGCGATCAACCCAAGGAACTTGTACGATCCAGCAAAAGTGGCGATTGTCCACAATGAAGATTTAACCAAATCTGGCTGTAATGCAAATAAAAAGTACATAAATTAAATCATCCTTGTATGTGGTTGTCTATTTACGTAAAACCAAATGTAGGAATCTGGCGGATTTTCTACTCTATTCTTTTTATTTCTGGCGATTAAAACTCCCTCAAAACACTTCTTTTTTTTCCAAGTTTAATTCTGAAAATTGGCGATATTTCGCCAATAAAAAAAGGCTGCTGATTACCCATGTGCTCCACAAACGTCAATAGTTTATTGCAAAAACTGCAGTACACTGACAGTTGTGCTTTATGGTCTGAGCTAGTGGACGAAACTTGAGGAATTCGACAGTCCTGAGCAGTGTTTTTCTTAGGGCTTTTGTAATTTAGCCAAGGTGGTGACCATCAAAAGGAAGGTCTAGCAAAAGTGGCGATCATCCATAGGAAGATTTAGCCAAATCTGGATGTAAATCATATTTCAAGTAAAAAAACTTAATCATCCTCGTATAGTTTTGGCTACTTACAGAAAGGAAATGTAAAAATATGTCGATTTTTCTCATTTTTTTCTGATTCCTTGCGATCCAAAATCCCAAGAGACACTTCATTTTCAAAATTTCCATTTTTAATTTCCCAATTTGGCGATACTTCGCCAATAAAAAAAAGGCTGCTCAGGTCATATACCTGGAAGGCATCATATGGGTGTAGAAAATCAAAGCTTTAGATCGATGTCCCGTTTCTTTTGCTTCTCTTCGTGTTGTTCTCGACTGAGTGGGTGGGAAGGGAAGCTTGATTTTGTTCCATTAAGATCTGAACGTCTGTGTGTTCCGAGGATATCATGCCGTGGTTTTTTTTGGCTTCTGTTCGTGTTGTTCTAGACTGAGTGGATGGGAAGGGAAGGGAAGCTTGATTTTGTTCCATTAAGATCTGAATGTCTGTGTTTTCCGAGTATACTCATGCCGTAGTCAGACAGAGAGACAATTGCATTTTATCGTAAGATAACTGGTGCCATAAGGTCTTGTGACAACATGGATGGTCTTTTATCACAGGAGACAACGTCCACAGGGCAGGCCAGCATTGGATCACGAGGTATTACACCACTCCCAACAGGAGTTCCGAAGGTACATTTTCATATCTATTCTTGATGCTTCTTCACTGTTGGGCTGTTCTGTTTATATTACTTACGGAACTCATGATGAATCTGCACATCGTCGAACCCTCTGAAAATTTGTCATTGCATTTAAGGAATTGTGTGGTTTTTAACTCTGCACCCACCCAGCTTTCTACATCCTACAAAGTCCCAGGCAAGGGGAAAAGCGCCCTAGTCTATGTCGACTCATTTCCATCAGCTGATGGATGGTGGACACCGCCGCTCCATGGGGAAGACGTTGCATATCTCTGGAACAATTCGGAATTGGAGAAGCTAGAGGAGCTCAGGCTACTTGATCCCAAGCGCTTCTTGGAAATCCTTAAGGCACATGGTTGCTGCAGTATTGGAGATCAGGATTTGCTGCTATCCTGCTTTGAGAAGGAAGAGGGTTTACAACCATTGCACAAAAGACGCGCTAACCGTCACGCAGCTGGATTGCTTGGGGTCGACCCACCAGGCCCAGATCACGCCGATTATGAGTGGTTGATCGCTACCAATCTGAAGACCTATTTCAACCTTGATTGGCAATGGGTAAGTCCAAGTACCAATTAAATTATCCATTTTTTTGCAGAATTCTACGCCTGAAATTCGGAACATTGTTTCCCCGTGTGTTGAACTACAGAACATCAGAGCTCTGTGTACATACAAGACATTCATGAAAATTGGTGACGCAGGGGCATCTTGTGTTCAGGACACGCTCCTGTGAATCTGAAGTGCTAGAAACACACTTGGCTGCTATACCTGAATGTCTAAGCGACCTGAAAACACGATTTGAGGAATTCAACGAGAAAGCAGGCAGTGCGGTGAGGAACAGCGACTGGACGGCGACTTGCCAATCTTACGAGGAGTGTCTACGCATTTTAGAGAGTATGGAAAATGGTCTTTGGACACGCATCCACACATGGCTTCTACTGTGGGTATGCATTCCTTTGGTGCATATATACCAGCTCTGGCTCAAAAACTACCCAAAATGTGTTGCAATTCATGACCGGATGTTGCAACAACTGAACAGAGAAGATACTGAGGAGGGTAGTGAGGGGGATGGAAGTTTGGGCCAGCTCTACTATGTAATAGTTTGGCACCGCAGGCTGGTCTTGTTTGAGTGGAGTCACACAGTCGATAGAAAAGCTGATGGAGATGAATGTGGTCATCTCCTTAGCCTATACTTACAGTCCAAGGCATTCAATGTGGTGGCAGTGCAGAACAAAGAAGCACAAGGCTTTGAATGGCTCCAGTATATGACTAATGAGTGGGGGAGGCAGAGAGGCATGAAATCAGGTGAAAGTGATATGAGAGTTGCCTTCTGTTTCAATCTGCAGCAGTTATTTCGCATCTCCCAGCAGTGGTCAGAACTAGTGAAGTGGATGAGGGAGAAGTGGGTGTGGATCAATCTTGTTGGTGTAGTTCAGGAATTAGAGGTACGGTGGAAATTCCAGGACGCAGAAGATCTTTACCTGGCCGGTATGGTCGATGAAGCCCAGGATGTCATTGCGCAGCTTTCTAATGATATCCAACAGCTCAAAGGTTGTATGCTTCAGAAAAAAGTTTTTGAATGCAAGATTCTTCGCTTGAAAGCAAAATTCTGCTTGGATTCAGATCCCCAGAGTGCAGAGCAATTGCTATTGGATGCGGGAAATAAATTAGCAAAATTGGATTTCCCTGCAGACACATCCAGCACAATTTCAACTGAACTGGCTGAATTGAATTTTGTCCGGGCCAAGCTTTTCCATAACCGAACAAGGGGGAGTCAAATCTGGAGAGACTCCCCATATGGTGTCGAAGGGCCCACCAAACAAGCTCCTCATGCCGAAACAGCCACACAGCTGTTTACTGCGGTTGAGTCTTCAGGGTTCTTATCGAGGAAACGAGGTTCCCCAGATGCGGTGAATCAATCCAGATTGGAGAGATTGCGTGGACGCCAACTCCTGTGGGATCTTTTTGTGCACAAGGAGCCGCATCCTGGTCGAATTTCGAGGAGTTATGTCAATCAATTCTCAGACAAGTATGATGAGGCAATGGGTGCTTTCAAAAAGAGCCTTGAATTATTGAGCCAATCAGTTCATACATTGCAGCCAACTAGGAGGGATGAGATTGATTGTCACATAGAGTTAGGGGCGTGCTACATAGATGCTGTTAGCTTCAAGGATCCCAACTTGAAGACATGCGACAATTCAGTGCAAGGACTGCGCTCATACAGGGAATGTCACTTGAACACTGCAATCCAACATTTCCAAGAAGCTCTGGACTTAGCAATGACATGTGGAGACAGCAAACAATTGAGGATTATCACAGGGTTGGGGTCTGCACACTTTCAGAAGGCCATTGAATTGTATGATCGGCTGCAGGAGTTCCTAACGCTCATTCCCAAATTCTTAGAGGATCTTGCTGGAGTGGACAGTAACAAGTTTAAAATTAGGCTGGAGCAGGAAGTGAAATGCGCCAATCATGATCATGTGCATCTCCACTCTCTCACTGTGGAAGAAGGTGAAGTGTCTTATGCAGTTGATCAAGGCTTCAAGCAGTTGAAACTCAACCGTGAGTGGATGAAGGCAGTACAAATGTCTAGACTGATCCAGAGTGGTTCAAGCCGTGTGAATCTATACTGGCTCATCGATCAGTTTATTCTAAACTTCATGGATGGTAAGTAGAATAACTGGAAACCATGAATGAAAGATTTTATTGATTATATATACAGTCATACATGTCATCTATGGGGATCTGGAGTCTCAGGGACAGATCAGATCTTGATTTATGGTGTTGCTGCTTCTTTTGGGTCAATGTAACAGATTTCTTGGAAGAAGTCCAGCAGTCAACTGATTACCTTCTGAAGAGCTTGAAGATGGATTTTGCTATTCCTTTGGACACTCCAAAAGATGGCCACTTGGTCTTCAATGAAGTTGTTTGGGAAAGGGTTGAGAGTTCAAAGATACGAAACACAAAATTACAGTTCTTGTTTTGTATAGGGTTCTCAGCTTGTGATTTACGTCAGACAATAGGCATAAAGGGAGCTTACAATGCACTTCCAGAATACTTTCGGAAAGCACTTGGACCAGCCAACTATACAAGAATTGTCAATGAGTTGAAATTACAGTGGCGCCATGAACTGGATCCGAAACGTCCCACTATCCAGAAGGGCCTGCTTTGGGCTGAAAGAGGACGCTCGCGAATTCTCATCAATCAAATCATTGCAGCTAACAAATTGCACCATGATGTGACGGAGATAAGCAAATTGATCAACTTTAATTTCACTGATAAGGTAATGATTTGTCTTTAAGGGAGTAGAGCTATATTGTGCAACCCATGCTCAAGTGAATGTTATAAAATCTTGGTCCTAAACTCGAATGTACTATTGAGTGCTTCTCATATGGGTGTGTTGGACATCTCAGAAATCATGGAAGATCCTCAGAGCAGCTCAACTTGCTTGTGGTGACAATACGGTTTTTGTGGAGTACATGTATGACACTTATATGGAAGGAGGCTATGTTGTCCAAGCCTGGGCCTACGTCATGAGCAAGGTGCAATGTCACACTATCACATGCTTGAGGCATGATCTGATGGGTTCAACAACATTGTTTGAAGTTGCCTAGAGTCACAAGATCCATTGAGTTGATCATCAAGTCCAACAAGTTCCAAATTATATCAATCTGTTGATGGAGTCCTAGAGTTTCATAGTTACCTGACAGTGTGTATTGAAGGGCTAGTTTGCCTCATAAATGTTGAATGATTTATTCAGGGAGGCGAACTAGATGTGCGCACTATTGAAATGGGGGACCCACAAGATTTACAAGCTTCCCTGAAGAAGATCCATGCATATATGTCTGGATCCTATGATCCACAATCTTTGCAGGCTAAGACCATTCAGACTGATCTGGAGAAACTTTATGACACTTTCATCCGACCCATTTCTGACTTGCTCGATGGCATGAAACCTGAAGACAAGCTTGTCTTTGCACTTGATGATGTAGGTAAATAAAGGTTGATTAGATGTAGCTTGATCTATGTATTGACTAGTAAATTTTTCAGAGGTGCCATGTCCTTATTTGTGAAATTGATTAGTGCGATGCAATCACAGGTAACCAACACTAATTTTGATTCTGGACTGTGTTCTTACTCTAATTAGGTTCTGACAAATGTCCCATTCTCAATTCTGCTTGATGCTAAGACGGGCAAATATCTTATTGAAAATCACACAATCTCTTTCACCCCTGCGCTTCGGGTTCTTGCACAATGCAATGAACGGTTCAAATCCATGTGCCACACCTCGCAGCGAGTTGGACAATCAGTGGCCCTTGGAGATCCTGCTTATAGACAAGATAAAAGACTGGAGCATTCCTTGAAGGAAGTCACCAAGATTTCTGAGTTCTTCCAAGATGGCTGTGTGAAGGTTATTACAGGCCCAGAAGCTTCAATTGACAACCTTGTCAACTCTGTTAACTTACCTGTTGATATGGTTCAAGGATTTGTTCACATAGCTGCTCATGGTCTTGTAAACCATAAGAACAGATCTGGATCTTTATTGCTGGCAAATTCCAAAGCTCTGTATAAGAATCCTGCACCAATGAAGTCCAACACACACTCTGGTACTCAATTCCACTAATCTATTCAAACTTAATGTTTTTTTCAAATCACTGTCCTACAAGTTCAAGACCAACTAAGTTATTGTTGTGTTATCAAATATTTGTGTGTGCAGATTCATCTTCACGATCTTCTTTCCACCAACATGATAAGGGAATTGTTGAGAGTGATGAGCCTGAGGAAGAGGCATTTGATGAAACACTCCACAAATTTGAGATGTTGGGCATAGGTTGTGTAAGGGGTGGATCGACATCAGTGTTGACAGAGGATAAATGTATTTCAGAGAAAGATAGAAAAGCTGGCATATTGCGATCTGAAAATGTAGTGAAGCTGGGCTTTGAATGGCGGTCTCGCATGGTAGTTTTGAGTGCTTGCAACACTGCCAAAGGATGCGTAAGTACAAGCGGGCTCAATCTTTTCAAAATTTCCCAGAAACATTTAAGTGCAATGAAAGGTAATTTATTTGCAATTGCCAACAATTGTGTGTTGATGATGTGATCTCCAGGTGTTGAAAACGGAGGGTGTCGTGGGTCTACCACGAGCCTTTCTGGTGGCAGGAGTGCCATGCGTGGTGGCGTCTCAATGGAGTTTGATGGATGAGCCAAGCTCAAAGCTGATGAAAAGGTTTTACAAAGAGATGAGCCAAGGCAGTGACACAGCAACTGCAATACGTGCTGCCATGTTGAGTATGAAACCAAAAAAAGGCTCGCCTGCAGAGGTTGCAAGTTCTGTTTATGAATGGGGAGGCTACTTGGTGTGGGGCTTGCCCACAGTTACATTACCACCAAGCATGCTCAAATGTTCCTGGCTCCCACCAAAACCCATCTCACACAGGCACAGGAGAAGAGATGAGGGGATCCATGGATACAATGGCAAGCACAAGGAGCTTTGGTCAAATCATCATATAGAAAAGTGGATATATGCCCTTTTTCTCCAAGCCATGATGACAGGAAAGTGGACATGCGCAATGTTTCTCCAAGTTTTGCTAGCAAACACCCTTTTTCTCCGAGTGTTGATAGTTTCAACTTATTTGATCACAGAAAATGTTATACTGTCACAAAATATTAGTTAGAGAGGGTGGTTTGCAATGTGCTTGGTCAAAAGGATGCCCTCAATGACCCAATTACAAGTGTGTGGTTCGAATCATTTTCTGAGATGTATAACCAAAAAATGAGGCTCTTCAAATTGTATGCAAGCCAAAGCAAATTGATAACACTTCATAGCTCTGAACTTTATTCTCAAGACTCAACTATGTCTTGAGAGAACACAATGAGTCAACCAACATATCCATACAAGATAACAGTGGACAACAAATATGAATGCTCTTAAATCAGATATATGAAACCATGTCATCCAATGGCATGGATTGGCATCCTTCAAATTGAGGCTACTAAACTGGCATCCCTCTTGGTTCATCACTCTCCCTCTCCAATACATGAATAGAAACTAGAACACTTATTTTGGGATGGTATGGTTCATGTACATTGATTCCTTTATACCTCCAAACAAATAAGCATATGAAACCACTTGTAGGTTGGACACAACACCCTATTGCTTGGACCCATGTGTCTCACATATTGCTTTACCTACTCCCATCATATACTTCAAAATGAACAACTTTGACATCAATAACCTAAGCACCAAAACCACATACACTACTTTAGGAGACAGAACTAAATTCATGGTCCTTTGAAAACCAAACAATACTATGCAGGATGACAAATAAAGTTTTGACTCATAAATAAGTATCAGAAGGATTACAAATTAAGTTTTGATTCATAATTATGTATGAAGAGGATGACAAATATAGTTTTGACTCACAAACAAGACCATCATAACCTAATTCATATACTGTACCAGAATAGCAAGTTTGACATTTTTATGCCAAATATTTTTCGTTTTGAAAAGTGAAGTTTGGTGATCAAAAAATAATATTTGAAAATTTGGCAATTTTTAACGGGAAAGATTTATTCAGCAAAAGTTTTAAGTTTTCATCCATGTGCATCAATTTTTTCATGTGTGTGTGTCAATTTCAATATTTTTCATTAATTCATGATGGCTTGTCTTTTTACTACCTAAGTACTTACCCTAATCTTAATTAGGGAAACATTTAACAAATTTCATTTGTTTGTGGTGGCTTGCATTTTTTTAAACCTTAATTATTTAACCATAATTTTTTGCTTAGTGTGATACTTCTTGTTTCTTTCATTTTTTGCATTTTTATGCTCTTTTTAGTAGAATTCCTACTTGCATGAAGTTTGTGCAATGGCCAAGAAATAACAATGTTTAGATTGTGCAATTTTCATTTCCATCAATAAAGAGGAAATGGAGATTAATAGAGAAAGAGATTTTGCAAGGTTGAGTGAGAAATTGGAACACAACCATGAGAAGGAAATTTTCAAGTGATCGGCGGGGAGGCCCAAGAAGGATACAAAAGCGGTCTTGTTCAAGCCAAAGATCAAATCAACTTCATCAACCAAGAAGGTTAAGGGTCCCTACACAAACACCCCTTCCCTTTGGCCATCTATTTATGTCGCTATGAAACAACATTGAAACATTTTTAGTGCTTTGAAGTACTTGAAGGCAACATACATAAAGCCAAGAAAGGTAGATGTTGTTTATGATCATTTATCAAGGGGCTTTCTAATTAAATGGTTCCATCTTAATGGAGAACTCATGGAGAATTACAAGCGTTATGTAGAGCTTGGCACTACTTTTGCCTTCGCACAACATTCTCATATCTTGGATGCACACCTTGTTCTTAAGGAGGAAATTTGTGAGGTGTTGAAAAAGCACATGGCAGCAAGACAACCTTTGTCTATTGTTTGCATTCGTTTTTTAATCAAGGCAATTATCCTTCAACGAGCACTTGATTTTCTTTAAAAAACTCACATGATTGCATTTTCTGTTTCTTATGTATGGACAAAGAGTTTCATAAAAAGTCAACTCAATTGGAACTATCAAGTTTCAACTACTACAACTAGCAAATTACCGAAGGATTATGAATTGCAAGGGAAAGCTATGGCACAAATATGTGTTTACTTAGTTATGGTTCACAACATCCCTCAAGAATTAGTTGTGAACATAGACCAAATTAGAATACACATTATTCCTAAAGGTGGCATTAGGACATGGGAAACAAAAGGTTCTCAACATGTGAAGGTACATGGTATGCAAGATAAGTATTAAGTTACTATGCCAATATCTTCAACTGCTAATGGCCAATGTTTACCACTCCAAGTGATTTTCCAAGGGACCACATCACATAGCCTACCACCATTAAATGTGAGTTGAATTACATGTGTTTAATTCTAGTTATCATCTCACTTTCAACCACAATCACTGGTCTACCTTGGAGACTTGCAACGAGTTTGTTAACATTATTCTATCAACCTATATGGTTCACAAATTGAGCTCTTACATCTTCTAGCAGATCAAGAAATGATTTGGTTCATTGATTAGTGGAGTGTCCACATTAGCAAGGATTTTTAGAATTGGATGAAGCATGCTCATCCCAAAATTCACATTATCTACATCCTAACTAATTGCACAAACATTTACCAAACTAACAAATCTATGTGATATTTTAGTGTCCATTGAAACATGCATTTTGGCAAGAATTCAACAAGTATACAACGGATATTATCACAACCCAACTTAATGCCAACAAAAATATTCACATGGATTTGAAAATGTTTAACCTCGAGCCTAATATGTGTGGCTAGTTGCATTGAGCATGGTTGGATGTTACAACCAAACCAGAAATGGTAATCAAATGATTGAAACAAACATGATTACTAAGTTTGGATGAGGACTTTCAAAGACAAGCTATGTTGGAGAATATGGAAAATACATTGTTCAACACCAATGCAAATGCACTTGCAATTGATTTCAACAACACATTGTAATGAAGATCTTGATGTTCAAATGTCAATCGACAATGTTATGGAATAGTCATTGATAAGGGTAACCCAATTGTCAAATGCAATTGCTTCATCAAGCATAGCCTCTTTAAAATGTTTAACAAGAAAGAAGTGACAAAGAAGGTACATTTTTTAGTTATGTACTTAACATCAAATTTACATTATTGTAGCACTAAAAAGTTACTAGATTGAAAACATGTCAATCAAATCTTTAAATTGAGAAAAATAGAGAAAAGAAAGTTATTTAATGACGCGCTCCCAAGTTCCTTGTGAACCCACTTGAGGGTCCAAGTACGTGGCAATGCGGAAGGAGTTGGAACTTGGAGCCGCTCCCTAGCTCACAACACTTGGAGGGGTAGAGGGGCGTGTTGGAGCTCCGGGATGGGACTAGGAAGAATTGACAAGCTTATTCACTCACACGGGCCTGCACACAACCCACACAAAGTGGTTAGTGCATAGTTAGAGCACCTTTGGTGCTAGGACGAGCCACGGGCAACACGGACACACAAGACTCACCATGGCCCGGACTTGGGGGAAGCCACCACCTTCCCCCTTATAGTATACTCTGCAGCTCTCCACGGAGGTGGCATCCAAATGGCCATTTTTCCCGGGACTTTCGTGTGGGAGTCCCGAAATTGTCCCGGGTTGGAGTCCCGGGACTTTGGACGCCGATATCTCCCGACTGCAGAGTCCGATCGCTATGCAGTATGAAGCAAAGTTGTAGCCCTCGTCGAGAGCTTTCCAACGCCGTGTTGCACTCTCAAATCGGATCCCGGGAAGACTTCGATTCCCGACTTTTAGTGGTCGGGAGTCAAACTGCCAATTTGACTCCCGGCCCTTCTTTTGCCCATAACTTGTGTTTGAGATGTCCAAATGAGCAATGCGAGCCCATTTTAGACATTTACGTTCTAAGAGCTTTCCAACGGTACCAAGAGCGCAACAATCCATTGACATTTGACCCTTCAACTCGCACTCTAAAGTTTCGGGAGTCCACCGAGACTCCCTCTCCCAACTTGGGAGTTGCCTTGGGAGTGTGAGTGCTCACTCCCTCACACTCCCTCGCACTTCCTTAGACTCCCGGGAGTATGTGATGACTCCTGGGCTTCCTCCTCTTGGCCCGCACCCTTCCAATGCCTTTGCCCTTGCTCCTGGGCTTCCTTCCTTTTGACTCCCGGGCTTCCTTGCAACCCCTTGCCTTGGTCGCGAGCCCAAAGCTAGGGTTGCGACATTTAATGTTGTTACCTATTGTGCAAATGTTTTACAAGGTTGAACTTTTCCATTTCACATCAAATTTTGCACCCCTTCCCACTTGAATTTCTCAAAAACTATTTTTGCAAATGGCCTATAAATATATAAAATATTTTATTAGGTAAAATCACAATTTTTATGGCGATTATACCTGTATTGCATGAAAATACATGGTTGATGTGTTATTACCATTTTTTTTTTCATTCTCATTTTCTTTCATGATAATGCAATTATTTTTTATAGGCTTAATATGTACACTTTATGATGATGTTAAATTATTGTCATGGGCACAAAAAACTACAAAAATAAGAATTAAACCAATGACACAACAAGGAAAACAAGTCATAAGAAATGGAAGCTTATGTTTAATTCAAGACTAGAAACACAAAAATACAAGGCAAAGAACACGATTTATGTTAAAAGATGATTCAAATATAACTTTATTTTGATAATGTATGAAAACAAAAGTTATGATAAGAAAACATACCCAAAACTAGTGTTGAATAAAATAAAGGTAACGAGAGGTCCTACTACTATTTATATTCCATTGGTGACCTAGTTCAAGGAAGCTTCCATAAAGGTTCCATACGTGCACCAATCAAAGAGCTTCCTAATTAATAGTGAACTAAAAGCCAATTAAAACTTAATTAAGGGTTATTTCAAAGTTAACTGAAAATTAATCAAAGGTTAACTTGAACTTAATTAGGATTTAACTAAAAATTAATTGAGAATTAACTAAGATTTAACTAAGACTTAATTAAAAAAACTAAAAATGATCTAAAAGTTAACAATGATGCAAGTAACTATGTTGGTGCAAGTGATGATGCAAACGATGAATGATGGTGGTGTCATGATAGTTACTTTCACATCTATTATCACATACACAATTTTTCTACATGTTCACCATGAAAATAACATCATAGATCTACTCCACTTTATTTTTAAAATGTAAGGTATAAACACAACATTAAAATTTTGTTTCTATCTTTTTCTTTTTCTTTTTGCTTCAAATGTAAGTGTTAATATTAAAATGGCCTCGGTGCATACAAGTTTATTCTGATGGAAAATTTTCCTCATATAGGGAAAAAAACTAATAAACCAGAAAAATGAAGTGTTTAGACTTATTTTCAATTGCCAAAATTAACAAACTAATAAAAAAATCATATTGTAATCAAATATTGTATGTAGAAAGATGATAAATTATTTATACTAAAACATATATTTCCCAAGGAACATTGCCATTTTATTTTTGCATCTTCCCATGGATGATTGCCCCTTTTCACTCCCAAAAAAAATCTTGCAAAATCTATTGGGTATTGTATCGAATATCAAGGTTTCTTAAAAAAAATTGGCAAATTTTCATTGACATTGAACAAAATTTTGAAAAATATTTCAACCAACAAGATTAAAGAAAAAAACCCATTGTCATGGGTGTGTTTGTGATGACTTTGTCAAAAGCTCCTGCAAAATAGAAAAACAAAAATAAAAATGGCATAAAGGGTACAAAGTTACAATATTGATTTTTTAGTTTCTAGAACAATTTCAACAACTCTTAACATTGTTTTTTGACATGCACCATCACTATTTTGACCTCAAAGATTTGAAAATAAAAACATTGAAACCAACATTATGTGTTGGCCTTATCATTCAAGCTTGTGCATAACAAACAAGAACAAAGAATGACAAGAAAATAGAAATAAATGGCATAAAAATTTTATGAATTTTTTTTGGAGTCAGAGCAAATTATGTACAAACACACCATAACACCATCGCCTTCAACCTCTAGAGGGCAATGCTTAATGTTTTTGAATATGTCGTCAACTATAAGCAATCATATTGTAGCATCATCACAATAGGTTGGTGTAAGTTTCACATTCCTTCTTCCACAATGCAACCATTATGCGCCCCATTTTTGCCAGATGTGAAAGAAGGCCTCCCAAGCCCGTTTTGCAAGGGGGCACTCGAGAAGACAGTGTTGAGGGGATTCAGGGACCTCCTCTGTGCAAACCTTGCAAGTGGGGAGGATCCCCATGCATTGTAGCCAGGTGCCAACCGGGAGGCCCCGATTTAAAGTGAGCCATATGAGAGTACCGACCTTCCGGGGTCGGGCGTTATGCCAGATTCTGGCTATAACTTGCCTGACGGTGGAGTTCTGCAGATTTAACCTTTGAATGAAGGAGCAGATGTAAGCGCTCTGGGTGGGGTTCCTTACGTTTCGGTAACCCCGCTTTGTGGAATAGCCAAAAAAAGGAGAGTCACCCATTTGGGAAGAGGCTTGCCAATGCCACTCTCCCGGGTCCCAGGGAAGACACTGGGAAAGTCTGGCATATGTGCAACACCCGAGCATATACATTCCCGTGCATATCAGGTCAGCGAACACTGGATTCACTAGGGTGGAACGTGGAACTTTATGTATTGTAGACTGTAATTCTGTGCGAGTGTATAGATAGATAAAAACACCATCTCCATTACGTTGTCACGAAAAACATCTAGGATTAGACATCCAAAAGTTGAAATGTTATTGTACATAAGCTTTGCATGTGAGAGTCATATATTCTCAGCAACTAAACGTTGCCTGAATATAAAGATCTGGTCCTCAAAGCAACAGGAACTTACTAAGCACGGGAAGAAACCGGAGCTTCGGAGAAACCTAGCCCCACCAGGACACAACCAGAGAGATACAACTCCGGAAGAATTCAGAGCTTCGGAGCAAACCTAGCCTCGCCAAGACACAATCAGAGACACAGAAACACAGAGAAGCACAACTTCGGAAGAAATAAGAGCTTCGGAAGAGACCTAGCCTCGCCAAGACGCGACCAGAGAGACACAGAAGACACAACTTCGGAAGATATCAGAGCTTCGCAAAAAACCTATCCCCACCAGGACAGAACTAGAGAGGCAGAGACACAGACATACACACACAGAGACACAGATACAGACATAGAGAGAAAGAGAGGAAGGGATATCGGGGATGCTAACGTTTGGACGGTGGTGTCAGAGGAGCGAGAGCCGAATATTGGAACCAGGGATGGTGTGCCAGAGCGTTTGTGGCTTACATAAGCTTGCAAGAATTATTTGGATTATGTAGATGATGGCTGGGAAGAAAAAAGAAGAAAGAAGAAGAAAGAAAAAGGAGCGGACAGACTTGTAGTTCCGGAGGCAAATTGAACCCTGGCTTGATGGATTTCAGAGGTCATCGGTTATAGCATGGTTGCATAGTTGAAACTCTGGACACTCTTTTCTGTTTTCTTCAAAAAAAAAATTGTTTGTTTTCTTTTTTGCTATTAAGCCTCAGAAGCGACTAAGCAGCAGCACATGGGGATGATGCTTCTCGTTATAAGAGTCATATTGCAGTAATCTTGTTCTTGTTGCGAGGTGGTCAAGATGTGGTCGACCTTCGTGCAGTTCTGATCTGATGTGTTTTGTCTTGTGGTTGATCGAGAACTTATGGCTAAGTCTGACCTTTGAAGGGTGGGATGCATTTTGTCAAAATGCATGCATGGTGGATGCATGTGTTTTGTCTCTTGGTTGAGAACTGATGCTGAGTCTAACCTTTGAAGGTGAATGCATTTGTCAAAATGCATTAGGTGGCAGTTGATATGTAGTACATGGGATGCATCTTGTCTTTGTTGCAGAACAAAGGGGAAATGCAAAAAGAAAAATTCTGTTTTTGTGGGGTTTGTGGACAAGGCGGAATGAAATATGAGCTTTCAAGTTTCAAACAGTTCTTGTGCTTAAGAAGGGCAATAGGGCTATCTACAGGTATTAGGAAGTGTCCTAATCATAGCTTGTAATTGAGGATGTCCATGGTCCAGTAAAATGCTTCTAGCTGCTTGGATTGTTGTAGTCTTGGGTCAAAGGATTGGGGGTTTGATGAACAAAATGGGATGCATTCACCCCTTCTGATATCATAGCAGAAATGGGGCCATGCATGTTAACCTATAGGGAGTCAGAAATATATGGTCTGTAGTCCTACTATATGAAAGCATAGAGAATTTCAGGGTACCTCTTATAGCCCTGCTGGTGTGCTTAAGAAGATGTGAATACAACCTTGAGGAAGTTCTTTGAGCAGAAAGGGGAAGTCATGGTTTACACTGTGCAATGACAGGTTTCAAAAAAAATTTGCTTCGAAGCCTTGACAGTGGTTATCCCCTTATGCTCTGTAGAGTAGCTTTGATTCTGTTGTTTCAGAACAGGAATCTTTGCAATAAATTGAGAAGGCGAGAAATGCTATGTATATCTAATATGGGTTTTGACTTTGAGGTGCAGGCTGGATGTGTATATCTATGGCTACCTTGTGAAGAGGAATCTTCGGGTGTCAACTAAGGCTTTTTTGAATGAAGGCAAAGTGTCATCAGATCCAGTTGGTACGTTTCACTCCTCCCTTATATGGTCATATGCTCAATTTGCTGTCAATGGTTTTGTACTAACAGATCAGTATCCAGTGTTGCAGCTATTGATGCCCCTTGTAGTTTCTTGTTTGAATGGTGGTCAATCTTTTGGGATACTTTCATTGCCCCCACCAATGAGAAACATTCAGAAGTTGCAACCTCATACATTGAGGTGAAAACCCGAATATCAACTTGGAGTGCTTCCAATGTTTAGCAACAATCCTTTTGTCAATGTCAATGCATTAATCAAAAATCATTTAGACAATGCCTTTGATATCACAAGTGAGCAACCAAGTCCATCATTAGCTTAAAATGGGTTCAACAAAGATAATCAATGTAGTTGGGCGTTTTTTTCAGCTGTACCTGTTTTCCAAACACATTTTGGGCTTTGTAGTTGGTTTTGTTTCAAGATTTGTCCTCTGCAGGAAAGCATTGTCAAGTCATCAAACCAATGGGTCTTTCTGAGTTGCTTGATCAACCTCATTCTAAACATGTCAACCACTTAACACACGTTAATTTGTTGAATGCAATCCTTGCAGACACAACAACTGAAAGCTCGAGAGCAGCAGCAGCAACAACAACAACAAGCGTAGCTGATGCAGCCACAAATGCTGCGACATCATGCACAATGTAGCAGCTACAGAAAAGAGAGGCCAGTCATCTTTTGAATGGCACTGCAAATGGTATTGGTGCTAACGCTATTCTCTAAAAGCCTCCAGCAAATGCAATGGCAACCAAGATATATGAGGAATGACTTAAGCATCCCCGGCTAATAAACAGCAATGAAGGTATTTTAGGCATGTAATTTGAATTTCAAGAAATTTTCATCTTTATTGCTGAAAAGGAAAAAAAAAAATCAAAATTTGGCAAGAAGATGCTGGAATGGTAAGGGTGCTATGGAATGTCAAATTTAACTAATTTCTTGTTGGCTTGCTCATTAACCCACCAACTTCCATTTGGAGCGCAAAGTGTGTGTAGGTATTTGTATAACATTTTGGCCTATGGATCAATAGAAGTGCCCTAGACCCCATTGTTGGAGTTTGGAGGAAAAACTCAGAGTAAGGAGCTTTTACCTTTTCTTTAATAAAAAGGTATATTCTCTAGACCAACAAAAAGCTCCAAAATACCCATTGTAGGGGGTAATTGTATCTTTTGGGTGTTGCTTAATGCACTTTTTCTATCTTTTTTTGAACTTGGAGCGGGCAAAGTGTGTGTAGGGTTTGATTTCCTAATATAGTACTTTGGCCTATAGACCTTAGATCAATTAAAATTTCTTAATGTGTTAACCCATAGGAATATTAAAAAAATTAAATTTTAGCTTTAAAAAAGAAAATATTAAAATATCCATCTTATTTGTGGATTTTTAGTTCTAGCCTGTTTTTTCAGGCTTATAAATCTTGGCTTGTTGAATCCCCAACAATACCCAAAAGACCAAGTGGCTGAGTGGGGTGTGGATTGGACAAATCTATATATTGTGGACTGTGGCTGATTAGGCCCAAATCATTTATTTTTATATTGCACCTAAAATTTTGAAAAAACACTTTGCTTGCCATGCCCAAATTTTGAAAAGTGTAAAGGAAGTGCCAAAGGAAGGACACAAACAAGAATTGTCCTACAATGCAAACCTACATGGTATGGGCATTCACACTTGATTACACAAGAAATTTCAAGAAAGTAAGATGTCTAATTGTTAAAATTTATTATTAACTTTAGGTACCAATGTCAATAAAAAAAAATGTATTAGCCATCTTGGTGCCAAACCGGACAAGGTACACTTCCATATAATCAGCCCACTAGAATCGCAGCGATCTAGCCAATAAGAAGTTTAGTGTCCAAAATAAGACTATTTTGGTGGGCTATTGTTTTTTTTTTTCTTTTGGGGTTCCAAATTCATTATAAAAATTGGTTCAATTTTATATTTCAAATTTTTATTCTCATTTTTAAAAAAAAGTAATTTTAATTTTTTTTCTTTATATTTTCTTTTTTGATGTCCAATTTTATTTAAACTTGGCATTTAGGTGCACACCTGAAGATTTTTATAAAAAGGAGATTTTAATTGCCTACATATGATTAGGCCAATGTGTGCATGTAGTGGTAGGATCGTCAGCACCTACACCCCTTAAAAAATGGGTTGTTGCGACAAGGTCTCCAACCCTATGAACTTAAGGTAGTTTAACTTTTTTATTTTTCCTTCTCATCAGCCCTAAAATTTCACGAAAATGTGAAATCTGAAAATGTCAAGTAGTCCTGAAGCTTTTTTTTTTATAATAATGTTTTCAAAATTTTCGTCAAAACAGTAGAGGAAAAAAGTTGAGTTCGTTTAGGTTTAGACTATCTCCTCTTACATGTAGTTCAAAAGTAATAAGGTTCTGAAAAAAATTACTTTCTTGTTTGTTTGGAAACCAAACTTGGTTAAATCTTTCTACGGATGGTTGCCAATGTGACTACATCACAAACTTGAAAAAAAAACATTGCTTTTCAAATAGATAAACATAGATTAACTTAAGTCCCTTTAAGTTGATCTAAACTAACATAAAAGCTATACCCTATCCTCTAGCTAAACATATGGCTAAATTTAAAGCTATACATATATATGACTAACTTAAAGACTAAACATAAAGTTAAAGATATGATTAACATTCAAAGTCAAACATATGACTAAACATATGGCTAAATCTCAAAATTAAACCTAAGATTAAACATATGTCTAAACCTTAAATCTATACCTTATACTAAACACATGACTAAATTTAAATGATAAATAAAGGGCTAAACTTGAAGGTTAAACATGATTAAACTTAAACGTTAAACATATGAATAAACTTAAAAACTAAGCGTATGACTAAACTTAAAGGCTAAACATATGGTTAAACTTAAAGCTAAATGTGTATCTAAATTTAAGGGTTTAACATTTGGCTAAACCTAGGGACAAAACATATGACTAAAGATATGGTTAAATTTAAAGGCAACACATATAACTATATGTCAAGGCTAAACATATGGGTAATCCTAGACATATGATATGCCCACTTTACTCACAATCTAAGTGTTTTTTTTTCATTTTTCCACTTTAGCTAAGTTGGCTATGTTGGCCCCACTTTCACAAGTAATTGCTACATGGGCATATTATGTGTGAAAGTGCCCAACTATAAGGTAGGTAAGTATGTAAACTTTTGATGATTAGAAACAAAACCTAATTGGACATGATTTGCTACAAGAAAATTTTATAAGTCAATTTTAAAACTACAAGCTTTCAATTCTTTTCAATTCTTTTACAAATCATTGATTTTTTATTTCCAACTTTAGGTGACAAAGCTTTATGGGGGAATGAACCCTAATTCAAAAAAGCCTTGCCCATTGCAACATAAAACCTAACCTCCACAAAAGAAAACATTAGTCATGCATACTCAATGTAAAAAAACAAGTTTTCACTCTTGATCTTTAAAGGCTCAAAAAGGGGTTGGATGAAGATTCATTAATCACCATATCCAAATAAACATGGATCATGGAAACAAAGGCAATTGTAAAATTCAATAACTCCTCCATCATTCCCCATAATGAATTATGTTATCTTTCCAACTTTGAATTGTTGTTCCAAAAGGGAAGTTCTCCATGGTGAAAAACTTTTGGTTGAACATCCAAATGCCTAACTCCAAATGCATAATCAATTGATTTCTTAGTTCATAAAGGTGAGTTTAAAAAAATATTGTTCATCCTTTATTGAACTAATAACTCGCACAATAGCAAGTTCAGCCAACTTAATGTACCTGGGGATTTGATGTTCAAGAATCTATAATGATGAAAGGGTCCTCCAAAGTTTGGTAAGTGGGTTGAAATCAAAATGGTTTCTGCATGTGACAACTAAAGAAAAAAACCCAAAGTCTAAAAGACCTAGTTATTCAAAATCCTACCTCTAGGGCATGATTTCTCAAATAACATGTTATTTTAATTATGTAGTTGGAATGGTGACTCAATTCATGCAAACACCATGAAAACCACATTTGGATGTAGTGAGGTGCATACTGAGGTCCATAAAACATCCTTTACAATGTGGAATTTTTTATGAAGCTAAGAGCCAATTACAAGTACATGGATACATGGATGCTAATTAGGTTAGCAATGTTTCAGATAGAAGATCAATTAATGGTTTCATGTTTTCTTTTGGAAATGGTGTTGTTAATTGGAGCAGTAAGAAACAACCAACAATTGCACTATCAAGCACGGAATACAGAGGTGCAACAATTGTTACATGTGAAGTAGTTTGGTTACAAAACTATTTTCAGATTTGGGATAGTTAGTGGATGTTCATGTTGTCATTTATTGTGATAATGTTAGTAGCATACTACTTGCTAACAACCTGGTCTATCATGTTAGGACAAAGCACATTGAGGTGCACTACCATTTTATTAGAAAAAGAATTCTAACAAAAGAAATTGACATTAATCATGTCAGTACTGAAGATCAAGTTGTTGACATTTTCACAAAGGCTTTAGGTAGAGACAAGCTAAGGAAGTTTAGAAAAATGTTTGGTGTACTGGAAGTGGATTTGAGCTTGAAGCACTAGAAGGAAAAGGCCAAAATGTGACCATCACATTTACAACTACCTGCAACTATTTGGTCTTTGCAACTAAATTTTTGTTATCTACGACTATTGTGACATCGTGCTGACATTAGTCAAGTCATCTTCGACTAACCTGCGACTAGTTTGCGACTAATTTTATTTTCATCTATATATGGGTTGAATTTATCATCTATGGGTTGGATTTATCATCCAAGAGGAGCCATTTAAAGTCCCATTTAGTCATAAGCGAAATGATGCTTAGTCATAGTTGGCGTATGTGTATATGTAAAATATCATATTGTATGGTTTTCTAGTGAGAGTGTTATACTGTTGTGGAGAAGTAATTGAAAAGACTGGCACCTGTTTGTTGCCTCTCTAAGATCTCTGAGAAACCCCTGTATGTTTGTAGTCTAGGGTTTCATGCTTTGTCCAAGAACAGATGCTCGGAAAAAATCTTAGATTCTTTCTTGATCGCTTCAGCAAATCCCTTCTTTCTGCAGATTGATTTCGACAAGAGAAGAAGAATAAGAGCTTCTTTGCAGATGTTCAGAGGTCAAGAAGAAGAAGAAGAAGAAGAGGTAATACTATGCGCATTCCGTCGTCTTCTTCGTGGTTGCTACAGGTAGGGTTCTGGTCCCTCCCTTGCGGGGAGTGAGTAGCTTAAGCATTTCCAAACTCCCCTGCCTTTCAGATTTCTTTTTGCGGGAAAAAAACTACTATTGTTGTTACGATTCGGTTGCATCCGCAAACGGTGAGCAGCAACTGCCGGACACAAAACGATCCTTGAGGGAGGGACCGCAGTGCTGCTCTTTTTGATCAGTTTTCCAAAGGCTCCATGAACCACTAGCAGGAGCAGCAGAGTCGAAAACCAGGTCTTGTTTCTTCTTCTTCTTTGTTTCTACTTCTTCGTCTTCTATCACAAGACTAGTTACGGCCAACGCTGCGCCCCGTTGCCTTCTATTGCACCCTCGTCGATTGCATACTTTTCTCCTTCTCGTGATGCCAAGGCCTCCTCCCCCTTCCTACCTTCCAGGCTTGAGAAGTTTATAGATAAACAAAAAGCCAAACGAAGAGTTGAAGGAGAAGAAACAAACCGCGTCAGACGCTTCTCCGAGGCTTCAGGAAGAAGAAGAAAACACCAAGTTTTTCTGGCCGAGTACGTCCTGCCGAGGATTAGGGTTGTGGGATTGCTGTTTTGTTTTGTTTGCTTTTTTATTAGTCTCGGTTCACAAGAATTAGGTTGAAACAATCTTCTGCTGCTGCTGAGATAGTTTGTTACCTATTCTCTTTTGCAGTGCTCCTGCAGTAGCAGCATTTCTTTCTTGATGGGTGTCAGGTGTGAGTGCTTTGTTGTTGGAGCAGCAAAGAAAGCTTTGGAGGAGACAGGGGTTGTGTTGCATTGTGTTTTGACTGAGTTGCACAAGGTATCTTTCTGCCATCACCACCACCAACAACGTCATGTAGTTGAAATTGAATGCAAAAGGACATCATGTGCATCATGTGTTTTTGCTTTGCTTTGCACTGGTTTTTTTCCAGCCCTTGCTATTGTTCTGTGTTTTTTTGGTTTTGTATATGAGTATGTTGATGTTGCTTTGTGAGTTATGGTTATGGTTATGTACCTTTGCTGGCAGGATGACAACCATCGTGGAGGTGCACGACGAGATACGAAAAGTGCAGGGGGAGTTGGAAGAGCTTAGGAAGCTCTTGCAAGAGGAGGTGCCTGAGGCTGAAAGGGCACACTTGTGGAAGGAGGAAGAACTTTTGATGAAAGAGGAAGTACTTTTGATGGAGGAGGAAGAACTTTTGATGAAGGAGGAAGAACAGCTGCGATAGAAGGAGCTCCTGCTCATGCAATTTGGACAAAATAGCACTACCTTGGTGCAACAGGCTGGACACAACAACAATAGCTTGGTTCAACAACCTGCTCAAAACACTCCCATCTCAAGTACCTTCTCTTTCCCTTGTTCTTTGTCTTTCCCTGTTCTTTTCCCTTGCTGTCTTTCTTTGTTTCTTTGTTTGGTCTTTGTTGTGGGGTCTGTTGCTAGCTAGTAGTATGGCTGAGTCTTCCCCTTGCTTCCGGAATTGCAGCACAGATCCTGTTTCTAAAGCTACACAGAAGGCTCTGTACTTCCTTGCTGAGGTAGCCTCCTCAACTTTTCAAGTGTGTGTGTATTCATGTTCTGTTGAAGATGCATTGTGTTTCATGGATATGTTGTTAGGGGTATGGGAGTTCTAGTGAGTTTGCTGTATTCTCAAGTTGTGCAATACACTGAGTAACTGTGTAAAATTCTTTGTACACAGTGAAGCTTCAGATCCTTGTTTTAGCATTTTCTGTCCCCAAGGGTCAATAGAGGTTTCATAGAACCCATCTCCTGATGTATTGTCTATGAGGAAACAAACACTACCTTTCCATTGCATGAATTTGAGGTTTTGGCCAGCAGGACAAGCTGTTGAGAGAGGGGGCGGGGGGTTCTGTGTTTTTTATCACATGAGGCTGATGAAATGACCTGCTCAGTTAGATTTGTAGAATGTTATATTTCTGCTTGCCCAGAATTTTGCTGTTATCTGTAGCTTGTTATGTGTGAAAACCCTTGATGCTTAGGCTCTTTAGGGACTTGAAATTTGAGGGTGACCTAGTTGACCAGAAGTCTTCCATAAAACATCTAAAATATTACTCATTTTAGGATTGTGAAAGTAAATATTGTGTTGACAACCAGAAGGGAGCTTTTCTAGTTATCACTGTAGGAATCAGCTTTCAAAAGTCCAGGGTCCTTTAGCTATTCCCACTTAACAGTTTATCTGCCTCTTTTAACTTACATTCATTGTTGCTATCCCAAATTGCTGTCTGGGCAGTGCAGATTATTGCAAATTGTCATGAAGTTCCTGATTCCAAACCTGGATTTTTATTGGGCAATGTGGCATTGGTCGGGGCAGGTGATGCATGACTTTGAAGCTGAGGATCAAGGGGAGTTGAGCTTATCTGTTGGGGATTATGTGGTTGTTCGCCAGGTCTGCCCTTTATTAATTTGGTTGCTTCTTTGACCTGATATTTCAGGGAAGGGTAATTGTTGTGTTATGCTGTATATCTTTTGGAGTATTGTTGATCATGGCAACAATGGTGCAGGTCAAGAAGCATTTAGAGGCAACAAGAGGACCCATGAGGGCGTGGATATGGTTGTAGCCGAATGTAGCAGTCTAGGCACTGCCAGGTTTTGAATATACTTACTTACATTAGAAGATGCGGGCTAAGATTGGGTTGTTGCACCAGGGACCTTGCAGGCAGAAAGGTGAACTCAATGTTATGTATGTTCAAATTTTCCCCAGTGAACCCATGTGGGCTGTTCAAATGCTTGGAATAGTTCATGTGTAATTAGACTGATGAGTGCAAGAACTTGTAACCCATTGCCATAGTAATAAAATCTATCCTAGTTTTGGTGGGAGGCCAAGCAAATTGGCATGTCAAGCTTAAACTACCAAATTCTTATGTAATTTTACCTTGAGTGCTTAAATTTTTGGGATTGTAGGCAATTTATAAATGCTCCTACCATTGGGTTTCAAAACTCAACTGAAGTATATATTGTGTTTATTATAAATATTAGGCAAAGCCATAAATGCTTAGGATCTATTGTGTGCAACATGAAATTGGACGATAAAAAAATTCTTGCATTATCTGTAAATAAATGCATTATTTAAAATTAAAATAAAAAAACTAATTGCCACATGTCGTAATCATTATGAGTAAAATCGAACGGTACATATATATTGTAATTATTTAATAATAGAGTAAATACCATATTAAAAGCCACGTGTCATAATCCTAGTGCTTGAATCGGACGGATAGTATTATTAGATGTCATGAAGAATTTTTAAATCAAATATCCAATATACCATGTGGTCTCTATGCATTGGTGAAAAGTAATAACCAAAATAATTGTTGAATATTGGCACCACATACGTATACTCGTATTTTGTCATGAACTGGTATTTGTATGCTGAACAGTTTCTGTCCACCCCGTTGTCGCCTACGACTAAGGACGCCTGCGACTTGTCCAAGGCAACTACACAACTTTTAGTTGTAGATGTCGCCTGTGACTAGAAAACAGTCACAATGACCAGTCGAAAAAGACAACTTTCCTTCTAGTGAAGGGGAGTGTTGAGAATTCAAGTTCAACTAGTTAGGCTTCATTAGTTATTGGAATAGGAAAGTAACTAAGTTACTTTCTTTACTTATATTAGTTTGGTTGTGCTTTGGTCTTGTAGTTAAATACCTTTGGTTCTCTTTTCTTTATTGCACAAGTTTGTGTATTTCATGTGACAAGAACCTTGAAGAATTTTTGATGTTATGTTTTGTGTTGTGGGCATCATGTTTTAGTTTCCTTTCAATAAATATTTATGTTTGCACTTGAGTAGATCTCATCTTTGTTAACATATTGTTGTATTAACTACCTACAAAAATAATTTGTGGAAACCAAGTGTCGTAACCCTAGCCTTGGGCTCGCGACCAAGGCAAGGGCTTGCAAAGCTGTGGGCCAAAATTGAAGCTCGGGAGTCACATTTCATGCTCCCGAGAGTGTAGGAGAATGTGAAGGAATGAACCCCACACTTCCAAGTGAGCTCCCACTTTGGGAGTTAGAGTTTCGATGGACTCCTAAATCTTCAGAGGGTGATTGCAAGGCTCAAATCTCATTGGATTGAAGGGTTTTTAATATTGTTGAAAAGTTATGGGAATTTAAATGTCTAAAATGGGCTCGTATGACTCATTTTAGTATTTAGAACATAAATTATGGCCAAAAGAAGGGTCGATAATCAAATTGTCAATTTGACTCCTAACCACTAAAAGTCGAGAATTTCCCTGATTTACTTATGGCATGCCACATATCGTTGGAAAATATCTCAATAAGGGCTACAATTTTGCTTTAGACCTCATCTCAATCAGAAGTCTACACAAGAAGTTATAAGCCTCCAAAGTTGTGAAAGTCCCAATTTCAAGACTCCCAACTTGGGAATCCTGGGGCAAAATGACATTTGGGTGTAGGCCCCATGGCCAGGCACAAAGAATACTATAAGGGGGAAGGTGGCAGCTTCCCCAAGTCCGGTCCATGGTGAATCTTGTGAGTCCATGTTTGCGCGTGATTCATCTGTGCACCAAAAATGCTCCAATTATCCATAATCAACTTGTTGTTTGGTTTGTGCATGTTCGTGTGAATAATTGACCAACTTGTCATTCATCTTAGTCCCCATCTTGGAGCTCTAGCACGCCCTTTTACCCCTAAAGTGCTATGAATTAGGGAACGTACCCCAACTCCTTATCCTTTTGTTATTTTCACCTTGGACTCGTAGTTGAATCTATTAAGGAGCTTGGGAGTGTGTCACCAAGGGCTAAAGCAATTGGGCTATGGTGCAGTCGTAATGGACATGCTCATTTTTTATGTTAATCATATCAAACATGATTAGTTAATTTAGACAAGTTGCATTGTGACTAAAAATGATTGTAGAATCATTATAGTCACAACGTTAGTAGCATAAAAACCATACTTTTGTTGTAGTGGCATGTTTGTACCACCATGGTATCAATAACCTATTGTATAACATGTACCAATACTGGTAACCAAACTATCATACATGAAGTTATAATATCTAACCTAAGTCGAAAATGGACATTGATTTAGACGGTCACATCAAAGTATTCAAGAAGGCCATTAAAGTTAATGGTGAAACAATGGAAGCTAACATTATCAACCTATTTGGTTTTACTTTTAGAAATAATATTTCTGAATGGGTGAAAATTTGTTCAAGACCATTCAAATTGCACATTTGAAAAGTTGGAGCAAATATTTTGTAAACAATTTAGAATTGTGAAGAATGATGAGGAGGTGTACATGTAGTTACGAAACATTCAACAACAAATTGCTAAACATGTTGAGGTTTATTACGAACACTTGTTGAAATTAGCAAATTGTCTATAGGTTAGAGAAATAAATGTTTTCCTCACCACTGTTTTCAAAGTAGGTTTATTACTTTACCTCATATTAACGACAATAGGTATGAAACAAGATACCTTGATTGGACACAAATAAGTTATTGTAATATGTGACGAAAGTGGACCTTTTGGCTTAAGTTATAATGTGATACTAACCACACCAAAGGTTAATATAGTAGTTAAACCAATATGTAGCACCTACTGTTACAACAAAATCCACATCAATTTGCATCGATTGTGATAAAACATGTCATATTTTTGAAACCTATCATAATTGAAAAAAAGAGGTATTAATAATACCAATCACCATAGTCAAGTCTATAGAACTTGTAGGAGGGACTAATTCACAACCTATTAAAACAGTTAAAATACTTGTCTGATACCATTGTATAGTTTATTTTAGTATTGAACATACATCCGAAGAATGTCCTAAGAAAATTGAAGTGTAAAACATGTTTGAATTGAACTTGTTAGTTCTATTATTGTAACACCTAAACCGCCTAAACCTAACAATGTACTAGTCAATGTGGTAGTTGCTATCATTATTCATAGTCAACAACTAAAGCAATAGGTGTTGAAAGGAAAGGAAGCAAATAAAGCCAAAGGAGTAGAAGATTAACAAATAGAAGAATGTTTACGAGATTCATTTATTGAAATTGTAAGATAGTTACAATGTGGTGAAAATGATAAAAAACCCACTACAACCACTAAGGACCCATTGCAAAGTACTTGGGCTAGACTGCTTGATAATTTTACTACAAATCAATTGGTTGAAAATAATTGAACTGATGAGGTAATTTAGTAACATGTGACCTTATAACAAGTTATCCTAGAGAAGATTTTGGAAAAAATAATGAAAGATATCAACAAACAAGTTTTGGAAACCAAGTATACATTTAACTTGGGACAATTATTGTGGGTAATACCTGATATTAAACACTATATTTTTAATTTGATACCATCACAACCTATTTTACCAAAATCGGTAGTTGTTTTAGTTGCTATTGATCATCAAATGGTGGTAATATAGGCTCAAATAGGAAAGAACTTCATAGAAGATGTATCTTTAGATGGTGGTTTTAGAGTTAATATTATCACTGAAAAACTAAGAGTGAGGTTAGGTGTGTCAAAACCAAAACTAACACTTTATAACTTACACATGGAGATCAAACCATTGCTAAACCTTTAGGTCTAATAAAAGATCTTAAAATTCTATATAAAACTTCACATCCACAACTTATAACACAAAGATTTTTGAAAGTCAATCAAATAACATTTAGAAACAAACACATTAATCATGCCTATCTAAAAAATTCACAGACAAAAACTTTGTGCAAACTTAAAAACATGTTTACATATTACGTGGCAAAGGGACATACCCATTGTTGTTGTCATATGGATTCAAGATAGACATAACATGCATTATGGCTTGAATACTTGAAGTTTGAACACCTTAACATTTCATTCTAGTCTCTTCCCTCTACAAATTAACATTGACAACTCCAAGCACTTAAAGAATCAAATTCAAATATCTATCCCTAAATATAATTCAGTGTAAGCTTTGTTCTTGAAGCTTGAATGTTGAGTTGCCACCCCACCACCTTGCTTGTCAGCATTGAACAATAATTCAATTTGAAAGTATCAACTTAAAGATTTTTTGTGCACTATGTGCATTAAGGAGCGAGTGTCACTTTGAAAGTTTGTTGTAGTGTGTAGCACCTTGTGTCTTACACATTCATAAGCAAAAACAACTTCTTAGGGGAGAGAGGATTTAGTGAAAATGGGTTTGAGGGAGGGGGTTAGGGTTATAAAATTGATGACCGTTAGGGCAAAGATCTAATGATCTAGGTCATAAGATGGTTAGGCCTTTAAGAATCACGATTTTCCTTCAACTTTGAGGAGATGACATGTGTCTTCTTGTTGTTTTCATTATGGTAACACCAAAAGTTTTTGTATGAGACTTTTGCAATTTGGGTTAAATTTAAAAAATCAAAACCCTTTTTGGATTTGCTAGCCCAATATTCAGGTCAAAATATTGCGAATTTTGCTAAGAAAAACACAAATTCAAAAGAAAGTTGATAAAATCACAAAGAAAATTACGTTGTTGCTCACAAGAATTAACATGTAGGAAGAAATAACCTATCTCTGCATTTTGTGCATCCAAAACACTGAAGCCACAAAGATGGTCTCTTGATCGGAGTCAAGATTGTTGCTGTCATCTCAAAATCTCCACACATTCTGGCTGTCCATTCACTGTGACTGTGAAAATGGGTTGAATTCATCAAACCCTAAAAAGTTCTCTATCTTTTGTCTATTTTTGCTAACCTTGTTTGTATGTGAATTCACTAAACCCTAAAGAATTTATCTCTCTTGTCTAATTTTGTTAACCCTGTCTGTGTACACAAAAGGGTTATAGTATTAGTGTACCCATATACATAGAGGGTGTTGAGTAGGCTTGTAAGTAGGTGCCAAGAAAAAAATGTTAAGGCCAATGAAAATTGCTGGATTTGGTGATCTGAATTATTTTTCTACTTATCTTGAGTGAACTAAGAGTGAAATGCGTAATAGGGTTTGATAGATTTGTGAGAATTTTAGAGGGTCAATGGAAATGATAAAAGGACATTTATTTTCAATGTTGAGTAGAATAGGAATGTGTGTAGGCTTAAAGATTATTTTTTTCATGCTAATTGGATTGCTCGGTTGGTTGGTCTGAATTTATTTGCTTGGCTATCTTGAGTGAACTAACAACAATTAAAACCTGTAATAGGATTTGGTATGTTTGCAAGAATTTTAGAGAACCAATGAAAATATTAGAACGGGACCCTTAATTTGAATTAGGTGGTCTGAGTTTGTTTTCTTATTAGTTATCTTGAGTGAACTAACAGTTCTATGCGTAATGGTAATGGTAGCTGTTTACAGACAGGGTTCTAGCACATTACTTGTGATGGTAAGTGTTTATAGCCAGGGTTCTAGCACATTACTTGTGCACTTTGTTTTTAATTTCATTTTCAGAAAACTTTTCCATCCGTCGTCCTCCATGGTTTCAGTCATTTGACGCATTCCTAGATTTAAGAACCGCGCAAGAGAGAGGGATGGAGGATACTTACCCATTCATCCGGCTCATGACATCCAAACATCATCGGTCTCTCGCTGACTGAGTGATTAATAAATGCTTGCTTGAGCCAGCAGGCCTTTTTTTTTTCCGCTGGCTCTATATATAGCCAGAAAGCTACATTAAAAATGAAAAGTGCTAAAATCAAGTGCTTTTAAAGAATTTCAATGGGGAGAATTAGAAAAGAAGAAAAATAACCAAATTTCTAGACATGGTTGAAGTTGGTAGCAAAAAAATATAGAAGGGTTTTTTATAAAAACCTATTTCTATATTTAGCTTGTAGCCAGATTTGGCTAAATCTTTATGCGGATCATCGCCACTTTGGCTACCAATCACAAAATTGACAAAAGAAAAGAAACATTGCAGGCCAGCGGACGCAAACGCAACACATTCATTTGCGTTGCTCCCTCTTGCCAAGCGTCCTTTCGTTCTCGTACCCTTCTTGGAGACGACACAAGTTTGCTCTTTTCCGTCTTGTCGACCCTGGGACGCACAAATCTCGGCAGGAGGGTTGGGTTCCGGGATTCAGGTTTCTCTCTCTCGGAAGCTTGTACTCCATCCAGCGAGCGAAGTCGAGGGTTTGCGGAAGACCCAGGTGTGTGTGTGTGTGTGTGTGTGTGTCTCTCTCTCTCTCTCTCTCTCTCTCTGTGCATGTGTTATGACGGTCGACACTCTTTTATGTCGATGGTTTTAATGCCTTTATTCCTGCTTGAGCCTTGAGTTTTCGACTGTTCAGATCGCAATCCTGGTTAGATTTTGATCATAGATGCTCCTGGAAGATGGATTTTGACAATCTGCGCGAGTGTAGAAGTGCCATCCCTCACCTTTGCTCAACTTGACGATTTCAGGAATCGTCGAAAACCCGAAACCGTGGAATCGTCACAATTGTATAGGGTTTGGGACTCTCAACCCTAAACGGTTGTGCACGATCCTGAGATGGAAACTAGCCGATGATGCCCCTTTTATTGGTATTTCTCCACCAGGAATGTGTCTACTATGTGTAGTCGAGCAGTTAGTTGTAGAGAGTGCTTAATTTAATTTAATTCAATTTCTTTTTTGATCCACCTGAAGGAGAATAGTTTTTGTTGGGGTGTTTTGTGGATTCCTCAGAATTTGTGAAGTAAGCGAAGAGGTTGGTGAATCAAAAAAAGAGCCAAAGAAAGGAGTCAGAAAATAGCAGAAAGCGTTGATTCTCAGGGGATCATCATCAGTCAAGATGCCCAAGAAGATGAGCACCAACAGCAAGGCAGAGGAGGCACGAAGTCGCAAAATGGAAGCACAGACACAAAAGAAGGTTGAGGAAGAGCGACAGCGGCAGGAAACTTTCTGGAAAGATGCTGAGGGTCCCTTGTCTAAGGCCGAGAAGAAGAAAAGTGAGGATGTCATGCGCCGCACAGAAGCAGCTGCCAAACGCGCTGAGGCCAAGAAGTTGGCAGAGCAGGAGGAAAATGAGCTTGCACAGTATGGAAAACGTGTTGACAAGAAGGCCACTCGGGTGGCAATGCCTGTGCCCAAGGTACGCAAGCAACATGCTTTCCATTCTCTTCCTTTAGTACAGTACCTGTGCTGCTTCTCAGGCTTAGGATTAGGGTTTGGGATGGTGTACCCTTGCTCATTCAATTGTTCGTTGAGGCAGCAAAATTCTGAATGAGTTTTGGCATGCTAGATGCTTGTTGATAGAGTGTCACTTTCATTAGAATGCTTGGCAGCAGCACCTTCAGCTCTAATCTTCATGAAGCATGCAGTTGCAGTTTGTGTCCACCATTTTAGAGTCTTAAGCAGTTGTGCTACCTAGGTCAAGCAGTTGAGTTTTCCATGAGACAAAGTCTGGAGGATTGGCAGAAGAATCACACTGCAATTAGTCATGCAGTAGTACAGCACTGGTACATATCTGTGTTGTTTTTTCAAATTCTGCTGTATACAATGATTTGTTTATGCACGGGTTTGACTGGGTATTGCTGTACACAGGTGACAGCGGCAGAGTTGGCAAAGAGAAAGGAAGAGGAGCAGCAACAATTGCAAGCACAAGCTCAAGCTGCCAAGTTGCGTGAGAGTCGCACTGCTCACGAGGATGAGTATGAGCGTCTGGTGTCTGTGGCCAACAGCAATCGTGATGATGATATTGTGGATGCTCATGGTCTAGATACTGCACTGGCTCAGATGAGCAGCATTTCTGCTCCTGAACTACCTGCAGACCGCCACCCTGAACGCAGGCTCAAAGCCTCCTTCAAGGTGCTCTCATTCTCTTCTCACCTATTTCATAGGTCTGTAGTTGGAAGATTTTCTGTTTTCCTTCCCTGGTTGCCTATGCAAATCCAATACAACGAGGGAAATAGTTGGAAGTTGGAATCAGGACTTGTATTTGATATTTGAGAGCCAGTCAATATGTACAAGCAAGTGGAATCTTAATGTTGGCTTTTGCAGGCTTTTGAGGAAGCAGAAATGCCTGTGCTAAAGCAGGAGAAGCCAGGCCTTACACACACTCAATACAAAGACATGCTTTGGAAACTATGGAAAAAATCGCCTGACAATCCATTGAACCAAGCTAGCTAAGGTTGATCTATTGCTTCATAGAACTCAGCAATTCTAGTCTCTGCAAACCATAGGGATGCCAGTGCTTGACTGTTATATATACAGACCAGGGATCGCTCTTTCTTTGTGGCTGTCCAGCAGTAGTAATGTGTCTTGCACAGTGGTAGTAAAAGAAACTTTGCTAGAATTTCAGGAGAAGTCTGCATTGCTGCTTCAGCAGATAGTATAAGGTGGAATCGTCACCCTGTTGCACCCCCATGGTCTGCTGAATGCACAAGAGGGTTTTTCCTGTTTCTACAAGGTTGTACTCTGGTTTTGTATGTCCTGCCTTGTGTGTAATGTAAACTCATGTGAGCAAAAAGTCTTTGGATTGGAGGCATCAGTTCTGGTGCAAAGCCATTCTATTAACAAATCTCCTCTCAAGTGCTTCAATTGTGGCCAACTTTGTTTGAAAGGTGGTGGAAGACCATCCATTACTTTCATTGAATCTGCTGCTTGTACATTTTGTTCTAGTAGCTGCAGCAATAAAGAGTGTCCTGGAGCTGTTACACAACCATCTTGGCTGAACTGGAGTTGACCAGGACTACAAGCCTCCATGGAGTGGAACTTCCCTATCTGTTCAACAGTCCATGTGTGTCAGGTTCCTTTCTCAGATGCACATCTGTTCTCATAGTACAACAAAACTGTGTTAGCAAATATCTTTCCCATCCTTGTTGAAGTCCTGAATCCCCATCTGGTCAACTATCTCTGTGAGACTGGTGGTAAAGCTTAGCTTCCATTCTTGACATACAGAACTACACATGGACATTTTGTGTGCGAAGACTACTAGCAAATGACCTGAATGTCATATGTTGTGTCAAGAACTGCATTTATTGTACAAATTGATCTGAAGAGGCAGAAAGGGCACATGCACTTTTGATTCTGTAGCCATTGTATTTTCCAATTTTGATTAGGAATGCAGCTTATTGCCTGAATCCTCCTTCATAGAGACTAGAAAGCACAGTAAAATAGAAAGATCTGGCAGGGATGCTGTGCTAATTTGCAATTCTCTTGAATTCGCTTCAGTGGCCTAGCTGACCAAGGTATCACCAACTCAGTTGGTCCTAGTTCTAGCACCACCAAAAAGCCGTTTGCTGATGAAGACGAAGGAGCAATCGTTAGGGTTTTGCTGTTCGCTCTGTTGTGACGCTCTCTGGCTGGCGTTTGGAAATGGAGATAGTAAACGCAGCAGTTGTGGTTACTTGACCTCCGACTGAGGAAATTGCTATTGCTCGCATCATAGTAGTCTGCTTTCTTCTGCTGCGACTGATTTGCGTCTATTCTCTCTCTCTCCTTGTGGACTGTCTCTCTCTCTCTCGCTAGCTCGCGACGAATGTGTGGAATAGCTTGAGGTTTGTGGATGCTGAAATGCTTAACGACGGAGGAGGTAGCGGTGTGGAGAATGCTACGGAAATGCATAACGACGGAGGAGGAGCTAGCGACGTGGATGAGGAGGAGGAGGTACTGCCGGCCATGGTATCGGCGCCTGTGAAGAAGAAGAAATTACTGGTCCTGGACGTGAATGGACTGCTGGTGGCTACTTACCACAAGCAGGAGGCCTTACCTGCTGAACCTCATCACGTGAAGCTCGGCAACTTCTACGGTAACTTTTGATTGCTCTTGTTCTTCTCCATCGCGGTTGTTGGTTTTTTTTCCCTTTTGTGTGGAAGGATTTGTGCGTTTGGTTTGTTTACAGCTGCTGGCTGCTCTTTGTTATCTCTTTCCAGCAGTTAGTTGCGGTGCAGCAACGGTGGTAGTCCGTAGCTGATTCTCCATCGGGAAGGAAAAGGGTTCATGACTGAGTCTCTTCTTTCTAACACTAGACCCCGCATATGAGTAGCAGGATTCGGTAGAATGTACTTGTTATTACTTGCAGGGAATTCCATGTGCTGATGCAGATCCATTCGATCCCTTCGCTGGATTCTGTATCCTTTGTGGTATTCTTTAGTGTTTGAATCTGATCTGAGAATTGGGACCTACTCTCAGTGTGTTACCACCTGTTGGAAGTAGTTCTGTTTCAGATAACTGGGGACTTAGGTTTTGTGTTCGTGTGGCTTTTTTCCAGTGTACAAAAGGCCATTTTGTGAAGAGTTTGTGCTGTTTTGCCTGGAGAATTTCACGGTTGGAATTTGGTCCTCAGCACGAGAGTGAGTTCTCCTCCTTGCTTTCTCAGTGTCAGTTGGTTCAAAGGCATTTGTTTGATCTAAAGGTTCGTTATAGTTTTGATGTTTCTATCTATCTATTCACCGGTGGTGCTATTTCTCTTTACTGGGATCCATCAGCAGTATTGTAGCACCACTGTGTGGTTTGGAAATGTAATCAGAATGTCTGTCACCCGCTTCAAAATTGCTTATGCCCAACTGCAAGTTTTTTCAAGAGTGCCTTTTAGTGGATGCTGAAGGTAGGTGTGTGTGTGGACAACTTGACATACTGTCAAGTTCGCCCTACTGTACTTACTGTTGGTTGCAATAGGATTATTGGAATAGTGAAGCTGCAAGCCTGTGCTTACTTTTCAAATGCTAAGATTCTCACAAATCTGTTCTTGTAGTGTAATCTTCTGCCATGTGAATGCACTGCCATGCCTGTGTAGGTTCAATGTGAATAATCTGGTGGAGTTTGTGTTCAAGGATTTGAGACATCAGCTTGCATTTTCCTGGGTAATATTCATTGATGCAATGGACACAGGAACATTAGATTTTGGAGGTGTTATTGTTTATTGAGCAATCATGTGATCTCAGACTCCTTTTTGTCATGTTTGTTCATGTTGCATTCTGGGGCTATTATGTCTTTCAGTAGATGTCATGTGAGACCATGGACTAGGCACTTTGATTGCAAAGTTTCCAATGAAGGTAATTTGTTGACCTTGAAGGTTGATTGCATCTGCTGCTGTTGGTGACTCTGCAGCATCAAACACACTGCACGTTGACTGGGGTCAAGCATCCTGACAAAAAGCATAAACCTGTGTTTCTGAAAGAGTTGTCAAAGTTATGGGCAACTTTCGAGCCTGGAGAATATGGACCCTCAAACTGCCTCCTTGTGGATGATTCCCCATATAAAGCCCTAAAAAATCCTGTGAGTACCATATCATTGTTTGCTGTATTTTGTAAGGTCTGAAACATTTAGGAACTTCTGCTTCCAATTTATGTTCCTTACAATTAAGGTCTTGTTGCTTAGCTGACATTCAGATTTCAACATAGACAGATTTTTTGGGCAAGGTAGATGATGTCTTCTTGTCTTTCTACCGATTTTCAACAGTCATCAATTGACTGCTGTATACCTGTACCTGTGCAGCCAAGTACAGCCATTTTTCCTCAGACATATACAGGACATGAATCTGATGACAACTTTTTAGGTATGACGTCATGCTGAAAGCTTGCTGTCATGCTGTGTTGCATCTTTCCTATGGTCTTGGTTAAGGATGTTGAAATTTTATGGCATCGCACCATATTTATCTTAGTTTGGGCCCTGCAGGGATTTCATATTAGTGAAGGACAGGCTGAAAAACTTTGACGATTGATTTATGGTTTGCTTTCAAGGAGGAATTAGCAGTGATCTGAATCTTAGGAGTGAGGCTGGTTTTATAGGTGGGGCACTGCGGCAATATTTGGAGGGACTTCGAGATGCAGAGGATGTGCAGGCATATGTGGAGAAGAACCCCATAGGTGAGCCAAGCATCACAGCAGCAAGCCCACTCTGGCAGGTTTACAGTGGTCTACTTGGTGCAGGTCAGCCAGAGTCAGTTAACAGAGAAGCAAATGTGGCTTCCAATTCAACACTAGTGGGGGATGATATTATTGCCCATGAGAGCTCTAAAAAGAGTAGGCACTCTAGTCCTGTATGTCAACTTGAAGAAATCTATCCTGATGAAAAGTGGAGTTATAGTCCAAGACCAGTAGCTGAGGAGAGATTGGGTAAACGACTGAAGCATGGGTGGGATAGAGAGGATGACAGCCATTCTGGTGAACAGTGGGGTCACAGTCGAAGGACAGTAAACAATCGGAAGTGGGACAGGGTGGCTGACTGCTATTCTGGTGAGTGGTGGAGTCACAGTCCAAGGACAGTAGATGATGGGAAGTGGGGTAACCAACCCAAGAATGAGCGGGACAGAGGGGCCAACAGCTATTCTGGTGAAAAGTGGGGTTACAGTCCAAGGACAGTAGCTGATGAGAGGTGGGGTGAACAACCCAAGAGTGTGTGGGACAGAGAGGTGGAAAGTGCTGGTTGGGATCATTTTAACAAGCAGTATGCAGCACTGAATGTGCCCCTACAACCTCAAGAAGAACAACCCAATGGTGAGTGGGACAGAGTGGCTGATGGCTATTCTGCTGAACAGCAGGATCACAGTTCAACGACAGTAGATGATGAGAGGTGGGGTGAACAACCCAAGAGGGAATGGGACAGGGAGGTGGAAAGTGCTGGCTGGGATCATTTTAACAAGCAGTGTTCTGCACTGAATGTGCCTCTACCACCTCAAGAAAAACAACCCAAGGCTGAGTGGGACAGAGTGGCTGATGGCTATTCTGGTGAACAATGGGTTCACAGTCCAAGGACAGTAGATGATAAGAACTGGGGTGGACAACCAAATAGTGAGTGGGATAGAGAGGCTGAAAATGATGGCTGGGATCGTTTTGAGGAGCAGTATGATGTATCTCTATCAGCTCAAGGTGGATCTCAGATTGATAGGGAAGGAAGCCAGGTCAGATGGGATAGAGACTACCAACATGGTGAGTCCATCCACTGTAAGAGATCTGGAAAGACTGGGGGATGTGAACACATGGAAGGCCACAGAGAATCAGATGCTTCATTTGTACCTCCACTGCCTGGAGGTGAATCTCTGGTTGATAGGGAAGGCAGCCTTGTAAGGTCAGATAGAGTTCACCAACGTGATGGGGAGTTTTATCAGCGCAGAAGGTCTGTTGAGGCTAGGGGAGGCCATCAGATGGACAAAAGGAGAGACTGGGATGCACCTCGAGGCAGAAGCAACTGGCATGGAAGAGGCAGGAGTTGGGGACACTATTTTGAGCATGGTAGTGGCCATTGGGATCGGCCCTCCCCACCATACTGGAATGGTGCACACAACACTTCGGTTGAATGGAGGTGTCAGAGGGACACTACTGGTGAAAGGAGGTATGAACATTACAGGGGACAGTATGAGCAAAATGCCAATGTCAAACATGCACCCTCTCGGCGACACAGTAACAGAGGTAGAGAGAGTTGGAGGATCCCTGCCAACAAAGTTCACGCAGATGGAGGTGTAATTTGGGGGCACCCATCTGTTGAAGAACAGGACCAAGAACAAGACAGTTGGGCAGACTTTAAAGTGGAAAATAGAGCAGGTGGAGGTAGTTGGGAGGTCACCAGCAGTGCAGATGAGATGCGACATGGATGGGATAATTTCACCATGGAAAACAAGGCAAGTGGAGGTAGTTGGGGGGGCTGTAGCACTGAAGAGCAAGTGCAAGATGGTTCAAACTTCACCATGGAAAATAGGGGAGATGGAGCTAGTTGGGGAGCCCCCACTGTTGAAGACCAGGTTGATGGGTGGGCAAATTTTGCCACTGCAAGATTTGTACCCAAACATGGCTGGGCAAATGAATCTGAACAAGGCCATCATTACATGTATGACTCAAGACCTGGAACAGATTTTGGAGGCAGAAATCACCATAGGCATGATTTGAGAGCAAGCTTTGCAACTCAAAACCAAGGTGGCCATTGTTGGGAAGGTGAGCACACATACAATTCAAGAGCCCACAGCAGACACCTTTCCAGTGAAAACCAGAGAGGAGGAGAGGGTTGGGAAGCCCACTCTGGGAATGATAGTAGCTGTGCAAGCTGGCCATCTCCACCGCAGTGGAATAGCACACGTGAGTCTAGAGAGCCACGCAGGACATGGGTGTCCCATGGCCATCGTTAGGAGTTTTATTGATTCTGTGTAGGAATGCTTTGTAATTAGTCATTGGTTGTGAGCGAGGCACTGTATAAGATGCTGATTCAGGATGACCTGCATTTATTCATTCACACCATCTTGGTTTTAAAGCCATGTTTATGAGTGGACCATGTATTTTTGCAAGCAGGTTACCTTTTCAAAGCAGGCAGCAAGACCTGATCAATCAAAGGGATTTGTGTACCTTGGCAATGAGGTGAAGTGCAGGATCAATGGGATTGAATTTGTAGGGATGATCCACAACTGTTTTGACCTCCAATTTCACCCTTGTCACCTGTAAACATTTCAAGTATGCTTCTTTCATGGGATGTAGGGACAAGATCAGCAGTGATGGAATTGGACCAACATTCAGCAAAAGAAGTCTTACCCTACTTTGTTTCTTCACAGACTTCTTGTTTCCCAGACCGTCACATTTGTTCTCAAAAGAATTGCAGAAAGAACATGAATGATGCTATGAAGGAAATGCAAACATCAAATAGCACTGCACCTGAGGATTGCTGGTGGTGCCCACAAAGATTACTCATTCACCTGATTGATGGCTTTCAGCTCCTGAGTCAATCCCTTCTTGATGCTGTTTGGTTTATCCTTCAACCCATAAGATTTCTTCTTTTTGTCTGTCACAAACACCTGCCTCCAGCAAAAGATGTTCATTGTTCTTTCAATCCTTTAGACCAGCATATGGGACGGGTAGAAGATTCAAGAGATATGCATTTGATGTTCTGGATTTCCATCAATGGAGACTTTGTGAACACATTATATTGACAGTTTGATGTGATCACTTCTGGCAATGATCTATCCCTAAAACTGAGTTCAGCTGCTAATTTTGTTATCTGTTTGTGATGGCATATGAAACCACAATTCAAAAGAACTGCATGTACAAAATTTGCAGGTGCAAAACTTGATCAATGTCTTTGATGTAGATCATGGAGGGTGCCATAAGCTTGGCTATTTTGAAGGAGATCTGTAGCATCCTGTTGATTTTTTTTGTGCCTGGATATTATCCATGAATCATGCTTGCTGACAGATTGAAGGATGTTGCCCCAGATGCACGTAAGGCAGCATGCACCTGCCTGACTTCAGCCACTTCAGGATTATTTCAATCTTCACTCTGCAGTGAGAGTTCAGACTTTTGAGCTTAGATTTGATGGGATTTTTGTTGGATGATATCTACAACTCTACATCTTGTAAGTAGTATATGATGTAGTTATAAGAGATTTCTTTGCCACAAGGTGGGGTTGCTGCTCACAGAATCTTCTTATTTGAAATTTTTCATCTGAACTACCAGATTCTCAACAATTTTGATTCCCAGAAAGCAAAGCTTGTTGATCCCTATTGCAGAGATTTCTTATGGGCTCTGTCTTTTACAGAATCTTGGGGATGAACATCTGCTCATGGTTGTTGAAGTCATCTCTATCCTACCAAGTCTGGAGGGAAGTCTCAATTGAATGTTGTATGTGTCTGCCAAAATAGTTTGGACGCCTGGGGGGAAAGTCTGCATCTTCAGCAGGTAGCAGCATCTGAAATGTTGCATCTTTGTCTGAGTGTTGAACAGTACAACCATGTGTTCAAACGCAAGCAAGGTACTCTATAGTCAAAACAAGCAGCGCATCTTTCCAACTGATTGTTAGTGCAGATCTGGACAAGAATTACAAAGTAGCAAGCATTTGTCAGCCTTATACACAACACCTTGCAAATTGCTGGCTGAAGAGAATTGATATGAATTCCAAATTTATCTTTTGCTTCTGGATGATGCAATAAGTACAGCACACAGCGAGAAGATGGTGCTCCAACTCATGCCTAAGATGCAGAAAGATGCATATATATGAGAAGTATAAAACACTGATGGTAAGCTTGATAGGAGGGAAGGCTTACAAATCAATGTGAGTACCATGCTTTCTGTTTGGAGTCTTGCATTGAAACCCTGAGCACTTGTTTGAAGGCTTAGTTAAGGTCACAGTTGATGATGCTGGTTTTTTCTTCTCTCTTTTACCAGCTAATGACTGAGTATACAGCAAGAGATCTCTGCTGCTGCAGATCTTTGTGCTGCAGTCAAACTAAACACATGCTGATGTTTAAACAACATGGAGTGGTGACCAGTGTGAGAGGAATATGCAGCAAATCATCTCTTCTATGTCTCCTATCTTGAAACTCCTTTGCTTGTTTCTCAGCTAATGCAATCTGTGCCCTTTCTTGTTCTTGTGCCTCTTCAGCTGAAGTGTGTGCTATCATCTGCCTCAAAGTACACTCACACAAAAATAGATCCTTCAATTTGTTCTCTCCCTCTACTACCCACTTGAAAGACAAAAATGTTCCATCCTTTTGCTTGCTTGTGATCTCTTATGATGTGAGGAGTAGGAACCAACTTTGTTTTTCATGTGCTAAATAAGAATTTCTTGAGAAAGAATAGGCATTCATCAAGTATGTCGTGAAGTGATTGGTTGTCATCTGTGAGAAAGTGAGGAGGAATTATATTGAGGGCATCTGGCCTCATACCCACCTCTAGCTGCCATCCTCTATCCACTGGTATGCAAATGTTTCTGTCAAGAGCTTTGTTGGACTCATCCAGTATTTGTTTTAGAATCAAAAACATCTATCAAGAAGGCTTGAATTTTTCACTATGGGATAGAAATATTTTACAACTTGTGCATGCAAAACTAGGTTAAGACTTGCCAGAATTTCATCCAAATGGTAGTACTCCTTGTTATTGTTGAGCTCCACCATCCACTGCCATTGTTATGAATTCCTGTCAAGTTTGATTCTTCTCTCTCTTCTACCCAATTCTTGATCTTACATCTTCATTGAAAAAGCAGTGAACTAGTTTTTGTTTTTGAGGCTCCTCATTGTGAAGTGAAGAGAAACCCAACTCAACTCTTGCTTTCTGATTCTGTTTGGATTCGACATATGAACATTTTGTTACTACAAATTATTGCAAGCATCAAATTCATTTGGTTGAGATAACTCACTCTGATTTTGTTACAGTTGACCAATACAGGCCTCTAGTGCCTTCCTGGCATCACAACACTTTTGAGGATGCACGATCTGCAACAGACAGAATCCTGCCTCAAGTTCACGTCTGCAATTCACACCATATCTGATTGAGCAAAATATGAATCTGATTTATGCTTGCAAATTTACTCTTGGCATCTGCAATGGGTAAGTCCAGGGACCTGATCGCATGAACTTCAAGGCACCGGTATACTTGTAAACACATTATAGGATATCAGGACCCTTTGTGTTGGATTTGATGTATAAACAGGAACAACTGGATCTGCAAATGACAATTTCAGGGGTCAGTCCACATGATGGATTCAACCTTAGAAAAATTTGTGAAGCAGCTTTGGAACATAGTGGCACACCCTTGTTTGTGACTTTCTAGTATTCTTGTTGATCCTGGTGTTGTTCTTAAGCATACAAGGTATTACTCTCTTCATGGTAAAACTCTTCCAGACCCATTTCTTTGTGGCCTCTTATGCAGTACTTTTATTGTCAAGTGCTGCAGTTTGCATGAGAAAAAAATTGCTGCGAATGTGATGACATGCAGCAATTATCCTTTGGTTTTGTTCTTTGATTTCAGCTATTTGGATGCTTGATGTGTTCTGTTCATTAATAAGGTGAGCAGTTCAATATATGTCTTACCAGGGTGCCACAATAAATCATGGACATCCCATTTGAGTTTGGATTTGAACAACTACTCATTTAGTCAGATCCACAGAAGCCCAAGGAAGGAGGGACATAAAAGGGGTAAAATACATGAGGTTATATATATGCCATGATACTTGCATTATTTTAATCTAATCTTTAATTATAATTATACTTAAGATCATGTTATTTATAGTATGTATAACAAGTTATTTACTTAAAATAACTCTACAATTGCAAAACTAAATAAAGTTGTTAGCCAAACCAAAAATTGTGCTATAAGGAAATAAATTGAAATACCTACCAAATTAATTGTAATATATCTTTGAAACAAATAAACTATCAAATCATGTAGCTTACCCACTTCTAGAGCTTTAATGTTTAGCCTTCTAAGCGAGTTCTAGATTACTAAGTACTTTGTTATAGTTGTGCCAATATTTCTGACTGTAAGGTCCAAGCTACTTCTAGCATCAAGGTGTTGTAGACCCAAGTGATCGTTGCCTGCTAAAGGCATGGCCCAATAAACTAATATTAACATTGGGGCGAGGTGTGAAGCGTGAACAAGTGCAAATATCACTTCAAATGTATACATACCAACTTTTCAGAGCATCACAGAAAAACTTATGTGTTAACATATATCATTTCCATGAATATATTGGGGGGGGAGGGGGGGACATTGGGGTACCTGTTCAAATCAAAGGGCCATGTTTACATGTGTTGGGGTTTAGAAAGCAATTCATTTCACCAACGAAAACACTTGGATTCTATTTCTTTCAACAACAAGATCTTGTTTGATTTGTGGTTGCTATCATCTTTCAAGTTTTGAATATGAATGTGCGAGGAGAGGTTTGCCAACTAGTTTTGGTGTTATTATTGTTTTCATTTGTTTGTTGCATCAAAGTGTAATGACAATCGCAAACTATTGAACTATTGACACAAAAGAACCTACAAATCAACCTCAATGACCTTGTAGCTATGATGACATTAATGTTTGATGTTTCTGGGTTATCTCCTTTAGACATTGGCCTTCCCACTTTGACTGCCAATGGATTCTTAATTCTTGGAAGCTTTGAACCTTATTTAATCCACCCTATTATAAATTCAAATTTATCATTTACAAATGAATTTTTGTATCATACAATTGTTTGGATTTTTAGTTTTGATTCAAGCTTTGAGGAATGATGAGAGATTCTCAATCTCTCCACATGCTCATATATCATGCAAACAACCGTTGAGCATAAATATAATCATAGTGATGACCTAATGTCATTATTGAAGATAACTCGTCTAGGAACCTTCCCCAACCTTTTCATATAACTCCCCACCCATTTTTCCAAAAAAGGACAATTAGATTCAAAACTTTAAGTCCCTTGTACATATGTTATATTATTTAATTTTTTTTTAATCTAATGTTAAGGATTACTACATATTTTTTATTAACTATGTCTTGGTTTTGATATTAAACATGATCCTTTTGTAGAATTAATTAGATTATTTTGTAAATTACCCAACAACTAAGATATAGGAGCCTATATTTTTAATCATGTAATTTCCCAATCAAAAAGTGTCACCCTAGACATTTATTAATCAATTTAATGTAGTAAAAGTTGTTAGAATGGATGTTTCAATATCCCTAGTCCAATTTTAGCATCAAAATAACATAAGGGCATAGATGCTTGATTGAAGAATTTATATATGTGTTGTTTTTTGAATCCAAATTATTAGACTATGCTTATTTTTGTTTTGAATTTGGTCACGGTCAATTCAAATATAAATTTATAAATACATCACAAAACTGAACATCTCATGATTTAGAAATGGAAATCGTGTATCATTAGTTCATTTATAATTTGTATGTTTCACACATTGATATTGTGCATTGAAAGCACATTTGACACATGGATTTATTGGAAGATGCAAAATTCATGTGACATTCATTCGTTAATAAGTTCATACTTCATTCGTCAACACATTTATCCATGTGTCAAATGTGTTTTCAATGCATGATATTCATGTGTCAAATGTACCAACTTATGAATGAACGAACTTTGCATAATTTTCATTATTAATTCGTCACATGTTAAATTTGTGATGTATGCCTTAAACCTATTCAAACAAAAATACATGCTTGTTGAGTAACTTATGATTCAAAATTGCACATTGGTGGTTGCTTTGATAGGTGGATGGTCAAAAAGGGACATCTTGACTACTAATGGTTAAACTTGATTAAATGATTCACATATACATCAAATGAATGTGTGTGGTCTACAAGGCATGAGTAGAATGACATAACCAAGTATGTGGTAATGTTTATCCTGGAAAATGTTTTGTAAAAACAAATGAACATTAATCAATTCATGATTCATGTGAATTGAATTCTTTTTATATTGATTTTCAGTATTTGTTAAATTTTTAATATATATGGGAATGATGTTTCATTCGTGGTGTACATATGCTAGAAGTGTTTGTATTTTGCAGGAGTTGCTTCTTATGGATTGATATATTAAAGAAGATGCACACATGGTTGGGAATTGCACATCCATCAACTCATATGTCATGATTTTCAACTTATGGCATTAATAGTTATGGTTGAGAAACTTTCTTATGTTGCTTGTTGAATGTTTGATTATTGTGATTGTTGTCCAAAAGTTATGAAGAAGGTGGGGCTACGTGAAGTCCTCAAGGCTTTGGACTTTGATTGTACAATTGTTTAAAAATCCAAGTCTTAAACAATTATGTGGTGATTGGAGCATGCATTATTGTGTTCACATCCCACTCAAGCTTGTGGGTAAGTTGGGTTGTAAATATTGTGTTTAACATTCAATTTTCATTGTTGAACTTTTTTACTATGAACTACAAAGTTAAAAAATTGACAACTTATTGTGATGTGTTTTTCTTATTACAATGTAAGTTTCATATTGTGTTTGAGTGAAATCATGATAAAATACACAATGTACAAGATCCTTAGTTTACTAATGTACATTGAAACTTTGATAGACCATGACTATATATTGATACAAAGAAATTGAAAATATATAAATACATTCTAAGGTTCCATCAATTTGAAGCATCCAAAACTTAATTAAAGCCTTACTTTCATATACATGAAACCCTATTTTGTTGAAGTAGGATAATTTTTTTGTTAAATATTTGCATGTTTAAATTTTTATTTAAATACATATTAAAACATGTGGTCTTTCAATTGTGCAATGAAATAAAAATAACTCCTATTGACTATTGAAATACATAATATTCATAAGTTCAATATATTAAGGTTTAATTTATGAATATTTCCAAAATAAAATAAAATATCCCCCAATGGCATGATTTATTATGCTTGAACCCTTTGAGTTTAGAAGACACAACAAGCAAAGCCAATAGCAATAGGTCAAAGTTCAATCTAGTCAAATTTTAAAGCATATGTCCCAATGTTCAAATGTTCTTATATGAGTTGATGACCAAGTGAAAATGTAAACTATTTACACCATTAAAATTTGAAGTTTGTTTAATTTTTTGACAAGTAGTGCACAATCATTAAACACCTCCTTGCAAAATCAAATGCTTTGGCAAACCTAAGGCTCATGATACCACTTGGATTTATAATTCCCTCATGAAATTAGCTAAATTCCAAGTTAATTGTTCTATAAATTTTTTTAAAAAATTGGATGAAAGTCCTTCCTAGGGGGACATTTAATGTTATTTTTGTGACCTACGTATGTCAAACAACTTTTTTGGGCCGGCGGGGGGTGGGGGGTGGGGGGGGATTAGGTTTTGGAATTATATTTTCCCCCCAATTTATTATTATTTAATATTCTAATATCCACATATTTTTGTTTATAATTTTTTGGGCATCCAATTTCAATACCCTATATTAATTAAATTTTTTAGTTAAAAAGATTTGGAACTAAATTCTTTTGCTTGTGTGCTTCTTGAAATCCTAAATCCAAAAATCCTTCCAGTCACTTTGACATAGAAAGAAATGTAGAAAGGTAATTAAAAAAAAAAAAACCATCCAAGTGAATGGACATTCTTTAAAATTGCATTTTTGTATGTATGAAAGATCACAAGGGAAACATAATATTTTGGATTATCATAAAAAAATTAAATTTTTTTTTCATTAATTGCAAAGTTTATATATTCAAAGCTTGACACAAATCAAAAATGTTTTTACATGTTCAAAACATTCAAACCTTGAGAGTGGACAATCCTTATTTTTTCCAAATGACTTATTTTTTCTACCAAATGTGCACCATTCCTTTTGAACATTAAAGAAAAAGGTAGATGCAAGTTACGATGGCTCAACATTGATAGAAATTACACTTCTTACAAGTCCATACAAGATTTTTAAAAATGATTCAAATGAAAATAATTTTTACTTTAAAAAATGTTATTATCCTAATCTTTGCATAATACATGTTCAATCACATATAAACCTTCCCAAATCTATGTGAAAACTTGTATTTAATGTAGCTGATGTCATTTTTAAAATTGGAAGTTCTAAAAAAAAATTCCATAAAGTCCAAAAGAATAATGTGCCATTTAAAACTTTCAAGAAATATGCTTTTGGGCCAAAGAAATTGAAAAACAAACAAAAATTACAATTCATATGGACTTATGAAAATATGGTCAAATTTTAACCATTCAAAAGTTCTTAATTATTAAATGGTTAAGGTTTTCAAAGAAACGATTCTTCATATGAGTTAATCATCTTGTATTACACTACATATTGAATCCCAATAACAAATTTGGAATGTGAATCAATATAAAATTTTCTATTTTGTGATGTTCCAATTAAACAACTAGTCCATATTTCTTGATTTCAAAAGTCCATTATTACTAACAAATGAATTTTTATCAATTAATAACCATAAATTTTTTTTAGTGAGATTATTAGTTTAGATGCAAGTCCCAATTAATAGATCTAAGGATATATTACTCACTATATGTATTTGAATAAAAGGCACCCAAGGAAAAAACACCATTTTGTCACAAAAGTGAGCCATTATAGTTTGCATCTACCCATGACTTTAACATTGATAATTAGAAGGGCAAAACACTTGAACCAATGAAAATTACTTTTATAATTGATTTGAAGACATTTGGTTCAAATGTGTTTTTGACCTTGAAAATTATGAATTTTGAAAATGTGGCTTTAATAAAAATTTGTTCACATTTATGTGATAGAGGGCATGAATGCATAATATATATGATATAAAATCCATTTATAATCAAACTGTATTTATATCTAACATGTAGTGTTAAATTGGGTATTGAAAATACAAAATTTTAGGTTATAAACCAACACAAAAATGACACATGACATGTGCAATCTTTGGAAAAGGACTTTTACTTTGGCACCCTCAAGTTTGTGCAATTAAATGCTATTATGATGTGATTAGATGTGACATGATGGAACTAGATGTGGCATGATGCCACTAGATGCAATTATGATGTGACTAGATGCGACATAATTATCTTAGGTTTTTTATTTAGCTTAAGAATGCTTAGGTTAACTTAGGTTAGGTTAATAAGTAGTATAAGTTGACAAATTAGTTCATCTTAAGTCAACTTAGGGAGGTTTTAAGGTCTAAACTATGTTGATAGGTAGTAGGTAGGTTAACCTAAGGTGGCTAAGGTTAATTCAAAGCTAAAATTTTTGAGCTTTATAAGTTTGTGTTAAACATAATTAGTATAAAAATGTGGTAATGCAATGGATGAGGACTTGGACCCCAAAGTGAAGGTGAGAGGTTCAAATTCTCATTCTTGCAACCTACGATATCTAAGCCATTTGGCTTAGATTAGGTAATTTAGTCTAGACTTCTTGGGTTAGGAGTTCAACATTTGTTTTTAATGTAAGCCACCTAGCCCAAATTAAGTAGCCTAGGTTGCCTTACATAAATAGCTAGTTTAACTAAGTTAAGTTAGGTTGACTTTTGGTTAAATAAATTAGGCTAGGTTGTTTAGCCTAACTAGGTTAGACTAGGTTGACTAGTTAGGCTAGGTTGACTTTTGGTCACATGCAATGATTCATAATGTGCATGTGTCCACCAAGGTGCCTTTTGTAACAATTAGTCAAATAAAATGATTAAGTTAAGATGACATGCATTTTACACACCATACCAAGGTTAATAATGACATAGAAATTTTGATTATTTAAAAAAATTTAAATTTTTAGTCATTAAAATAATTGAACTTTGCAACAGTAAATTTGAAAATTAGTTTATGCATTCATGACACCTAACAATCAAAACATATAAAAGAGTCAAATTATTCATTCTTAGATGAAAAAAAACAAGGCATGATTAGATACTATAATTGTTCCAATGTTCACAACATTTTTTTTGTAATTGAAACATTATGTGAGTAAAATTCAAAGGCTCCATATATTGATTGTTGGGTGAAAATATGATTCAATTGATTTTACAATAGGATCATGCGTAAATTCTCCAAACCAAATTGTAGTTTTAATATAAGATATTTTAAATTCTAAATATTAAAAAATAAAGAAAAATATGACATACATGTACAAAGTGCTTAGGTATTAATTGTTAGTAGGTTCACCCTATTTTTTCGGAGGAATTTGAGGAAAATCTAGGGTCACAAGAAGGGGCTAGGGTTGTTTTTAAGATGAGTTAATGAATGTTGCATAGGATTCCTTTTCAAGGATTTCATGTTAGGTTATCTGTACATGTAATTATTTTTATGTTCAAAATATGAGCATGTATATATGAACATGCTAATAGATTGTTAATCGCTCATCATAGAGCTCTCACAATTTCAACTAAAACTAAAAAATCAATAATCAATAATACATGGTTCCAAAATTCAATCCAATCATAAAATTTAACTTAAGTTTATGATGGTTTCAATTTGTGAATATTAAAAAAATGGATAATAATAAGATGAAAAAAAAAACCTTCCCTCAGTCCTATTAATACCCCAAACAATATCCTCTTTGATGCAATAGTGTCAAATTTTAACACAGAGTGTTCTTGGGTTGGGAAGAGTTTACAAGTGTTTCCATGGTGCAGTACACAAAAAATAGTCGCAGTTTGAACACGTGTCAAATTTTAACTTGGAGTGTTATCTGGGGGAAGAGTTCACATTCCAGATCAATTTCACTTTTTTTTTTCCTTGAGTTAGCTCTAGCCTCTTTTGATTTAAGTTTTTCATTAGAAGAAATACTTTGAATTTCGTTTGTTGCATATAAATACTTAAACATAAGAATGCACACCAATCCATTTTACATTAAAATTGTGTACAATATATTTATGGTACACAAAATTCTTTGGCTACATGACAAAGACGAACAAGAGTAACCTTATTTATAAATGAAAGACCTAAACATCTTTAACTAGATATGATATCAAAATGCCCAAGTGTTTAAATCCAATAAATATTCTCACTAAATTTTTTGGGGGCCTCATTTATTTTCCAAATGATTTTACAAAATTTACCTTCAAAGTGCTAAACCAATTTATATCTTATTTTGAATTGAAGTTAGTTTTGTAAAATGCAAGATATTTCTCCCCCCCTCCCCTGTCCCCCCCCCATTTGGTGATGTGTTTTCAACTGTTCTTTTTTTTTTTTGAGAAGGGTAAATTGATTTTGGGCATGAGCACTATCCAACATGTCCCATGCTTCAAAATTTCTTATTCCCAAGATTTAAAGCTCAGGTGCTCCCAAAAGTAGCCAGCAATCTTTATTTAATCTGCAGCTCTGTCTCAGCTAAGTGACAACCATGTGAAACAAGGACATTACTTGGCATTTTTAGAAAAAAAAGAAAAGCAAAGTAAGAATGAGCTTTATGCACAGTTTTCCTGTCTGTGTAGCTAACCTTCCATAATGAGATCTGCTGTCTACCTTCCATGCATCTCTAGCTGCCTGATTAACTTTTGCAGTAAGTTCAGAGAGCTTGGTCTGTACAAAACACACCCAGCTGGGTCTGCTGGAGTTTTTAAGCTGATACCATGAGTTCTAATCAAGTGCACTGGGTGCTGGTGACTCACTCTGGCCATCATGATGATGATAACATGAGAATGCCACAAGGGTTCAGCAAGAGTTGCCTCACATGAGCCTAATATTACAGGTGTTGTGGAGCAGCATGACACAGTACTATACGAACAGGTTCTTAAGGACCATGTAGTAAGTGAAGCAGCTGAAGAGAAGTCATGAATGATCATGATGAGTTCAATCCATGATGTGCAATACTGGCGACAAACTAGCAGCTCTACCTGTTGCATAATATAATTCGTCCTGCTGTGTTATCATGGTAGGTAGATGATCCAGTTCAGTGTAGACCTTGAAACTCTTGTAGAACATGTATGCCTGCAGGCAATTTTAATTAATTCTCATCCATACAGTAGTACCTCACTAGTTAGGCTTTTTTCCAAGGCTGCAATAGATCTATCATGGAAACTGTAACTCCCAGGGACTGACAATTAACTTATTCCTAGCAGCTGATTTAAGCTCTCAGACTAGTTACTGCTGCTGTGCCCCAAATTGGTGTTTCACATCTTACAGACAGCTGGTGAGCTTGAGACTATATATATATACATATATTATATCTATCTATTTGATTCAGGGAGCTGCTTTGGATTGATCCAAATGTAATGAAAAGTTGTAAGGGGAGGATTGAGGCTGAGAATGTTGTCTCTGCTCGGTGTAGTGTCGGAAAGGGCTCTTTGGATGTACAAATGGATGGTGGCCATGAGCGTTTAGGCGTTGAAGGGAAGAATTATTACAGTAAACTTTGCTGGCTGCAGCTGCTGGACTGGTTGGTGTCGATGATGACGACGTTGCTGCAGCAGAGTGAAGTGCAGCAGGAGTGAGGGCTGGGCCAAAGAATGTCTGCGTCCGCATGGGTTTCAGATGATGAGCAGCTGAGTTGTGTGAAGCAGCGGCTGATAGCGGATTCAAAGGAATGGCTAATTCTGCAGCTTCTTGCAGCTGCTCCAGTTGTTGATGTTGTTGAGGAGAAAGCGTAATTTGACGAAACAATAGGGAAGAATTAGTACTTGTTGGCGGCATGATGGCGGAATATTCATTAGACTTTGCAGATGCTGAGGGCTGATGATATTCCAGCTGCTGCTGCTGAACATGATCGGTGGATGAATATCTGGTTGCACTGCATGTTCTTTTGCGTGTACTATGGGCGGTTGATGCAGCAGTGACTTGCAAAAGCATTCGTAGTCCCATTTTGTTCAATGTCCATGCTGTGTTGATCACATTTCCAACCGCTGCACCCAAACTATGTTGTACCAGATCTGTACGCACTGCGCTTGTCACTCCGTAGACCGACTTCCCAGCTGTCTCCACAGCTTCCACCAGCTTCGCAAACGCATCGACACTGGCAACCGCAACAGAAGCCTTTGCAGCAGCAGCCCCTGAAGAAGAAGAGGAAGAAGAATGTTGACGATGATCTGACGCCGGCGTCGTAATATGATCATACACACTGGCCGCCGCATTGACATCCAAGCCTGCAAGACTGCCGGCAAGTACATGGCCTGTTGCGCTGATGGCCCCTTTCAGAAGACTCCTTGACATCACCTTGGCAACTGCAGACATGCGACGCGCTTGTTGCATGCGTTTCAGCATGCGCGGGGTCACTCCTCTTTCCACTGATCTTACATTCCGTTTCACTAACGACCCAGCTTGCTGAATGCCTAGACTCGCCCACTCTCCTCCTATCACTATACTGTCTGCCACTATGCTTGAGGTGCTACAGATTTGCCGTGCAATCTTTGCACTGGTTGTTTCCACACCGGGCGCCACTACTGTCCAATACTCTTCGCTCATATCTCGACTCTCCTCGCCACCACCGGCGCCGCTGGTCGCGGAAACCTGCTGCTGCTGCGCTGCTGCGATCACACCCGACAAAACCAGAAGTAGGTTTCAAGAACGAAAACTCCACAGATTGGGTTTTCTGAGAACTTTTTGTATTCATAACCTGCATACAACAACCAGCAAGAATCTAACTGTTTCCGGCATGATCTGCATACATGACTAGTGGATTGACCCGGATACGCGCAGCAAGATAGATAGTTTGCTTACCTGCAATCGCTATTTCCCGATGAACTTCGAATGTGCAGTAACGATCCATGACGGCTTCTAGCTGCTGTAGAACTTCCAGGGGAGTGGTTTCAGCTGGAAAGATGAGGCCATACACCAAACCGGGGAGAGCAAATGTGTAGCGCCGGTTCCACACTTTCAACACCGGTGCGTCTTTTCCAACTGGCCATTGCACTTCTCCTACAGCCGCTACGATGGCTGCTAGTGGAGAATGTTCCTGTTTCAGCAACCGCAGGCAGAAGTCACCCTTCTGCATCAGCACGCTCTCCTCTCCATCTATCAAGCACAATTGTGCTCCCCTAATTCTCACCAGTTCTGTCTCGCTACCCATTATAATTGCAGCAGCTGCTGGCTCCGACATGGCATGAGAACGAGCAACTGTTTGATCATCTATAGTACTACTGCAGTAATTCAAGGATTCTCCTCCCATGATCAGAAACGTTAGTTAGGCTGGTGCTGCGTCTAGAAAGATTGTAACCGACTTGCCCTGCAGTAACCATAACAAATCAAGCTGCTGCTCATGGCTCAAAATTGTTGCACCTAGCTGATCAGACAATTTGCCTGCCCGTCGCTGCAAGATAGACTGCAGCACAAACATTTGTTTTCAGTACACAACAAGACTGTCAAATTAGCTCTTTTCCTACTCGCTGCCAGAGAATCAATGAATTTACGCAAGGTTTCAGAGTCGGAGCTGCATAAACCCTCGTATCTGCATCTCAAGCCACTGAATCCGATTTTACTAATTTTCTGCATCGAGAGACTCTCTGTTCATGCTTGTTGCCTTGTAGATCCTGGTTTAGTCTATAATTACTGAGCAATTGGCAGTAATGCAAAGACCCTTACGTATCCATGACGTGGAAAAGAGGGACAATGTGCCTCACCTGATGAGACGCTGATGAGGGAGGGAAAGAAAAAGACAAATATTCTCGAGCGCCAAAGATTAATTCCCTGCTCCAAGAAGCTGCTGCACGACATGTCATGCAAGTATGTCAGATTCACATGAGCATCATGTAAGAATCTTCACACTAGATCTAGATCAGCTTATCGGCCACGAACCCAGTATATACACACAATTCCGTTCTCTCATTTCAAATTTGAGACTGGAAACTTTACTTCGTGATCGAAAATGATCATCTCTATAGCACTCACTGTACTCTCTCCCATGCTAATTCTCATGCGGAAGTCCACGTCCAGCAGCTCTAATGCAGCAGCAGGGGTGTGCAGCAGCTGCTTGTGCCAGGCAAGGCAACAAAGAAGAAGAAGTCGAAGTACACAATAACAACGACAACAACAACCCCCCCCCCCCCCAAAAAAAAAAAAACAAAAAAACAAAAACCCAATGGAGAAAACATTTAAAATACTGCACAGAAAACATAAATTACTTACACAAGGGGAGAAAGGAAAAAAAAAAGTATTTGTGTATAATTTGACCGGCACATGCTTCTAGGATATGTATGTGTACATTGAGAAGATGATCAATCGCCCATGAGACACAGAAAACGATGGAAACCTGGCAACCTTTGGTCGCACAGTAAGTAACGCACGTCGAAGTATAAGGAAAAGAAGTAGCAAGACTTCTGCAGACAGGGTTGCTGTAGGTGTATGTACTCTGTACAGCAGTGTTTTTGTCTTTGGGGGATTTTTGTATTGTAGCCAAAGTTGCGATCATCCATAGGAACTAGGGTTTTATTTTTGCAATTTTGTGATTTAGATGAAGTGGTGATTCATCTATAAGATGATTTAGCCAAATTTGGCCATAAGAAAATATGAAAGTAAAACAACTCTAAGCATCCTTCTACATTTCTGGCTACCTACCAGAAATTAGAATAGAATCTGGCCAAAATAATAATAATAATTGGTGACTAAAAACTCAAAAAACACTAATTTTCCATCAGTTTGAAAAACAAATTCACTATTTGTCAAATTTTTGCCAAAAAAAAACCCTGATAGAAACAAGTAGAAAATTGGCGACGACCTCAAGGAAGATTTAGCTGAATCTGGCTATAAACCAAATAGGAAGCAAAAAAATCTTTAATCATCACTCTATGTTTCTGGCTAATTACTGAAAACCAAAAGCAGAAAAATCTGGCGATTTTTACTCTTTTTGGGGGTCATTTGTGGCGATTGAAACCCTCAAGATACACTTCATATTCCAAGTTAAAAAATCTTTGAAATAGAAGGCTGATGTACAATGGCGCGCGGTGGTGCTGGTGTCGTCGATTACAGCAGGAAAGGAAAGGAAAGATCGGCAAGAGCAACGAAGGCGGCTGCCGCTGACGGAAGCTGGCGTGTGCAATGTCAACACGTCGTGAATCGGCTGCCACCGCATGGAACGTCCCACACACACAGCCAGCCTGCGTGTGGTCCGCAGATTTCACCAGCCGCCCTCTGTCTGTGTCGCTTCCCAATTCGTCTCCCAAATCCATCTTCGCCTGAAACCGCCTGAACCAGATCCACAAGTTCGGCAATTTATAAAACCCCTATTTTGATACTCTGGGACAAATAACCGCCCTCCCCCTTCCAAGCCGTGCGCAGAAAACAGAGCATTCTGTGTTTGGACAAAAAGAAAATCTTTGCAGGGCTTTAGGAGGGGCCACCTCACCATGTGCAATTAGGCTTGAAGAGGGGCCACCTTACCATGTGCAATTGGGCTTCAGGAGGGGTGGCTTCAGGAGGGGGCCACCTTACCACCATGTGCAATTTTTGCTAAGCATTTTCGGTCGGAAAAAGACCATTTGGAAAGGCCGGCCTCCTACCCTGCCCCTTTATGCACTTGGAGAAAATTTGTAGTGTATGTGGTGGGCACCTTATACCCATGAATTTCCCTCGTAGAAATTGGGAGGGATATTATGCGTACTCCTCAGGGGTGGTAGAGAAATTATGCCTACTTATAGTTGTAAGAACTCTCCCACTATTGAGGAGTAGGCATAAAAACCTTCCCATTCATACGCTTTGTGATTTACATAGTTTTGATTCTTGATCATTTTTGCCTCATGCTTTACAATATGTAAAGCCCATGGGTGGCGGGCATTCCCAAAATGCGGGGCCAGACTTGGCTATTGCCTTGTCCTAGGCCCCTTATTTTGAGAATGCCCTTCCCTAGGGCTTTACCCTACACTTTATTTCATTTTTCCCCTGATAAGGATTGGGTATTTGCCCAAGTACTGCAGGAATTTTAGGCTCTCAATTTTTGTTTTCTTTCTTTTCATGCCCATCAGGTACCTGCCAAGTACCACTGTGAATGAAATTCTAAGCAGGGCTTTCTATATTCACCAAATTCCAAAGCCAATGGCCTCAGGATTTTATTTAGTCATCCTATAGCCAATTTATATGATACAGGTAATTGATTTCTTACTATGTCCATCACATTGTAAACAGAATTTTAGGTTTACATAACACTGACAAGCACTCTGAGAAATTTCCTAGTGTATTTGGCAGGCACCTTATATCCATTAATACTGTAGTAGAGATCCTACACCTACTCCTTAAGAGTGGGAGGGAGATTATGCCTAGGCCTTTTGTAAGATCCATCTCATTCTTAATGAGTAGTTGTAAGAACTGTCCACTCATACACCTTGTGATTTACGTAAGTAAGTTCATGATAATGTTTTTCTCATGCCTGTTAAGATGGGTGAAGCCTATGGATGGAGGACATTTCCAAAATGCACAAGTGATTTAACTCTCGCCTCATCCTAGGCCCCTTATTTTGGGACTGCCTCCACTCTGTCATTTTACCCCCTCACTAAAATGCTTAATAAGCCAGAAATGTGCGAAAATGGGTCTTTGTTTGATGTTGCTTGATGTTAGGAAAGTTCCTCACAGATTTTGCAAGGGTTCATTCCTGTTTGAAGAACCCGATATTGGAATGATTTTATTGGGACATGAGTACCAAACTTGGTTGTCATTCTAAGTGTCATACTTGGATGCATGCATACAGGGCATGAATGTGGTGTTAGCAGTCCTATTTTGGCAATGAAACTCCCAATCCAACTAGCTTGAGTGACCAAGCACCCACCAATGCACCATCCAAAAAATCATGTTCTTGAAGACAACTTCCACATTGCATGGAGATGACAAGCTTTACTTGTTGTCTCCCTTTATTTTGTTCTTGGCACCTTTCGAAAGACGACGAGTTTTCTTTTCCCTACTACCTCCACATTGCATGGACATAACAAGCAAAGCTTGTTGTTTTTTTTCCCTCATGTTGCCTCCACATTACACGGAAACGATGAGTAAAGCTTGTCAATTTTTTTCCTATTGCCTCCACACTACATGGAGCTCGTCATCTCCTTTTTTTCTTGCTGCCTCCGCATTGCATGGAAAAACAAGCAAAGCTTGTCATCTTTTTGTTTTCCTATTGCCTCCACACTTCACGAAGACAACGAGCAAAGTTCGTTGTCTTTTTTTCTTGTTGCCTCTGCATTGCATGGAGTTCGTCATTTCCCTGTTTTTTGTTGTTCTTGGCACTTCTTGAAAGACAATGAGCTTTGGTCATCATCTCCCTTTTTTTGGAATCTTGGTTGCTTCCACACTAAACAAAAATGACAAGTTTTGCTCATTTTTAATTTTTTTTGTTCGTGGTTCCTCCTAAAAGACTTGCTTGTTTTCTTTCCCTTTTTTTTGTTCCTAACACCTCCCAAAAGACAATGAGCTTGTTTGTTGCCTCCCTTTTTTTGTTCCTCGCACCTGTCGAGAGACAAGAAGCAAAGTTCTTCATCTCTTCCTGTTTTTTTGTTCATGGTGCCTCTTGAGAAACAAACCAAATTCTTCATTTTTTGTTTGTTCTTGGTGCTTCCCAAGAAACAACGAGCAAAGATTGTTGTTTTCGTTTTTTTGTTCTTAATGCCTCCACACTACATAGAGATGGCCTATAATGATGCACCCCCAAACTCTTTAAGAAACCCAAATGTGGGTTTTAGAATGAAACAATAAAGAAAAAAAAAAGTTGGGGCATGTTCTTTAACTCGCAACATTTTGGGGGTAAAAAGGCGTGCTAGAACTCCAAGATGAGACTAAGACACACTCATAAGAAAATATTTTAAATGAAATCAACTTGCACAACCTAAGAACAAAGGTGGTTAGTGCAAGTTGAATGCAAGTGGTGTGATAAACTTAGTAATGAGAACTTCAAACACAAGTTTTACATGGCTTGCAACCTTTGGGAGGAAAACACCATTCCCCCCCCCTAAATATATTCTATGACTATTTATGTGGGCTACATCCAAACGACACTTTTTCCCAAGACTTCCAAGTGAAAGTCCGAAAATTGGGACTCTTGTTGTCTCAAAATTTTGGATGTTCAAATCTTCCTCAAATCAATATGAATGGAAAGAGAAATTGGAGCTTGAACAAAAAGAGAAACCAATAAATTTGTAATTTATCAATAATTTAAAAAAACATTAAATTGGCTTTCTTGATTTGCCAAGTTTTACGAACAATTTGCACAAAATATAAATAGAAACCTTATGAAGGATTGTAAATCGTAGTACATACCTTGAGTTGAACAAGTGCCACCCACATGAAGATCGCCCATGTAATTAAAAAAAATATCATGCTTGCCATTTTTCAAAACTAAAACAACGACTCTATTTACTTTGCATAAACTCACAAACATTAAGTAATGAACACATAAAGTTACAAAGTTACTACAAGCAACACAAGTTACAAAGTAGTTTGAAGCTATGAAAAAACAACAAAACTTTAGAAATAATATGGAATGGGATTCAAGAGTAAGGAATAGTTGTTTCAACTTTCAAGATCCATAAGATGAAGATGCACACACTACTCCAAAGTTGCAACCTTATAACAATAATTAGACATAGCAAATTCGATTTTTATGATTCCAATGTACTAGTGGATTAACTTCAAACAATCCCATTTCATGAAATTCAATTATAACTTAGCAAAACACTTACACATTGTGATTCAAATTGAAGCAATCATAGCAAGAATCATGAAACACACTCACCCAAATGGAAGGTGTCAAGCCACTAGAAGCGATTATTGTTAAGGTTTAAAAGTTAACGGGCAATGAAATTGTCCTTTGCACCTTACAATGACATTCATCCTAATGATATTATAGGTGCATGGTTTCATTACAAAATGGTAGCATGCTAATTCATTCAACTTCATTAATAGTGAGACTAACTAAAAATATTTTTAACCTTCATCGCACTACTAAGGGCAAAATTTGACCTTAAACACCAAAAGAAAAGGTTGCTCCTAAATGCTTAAAACCTTTGGAAGCTTTTTAACATTCCCACCAGGTGCAAGTCACAATAAAAGTAACCACTTGTGGCAAGGTCTAAGTCTTTTTCAAGGACTAAATTGAACATGTGGCCTTCTTGCATTTAGAAAAATAGCTTTTCAAGGATAATGGTTGGATATCAAATTTGACACCAAATATGACCCAAAACAAAGTTAATAATTATTATTTTTACAACATGCTTTACATTAGAATCAAATGTACAACTTTCTTTTAGCCATGATAATACATTATGAACTATTTTAGTTATTAAACTTGTTTGAAACCATTTTAACTAGTCATGTAAAAAGATTTCAATACAAGCATGTAAAAATATTTTTGAATGATTGAACATATGGCCCACTTCTTGTGAAATATATTAAAGCTCATACCAAATTTGAAAGCATTTGGTGAAGGTTTGAATAACAAAAAACACGTTCATGTTCTATGGATGTTTATAACACTTGTCAATAAGTCTTTTGCATATGGAAAGAAAAGGCCCAAAATGGCCATATTTCAAGGAAACCAAATCATCAAATTTAGACCATAGGTTGTAACATGTCATCAAAAAGTAATAAGGTTCCTAGAAAAAAATACTTTTCTCTTTAAACTCTAACCATATTTGGTTACATCCTCTTCTAGGCGATCGCTAGTCCACCTACCTCACAAAATATTTAAAAAAGAAACCATGATTGCAATAGGGAGATCGTTTTTCCTCTCTACTCACCATGACTTTTTTTTGTGTGAACTATTTGTGTTTCAAACTTGTGTGAGATGAAGATGGGCCTGAACCTAGTCTTAAACTAAACCAACTTCAAATTCTTTGCAAAAATGACCAAAACTAGAGATTTTTAAAAATCCAAAGAACCAATCTACCAAATCAAAGGTTATGTAAAGATGACAAACAAACAAAGAATAATAATCTCAGGTGTATCTATCTGTCCCTCATTCTAAAAGGGTTTCATTTAATAAGTAAATTTGATTTATGATCCCAACAGTGGTTTTTGCAAGGACAGTGCATGTCTGCATGCAGGACAGTACAGGAGAGAAGCTATGCCCTGAAAGAGCTGAAACGTGAGCAAGTGCTGCAGAGGAAGACAGTTGGAGTGATGACAAAATGCAAAGTATTATGATTCACTCTTCTAGCCTACATACATACGATAGCTGTCCTAGTACAGCATAGACAGCCAGGAAATTTTCAGGGCCTATTTGGCGAAGGTAGGTAATGTGTGCAATAGTGCTGTCAAGTTGGGCAGAAACTTGGGGAGGGGGAGAAAAGGGAAAGGGAGCTGGCTGTTTGCAGTAGGTTAGCAGGTACTGGGGAGTACAGGAATTATGGAGGAATAATGGATGGGGCTTGTTGTCTCGTAGTTTAATACTGTTCACTGGAAGCTTACACGGATAGAGCTTTTCATGAGCTTTTCTTTTCATGCATGCTCACCTGTGAGGCTCAAATTCTTCACAGCTGGGTCCAATCCATCTTTGTATGGAGTGGGGTAGAGTTTTGATCTGCTTTTTCAATTCCTCCTAAATGTCACTTGTGAGGCTCTATCTGTTTTTACATTGAAGAAAACCCTGGTGATTTCTTGGGAAGTTACATGGCTCTCTATCTGTGCTTTATACCGTCACTACTACTACTACCACTGTGACCCATGTTCAACACAAAATCATTCACAGAGGTCTAGCAGTTTGAAAAAAGGAAAAAACAAATTCATATTTGCCCAAATTGTTGAGCAACAAACTCTCAACTTGTGAAGAATATTTAGTGTCTCAACCACTGGGTTTGGGTTTACTATTACAAATACACAACAAAATTTGTCCCTTCGCATTCCTGGACTGTTGAAATTCTGTAAATTTAAATTTGAAATTGCCTAACCTCATTTTTTAAAACATAAATATTGGCAAAGAAGTGGGCCAAACATGAGTAGAAAGTCTGGTAGTTGGCTACAGTTGTTCTTGGGCATCTTCATGCACACCCCCCATTTGGGCCTCCGCCTGTCATCCACATACAGTGTTACTTTTTGCCATGCCCACCCACGACATAAAAGACTAGACTCTATAATTTGAGAGACTGTTCCAAATGTCATACCCCGGAACAATTGTTCTTGTTGGCAATCAAAAACAGTCATTTCCTATGGTTATGATGTCAGGATTTATTTTCGAATCCTCAGGCCAACCAAGTGTTCTCAATGGAAGCCTTCTTTGGCATCTAGAATTCCAATTCACTCTACCTGATTGGGAGAATAAAAGTGGGCCTTCTTTAACCCAGATTCAAAATCATTTGTGGCATTTGAAACTAGCCAAAGAAGTGTGCCAAAAAGCTGAACCCATCTAAAGGAAAAGTTCTCAGCCAAAAATGAAGGGCAATGATCCCAAATGCTAAGACCATTTGTATTCTGCTTGCAGTGTTAAATCTGGGATTTCAGCTTCATGCAACCCAGACCCTAGCTAGCATTGTTTTGTTGGAATTGGCACAAGAATCAAATCATAGAATTATTTTAAATTTGAAATTGAAACCAAAATCATGAAAAGACATGTTTGAACATAAGTTCTTTGCTTAAGCAAGTTGAATTTTTTTTTTAAATTGATAAGTAAGTTAAACTAGTTAACTATTCATTTTAATCAATTATTGAACTCCATATCTGTCGAGTCCCTTGTTGTAAAATGAATCTATGCCATGTACCTATACAATCTCTAGCATTGGGAGTGTGTAGTTTGTACATGAAAATGGACATGATTTTCTAACTGGGGCTGAAAGGTTCTTGAAGTTGAAACAATGTGCCAGAACCAACAGCAATTGGTTTAGAAATTGAAACAACTGGGCTCTAACATGCACTTGGAGAACGTCCATCAAAATTTGAAGTGTCAAAACCAAGATTGAAAGTTCTCTTGAAAAGGAAGAATTGCATGACACTAGTTTATATCAGTGTTGTGTTGAGAGGTTCTTTCTTTTTGGAACCTAAAACTATCAAGTAAGCATACAAAGTATAGGGTAGACCAGCCCATCATCAATCGCCTGCCTATGATCGAACACTTATATCTTCACCGTATGTGCTTCATTTCGAGTGATTTGAAATGCGATGGGAGTGCTACCTCAAGCTCTAGAAATCATCTTTGAAGTGCAAAAGAAATGCAGTAATGAAAAAATAACAATAAGAAAAATAAGCTTTTTAATTTACAAAACACGTTTTTTTTCTTTTTTTCTTCTCTTTGGACCCCTCTTTCTTTCAAACATCATAACTTTCTTATTTCTTATTCATTTTAAACAATTTAAAGTGCTATAAGAGCATCACCTAATGTTCTACAAATCACCTTGAAACTCTAATAGCATCAGAGCAACATACAAGAAAGTTTTTGGATGTTCAGGAACTGGCCTTTGTAGTATTCGGTGGTTCTTGACCCCCTTTACTTGGGGGGTCGTAAGTTTCTCATTTCTAATCCATTTTTGACGATTGTTAATGTGTCAGATGCGCCAAGAGGAGGGGTTCAAGTTTTGTTTGGACACCACAAACAATGAATCCGTCCCCTTGGATCCAGCCTGCCCTGAGTGCTAAAATGTTTGGTTATCGGCCAGTCTACACTATGTATATACCCTTGGTTGATGGTTCTCAAAAATCAAATAACTAGCTTTGACCCTTGACCAACTTCTCAAATGTCATATGAGTTTTGACCCTTAGGCAGGGATTTCACCTGTACACCAGTGGATTTGAGCCCAAAACCTTTTCTCAGACATTCGCTATACCGCCGAGCCACCATCCCTGGGGGTGTAAAGTCGCCATTTTGAACATCTGACCTCACAGCGAAGATCCGCAGAGGTGTCAATGGACACTATCAAACCTGGAAATATAAAAGTAAAGATATTTTTGAGAAAATTGGTATTACTTTCAGAAATTTCTGAAATAAAAAAAGTCCATTGCTGATGATATTCCAAAGTTACGTTTCTGTTTGCACTGTTGGGTGGTTAGTAGAAATAGGCACAGAGGCCAGAGGTTCTCAGGGCACTTCTTAGCCTTCATAACCATGATTCTAAAAACAAAGACTTGTTTGTGATACATAACCATGGTTCTCGCAAAAATTGAAAAAAGTTGGCCATAAAACTACCAGTTCTTTACTGGTTCTTTCATGAAAACCACAGCTTACTTAAGTTTTTTGAAATAACTAGGATTGGCAGTTTCTTGATTCTCAGTTTTTTGCAAAGAATAGTAACCAGTGGTTCTCTGACTCTGAAATATTTCAAAAGTTGGAACTGGTGGTTCTTTAAAAATTCACATAACCACACAACACTAATAGTTTGCTCTTAAGGGATAGGATACCAAGTGCACAATAAACGCCATTGTGGTTTGTGGAGGGATCTTAGGTATAGGGCGTAATGCTGAGGCAGTACGGCATGACACCCTCAAACCAAGGGCAGAGAGCTCCAGGTCCAGGTGTAATGCCCTGGCAACAGGGCATTAGCCCAACTGTGAAGGCACTCCAAAATGATTCTAGTGTATTTGAAGGGCACATTATCTGTATGAATTTCCCTCCTACAATTTATGAAAAGGGATCTTACACCTATTCTTTGAGAGTGGGAAGGATCATACACCATCCACAATAACTAATAAGGGGGTGGGTTATTTCATACTTAAAAGTCCCTGCAGCAGGCTGGGCTCATATGACAGGCCCACTTTGTTTATTATGTACCAGAGAAAGTGTCCCCTAGGGTGCAATCTGCACATTGGGGGACTCCTTCCCTGGAGTGCCTTTATGCACTAGAGAAAAACCCCCTAGGGCACATTCTGCAAGTTGGGAGAAGCTTCCATGATGGGTAGATTCTTTTAGGGCAGATTCTATTTAAAATAGCACTTTTATTTTTTCAAAAGTGGCCCATCCCTCAACATTGGCACTTCCTTCCTTGGAGAAGGTTGAATTCTGCAATCTAAGATGCCAGCTGTAATGTGACAGATCTGCCCTCAAAATCATTTCCATGGAATTTTACAAGGACAGTCTTAAATTGTTAGGTCTTCAAAGAAATATAGTGATCTTACCTAGAAAAGATAGTTATGTGGTGAGATTGGGACCTCTCTCTCCACTAGAGCACATCCTTTTGCCCAGATTTGTGCAAATCACAAAATTGAGATCATGGTCATAATTGGGCTGAGCAACTTTCATGCATGCGGTTTAGAAACTTAATCAACTTGTCTCCATCTTCTCTGCCATGTTTGTACTCAATGTTCTGTGTGGTGCTCAATGGAGAAGCTACTTTTGCAAAAACTTATCTGTTTGCAATGTGGTTCACAATTGTACATGTATATATACTTCATGTGTCAAAAAGGATTAGTCTGAGAGTGACCAGGATAAGCATGGAATTAGTTTGGACATGGCAATTGAAACTGTCCATTTCACCATGTCATTAGTTCCAGATTTCTCATTTGTTATTTGCATAGCAACTACACAACACCAAAAGCAAGGTCCTTTTCAATGTATGCATATCTCAACAAAGGCAAGTGCTCTTTGTAACTCAACTAGAACCCTATAGATGGACCCACTACCTACCAACCAGCATTAGTAATATGCTATAAACAAAAATTCAAAAATTCCACCAAATGAACCAGAATGGAAAAAAAAGGTCATATAATAAAAAGTTCGACTATGTGAATCAGAATGTTGAAAGAAAAAGCCATATAATTTAACTGAATGAATCATAATATTTTAAAAAAAGGTCATGTAACTGCATTAAATGAATCAGCATGTAATTACAACATGCACTATGTAGCAATGTTTTAATAAGTAGCAATAAAATAACAGTAACAGAAAATGACATAACTAGGTGGCTTAAGCTATTTCTTTTAGCACTTTCTCTTTACAAGCTGCTGTTGATGGTGATTTTGACTTACATTACAATACCAACCTTAGATCAAGGTCTCTAGACCTCAGCATGAATGAATATAAAAGTTTGCAACTCAAAGCAAGAGGAACCCATTAAACAGATTTGTAGTACACACTATGTTCTGCTACTTGTAGCTTTCTTGTTCAGAGGACTGCCTCTTTGGAGATAGAACTGTACAATATGCCATAGATGTCACTAGATGGTTGGGTATTCAACCCAGGCATCCCCCTGATGTGTCTGCATTCCTCAATTGTCTTGCTTCTATGGGGTGTGTCATAATTTGCCTGATGGGAAATTACAAAATGGTGGTGACAAACACTGTTGAAGGATGCTTGATAGAGATTGGTTAAATAACTATATACTTGATTGTTGCTCCAAAGAAATTTCAGGTGCAATTTCCTCAAAAGTTCCCATGATTCCTGAGCTTGAGCTACAATGTCATGACCTGGTTTCAGTCAAGTGACTTAATCAAGGAGAATTCATCATACCTAACTCATAGTGAAGAATCAATTCACTTTCTCTTTTAGGGACACATGAAGGTTTATCCATGGCTTGGAATAAGGAGCAGTTTATTTCTGTTAGTTGGAGCTTCATGAGGAAACCCACTACTTGTAATGGTATCACTTGATCTCATGTAACATGTCCAGAACAATAGTCCTTATAATCTGTACTAATGTGTGGTAGATGGCTTTTGATGCTTTGGACTTTCTAGGAACCCTAGTTGCAAGTTTCCGGCAGCAATGGTGGACTTAGGTAAATCTGGTAAGTTCAATTCACATTGCAATTCTTTGCCATCCAATCTGATGCAAGCCTTCTCAAAATGTAGCTCTGGATTTAGATTATTCAATGTGATTCAAGCTGCACTACTATTATTGAGGGATATGGCTCTGATATTGAACCCGTGCTTGATATTGTGTCCAAGGCATGGTGATGAGGACACGGAGCATTGAGTTCATGCCATTCCTCTTATCTCTTTTCAACCTCAAAGAGATTGGTCTGGTTTGGTTATGCCGTTGTTGGTCATATTGACATCTTCATTATGGTAAATGTACTGACGACAACTAATCATCCCTATCCAAATTCTTTTATACCTCAAGCTTTAAACTATAGAAGGATGATAAGAAAAGTTGTGCAATTTGATTTTGTTCACCTAAACCCTAATATCTCTTGCCAGTTTAATTACATGGAGAATTTGGGAGAGCTTGTACAATTTGAACTTACAAGTCACTTTAACAAACTTAGCTTTTGTCCCATTTTCAGATCCCAAATGGACTTGGAGTCTTGTCTAGCATGGCACAACTTCTTTTGTACTTTATCTACTGGAATGCAACTCCAATTGTTGCCCAACAGCTAGAAGCATATGAAGAAGGCACTCCAACGGAAACCCAATTATGAAAAGGTACAACTCAACAAAAGGCTCCATCACATTGTGCAACACCTCAATCTTGAGATGTCCATATCCAAAGTGCATTGAACTTACTAGATTGAGATGAGTAGACAAAAATCCATCACTCCTAGACACTTGCAATGGTTTGTAGCAAGTCCAAAACATCAACAACCATCTACCATACTTTTGTATAGATTTTCTTAAGGACAATAGTTCTCCATACATGTGTTATGGGATTGAAAGCAATCATTCCATTTGTATTGGGTTTCCTTAAGGAATCTCCAACATATAGAAATAAATTGCTTATTTCAAGGCCTAGAATCTGGACAAACCTTCATGTACTTCAAAAAAATTAATTAATTCTTCACAACAACTCCTACATGTGAAGGATTTTGTGTGATAATTAAATGATCAGCAAAATATCAAAACCAAGTCACTTGTGATATTGTAAACCAAGCTCAGAAAAGGTTACAACTTGTAAGGGAACTGTAGTACTTGAAATATCTTTGGGGAATCCATCAAGTATAGTTATAAATACCTAATCTTTATATAGTATTCTGCAACATTAATTGGCACCACCATTTTACAATTTCCCATTCGCAAATCATGACACACATCATAAAGAAGCAAGACAATTGAGGAGGAAAGCACAGCCATGGGGATGCTTGAGTTGAAAACCCAGTCATCCAATGGCGTATGTTTCTTTTTTAACCCTATGCTTTAAAAACCTTACATTAGCCTCCAATAACTAGGTACCATTGATATATATTTTAAAAGTTCAGTTCACCAATGATTCCAGATTTAGTATATAGTAGAACAATTATAGCCAAGCTAGCAACATCTATGGGCTGAAAGATTGATTGTTCGACACTCATGCATGCATGTCTCTTTGGCTTCTTCCAGCCATGCATATGTCTCTTTGGTTCTTTCATAGTACAAGACCTAGAACACTAATTAGTCTTAGTATCTTTACACAACTTTATAAGTTTAATGGATAGCTTAGCCTCTCTGTTGTAAGGAAATTGTCCAACTTTTAATCAATTATTGCTAGATTACAATTTATCAATCATTTCATTCTTGCTTGCATTAGTTTGTGTTACATGCATGCTTGTTAAGTTCAAATGGCATTACAATCTCAATTGTTTTCAACATTGATCTCACAGGTACTAGGTTGGTTATAAACATGATGTGTCAATCCCCAGATACGCCATGTGACACCAATGTCCAAGGATTGACACATCACATACCTATTTCATACCTCCAATGTTTTTCTCACAATGCCTTAAAAAAAAGGTTATATTTTCCATTTTTCTAACATTTTTCAAATACATCATACTCTGATTTTTGGTAACATTGCAATTACACAATGTATCACTAACTTATAACTTGAGTCCATAGGCATGAAAAGGAAGAGAAATTTTTCACCCAAGGGTAGGAATACTCTAGTATATACAACTATGCATGTGATGGAAAAGGTCAAGGTAGGTAGATTACTCACATGGGGTGATATTGCAAATAGGCACATTGGAATGATGTTGTCTAAACACAATACAACATCATAAAAACATACCACAATAATTAGGAAAATCCTTTTAAAACCTCTACCAAAATCACAACAATATGCATGAGGAAATTCCACTTGTATGATCATGCACTTAGGATGAACATCAAGTTTACAAAAATTGGGAGGAGTTGTCAATTTTTCTCAATGGGACAAACCTTATCTGTTTTGTAACACCAACCATAAATTAGAAGTAAAACACCAAATGTATGACAGCACATCCATGTGGGGTCATGTTATGCACCATGCACATATTTATGAAATAATGACCTTCCAAATCTCACTTATATTGACTAATGCATCATGGGGACTACTTTATAATTAGGACTCTACGAATGAACTATAGTGTAAGGGGGTCATGAGAAACTAAGCTGGTAGTGGAGAATATACCAAGGGTGAAAACTCTTTAAGGAGTACCAAATTTTGTTCACAAGATCACCCTTTTCATGTCCTTACCCTTAAAGGACTGATTGGTTTAGGGAAGGTGATCCAAAACGACACGCGGCCCAAGTTATTTAGGTGGTACCTTTTCCACTCGTTTAAAACCCAAAAATAGATACTGGGTTCATGATCCATATAGACATATTAAAAGTATTTAATGCAAAATTAGGATCAACGGCTCAATTAATGCACTTAGTTAGTAAGAAATAAACAAGTTTTCCAAATTTGTTTTTTTTTCATGTGGTCATCCTCCATTGTCAATCCTTTGATTCTTTTTGAATGTCATGATGCCCAATATTGTCCTCGTATTGTTGCACAACGGAGACACTTGACAAATCATCCCCTTTGTACAATGGCATCTAGTTGTGGAGTTTAAGACACCTTGTGCAAGGAATGCCACCACGTGACAATAGGGTTAACAATGATGAAAAGACAAAATGGCTCTAAAAGCAATGGAAGGTTCAATAATAACGTTGCAAAACTATTCAAGCAGAATGAAAAGGTCAGGCAAAGCGAGAAGCCCAAGCATTGGCAATTTCAATTGCCAATGCTTCTACTTTTGAAGGTGGTGTAGACCAAGTAAAGCATCAAATGTCCTATTTTGTTAAGAAACTTGTGGCTCAAGTTATGCATGAGATGAGCCTTCCAGACATGTAGTGGAAAAGAAAATTTTGGTCAAAGTTGATGGAAGCTCTAGAGATTCAAGCTTTGATGCCTAACATATTGGCATGTCCAATGCAAGCAATTAGAGGGACCTACATCATTGAAAACCTCTTTAATAGTTTGAGTCACAGGGTTGGGGCCTTGAAGAGGGATGGGGTGAAAACATGACATATGGTTTGCAATATGGCGGTTTTTAAAGCATTAAGAGTGGAAGGACAGTTGCAAAAATGTTGGGTGTTGACAAACAATTCTCTACAAGATGATGAAGGAGAGGTAGATTTTTGAACTTGAGCATGCTTCAGTGAGGCACTAAAGAACGACTTCCATGGTCAAATTCACTTAGTGTTAGTGTGAGAAAATTGGTGCAAGGTTGGTGGACTTTGGAGACAACCATTTCACTAAACAAAAAGGATGTAATATGTATGCATAAAGGGGTGAAGAAATATATCACACAACCCCAACATTACTTCCAAGAATCTCAGGTAGCTTTGGTTTTTCCTCTTTCAAATTTGTTGTCATCTTTTGTGCTTGAAATAATTAGAGAATGGGATGATCTTTAATTTAGTTTTTTGATAGTCATCACATGAATTTGGCTTTAGGTTGTGAATAAACACATGACCTTTTTATTTTTGGTTGTGTGAAGCACATCTTGTGTGGTAGATTTGGGATGAGTCAATAAAAAAGGTTCAACCCTAAAGGCTAAACCAAATGAAATAGGATTTCATTTATTAAATACCATGTGGTTTAAGTCTAGGCCTAACATAGGTGCCTAAATCTAGCCCTAACTTAAGCCTAAATTAAATGGCCTATGTTTAGGTTTAACCTAGGTGCCTATTTTTAGACCTAACCTATGCTTAAGCACCATGTGGCCTAAACTATTGATGTGGATGTGCCATGTGTCATTTAATTATTTGTTGACCCCACATTTTATGAATGTGTTAAATGTCAACATTATGAGTGTGCCACGTGTCACCAAACCACTGGCCAAATGTTCGATTTAGATACTTGCAACATAATCGAAATGTTCAATTTACATATTGTAACCTAGTTGAAATTGTAATTATATTTCTGGTTGATGTCATGCTTAGTTAGTGGATGACGTTCATCCATTAGTCGAATGTAGTTGACAACATCCTTCGACCATATTGGTAGAGCAATTTTCAACTAAATTGGCAAGTAGTGGCATATAATGACTATTGCTATGGTGTTGACACGTGGCATACACTTTGACTGTAATTTCATTTTCAACTTGTACTTTTTGACGTTATTGGTTAGTAGTTACAAAAAATATTTTTAAGTTGCAAAAAGTAAAATGCAACTATATATGTAGTTTTTGACTTTGTTTTTAGTTGAATAGTGGTTGAAAACATAGTTGCAAAAGGGGGGGTTTTCTACTAATGAAATTATTCAATTCTGGATTGATGTTGCAAATTGGGAGCTAAGGTAAACAAAAGTTTTACTATTATAGTCATTTGATTTGTGTGGACAAAAGGATTCAATTCGGACTAATAACCCTTATAGCATGCCAAATTCAGGGACAAGGAGTCTAAAAGGACATGAAGGGACCAAAAGAAGGACTATCAGCTTAGGACCCAATTGCATTATACAAGGGGTAAGCAAGGTTTTAGGACGCTGGATTTTAACATAAAGACTCAACTTAGGATTGGTAATCCTTAAAACACATACTAAATTTAAGAGTGTAATTTTTTTCAAATTTAACCATATTCTTTAAATATGTAATTGGAATTCCTATGAGCTAGATCATAATTGAATGAATATTGATGCGTGCAATATTTTCACAATAAACTATGTAATAAGTTCTATATATCCTATTGGTTGGTCATGGTTTAGGTCTTAATCAACTAGTAAAATTGTGATCCTTGGATTTATGGATGTGGCTACTATTTAATTACATTCAGGATTTAAAAGATGGTTCCAACCATTTACTTCCAATGTAAGATGCCAATGATTTTATATAAAAGAAATTTGGGTTCAGGCACAAAGGGAAAAAATTAAACTAGAGTTTAATGTGTTTTTTGGAGAGATTCCTGAAATTCTTGAAAGGGATTTTAATGTGGAGTGTAATTGTCAAGAGAAGATTGTTGACTTGGTGATTTTGGACCAAATTATGTGAAATTGATTCACAACCTCATTTGTTTCATTTTTTTGAGTGATTTATTGGGCTTTAATTTTATGATGATTTATGTCTAGATAAATCTTCAAGTCAATACATGGATCCAAGAAGACACGTTCAAATAACCATCATATTTTGATGTCATATATGTAAATTATCCATATGGTATATGTTACATTGTACATATACACTAACCCATGTAAATTGTGATACATGTATCCATATACAACACATGTATATCCAGATGATATGTTTACATATTATCCATATATGATCTAGCTTTTAGGGTTGTTTTTAGCCATGTGGTGACTACTATATTCACACATCCAAATATATTTGCATTTATATACATCTATTGTACAAGTATTGTACTTTGATGGCAAGGCCCATGTGTTGTTATTTCCAATGTCATATTTAAGGCACCCAAGTATATTCTTTTAGGTTTCATTTAAGTGTAAATGTTAGGTACCAGCAGGAGACATAAGCATTGGCTTAAGAAACATGTGATGAAATTGTTGGGTTTGTAATGCAGGTGACATTATTACTCAATTATTAAGGTAATTATACCCACCATTAATCTAATTAGGACTACATGCAATCATGCATGTCAATGGAGGACAACATTTACTGGCATGCATGTCTTTTCCTTCAGTTTGCCAACAATTATGTATATGATTTAAGGTTATCAATCTCTTTCTTTTTGCATATGCTTGTTTACCCATAGATTGTCTTTATATCTAAACTGAAAGTTGTTTGCACCAAATTGCCCTTTCTTTTTTTGAAAACTTAGATTCTTGTTGGATTTCATTGCACATTTGAACTTTGAGCATAATTTATGTAGTCAGCAAGTAGATTTACACTTTCAATTGTAGGTTAGGAAACATGGTGCAAGAGATAATTGAAGGCACTATTGAGTGGTTCAATAAGAAAATTAGGCTTCATGCTAGAATATTAGATATCAAGAAGGAGCTTATTGATGAGCAAGTCTCTATTGAAAATTTGGAGTGCTTATGGGGACAAAAGAAGTCAAGGAATGGGTTCAAGGTGAGCAACTACATTGACCCAAATTTGGTAGCTAGAATCTAAGAGCTTTGGCCACTTGTTTGTCAAAAAGAAAAAATCACAAATGGTTCAAATTTTCTTTCTTTTGCTAAGGGAGTTTTAGTAAAGAAGAACGAATTTAAGGTGAATTGGGTTTGTTATGCCTCCCAAGCACAAGGCATGGGAGGAAGAAGGAGCAAAAAATTAACGATGTTAAAATATTGAAGAAACAATCACCAGTGGCAAAGGTCATGGCATCTACAAATGTAACAGCAAAGTTGCCAAATGTTGCTACAAGTTTCGAGTGTATTCACAACTTTAATGGCTTTTAAGGAAATACATGTCAAGAAAGTTCTTGTTGCTTAAACCCAAAAAGTGGCAATTATCAAGGCAAAGCTCAATGACTTAAAGAATGAGAAAGCTAAATTGTCATTTTAAATCAAGTTACTATTTAAGAAAGTTGAGTTGTGCAAGGAAGACTTGCAAAATATGCTATCTGGGGTAAGTGGTATGACCACCAAATGTAGAAGCATTCTAGTTAGTAGAGAATGCACTAACAGATGTGTGAGACAAAACAAGCTCAAAAGTTAGGCAGATTGCAAGGTTTGAAGGAGCGCATGGAATGGACAGAATTATGGCTGACTAGGATGTCCAAGAGGTTTAGTATCATAAGGTGGAAACATGCCTTGAGTGACCACATGGATTTGTCATGAAGGCAAAGCTACTTGCCAACGAAGGAAAAGAAATTGCAACATTGTTATCCAAGTCTTATCCTCTTGAGTCCCAAATTTTGTTGCTAACTAAGAGTCTAAAGGAGGCGAAAAATAATTAGGTACGCTTGAAAGAATTTTTGGTTGATGGTTGCACTAGAAGTGACCCAATCATCTTGAGTCCTAGACCAACAAGGCACCCCACAACAAGGACATTATAGTTTACTACTTTGATAGTAAGTCTTGACCCATGCCCAATTTGTAAAGGTTACTATGTTAACCATGAATTTGTGGTGGTGTCTTGCAATTGTGTGTACCACCCATGGTGCATTGCAGTTCATGTGCAATTGTTTGATACTTACGCAAAGGTATCATGTGGTAAAAATTTGGATCATTAGTGGTGCATCAATATGGGCTACAAGTTGTTGGGTGCAAAAGATCAACACCAACTTGATGAACAGACTATGTCAAGAGGTACCTTTCCTACATCCTACCTACGAGTGTTTTGGATACATTTCATTATGTGCTGGAATATTGTTTGCAACTTGATTGCATCATTGTGTTTGTATTTAATGATGTAAAGGCAGATTCAACAAGTTTGGTTTATATTGGGTGTTAAGCACCTATCCTAGACTACAATGCCCATGAAAAGCTAATATTACCAAGACAAAGGATGTCTAAGAAGAAGAATTTTTTTGTAGATTTTAGTTGATGAGATTGATTTGATAAGGTGACTTCTTCATGATTTTAAGATCAATCTATGGAGTTTTTTTTTGAATGTACAGTAATAGGAAGGTTGCCATTTGAGAAAAGTCTGACTCTAGTTCACAGGGTTTTGTGTATACACAAGAGTTACTACATCATCTAGTTTTGTATAATTTTGGGGGACAATTCAATACATTGTAGAAGACTCATTGTAACACATGAATTCCTCATCATGTCTGCAAGAGGATGATAACAAAATGCTTACATTTAATATGTGAACAACTTGAAGAGGAGCAAATCCTCAATTTTGAACATTTTTTTACAGTAACCTAAGATGAAGCTGTCACTGTGGTTGGATCATTAGTACATGTACTTGAAAAAGGTAGGCATGTTCAAGAACATATTAGTAGAAGCAAACGTGAAGCAAATGTTTTATGACAGTAGCATCATTCACATGTATGTCAAATCCAAGATGATCATAGATGATGTTTGTAGAATTTCAACAGGATACATGCACACACAATGTAATTTTGGAATGAGCTCAACACCCTAAATGCCTAAATTTACAGTTTTAGTTTGCATTATTTCCTAATAGTGCTCTTAAACTTTTTGGGTGATTTGGCCCCCTGTATTGAGTTGATCAAGAAAAGCCCTATGAAGCATATCCTTGTGTGTGGATGGCCTTGCTCGGTGGTTGTAGACTTCATGGTAACATGGGGTTGGGAAAGGCCTGTGTAAGAGATGTTGTGTGTTATGTCATCTGCATTATTGCTAGCAAGTGGGATCTCAGTAGAATTGTTGAAGAGGCTTGGAATAAATGTGAAAAAGTAACTAGGTTGGTGCCTTATTGCAACTTATGGTAGCTTGTCTTGTGCTCTGACTCTTCTATGTTTACATTTCACCACTCTAGTGGCCTTCTAACCTCAAGGTTGAACCTAAGGCATCCAAAAACAATGAGAATTTAAACACTAGAGATGGGGTGGATTTGTTTGATCCTTTTCATTGCACTACAAATGCACATGGTTGTGCATGGAAAATATAGGATTCTCATACCTTCCATGACCAAAGTGTGAATAAATTTATGCATGCTTGACCGATGATCTCAAAACTTAATTTGATGTAGTTGAATAGATCACAACCACTACTAATCAACACAACTTCCAAGATTCAATTTGTTGTTAAACATGGTCCTTTGTCTACCAATGTGAAGAGTTTCAAATTAACATCACTTTTACATATAAACATTTTAGAAAATCTTCCCTATGCAAACCAAAATTGCTTCTAATGGCAAACCTTAGTAATTTCATCTCTCAAAAGATGATTTAATTATTGGGGTCTACCATTAGTACTAACTTATAGATTTTCAAAATGGTGTGTGATGGTCATAACAACCTTGCAACAACGCAAGTTTGAACCAAAATGTTTGTTGTGATGATGGTTATATAAGAATATTGGGCTTAAAAGGTTAAGGAATAATGCAAAAAACACAACATGAAAACACCAAGCAATAAGTGCCACAAAATTGAAAATGGCAAATGGTGCAAAAAATCATTTAGCTAAAACAGAGTAGATCGACCCATCAGAAGTAAGACATAGACACTTTGTTAAGAACTAGTTGTTGGGAGGGAGTAGACCCAAGACTTGGATTTTAGCAAGACGAAGAAGCTTTATTCAAGAAGTCTTGAAGGTCCATCAGAAGGTGGATTGGTGACACACCGCATTGCCAGTTGCAATGCAATCATAAGCTCCTCTTTTGATGGTGCACATGGACCCTTGAGTAGCTCCAAATCAAATACCTCCATTGTCCAATTGTCCTTTACAATCCCTACTACATAGTTTGGCAGATCTAAAACACCTTTTGTTGCACTAACATCCATTGGCATTTCCCTATAGACACTAAAGGAGGAGATGAAAAGCTCAATACAAATTTTAGACATGGAAACACATGCCATATATTTTCATGAATAAACTTTGCAAGATATGGCACAAGAGGAGGGTTCTTTCTTTCAAATGGTTATAACAACTATATTGGAAATACATATGATGTACCTATTAGCAACTCCAACAACACAATGCCAAAACCCTAATCATCTAATTTAGTACTGGGGGTTTTAGATTTGTCAAGCTCTAAAGCTCGATAGCCCATAAAACCAGTAGTGGCAATGAGGGCATTAAAGATGGCAGTATGTGTCATGAGGCATGTTAGTCCATAGTCGGAGACCTATGCACTAATAATTAGATATGTTGAAGGATTGAGCTTGCATTCACCCACATCCCTACTCCAATAATGTTTAGTTATAATAAAATGCCTAACTTACAACCTACTAATATTTATGCTAGTGATTATGCCCTCATACAAATAATTTATCTAAATCCCTATAGTTAGTCAAAAAAGTTTCTTCATCATTTGCTTGTATAATTTTTATATGCACACCTACCATATAATTGACCCAAAAGGCTTAATGAAATGGTCCCCAATAAAGGCACCCAAATAAGGCAAAGGGTTCCATGTTTCTAATGGAGGGAAAAAAAACTTTTCACATTCAGATTTTGATGAGATGATCTACTAGTTTTGCTTAAACTAGAATGTATAGACTAAGGAACTGCAAAAATGAAGACTATATAAAAGGATTGACTACCCACATAAGTCATGTGTATATAGGTACCAAAACTTTAGCATTGATCCACAAACCTCTTCCATTAAATCATAGTCCAAGCCCCCAATATAACACCATTTTTCCCATGCACACACCTAATTGGTTGATCTCCAAAACATCTTGTTACCAAACCCATCATGAAACTTCATTGTGTATCAAGGCCATGGTACTACAAAATAAAGGACAACCTAGACAACTAATAGTGTCAATTTAATTGCAAAAGTTCAGATGATCTACAAATGGCCAAAATAGATCTAGCCTAGGCCATAAATGTTGTGACACTGATACCTAGGAACCAAAGCCTACTAGGGTTTAGGGTTTAGGAATACCTTTGGAATCACAAGCCCTTTGAAGATAATTACTTGATAATTTAATTTTGACATTTAGGATTTGTAATATGAATCCATGTATAAGCCCTACCATGTACATTGGAACATGTAAGACAATTGTTAAATTTGGTTTCTTTACCTAAATTCATGTTCATAGTGATCAAGATTTAATGATAACAAATCCAAAAAATCCAAAAAATAAGTTTATGAAAAATTATTGGAGCAAAGAAAGGAAAAGAAAGGTCCTAGGTTTTTTGAGATTATGTGCCTTGCAACGCTAATGTGCTCCGCAAGCCCAACAAGCTTTGCACTCCACCAAATTCTCTTCAAATGTACTTTAGTACCAATTGTTGGGTCTTCTCTAGCTTCTCATGCATTTACATACATTTGTAACACTTTGAGAAGCTTAAGAAAATCCTACATATGGTACTTAATTGGATGACCCTAAAAGTGTTTCAACATTAGGATTTAGGATAAACCCTTCATAAGAAAGCCCTTATCATTAAACAAAATAAACCATAAGTACACAATTTTAGAATATCAATTGTATGACCACAGATGAATCCAACTTCACTTTGAATGTTGGGTTAGTAGCATAATAAAAATAGCAAAAAATGTTTTGTTACCGAATAATCCAACTGTATACAATACTTACTAATCATATGTAGGCCTAGTAATGTTCACTTTCAAAATCAAATTACAAAAACTATTCACTACAAATAATTTCAATTGACAACTATGTCAAAAAGAAAAAATTGGGTGAATACTACACAACTGAACTTACCCTAATCCAACTTGGCACATCTATCACATACAACTTGAATATGTATGTTTACTTTTTTTTCACCTCTTTAGCTCTAGTCTTACACCAACTTGTAGACTGCATGTAGTTGGTTTACTTGTTGTTTTCTTTCCAAGTCTTGTGATAGTTTTGCTTCCATTTCCACTAGATGAAATAAGAGTTCCTTGAATGTCTCCAAGCTCAATTGGGGCCTCCTTTTGCCTCCTTCTCATATGACTACAGAATGTTCCGAAACTAGAGTTTCCTCCTTGTTTTTTATCACTTTCTCTTGAAACAAATTGGAATCAATAAGCAACAAGGAAGGTGAACAAGGAGTATTAATTGCCACATCAAGTTTGGCATCACTAGTAGAGATGATTTGGTTCAATGATGAAGAATGGTGCAAAGTAAATGGCATTATTTCTATAGAAATTTTGGTAATAGTGGGTTCAAGCTAGATGCAAATATTAATGTTCGATAAAGTAGCATCAGATGTGGTTTGAACAAGTTTCATAGATTTACAAACTTGAGGAGGGGGAGTAAATTGTTCAACTTCAATAAGAGTAGTGGCTTGCATTGACACCAAGGGATGGGGACAAATTCAAAAGGTGGATCAATGGAATCAAGTTTCATGTTAACGTCATGGAGATATGATTTTGGATGCCCATTGTCTACATCTTCTTCATCTTCATTAGAGATCACTTCTAGAACTCGCAACTTCCCATCATCTTCAATGACCTCTTAAGCTTTATCAAAATATGAGATTTTCAATCTTTTGGGTTTAGGTTTTCAATGGAGATGTCATGTCAAAATCATGCATCCCCTTCTTTTTTGGATTGACAAGAGTACCACCATCATCATAACCATCTACTAACAACTATGCTATTAGCAAAATCTAAGATCCCACTCCTTGTTAGTGGTGTGTAGAATTTAACGTCTTAGAGAGTTCAATGAATGTATTTGACGACCCAACTTCTATCTTTTGCAGTGTTGACTTCTTTTGTAAGATGATTGCCAAAACCCAATCAAACATAAATGTTATGAAAATATTTTACTAAAATAGAAAGGAAAGGACACTACCAATTATAGACCTAGAGAATAAACAAGTTTGAAAACCTGATTTGTACATTGCACATAAATTACATGTAAGAATTTGAAAGCATAGATGTGTGGTTTGAACATGGAATTACTATACCACATTGTCACTTTAAAAGGGGCCAAACTACCACTAAAGATTCAATATAAATTTCATGAATACAATCTATATAACAAAAAAATTAAATAAGTTAAATGTATCAAATTCAAAGATTAGGAATGACAAGTCCATCACAAATTACATCATAACACACCACCAAAAGAACTTCCTCCCTAAATTCAAGAATCAAATTTAAAACATTAAAGGACTTGATAGCATAGTAAGGACTCCTTAGAAAAGTCAAGAATCTAAGCCTAATGCCCATGACACGTAAATCAAGAGTTGGAAAAATCAGTAAGGATACCCATGACATTAAAGAATTGGTGAAAAGGACTAATAGTACATATAACTTTCAAGTTTCAGAATTAAAAGTCAAGAGTGATACCCATAATCAAAGGAGTACATACAACTTTCAAGACTCAAACTCAAATTGTAGGAAAAGGGCAAAAATGATATGTAGACTATCAAAGGACTACACACAACCATTAAGGCTTAGACCTGGGAAGGAGGAGTGATACCCATATTCATAAAGGATTAACATAATCATAAAGGCTCAAACTTAGACAACATGAGTAACATCCATGCAACAATGGACACAACCACAATTTCACTTTGACCCAAAAATTAAAAGTCTTATATATATACTTATAACCACCAATCAAGGAAACAATTTTTTTTGCAAGAACATGTTTACATGACATCCCACTCCAACATAAGTACTTTTCAAGAAAATGTTAGTCAAAATAGGATGAATTTTTTAGGGAAGGAAACATTTTCTTAGATGAAAATTTAAACTGCCATGTTCAATAACAAAATCAAATTTGTGAATTCAAGGGAATGTTTGCAAAACTAATGCAAAAACTTGACACACTTAAATGAAAATACAAGTTAGCATGCTTTATGCACTCAAGGCAAAGGTGCAAATATAAACTTTGTTGTGAAGGATGTTAGATCTTTGTTGTAGCCACTTCTTCCACTATTCTACTAAGTTCAATTGAATAGCTACTACTTCTTATTTAGTTAATAGAAGACCTAACCCCATATTCACCCATCAATCAAGATGCATCGGCTCATGACAAAATTCCATCACACAACATGTTGAATTTTTGAGATGAGAAAATAAACAAGATGGGTGATAAGTATGCCCATGATATGCAACAACAATGTCATTTGCATGAAACCATTCCTAACACAATGGGCAAGCCTTGATTAATATGAAGTTCCTGTAATCCTCACTTGTTCACTTGGGTGCACAATGGGCAAAGGAAAAATGCAAACTCCAAACTTTAAGTGCATATGCTTTACTTGGTTTTGGACAGACTCCACAATAGTTTGAATCACAACAAGTGTTTGTTCAACTTTAGTAATGTCAGAATCAATATCTTCATATTCTTTACATCTATTGTGATATGACGAAACTCCAAGTCGGGCATGTTGGTCCAATCTTCTAACAACTTTGGTATGATAATCCACCTCATGATTAAAGCCATCTAGCTTATCAAGATGCAACTTAATATAAGTTTGCAACCCAATGTCCCAATTTGCAAATTTTCTACCTATGTTTTCTGGGTTGAAAACTTGCCCATTACAATTTCCATCTCCATTTTAGCTTCAACATAGGTTGCCTGCTTGTCCTCCATTTGAGAACAAAGGTGTTTCACCTTTGCTTCAAGATTGGACTTCTATTGCAAAACATTTGCAATGTATGATTTCAAAACTAATAACTCCACCTTTTTCAATTCTTACAACTCCTTGATTCTAGAAACCTCTTCTTTGGTGAAGCCAATTGGTCTTCTTCCATGATTTGTTGCCACGATCAATCCATGAGGAGTTTTTTTGGGCTTATGCATGCTCAAAGACCCAATGATAACCCCTTCCAACTTCACAACAACATCCTTGTCCACTATTATAGTGTGGGTGTTTATAATTTGAGTGCCTTTGAGTCCTCTTCAAGCTTTTTCCTTGGCAACCTCCAAACCAAAAGAGGCCCAGTTCACAAGTATAGCCTTTTGCTTTGCCACAATCCCCCAATATAGTTTGTGTCCAAATTCATTGTTTGTGATTTTCTCATCAGTAGGGTAGAATTTGGAATACAATTATTTAACTTGCATCTTCACCTTAGGATCAAGATTAGGGTTTTTTGATCTATAGCCATTGGCTTTCTTAGGGCCAAACACAACTACAACCTCCTCAAGGGATATATGCCCATTTCAACTAGTTTCTTAGGTTGTATTCCAAATCTAGGCAATTTCATGACCATAGTCCAATATGTCATATCATGACCACCATAGTTTACATCTTTTTTTTTGAGCTTCTTGCAAGCTCTAAAGGAATCTGATATCATCTTGGTTAAAGAGATAACCCTAAACCCTAAACTTGTAGCAAGACCACCAATAACCTTGTTAATGCAAATATAACAAACATGTAACCAATAGTTTCCAAAAACAAAAAATAATAATGCAAGAAAGGTGAGAGATTTTTTTGCAAACAAATTGATCTTTCAAAACCTTAAAACAAGGTGAATAATATCAATTGTAGGATTGAGCTCCATAAAGTTAAAGCAAACCCATGTGGATTTGCCTAGACTTGTATGATTCTATGTGTGTTGAGAAGGATCAATGAGTCGTAGTTATACACACCTTCCACAAAAAAAAATTAATGGGTTTCCTTCTTCAACCACAAAGAAACAGATAGTTTGTATTTTGAAAGAATTTTTTTGAATTAGCACTAGTGTGTGCAAAGGATATTGAATTATGTTATGACCACATCATATGCACAAATATGCTCTTCAAGAACAATACTACCTAGAAATATGAATGTATTAGACAAATGAAAAGGAAAAGAATCAAGAGCAATTCCTTCTTCATATTGTGACCACGATAAACACCTTTTACTTCTACAAGCCTTAGTCGACGATATGAAAGTACGTCCCTCAAGAAACTCTTCAAGTCATTTAAAATTATGTTCTAGTGGATATAGGAAGAACTTGTAAGCGTTGGGCACACTAGGAAACGGAAGGCCTATTGCTTGCAAAATGTTGAAACTTGCAACACTCCAAGTCAAAATTTGACCTTCCCTAAATCCTTTCACATTGATCTTTTGTGAACTGCAAACACTACTGCTTGTTTCTTCATTGCTAAAAAGGCTGCTTGCACCAAAGTCAACTAACTCATTGAACTTCTCTTGAGAATATGGTGTTGTTTTAGGTTTACACACAAGTCCTATTTGTGCTCCCAATAGCTCACACTCCATTCCTAATTGTCAAAGGCACTTTGACCTCTCTATAGCCTAATCAAACTCCTTTCTGATGCATTTTGAAAGTTCTTCTTCCTACAACCTAGGCAAGTCATTCATGCACGCACAAAGATCACAAAAGTTGTGGTATGGAGAAGTTGGAAAGAATGACCAAGATGACATAGCAACAATGATGGTAAGCTTAAGCTATGGTGTGGAGCAAAACCCAACAAATGCAAAGTGGGAAGGTGATTAGGGTTTAGGGTAGTAGACTATAGTGCACCTAGATGACAATGAAGGCAAATTGTGCACAAACTCCGGTAAGTTCAAATTTGTGCGCATGCTTGGTTCAATTTATTAGGCTTGATCAATTCAAATCAACGGTCCATATCCATTCAATCAGGGAATTTTTTCAAAACGGGACTAAGGAAAGGAGACCCTCCCTTTCGTCCAAGGTAGTACACTTTAAAGAGTTTTCACCCCCAATGAAAAACTTGGATGAGTTTCAAGTTGATAGCCATTGTTGCCAATGGACTTTAATGCGGCTGGCCTCAAACAAAGGGATGGGAAACAAGCACCATGATAAAACACAGCAACTAATTAGGTCGCTACGTGATCAGAAACTTAAAACAAACTTGAAACAATGTGATACAGTGCGGTAAGTTAAACGTCAAACCCAGCTCGTCATAATTCCACCTCCCACTCCCTCGATTTGTCAAATGTTCCCCTTGCAATCTCTTTGTTTCTGCTGGTGGTAGTAGCTCATGCGCACTCAGCTGACCAAGAGGAGATGGAACCCTAAATAAAGAACTTTTACTAGAACACAAAAACACACACAGTTACTGGAAATCTATGGTAGTTGTGAATTACAAAAAATTGCAAACGCAGAACAAAGTGTAGCAAGCTGCGAGGGACATTGGGTTTCAACGAGAGTCTGCATTTTATAAGCACATTGGGTTGCGGGCTTGTGCGACCTAGAGAATTGGGACATGACGAACATGGGGGCTTGGATGATAACTTTGCTGGTGGTGTTTTTCATTCCTGTACTGATATACTTTGCTGGCTAAGGTGGACGCATTACCTAATTTGGATTTGGAAAGGGATTAAATTAAGGGAAGGGTGGGTTGTGGGGAGCCCTTCTTTTGTGTTCTAACTTAGGGCAGTGGGGTGTGGGTTTGGATTGATTTTCCTCTAGTAGAGTCTAAACATTAGGAGCTAACTACTTGGTGGCCAAATATGGGTAGGTTTTCACTGTTGTGATGTATGTGTTCCCTCCAAATAGAATATTCAATTCCAACCTAACAGTTCTAATATCTTACCTTGTATTTTTTGGGCTTAACAAAATACTAATTATTAATTAGCTAATTAAACCACAATGGTCTAGCTTCATGATTCAAACTTTAAACTAAATCTAAGCAAACTAAAGTTCTCAGAGACTTGTGATCTATTATTTCATGTGTATTATTATGTGATAATTTCTAATATTAAATTTATGGTTATTGCTACTAACCATATGGCCATGGAGTGCCTTCTGGAATTACACCTTAATTCATCAATGGACTATATTTTTGTTTATAACTTAAAAGGAACTGTCCATGTCGTAAATATTACCAAAGTTTGTTGAAATATGCATACATCACAAAAGAGGATTTAATAATTTTGGTATTGTCTGGGTGCCGGGACAGCAGTGATGAGAAATTGACGTTATAACGTGGTGAAATGGACAACTCAATTGTTACATGTCCAAAACTTCTTCTGTATGCTGAACCTGGTCACTCTCATTCTAGTTCCTCTTTTGACACAAACAATCGTGAAACACTTTGCGAGGAGATAAGTTTTAGGAAAGCTTCTCCAGTGACTATCACACAATACAAATCCGAACATTGGAAATCAGATGGTGATTTGTTAATCTCCACATGCAAGGAAATATCTCAACTGAGCTTAGCCAACCAATGGTCATGGTGTCGCTTGCGATTCAAGCATATTCTGGCCAATGTGCATTCTAAAGGAGAAAGGCTTAACAATCTCACTGGACAATTACAAAGTTCCTTAGGTATACATTTTCCATGATAAAATCACATATATCTTCCAAAAGGAACTAAGGATAAGCATCTCCTTGAGCATTTCACATAACACTTCTCTAACTAGGATAAGTAGATTGGAATTTCATAATCTGCAAATGGACTTTGCTATGCCCTTTTGCACAAATGAATCATGAAATTCCATTACTCATCCTACAAAGGTATTTTCCAAATTTGCCATGAATTTTCTTTTCGTTTTCTCAAGTTTGCCAGTGTCGATTGACACCTGACCAAATGCTGGATTTTAAAGGTCAGATGTTCAAATAACCAATTTCTCGTTAAACTTGGCATGAGATGGACCAAACTTAGGTCTAGATTGGCCAAGTGTGTTTTAAACAGTACGACCTTATCTGTGACTATGTTGAACCTCTGAACTATGTTCATTCGACAAGCTAGTCAGGTGCCAAAAGAAATTGGCATATGAACTTGGAAAACACAGGAATAAAAATACCCCATTGGTGAAATTGATTAATTAATCAGAAATTTTCCTAGCAAATCCCAGGTGCATACTCCATACTTATCCTACTAGTAGAACTGTCATGTGGATTGTGCAAGGACAGTATTATTGGTCGGTCTAGAAAATATAGAAATTGTAGGTCTTAGAAAAGGTCGGTAAGTCCTGTATGGGGGGGCCTCCCCTAATTTGAGGGTCGTATCCCAAAGGGTGTAGGCCACTGTTAGCTGGGTATTTGGTTTTCTTAATGACTATCAGTTCAGGTTTTGGGGAAAAAACACAAAAGCGAAAAACTGGTGGTTCCAGTTATTTCGAGAACCTCAAAGAACCAGTCTTTATGAAAGAACTAGCCATTTTGGAGGTGGTTTTTTGACTTCTTTGAAATCTCTTGAAATCTGTGATTTAAGCACTTTGATTCTTTGACAACTGTGGTGATGAACCTTAAGAACCATTCAAGGATAACCCGGTGGGGGGTTTGATGCAATTTTTGTTTCCCGCCCAATACTGGTATAGGCGTGAAATTGAAGGAGAGGCTGGTGGGAGCTCGCCTTCAAGTGTGTAATGGACAAGATTATTTACGTGCAAGGTGAATGCAGGTGGAAGGAAGTCTATTGGATATACATCTTCCATGCAGGGAGTTGCTTTCAAATACAAAGGGGGAAACCTTGCTGTACTTCAAGTTACCTAGTGGGACTATGACCCTCTTGTCAGCACATAATTTGCCCATATGTGGTCTTGAATCACCATTTGAGGGCATGACCGTTACTGGGCTAATGAGAGCTCAGATATTTCTTAGTGACAATGAAATGAAACTTAAGCAGCTAGTCCCCATCTGCTCTGTCATCTTCAGATTGTTATTGTGTGGTGGTGCTCACCTAAAAAACTTTGCTAAAACTTATTTCCTTGCAAAGTGTTTCACAATTCTTTGCCGTGTACATGACAATAGGTACGTCTCAAAAGGACTAGCAGGAGAGCGACCAGGATAAGCATGGAAGAGGTTTGCCCAAACAGAACACTTCAAGCTGTCCATTTGACAATGAGGTGAGGGTTACTACTTTGTACTTCCCTAGTTCTAAATATACTCCTAAAGCTAAAAATAAACTATAGTATAAACAGAATATTACACCAGAAAATCAACGGCAACGAACCCCTACTGCCCAAAACAGAGTAAAAAAACAAAGGGCTCCCACAACCACCTGCCCTGAAACTCCCATTCCAAATCCAAATTATACAAAAGTCATCCACCTTGGCCAGTAGGTAAATTTTGGTACATAAATGAAAAATTCCATGCAAAAAATTATCATCCAATACCCATGTTCGTCATATCCAGCCTCCTATCTCCCTCTGCCTGCACCAGTCCGCGGCCTCCCGCGCCTACAAATTGCGCACTCTTGCTAGCCCCAGTATTCGTCCAGTCTTCTCGCTAGTGCTTGTGCTTGCGTTGGTCTGTGATTCCCATCTATCACCAATGAGTGTGTGAGGTGTTGTATAATTTCATCACCGTCCTCCTTTATCTCCAAGTCTCTCTGTATCTCTTTGTTTGAGGTCATTTGCAAAGTCCGTCTCTGTATTCGTCCAGTCTTCTCGCTAGTGCTTGCGCTTGTGTTAGTTGCGCTTGTCTTGGTCTGTGATTCTCATCAACCATAGATTTCCAGTGAGTGTGTGAGGTGTTGTATAATTTCATCACCGTCCTCCTTTATCTCCAAGATTTTCTGGATCTCTTTGTTCGAGGTCATTTGCAAAGTCAGTCGATAACAATGGCCATCAATTTCAAGCTCATCCTGGGAATCATTGGTATAATCTCTCTCCGCTACCACCACGCCAGTTTCTCGATTCCTGCCTCGATTCCTGCCTCCAACTATCCATTCTTAAAGATGTTATAATAGAGGAGTCCCCTGTGCAGCAGCTGATGATAGCTGTTCCAACCACGCCCGTTTGAGATTCGGAAGAGGAAATCGGAACTTAACCCAAATGGTGGATTAAATTAAGTTCCGATTCGACCTTCCAAATCCCAAACAGTCATGGGTCCTCCAATATGGACGTGCTGATCATTCAGCACGCGATATAAGAGTAGGGGACCATTAAAAAGTCTGACTAACTGTACGTTCAGAATAGTGGCAAAGTCCGTATAAGGGGCAGTTATAATTGCAGTTATTGGAACCTAACTATTGACGTTGAAGAATGATGTTGTTGGACGTCTGGATTGAGTTCTGGTTATCGTGGACGCATTTCTTGTATTTATAAAGTGATCATTTTCTCTATCTTTGATTATATGAGCTAGGATTTTTTGTATGGGCTCCAAAGCAGTTTTGTTAATTGTGGGCATGTTTCTATGTTGTTGTCATGTATGTTTAGGTAACATCATTTCAATGTGCCTGTTCGCATCACCCATGTGAGTGTGTATTCTGCCAGCTGTCTTGACCTTCTGATCACATGAGTGATAATTATAATCTATAGCATTCCTGCCATTACCTGAAAAAATTTCTACCTTTTCCTGTCAGCTGTTAGATTTTTCATCTTATAAGATGAAAAATAATTTTTCTTTTGTTTGATGCATTGTGTTCCAACAATATTAATGTCAAACTGAACTGGCATAGTTTATCTATATCTACAATATATGAAGGAATTCCATAATGAGAACAATTTGCTGCATCCGCATAGATACTAGACAGATTGGCAACAACACGTGAACTCAACTGCATTCGTATTCAATGTTGTACATTGTTTACTTACATGTTGTAAGCTTGCTTGCTGTTGTCCACAGGCCTACGTTTTGGGACATCATACAGAAGAGAGATGTCCAAAGATATTCTGCCATTCCATACGTGTGTATCCTACTGAATTGTATGTTATGGGTGGTATACGGACTACCAGACGTCTCATTGCAAGTCCTCGTAGTCACGATCAACCTCTCCGGATGCTTGATAGAGCTTATCTATATAAGTATATATTTGGTGTATGCACCCAAGAAAACTCAAGTACTTCACTCAAACAAAGTTATGCCCATGTTCAAGCTTCTTTTCAATCTTCTTTTTATCTGAGTAACTCATCGAAGTGCAATCAAGCTACAGGAACTCACAGCGAATAGTCATTGAAATAATGCTCATTACCAACTGCTTTGATCTGATGCAATTCTCATGTCCATCGTTGCAGACAAAAGCTTTAAAGCTCCTGGGAGCAATGATGGTTTCTTTCATTTTGGTTGTCGTCATCGTCCTCGAAGTTCTCCATGACAAACACCGACGCAAGCTCATCGTCGGCATTTTTTGTGCTGTGTTTTCAGTTGGGATGTATGCATCTCCGCTCACGGTCATGGTAGATCCTCATTACTACACCCCCTCACCCAACCCATTTGTTCCAAGTGAATAGGCATCATAAGCACATGAGAGATTCACAATGGAATGTTCTGATCATTACAATTTGCAGCAGCCTATATAAGAAAGACATTTAAGAAGCCACATTCATGTAGTACAGCCTTAATTAGGTTGGACCAGATCTATATCAAGAGTTGTTCAATTGAGGAGACAACAGCCCAAATTCACTATCATTTGCAGCATTCATAGTCAGCCATTCATAAACCCTACACCTGAAACAGCTAAAGTTGGTATATTTTGCTTCAAGGATATGATTCTAATATTGAACCCATGTTTGATCATGTCGTGTCCAGGGCATGGTGATAAGGACGCGCAGTGTTAAGTTCATGCCCTTCCTCTTATCTTTGTTCAACTTCATGAATGGAATGGTCTGGTTTGGTTATGCCTTTGTTGGTCATATTGACATCTTCATAATGGTAAGTATACTGACAACCGATCACCTCTATCCAAATTCTTCCATACCTCATGCTTCAAACTTTGGAAGCTGCATGCTAAGAAAAGTAATGTGATTTGTTTCTGTTCAACTGTATACACATAACCCTAACATCTGCTCTTTCCAGTTCACTTACATGGGGAATTAGGAGAGCAACTTGTACAATCTGAACTCACAAGTCATTCTAACTTGCTTAGCTTGTGTCTCATTTTCAGATCCCAAATGGTCTTGGAGCCTTGTCTGGCATAACACAACTTCTTCTCTTCTTCATTTACAATAAACCTCCAGTAGTTGCCCAACAGCTGGAACTGAATGAAACACGCACTCCAACTGAAACGCAACGACCATCTATACACATAATTAATACAGATTGTGATTAGGACAGTAGTTCTCAAAGTGATCATTCCATTTGTATGGGGTTTCCTAAGGAAGCTCCTAATTGGTCAATAAGCTGACAAACCCTTATTCCAAGCCCTGGACAAAACCTTCATGTACTTCAAAAGAGAAAGTTAATCAATTCTTCAGGTCATGAGTCTTACATGATGAATTTTGTGTGATATTAAGTGACCAATGCATTGTCAAAACTACCTGTCACATGTAACATTGTAGATCTAGCTCAGAAAAGGTTACAGCTTGTGAAGGAATTGTAGTACCTAAAATTTGTTTGAAGGGATATCAAGCATATAGTTGTAAATACCCAATCTTCATCAAGCATTCTGCAACATTGATTGTCACAACCATTTTGCAATTTCTCATCAGGCAAATGGCACACACCATAAGATTTAAGCAAGACATTTGAGGAAAGCACACCCATGGGGATGCCTGAGTTGAATACATAGCCATCCAATGGCTATGGCATTCTATATTCCTATGTCCAAAGAGGTAGTTCCTGTTGGCCATTTTCAGTTTTTGGGTTGGGTTGGGCGCAGAACCAGACTCAATAAGAGTCCATACAGGTCAAGACAAGTGTTCTATTTAAGGTCTAGATCATTGGGTTAGTGCCTTTAAAGTTCCCTCATTAAATACAACGTTTGAATAATTTTGAATTATGTTGGCATGCATGTTTATACTTGAATAAAGCATGTTATATTGGATAGAGACATTATATCATATTTGATCATTTATAATTTTGTCCATTAAATATAGGGACTTCTTTATTCATGAATGATGTACATCATATTGAATCCATGAGGATATGTACATGAGCAATTGGCATTGTGTATGGAAATTATATTAACACAATAGCATGAACATGAGAATGCTTTCAGTAGGTTTTCATAATTTTGAACTCAATTAGTAAAATGACCAAAGCTATGTAGGTTAGTATAGTTTTTGAAGGTAAAAAATCTCATGTTCCAAGGGCTTAATAATTAGGGGTGGTGGACATGGTGGACTAGAGTTTGATCGACATCTTCCAAAAGGAAGAACAATGGGTAGTTATGGATTCAGCACTAAGGTGTTGAATAATTCATTTATCCCTTAAGACGCATTTTCAACATATAATACATTTTTTTTCAAATTTTCCAGCTTATTATTTGCATCTTTCTAGCAACTCTCTTTATAAGAACTCTCAAGGAAGAGCTATGTACTCTCTCTTTAGAGCAAGATCATTGGCTATACTAACTACTTCCATTCAAAGCTTGGGGTTTGCAGATCAAAAGGCATTGAGGCAAGTTTTGCATTTAGGTTTCCACAACTTTCAATGGTGGGAGCTCGAAATTTTTAAATTTCGACATTTCAAACAATAAATTTCTCCAAAAATGGGCAATTTCAAGTTCATGTACTACAGTAGCTAGTCTATGCCAAACTCGTGCTGATTGACAGGATTATTCACAAAACCATGGTTTGGAAATTGTGAAACATTTCTTCTGGGTAAGGTCAAAAGATGGTATGCCAGTTGCTCCACTGCAAATCTCAGCAGAAAGATGTCCCTAAGTGCACAAGGTACTGATATGAACCTTCATTTCTTTGTGTAAAACAAAATTTTGACCCATTTTCTTTTTTGTGCAGGACTTTAAATTAAATGAAGTTGTGCTAAATGAATGTTTTGTGAGTTGTGTAAATCTTATAGCAAGAAGCAAATTAATGGAAAATCTTTCAAAAATCAGCTGGTTTTGCAATTGTGCTTTGAATTAGACCTATTGGGTTGAAATAAGTTCAGCAGGATGGTGCAAAGTTTTGAGGCTGCAGCAGCACCATCATACAAAGAAACTAAAACCCTGAAGAAGCAATCCAACTGTGGAAGATAATGAGTAAAATTATTGAGACACTGATCACTGAGACCCACAATGACAAAAAGCACTATATATTGTAGCAAGAAGGAAGAGTGTGAGACCAATGCACCATGTCCTGACTTGCTGGGTCAAGAAACAGAAAAGCTGAGTTGTTCTCCCTCATTGAATTTGCTGCTATTTTCAAGACCAAAATTCTAGAGACCTCAATACCACCACCCAATTGTCTTGAGGTGATGTTTTAGAGAGCATTTTTGTTGTCGTATCTACAAGCTGCTGGGATATCCTAGCATCTGTAAATAGCCTCTGTGTGCACAAGAAAGGGCAGGCAAAACTCATATAAAGTATACACAATGACAGAAGAAATGATGATTTTAGACAGACTAATTGTGAGAGTGAATTGCACATATTGGCCTGGGTCAGAGTTGAAAATGTGTTCCTCAGGGTCTGATCCTTTTACTACAGCCCAAATTCCTCACAGGCACCTCATCACTGGACACAAATGGAGTGTACCCCACACACTCTGTAACACAAGATTCGCACAATGAGCATGGGGATTTTGCACACTGGACATGTGGATCATGAACAATTGTCAGGTCTGGTAGACCCAAGAAACCTCTCCATAGGGGTTCACTAAAAACAGAAGCATGAAGCTGAGGAATTGAGGAGGGGACGAGGGGGCTCTGTTCCAGTCTCCAAACCCCAGTGCTGGACTTCAATTCCCTGAACAAGAAAAGGTATGGAATCTTACACTGGAACACAACCCATTCTTATTGTCCTACTAGTCTTAGCCACCACCGTCATCATTATTATGGTGTGGAACCTCTCTTGTCAAATCCACAAGAACACATCAATGGTGCCAAGTCTCACAAATGGATCATACAACCCATTGCCTTTCTCAATCATGCTTACATGTCAAAGGATGAAGCCCCTGGGGCAGTAGCAGTTGGTGCTGCAGATAGCAGCAATTTGGGTCCTTACCTCATCAAGCTTGCTAAGCCTCATGCCTCTGGAGAGAACCCAGTCAAAGGACTTGATTACTTGTAAAATTGTTGCAAAATGTGATGGTGTGTTGTTGGACACCTTGAATCTTCTCAACTGTGAATACATTCTTTTTGCTCTCAAGATTATTCTGTAGCACTTTTGAGACCACATCATCACATGTGAAGTTTGATGACTTTGACATGCTCATAACTTCCAAAGTCCATAGCACAGTCTACTGTATTGCAAAATTACAGAAAAACCAATTGACACTTATAGATCTAAAGTTTCCAATTACAAGTAAAAATGCACAACTCATTACTCATCTAATTCTTGTGCTGCAACATTTTTTTAATTTTGGAAACATGATAATGGGAGCTATTTTTGTAGGCAATGGAGTTTGTAGATGTAAGGGAAATGTGTGGGCATGCTAAATAATGATCTATACAGAACAAGACAGTGATTTGGGATCATTGGAAGAAGCTCTAAAGATCACAAGCTCCTTGCTACCATCCATAGCGCTGAAGGAGACCATGGCCAGGCTTTGGACTGTTTGGTGTATGCTAATTCCATTTTTGTGCAGCATGCTCAGGAGGTACAAAACTTGTACATGTGCAATGGTTTCCTTGTTTGGAATGCAGATTCTATCACATATAATAAATCCATAGTACCTATTGGCAGCATTTTCAAAGCTTTGGATGAATTGCGATTCAGAACAATCAGGACATGATTGATTCCAAACAAGTTGTGGAATGCTGTATTTTGAAAGGAACATCCATTTCTCCATTCAATGTGGTAAATTTTGGTAATGTGTTCGAACAAACTGTTTGTGTAGATTGATGTGGCGACAACAAATGCAAGCATCAGAGATCTTGCCTTCTTGCACTTGGTTGTGATGCTGAAGCAGTTTTGTGTTATGAAAAAGTTCTTACAAACTTCAAGAACTTGAAAGGAGATAACCACAGAATTGTAACATTGGCATATGTGAATTTAGCAGAGTTTCACCTAGGAGCCAACAAGCCTCATGAGGTGAAATGCCTCTGTGAAGTTGCACTCCATATCTATGGAAAGCAAGGAGCTGGGTATGCCCCCCCCCCCGGAGACATCACATCGCTCATGGGTTGGCTGACATTGCATCCATTCTAGATGAATTTAATAGAGATCACCCTTTTCCTCCTCCAACATGCTTTCAACATTCTTGGCAAATCACCAAATGACATGTTGGTCAAAGGATTAATATTTTCTTTTATACAAAGTGAAATATTCATGCTCTCAGAAATGCATATTGACATCTTTTAATATTGCAATTTGATGTGGTGGCTGATTTTGTAGGATCACGAATTGCATTGTCTAGAATTGGAGCTCAAATAGGAATCTTCCATTACATGTTGGAAGACTTTGACCTTGGATTGGATGCCCTGAGAAGTGTGGTAAAGAAACTTAAGGATGGACCAATGAGAACAATGGTTTTATTCAACTTGATTTTGAACCAAATGGGTCTAACCATAGTGGAGCTATGTGGCATCAAGTAAGCAGCCAATGTATTTGAGGAGGCCAAGGATGTTTTTGAACAATCATCTAGACCTAACCATCTAAATACATTGGATGTATGTAATAATCTTGCCAGCACATATGGTGTGCTAGGGAGCTGGGGAGGTAATAAAACTAAAGACACATTTTCCTTATCTCTGTACATGTCTATTTTTGTTTTGAAATGACCCAAGTTTATACTCATTTCACATTGGATATGGTTATCACCTAACACAGATGTCATCGTCTTGTTGGAATGGATGTTGGAGGTGAAGGAGGAGAAACCGGCAACACACCAAATATCCAAGATGATCATCAAATACGCTTGTATGAACTTCTCAACCAACAAGGTTGTACCACTACACAAAAAATCCTACAAGTTGGTGGAATTGCTTGTGAATGCTACGAAAGCCCTCCAAACCTCCAAGTGAGACTTTTTGTACTACATTCCCTACCACATCAATCTTTGCTTGAAGAGTAATTTGACACAATGTGTTGTTTACATCAAGATATGGGAAACAATGCACTTCCAACTTGCATAGGAAAAACCCAATGTACAAATCCAAGGATCAAAACTCACACCAAACCTAGTGAAGGTGGATCTAATTTTGAAATCATAAGTGGAGTACATGTATACTTTGATGAAATATCTAAGCATTGCATTAGTTGTGGAAATTTTGTGGAAGATTTTGGAACGTGAGCATGTGGGAATTTGTAGTGGTTGTTATGGATTTGATGTATAATTTTAGAACAATGCAAATTTTCATTTTCAACCATCAATTTTTCAAGTGAGACACCTAATTGGTAAGGAACCAAGCATAACCAAATACAAAAGATTCTTGATTAAATTTCAAAGGTTATATAACTTGGTCAATGCACTTAACAATGAATTCAATGAAAAATTTCAATTTCAATGTTTTTATATTTCTAAAAAGTTTGATAGGCCCAATAAAATGACACAGTGACTTTCTTAATGAGTCCACCCAAGGATACTAATGGCCACTTTGAAGTTATAAAGAGTTCAATAATAAGAAATTCAATCTCAATTGCACGTGCAATTGTAAAGAAAATCTTCATAGTTTGAAATAGACATAAATACTTGAGCCAATGTTTGGATGTTTTGAATGTCAAGTTGATGTCTCAGGTTGAGTCCAATTTTATTTATTTTCCCATGATTCCCACCTATATGTGGCAAGTAGCACATGGGAAAAAAAAAATGAAAATCGGGCATCTTGAAAATCAAAATGCCCATCCCTTTGCACAGGAGCAAAATTTATTATTTTTGATTGACATCAAGTGCAACGCCAGTATTCATTGTAAGACCCTTCCAATGGATTTTTTTAAGATTGTTCATTTCAATGGATCATCATGCATGAGGGATGCTGGTTGTTTCCAGAAGCAAACTTGTCTGATTGAGTGCAATATTCCAGTTGAGTAGCCAAACATGTTGTTCAAAGGTACCTGTTGAATGAAGAGAAAGTTTGGCTTCATCTGAATTGCACGACCATGCATCCTTTTTGACTAGGTCATTTTTTTTAGGTCCTGATTCAATAGATAAGGGTATGATTTTTGAAACTATAAACATGAGAGAAGCTGGAACATTTCTGCTAATAATATATCTCACACATTACACTAAATAGATAAGCATTTCAACTTCATTATCAATGTCCTTACAGAGCTGTACAAGAATGCCACAGCCTTCCACACCCATGTAAAAATCTAATAGCAACCAAAAACAAATGAATTTGAATCTTTTACACTGCTTACATAGATAGGTAGCTTATAAAATAACTTAACTTAAATAGGTAAGAAGTACTTATTAATAAATGCATGTATTTACATAGCATGTAAATTATAATTCACTTATTAGTAAATAAATATCGATTAATACATATATGTATATAAATACATATATAAAATGCTCTCCATATAAACTTGAAAATTTCTCTGAGTTTGTAAACTATTCGTAGAATTCTTTTAAATGTATGTGGAGGGCACCTTAAGTATTGTTAGTAGTTTAGATGCAACAGAGGAGGAGGCTGCACCTTGTGTGTAATGTTTCTCCTCTCCTCAAAAAAAGTGGAACCATTGAAACTTTGACCAATCTTTATGCTGGATAAGGACCTTTAAGGGCAAAATTCTGGGAATTCAGGTGGGGCAGCTCCTTCCTTATCCTGGGGCCAGATACCCAGATCAGGCCCTCTCTCAGTCGTTATCCTACTCTTTACTATACTAGGCAAGTGTTCTATAATAACATAAAAACCTCTCTTTTTATTTCTCTTTGCATCTTGAGAGATGTCCATAGGGAGTTATGTGGTAGGGGAGATCTCCCTATAACTTGTCATTCCCAAGCTTTGAATAGTCTGTGGCAAAAGTGGCTCAGTCTGGCTAGCTGATTAGCTTTGAAAGTGAGTAGGATATGTAAGTGGTTACTATGAAGGTAGGTAAGTAGGTAAGGCACTTGGTGGCTAATAGGTAGTGAGATATATGTGACATGTTGAGAGCATATAGTGCTGGGTGGTTGCCTGGTTTGGCCAGCTGCAACTGCTAGTTCTGGTTTTCGGTAGTAAAAACTAAGCTGGAATCAGGGCTGATTTTGGATCCAGCTTGGAATCAGAACCAGAATCGAAATGAGAATTTTTGAAAATATTTTGTTTGGAAAAAAATCTGGAACCAGGGGCTCACAGAAGGATAACCGACAGTTAACTATCAGTGCCAGACCGAGTTACCCAGAATCAAACCAAAATTAGATCTGATTTCCAGAACCAAAACCAGAATTGGAACATGGATTGATTGGGTAGAACCAGAATCCCATGGGAACTGGACCGACGGCTGCATTTTTCTGTGGACCTGGAACCATCCTGATTCTTTTTAAATGGTTAGACTTCATAAATGTCAAGAACCACCCAACACTGGGATTCATAGCTAACCACTGTGCATCAACCCCCTGTGACAGGAACACAAGGAAATGGTGTTTCATGTCTACACCTCATCTATACTGCACAATGTGCTGGTGTGTGCTGGTTGTCTTTGGCCAGGGAAAACCTACAATTGCATCCATTTACAAGCGACAATTGAGATCAAAAGTGCATAGGACTAAGTAAAAGAAAGGACTGATTCCGTGTAAAATGATTGCAGGAACTTCAGAGGCTGATAACGTTACCACAAGTCAACCACACTGTAGATAACTTATTTCCACTGTGCTTCAACCTTGCAAATGGTTCAATTCACGACTTTCCAACCATTAGATTCCACTTCATAGATGCAAGTGGTAATGGAACTGTACATTTTGTGCTGGCTCCAGAGAATTACATATCTTTGTACTTGGAGCCCCCTTCATATTGTCTCACTATGTTACCAAGCCCACTGCCTGTGAATATCATTGGTAACCTTGCACAAGCAAACCATCAAATGGTTTTGAATCGAGTGAATCACCGAATTGGGTGGGCATCTGCACATTGTTCAAAGCTTTAAATTTCAAGTGGATGAGTTGATGAATATTTAGCTAGTTCTAAGTAACACCTTTCACAGATTGGTAAATGTATATGTTATAAGAGCTAGAGGTTTTGGGGGGCGGATTTGGATGAACCTTGACTTGGTTAATATTTGGTTTCACTTTGATAACTCATTTTGTAAGAAATAGGTGTCATACATATATAGGTAGATAGGTAAGAAAATAGGTAAATACTAGGTAAGTTGATGGTTTATAGTTATATATAAGTGTAAGGGCTGTTTTTACTACCTACTAACAACTTGCTTGTGGGTTGTTACTAGGTAGATAGTAAAAATGCAGCTAGTAAAGTGGAACCCAGCAGAAAACTGTTTTCTAACCACTTACCATCCATCCTTCACGGTGCACTGGTGGGGGCTGGTTCACTGTGGCCATGCAAATCATGGACACAACTGCATTAATGCGAAAAAACTGCCATGTTCTTCTGGACAATATATTTCTTGCTTTTTGTCTTTTGTGCGTTATCCCCTTCATTTCTTTGAACTCCTGAAATGTTTTGAGATCCCAATTGCTGAAACCATGATGAAATTCAAGACTAGCATGTAGCCCACAGCATTTCCATGATCTCCTCTATGAACATATTTGGTAGTGTGTTAACATGGGCCCCACATCACCAAAGCAAGGTCATCCTCATGTGAACATGTCCTTCAATGGCTTATATATTCAAATATCTTGTTTAAGTATCTATATTTAAATCCAAAAACCATCAGATATTTGTGGCAAAAATAACATAAAAAGTTATTAATATTGGGAGTTTAAACTTTAATGAGAACCCCCACGCAATATTTTTTGTGTGCAAAACTTCACCAAAATGCGAAAAATAAAAATAAAAAGGAAATATTCCATTGCAATATTCCCGTGTTTTTGAAAAAACTTGCCACGTTCCAAGAATATATAATTATGTATTTTAAAACATTTCATCACATTTGGGCTCGACTTTTAGTTTGGTAGCAGTGGTTAAAATATCTGGAAGTAAAATAAGTGCAGTTGCATTGATAGGTTAGTGTGGTTTTCCTCTATTATGAAACTAGATTTACAAGGTGAAGGCATCTTGTACAGGGCATGACACACACACCTCAAACGAGGACAGACCCAAGTTCAAGTGTTGAGGAGGAGGCCTTTGTCAGTCCCCAGGGAAGATGCCTTGACATGCTTTAATTAAAGCCTGTTCACGTTTTGGCTCTCTTCTTTAGGACATTTGTGGGGCCAGAATTTTGCTCATTTTTTTGAGCACTGCCTTGGGGCGGGGAGGAAAGGGGGCATTATCCTACAAATGGTAAGGCCCCTGTTGGGTGAACTATGAGAACTGCTAAGGGTCATAGCAAGCTGGATTTTACTATTTTAAACCAGTTCCAACAAGTGTTCAGAGGGTCAGGCTCCTCATTGTGGGAAAACCTCTGCCCAGATTTTCAGTGTATGTGCATGCTGACCTGTGGGCATTCCGTTTTCTGAAATGCTTTGCATCATGTTTTTTTTTTCATAATACCTGGTAGGTACCTGTTGTATACCCATCGGGTATCACAAGAAAAGAATGAAGTTTTTATTAAAAAATCATTGATTTTCATGTCATGTAACACCCTCAACTGTGGGCATCACCAGAATCAGGCCCACCTTGGCTCCACCTCATGCAGGTCCTTATTCCAATAATGGCTGAAGCCTTGGCCATTACCCTACACTAATAACCTTGGAGGAAATACTTTCCACTGTCTTTCATCTTTTAGGTGAGGGTGGCTACAATTCACTGAAATCAATGGTTGAGATGTGAGGAGGATGTAATTAGCTCCTGAGCACAATCTAATCCATAACAACCTCCTACCCTTGAAGCAGGTGGTTGTGTCCAGTGATGTCCTTCAAGTAACAAAAGGGATATTTCTCCAAAGTACTCAAAGGAAAGTCCTTGATGGTGCTCTAGCACTCAGTTTGGCAGTTTTTATTGGTGTTGATGTGTTGATCTTCCTTCCAAATAGCTTTTGGTACATTAAGATTTTCTAAGGTGTGTCTTTTGGACAAGGCACATTGATGATGAACTCTTGAGCTAAGAGAGCTACAATTGATCTTCAGCCTTGACAACTACCAGAAGGTGTTGTAGAGCTGCTGCATCCATCAGACATTGTCCACAACTTCCTAAATTGGGTTAGTTTATTGGCCTTGTGCCATGTGACACAACTTAGGTGAGAGTAAAGCAATGCACATTAAAACAAAATGTTTTGAAGCCTCCAATTTACAAGTGAAGTTGAAGTTGAGGAAGTAACATGTGCCATGATACTAATCATTGAGAATTTTTAGAGCTCAAGTTTGTGACAATGCTCTAGGTCAAGCAATCCACAAATTTGAGAGTTTGCTTCAACCATCTCAGCCTCAACTAGACAAATGAGTAGACATTGTGTGCAACAACCCCCTACAAATGCCATGTGAAACCTCGATGCACAAAAACTTAAATTTTTGTTTCCAAGCCTCAGTATAACAAGTACTAGACAATTGTGTTGAAAGGTGTGTATATAAAATGCCCTTTGGTTTGAAAAGAGTTCTTATGTTCTTTGAACAATGAACTTTACCATAAATCAACATCTATTTCAACCTCACTTTTTGCCTCCTTCATACTTGAAGTGGTGAATGCCCTAAGAGAAATCTTGAAGCCCACAAAAGAATCATTCATTCACACAAGATCACACCACACACACATCACAACTAGGTTGCATTGTATGAACTTTGTATACACTCACATGTTCTAAATTATAGGTTGAAAGGTTCCTTGCAAATGCAAAAGACTTTAAATCAACACAAAATGTCAATAGAACATTCACCTAACCAAATAGAATGGGAGTGGAGACCTAAATGACAAATTTTGAATTGATATGTTGGATTTAGATTGGGGATGATTCAATGAAAGAGGTTCAAACCCAAAAAATAATCATTTTTTTTTTAAACCTACCTATCTAAACTAGGCCTACCCACCCATCTACCTAGGCCTATTTCTTTATCTAACTACCTACCTGCCTACTTACCTAGGTGCACCTTGCCACATGTTGACATCTTATAAACCTTAAATTGGACAGTGTAGGTTTGATAAAAATATTAAATGCCAAAATGGGATTTAAATGCCACTTATCATCAAATGATTAACCTTCAAATAAATGGACACATGTCATAAAAAAGGGATCGCCATTTGGTTGCGCATGTAGTTGCATATGTAATTTCCTATAAGAATATGACTACATGAAAATGTACAAGTATATTGTATATATGTTGTATACACAATATGTCACATGCAATTAAAGTTAGTTGTAAATGACAATTGCAAAAGACAAGTTCTTAAAAAATGTTTAAACCCACCAACAAGGTCAAGCTATTTCAACAAACTTTAACATGCAGTAACATTACATTTCATTCTTTCAAAACAAATCCATGTTTGGATGAAAAATATGGAAATGAAAACACAACAAATGAATGAAAAGGATTGGGCTAAATGGGGGTGGGAGATTTGTGAGTGGGTGGGTAATGAAATTTGAATTGAAGACTATACATGTCAATGTTCAATTTTACATTTAGGTATCAATTCACTTGACCCTACTTTTCTACTATTCCATCCATAGTTTAGCCTTCAAAATGAACTTAGGTGCAAGTATGTAGATAGGAGCCAACGGGATTGCTTTATAAAAGGATTGTGAATCATTTTTAGTCCTTTTTCACTTTTTCATATGAAAGAATTTTTGAATGAAATCTTTTGCAACTTGTTATTAAAAATACATATAGTTGCCTCAATAGATCACTTGTTTTGTGCTAATCATTGTTGAATAAATATAATTTTTTCAAAGTGTGTAAATTTTGCCAATTTTGCATTTCATTTTGAAAATTTATCATAATTTTGAATCATACCAAAATATGATAATTACTTTAGGTTTTTTTTTAATATCATAAATTAAAACGTTTTTTTGTATGTCATGCACATTACACCCCATCTACATGTGGTAAAAGACTCTTGAGAATTTAAAATTTTCAAAAAAACTTTAAAATTTTAAAATTTTAAAATTCTATATCTTTTTAATTGTGAATGTTTTTTGAACTTGAGTAATAGGTTGTTATCATCTAATTTTTTTTTACCATCAAAAGTATGCTATTCCATGTCTTTTTACCTAATCCTTTGTAAAATTAACCACATCTGATGCAACACCTATTCAAGTTCAAATGTCTTTTTAGAAAACCAAACTCCAAAATTTAATTTAATTAATTTTTAATTTTAATTCCTCAACTTTCATATTAATCATTTAGCAGAACTTGGAATGATTAACATAACTTTAAAATGTCAAAACAAAACATATGTAAAAAAGTTCATAGTTTTCACCATTATCTAATATGGTTTTTGGCTCCTATCTTTATACTTGCACCCACTTGTAAATAGGTAACATTTTGAGTATCTTTATTTTGTTCATTTGAAATTAAAGTACCTATTTTTATTTTTATTTTTTGCCCACTTGAAGTTTTAGATTTCTAGTTTATAAGTCTTTCATGCATCTATGCAAATCTTTTGACATAAAAGCATTTTAGATTGTACTTACCATTTTCTCACATGACCCAAAATTTACAAATTCATAGACTATTCTTTTAGTTTAATTGACCATGCATTCATCCCAAACTAAAAACATAATGCTTAATTTTTTTTATAACTAATGTTAGGAACTCCTTTTATCTTCCCTAGTTATAATTGCTTGATTTGATTAAGAATGAATTCAACATGTCAATGATAATGACAAATTGATAGTGATTTTTTTCTCCAACTATCATAAAGACATGTAACATACTTGTGGCTTGATAATCAACCTTATGCAACTTTTTTAAAGTGATATTATGAGAACTTCTACCTTGTAAGACTAATAAGGAACTTAACTTTTGGACTTTTCCACATTGGAGCAAACTTTTCTTAAACAAATTTAGACAGGAATGGTGGGATTTCATGGCTAGGTCTTCATTACATCAAGTAAAAAAGGTCATAATTATTTGCCATTTGCAATGATTTTCTTTGCCATAATTGGATCTTCATCTTTAATTTCCATAATAAAGTATCAAATTTCTCTTTGCAAATTTATCTATGATTTTAAGAGAATGTCGCCAAGGTCTATACTTTAGAGTTTTCAAATTATCATATTGAGAAACATGTGGCACATTGTGTTTTTGTGTTGTAAAAATCAAAAGATAGGAAAATGTAAACAATAATTTAGAAAACAACAATGACAAAGGCAAAAATGAATGGCTTTTACATTTACTAATCCTAATGTGCCCACAAAGCCCAAGAAGTCATGTTATGATCCTAGGGTTAGTTGTTTGAGATGGAGGAAGTGCATCATTGTTGCAAACAAACTTGTATAAGATATAAGGAAGGCCTCATGATATGAATCAAAATGAAAAAAGGTCATAATGAAAAGACTATTCAACCCCTTTACTTGAATATGCCATGTATTCATGTAAATAGGCTAGGATTGAGAAGAAGATGATAAATAGCATGAAAGGTCTTTACAATGCTCTTGTGCCAAATTGTGTTAGCCAAGATTTTATGCATAAAAATATGTTGTTAGTTGTTGTAGTATGAAATTCAAGTCAAAGGTAGATTGCAAGTAGCTTCAAACCCTTGAGGTAATGCTTGTATCAAGAAAATGATGATTAAGTGCATGCATGTGGACTCTAATGGAGATGACTTTTTAAGTGGATTGGTAAAGAAATGACATTCTAACATGTTAGATGAAGGAGATTAGGATTTGATATTGAAGTGGTGGGAGATTGCTATGATAATGTCATGATTGCCAACATTAGATATGATCACATGGTGAATGGAATTCATTCACATGGATTTTTATCCATGAGTTCATAGTCCATTCATAGTCCACTCATAATTAACTAATAATCCACTTATAATTAACTCGTAGTTCATTCCTAATTTCTAAATAACTTATAATTAACTCTTAATTATTTTAGTTCACTATTAATTCACTTTTAATCAGCTCATAATTCCTTCATAGTTAATTCATAATTCAATCATTCATAATGCATTTTTAATTCATTCTTAGTTAACTCACTTATAATTATGATGGTTTTAAGAGGTTTCTTGGTCGATGGACATATGGAAACCTCCATAAAAGCTTCCCTAAATTAACATAAGAGAAATCTTGTCCTTTTCCAACCCATATGTTGTGACTATTATTGAATTTGATTACATTTCAATTACATTTGGCAATCTTAAGTTTGCAAGTGGCTCGTTGCACCAATTAATGGTCAATATTGTTCATACTTGTTACATTTATTATGTTGTTCATTTATAAATACAATTTGGACCTTATTTACTTGTTAATAATTTCAAATTGTTGACATTGAAATTGACTAGTTGATTAATGTTTATTTTTGTGCCCAATTTCTACCAATTTAAGGGGCCAACAACATTAAGAGATGAATTTTTTTGTCAAATGTAAAATATAAATTGTCAAATATTTATAATATAATATAATATAAATAACCATAATATTGAAAGATTTAAACAAGTTTCCAACTACAATACTTGTCAATAACCAAATATGGTAATCTCTTTTTGGTTGACTACCATTTTAGCAACATCGCAAAAATAAATAAATAATTTGTACCTAATCATATTGGTGAAAACAAAAACTTGCAATTTTACAAAAATTGGACATATTTTATGTAATGAAAGTAAAATTGTAAAAAAATAATGAATGCATTTTTGAATTGACATTGAATTTACAAAACTTCTATGTCAATTTAAACAAAAAAGTATTTGTAAATTTATTCATGACATGAAATTTCAAATTATTATTTTTACCGTTTAAATTTAATTTTTTAAAATTATAATTTTTTTTTAAATACATTATCGAATAAGCTACAAAATCATGTTTTCATTTGTAGCATTTGAATAAATTTTGAAAAAAAAGAAGTATGTTAAAATTTGAATTTCTTAAACAATTTCATGTTAAACACAATAAACTTACATTTGCTTTTTCTTTGTTAATAAAGTTTTGAAGTGGTTTGGTGGTTAAGACTTGGGTGTGCTTCCATGAAGTCATTTGATCCTTAATGGATGTGTGCATTAACATATTTTATAAAAATGTAATTACAAACATATACATAATGGCAAATGGCATCAAAACCTTTGTTAACATGCATAACCCACCATTTGTTTTGATTTTGTACTTAAAAGTTCATTTTCAAAAATGATTCCATTTTTGTGAGGTGTGACATAATTTTGAGAAGCATCACAAGAAGAAATCTTGTCCTTTTCCCACTCCCACAAATTGTGACTATTATTTGATTTGACTACATTTCAACTACATTTGGCCATTTTAAGTTTGCAAAGTGGCTTATTGCACTAATAAATGGTCAATGTTGTTCATAGTTGTTATGTTCACAATGTTGTTCACTTATGAATATAATTTGAACCCTGTTTTATTTTATTCTAATTTCAAATTGCTAATGTGAAAATTGAGGTAGCCTTTAAATTTATTTACACAATGCATTATAATGGGTTTTGACATCTTTTCAACTATCAACATGGTACATGACGATCAACTTTTAATATGTTGAAACCATCAATCATGAGTTGCATTTTACACTTATCCATAATTTATTAAAACACATATAAAAATAATTTAAAACCACACACTTATATTGGAATAAATTAATGATTTGTTTCACATCTTTTCAATTATCAACATGTGTACATGAGTTAAACCACATTTTTAATGTGTTAAAACCAGCATTCACAAGTTGCATCTTGCATTTATTAGAATATATTAAAACACATGCAATTTAATATTTTGTAATTATATTTGAATGGTTTGGTGAGTTTTTCCACATTTTAAAAAACTATCAACATTTTTACATGAATTGAATCAACCATTTTGAACTTATTCAAACCATTATTCAAATGTTTCATATTGCACTTGCTAGTATACATTGAAACACACATAATATTTCAATATCTCACATTTATATTTGAATGGGTTAATGAAATTTTTTCACATCTTTTGAATTATCAACATTTGCATGAGTATAATCAATGATTTTGAATATGTTAAATCCATTATTTATAAGTTGGATTTTGCATTCACCATAATTTTTTTAAATAGATGTATGAAAAACTAGGTAGATTTCGCATTTATATTTGAGTGGGTTAGTCATTAGGTCAAATGTTCATACATGCAAAATCTAGGATGCATGTAGACTTTTAAATACAATTTTTCATATATGAAGCTCTTGTACATTTTATGTAAATTAAAATGTATGTTTTTTCCTAGTTTGTTTTAGGCATCATGACCAAGTATTTTATTATAAGTGTTCATGATGCCCCACAAAAACCCTTATAAATCTTTAATTTTTTCCATTTTTTTCTCTTTGTGTATGAAAAAATAATCAATGTTGAAGAATTTTTTTTTTAATTTAATTTTCTTTATATTATTCTTAATAATTTTATTACTATTAAAATTAAAATTTATTATATTTTCTACTTATTATTTTTATTTTAAACATGATTTATCAAAACTTTAGGGTTTGTTTTGTTACAAGTTTATTCTGAAATATTTAAAGGTGAAATCTGAATTTTTAGTTTAAAAAAATAATATGAATGAATTATAAATGGCGATCACATAATTACATGAATGAATTGTTTTATGTTTTTATTTTTTCAAATTTTTGGTTTTTTTCAAAATCTTCCACAATAAGATTTAACCATGTTTTGGTTATAGACCATGTGTATGGAGGTATAAATTTGTTAAATGTTTCTTATATTTTGGCTACAAGTCCTAAACCCCATTTTATAAGATTAAATACCATTAAAAATTGAAATTGAATTTTTTGGTTTTTTAATTAAAAAATCTTTTGTTCATGTTGTTGGCCCCCTTTTATGTTTTGCAAGACATTGGAAATTCATCATCAAAGTAAACATTCAGTTACATCACTAATATTTATTCTAATGTTTTCAAGAAATTGGACAAATTTTATAATGATTTAAAAAATTGAGCTTAAAAAATTCAAATAAAATCGATGTTGGAATTATTTATGTGTTTAAGGTTGAAATTATTAATATTATTTCTAGATTTTTACCATTAGGAGTTGTTTTTTTCAAATTTGCGATTTCAAAAGTTTTGCAATTTTTTTGTTGTTTACATTTTTCTTTGAATTTGCATAATTATTTCCATTCTTTTCCAAACAAGAATTACCAAGGTAAGAAAATTTGAAAGCAATAAAAACATGTTGGTTAGTGGGGGGAGAGGGGTTTATTCCAACTACTTAATACTAGAATTTCACCAGATTATGTTACTTCTACTTTTACAAAAGAAATGAAGGTAAAATATATTCTTACATCATTTTTAAAAATTGTGGTTTTTTTTCAAAATTATGTATTTAATCATTTTATTTACTGTGTGATTCATGTTGCTAAACAAATATGGTATTGAGATTAAATGGTTGTATTGATTGCTTAATTAAGTTTTTTCTTGTGGTTAATTTTTCCAATTTAAAAGGGCAAAAACATCAACAAAAGAATTTTCTGAAAGAAAAAAAATCAAAATCTGATCAATTTAAAAAACATATATATCATCAATTTTTACAATAAATTATAGTAAATAGCCATAATATTGAAGGATTTAAACAAGTTTCCAACTGCACAACTTGTCTATAACCAAACATGGCTAAATCTTCTTATGGATGATTGCCATTTTAGTAACATCATAAAAATAATTAAAAAAGTTTGTATCTAATCATATTGGGGAAAATAAAAACTTGCAATTCTTCAAAAATTGGACGCATTTTACATAATGGAAATGACATTGTTAAAGATTTAATGAATGCATTGTTTAATTCACATTGAATTCACAAGGATTGTAGGCCATTATAAACAAAAAAACATTTGTAAATTTATTCATGAACTGTTATTTTAATTTATTTTAAACCTTTTACATTTAATATTTATCAATCATAATTAAAAAATTATATACATTATTGAATAAACTTTAAAATCATGTTTTCAATTGTAGCATTTGAATAGTTTTTGAAAAAGAAAATGTATGTTAAAATTTGAATTTCTTAAAAAACTTTATGCCAAACACAATAAACTTAAATTTTCCAATTTTTTCAATAAAATAAAATAAAATAATGTTTTATGAGTGTATCACAATACATGACACCTCATTTTTTTTCCTTGATTGAAATTTCATTCACGAATCAATGATTTTTATTATGGAATTTTTTCCCCATTTTGCCAAAGTATTTTTGATTTTTTTTGTCATGAATTCCCTTCAAAGTTTTTTTTTTAAAAACCAAATTTTGTTTTTCCGAAACATTCACCAAAAATTGCCACAATTACTTCCAATATCAAAAGGTATTAAAAAATGCTTATTATCATATTTTGAACATTGTTAAATTTGACTAAACGTATTTATAGAGAATTGCCATTTGAAGAACATCACAAATTTTTTTAAAAAAAATTACACATGAACCTTGGCATTTCATGATCTCATAAATATTAATAAGTTTACAAAAAAATGTACGTATCGAAAATATTTACCTAACAAATAATATTAAACTACATGTAAATCTTGGATCATTGTTGATAAGATTCATTTTACTATTAATTTAATTTCAATAACAAAAAACAATTTAATTTAAAATAAGAGAAATGAAAGGCCAAATTTTAGGGGCCAAGTGAAAAGTGTACCTTCAACCAAAACAAAAATAGTACAAGGTTGAATTGAAAAAACATAAAGCAAGCCGATAATACAAGCCAAGCCTCAAAAGACTAGCTAATTAATCGACATGTGCAAATTGAACTATATAACATAGTAAGTTAGTTAGTAGTAGCAAATTGGCTTGTTTAGGGCTTCTAATAAATAAGTTGAACCAAGAAATCAGCTACATAGTAGAAAGTGGTTAATATAATGATTAAACATTTATAGTTGAAGGGTTGGTTCTAAACACTAGTGTGTGTATATAAAGGGGAAAAAAGTAAGGAAAGTAGTTTGTTAATTTTAGAAGTAGTTTATCTCACACTAATCCTTGTAAGAAATCAAGCTAATATATATAGACATGATTTTGCCTCGTAACTATGTGTGCAACAAAATATTGATGCAATGAATGATTTTGGAGTTAGGATGTATGATGGCATATCTAAAGGGGATGTTGGTTTTTTGCGGAAGGGTAAGATGGAAAAGTATGGATTGACAAGATGTTGGAATGAGAATATTTGAAGCCTTTGGTCTAGTAATAAGTTGGTGTTGGAAGAATATTGTCATTTTGTGTAGGATGATGTTAGTCATCAAGGATAGTTTGAACAATGTGTGGTTGTGGGTATATTAGTAAGTGTACATGAACTTTGATGCTTAAGGCCTTAACCATTAGGTATGTGGTACTTAGATGGATGGTAAGGGGCAAGAACCCAACAACTATTAAATAAAAGGGTAAATGGGTCACATAAGTAGGTAGTTTACACCAAGTAACATATTTCATGTGCAAGATCATAAGATACATAACAAAACATAACAAAACCCACTAATGTTTTGAACTAGAACTTGCATATTGATGTTCTATTCATGTTTGACAATGTAATTGAATGGATTACATTGTGCTTCTAAAACTTCAAATGCCACAAAGGATTGGGTCCATTATAAAAAATCTCAAATTTGGGCTTGCGCAAGTCACATTCAAAAGTCCCATGTAATGATGTTTCACTAGAATACATTTGGATAAATGCCAATAGATGGTAGTGGGTTGTGTATGATCATTGAATTAGGTTACTTTGTCAATTTTCATAGGGTCTTGGGTTCATGTTGGGTGTGTGCTGCCCTTTCATTCGAAAAAGAAAGTTGCACTTATTATTGCAAAAACTTTCTTATAATGAAGTGTCTTGATGTTAAGGAATATCACTTAGGATGTCATAAATATAATTTTGTTGCACATAGCAACCAAAAGAGCTTTAGATCGTTACTTAACTATCAAAATATTATGAAAATGAAAGATCAAATCATTTACGTACATATCAATGGTTGATAATTAATAAAATTTGTATTGTTACATGTCCTAATTACATTGATAGTTACAAACTTCTTTGTAAATAAAAGTCTTACATCAAAACCAAAAAACGATTCCATTTTTCTCAATTTACATTTTTTTTGGTTGGAACTTATTAAATAACATTATCTGTCATAGTTATAATTTGAAAAATAAAACATTCAACATTATGGCTTCAATTCTATGCCCCAAACTTCAACATGACTTCTTAAAGTCATGGGTAGAATTCCTTAGGATGAAAACACCCAAGGATGAAGGTCCATGTGTTTTCTAAATGGATGGATAAGGCATGAAAAAATAAATGAAAAGCACTAACCAAACTTTATTACAATGAAAACCTCTTCCTTAATAAAAAACATGTTACACATTTGACTTTAAGAAGAATACCCACATACTTTTAAAGGTCTAAATATAATAGACCTATTGAATATCCATATTAGGAAACAAAGGTGGGAGATGCAAATGATGGAATAGTTTTTAGATTTAGAAATGTATTGCAAATGAGTTTTCTCATGCGAACATTTATTGTGGGATGTTATTAGATATCTTGGAATGGAAATTGTGAATGTAATCATCTTGATAACATTATTCATTGGGGAAAGTTATGTTATGTCAAAGAAATTCAACACTTCAATAAAGAGTTATTTAATAAGAACTATGAGGATCGAATTGAAGAATCCTTGTTTATAATGATCAATGAATGATAATGTATTATATTGGGTTGTACACTAATCATTGATTTATTCCATGTTTAAGAAGTCCATAAAAGATTGTGACCCCAACAATGTGAGATATGGAACTGGTTTGCAAAGGCAAATAATGAAATAGTCTTTTAGAAGGGGCCTAATCCAATGACTTCAAGACTTGGTGATAAGTCATAAGCTCTAGGACACTAGCATCCTTGCAGAAATGGGCCTATGGAGGTGAATATCGGTACCAATTTTTTGGAATTTCGCATTCAAGGATCTTACCCAATGTAACTGGTTTTGGTGGCCTACTTTAGGTGCATTCACACCTAATGTTAAGTCTGTTAAGTGAAAATCTAGGTGGTATTTCAGGTGGCACCTAATTTTAAATGGGTGATTTTTTAACATTAAGTGAATGTTAACATAAAATTTTCATGGTAAATAGGTTTAGGTCCTAGATGACTAAGTTGGTGTTAAAGGACTTAATACTAAAGTCCTTAACACCAAGTGCAAATGCACCTTTAGGCACTTTTGTAAGCTTTATCCTGGGTCGGACAAGCATTCCACAACAAGCTACATTTTTTATGTTGTTAGTGTCCATTTAATTGCAAAGCCATGCTTTAAAACATAATTGTTATGTGAATCAATAGTCAGAAAACCAGTTACGTTAGGGAAAGGCACTATATGAGTGTGGTCCCCTTCATAATAAACAAGGTGATCTGACATTGCACATTACCTTGTGCCCCCACCTTAGGAAGCTTACACAAAAATCCCTGCTCAAAATTGCGCTATGTAAGTTGCCTCAAATTACACTACAAAACCTCTTCGAGGTTGTTACATTGGATAGAGCCCTGGATAGAGCCCTGAAATTGAGCTGGGTAAAACCCTTGGAGCAGGTGGTTTTTGCCATGTACCTTAGGCTCTACCCTTGGATCAAAAGCATAACTACCTTCCTTGCTGCGCTTTACCCCAACACAAAAACTTGACCTGAATTTTTTTTTGTACCTGGAGGTCTTTTATAGTGTGCAGTCTTCCTTCTAAAGTCCATGGTGTCTAACACACACTTGTAAGCCACTGATTTGTAAGGTGCCTTCAGGTTAGCAGATTCCAATGACATAAGTTCATTTTAAGTTGCTCAAGGGCATGTCACAAATGTTTCCCCCTCGCCCCCCCCTTTTCCTTCAAGATGATACCTTTATTCTCCTTCTCATTATGCTTTTCATTTGCCTTAAGATATACATTACCCATCGGACAAGGGATAGTAGCCTTATGGTGAAGAGGCTCTAATTATGAATGACAACAAATAACATCTCCACCTCTTATTAATAAACACACCACTACATTAAATTTTGTAAGAGAATTGTGTGAAATTGTAAGACACGAACGGGTATAGGACCGAAACTATGTATTTTATTATATAACTATGGAGATCTATGTTATAGGTTGCACATCTATTTTCTCACCCTCTTTTTGTCTATGCATAAGTAGTGAGCCTCATCATTCTCCTACCACAAACTACACACAATGAACATCAAAACATGTGTATATGCATAGGTAATGAACCTCATCATTATCTTACCATGAATTACACACTATCAACACCAAAACATGTGTATATGCATAGGTAATGAACCTCATCATTATCTTACCATGAACTACACACTATCAACACCAAAACAATCAAAACCAAAGGTTTTTCAAAAACCAAAACTTCAATAACAACTTTATATTAAAACCATAACTTTGTACAAAGGAAGGTGATGGTTTTTAAGGTCACAAACACCCCTTTATATATTAATCCAAAGGAAACAAGTCAAGAAACTTCCAAAAGATTATCCACCACATGGTTCCCCAAATAATCAAAAGGAAACAAAATCACTTGGTTCCCCATGTGATTCCACAATTAATCACAAGGAAACAAAATCACATGGTGCACATAACATAAGTCAATGCACCATGACCACTCAACTTACCTCTTTTAACAATTACTTAAGTAATTAAACAATTCCATCAAATTACACACCAAGTTACAAAACCTCCTTGTTGTGCACTAAATATGATGAGGATACTATGACCATAAAAAAGGAATACCCATAAAAAGAATTGTGTTATGGATTGGTCAACAATGATAATGATTGGCCTATATGGACAACCTTAAGTAATCTTTCAATTGTTTACTAGACTTTTTCATTTGTATGGGTGTTGATATGGATTGTTAAACACCAAACTGACTTCATATTAAGATGTGTTTAGTGTTGTGGCAGTGGAGATGGTCTCACATTTGTCTTGACACATGTTCCCACCAACACTGAAGAACAAGAAACCCCCTCTCATCCGGGCCTTCCTTCACACATTGGTCTGATCATTCTCAATGATATCCTGGCTAGATTACCTGGGGCATTATATGTGACTTTGTGTATGTGTGCCAGTCTTAAAATGTCAAGCAATTGAGAATTACATAAGTTATGAAGCCTACTTTTAGAGCACCATAAGTAATATGGTGAATATCAGTTTACAGAAACTGATACTGCACTAGAAGTTTGAACATCATCTTATTATAATGAAATTTTGATCTAGAGAAAACATAAAAAGTAAACTATATCCCCACAATTCATGCCCCTGCCATTAACCTTGGCCAAAATATAAAGTGATGACCACAGCTAGGAATACCTCAGGCAATGAGGAATTGCAGCATGCACCCTATAGACTCGCTTTTTTATGTTTTGGGGAGGTGTTGGATCACATTGGGTCCCCAACATGTTCCCAATAGCACCTCACTTTGTCCCATATGCTTTGCCCAACATTGTCCTCTTGCAACCTATATACTTGGGCAAATGTTAAAAATTGTTTCTATGTTTGGAGTGATTACTTCTACATTGTGGAGTCCCCAAAGTTTTAGAACATTTTTGTGATGTGCTAATCAAAGGCACTCATTGCAAAAGGAAAAAAAAAAAGCACTTGGAAACCATACCCCCCAAACTAGTCTATTTATTAAGCAAGGTAGGTTGTTTGTTGTGTTGAGATCTTACAAACCATGGTGCCCCATGCTGTGTTCTTGGTACAATTGTAAAGCCTTGATGAGTAGGAGTACACCAAGGTGGTTTGGTAGTATTTACACCTATGATGCAAGAGTTATGTCAATTTGTCATAGAAATTTTAACAAAATTTGTAAAATATTAGGGAAATTAGGGACAGTATTGTTGGGAAGCCCTTGATGATTGGGATTTCTTGGAGATGATCTCATAATTTTTGCACCTAAGATGGGGAAAATATTGAATTTTGAGTAATTTCTGTCATTGGAATAATTTAAAATTAGGAATTTTTTTTTCACAATTGATGTCTATTTTCAAGGTCCTGTTCACACTTGGGCCAGTGGCACAGGCCATGCTAGGTTATTTATTAACATAGCAAAGACTATCATGCCCAATTTTTTTCAAAGTTGGAATATCATTTAAACATGGAATGCTATTTTGACAGTTGACATTACATTTAAAAACTATAATAAATGCAAAACACATCTTGTAGTATAAACTATAAACTACTTGTGGTGTGGTATCAGGTATACCTACTAAGTCGCAGTTTGGTTCTGCCAGAAATGGCTACAGAAATGAAATTTGAGAAGGAAATTGGCACTCCATATCCCAAGGGTTTAGGATTTGAAAAAGAGAGTACCACCCAACATTGGAAATAACCACTTAGAAACAAAATCAAGAGGGCAGCCATCTTGAAAAGCAGCTTAGATAGACAAGCAACTTAGCAATAGGGAAATATGAAAGAATGGTATTGGGTTTTGGAGCATGTGATGTTGGTCTGGTTTATAAGTTAAGTGATCATGTGTGCTTGTATTTCATAGCTAATCATGCTGGTTAGCTATGTATGAACCATCCACATGTGTCTACCTACCTCATTGCCACCAAGTGCCTTGTGTACGTACACAAGAACTACCCTCCTTTCATACTTACTTAGCTATGATAATTATTCACTTACATAGCTAGTGTGCAATGGAACTTACATATGATATTTAGTTCATGCGTACCTAGTTCATTGTGTAATGGAAAAATGAGAAAATGAATCCCCACTATCTAATGAGTTGGAATCGGACCCCACCTAAACCAGGACTGGAATTGAAGGGTCATATAAAAATTAGACCTATCAAATGCAAAACCCTTGGTCAAGAAAATTTGAACCTGACTGGAATCAAAAGGTTTAATTTTCTAAAAATATTAATTAGACATGAAACTAGAAGGTGTTCCTTTTATTTTTTAAGAAACCCTAAATGCAACCCCAATGGGTTCAATATAAACCAAGACCCAGCTAACACTAGTAGTTACCTAGGTAATATGAGGTGGAAGTAGGAGGGTATACAAAATTGGTGGTGGTTCATCCACAAATAAGGCATAACATCATAACCAGCGTTGGCTTGTTCTTGGTTTTCAAAGGAACCATTAAATTCAAGTTTAAAGGTTTGCAGAAAAAGGAGGATCTCCTGATTTTGGGTTTTAGGGAACATAAAAAATCAAAGCCAGTTGGGGTGCATTCACATACCTGATGTTAGGTAGCATTTGTCAATGATGTGGCATCCTACTTGGTAGGTGGTATTAACTTGGTGTTAAGTGTGTGTGCTAACTACCATTAAATCCAGCTTTAAACTTAAATTTTAGGGTTTTAGTCAATGTTGTGTGAAGTCAACTGAAAGAACCAAATAACCCAACATAACATGAACATTGGGGGGGGGGGGGGGGGAGGGGAGGGGAGGGTGTCTAGTACCACCACCCTTCCCACTTTTAAAAAAAAAAGAAAAAAACGGATGACAAAAGAAGAGAATTCAAAACAATAGTTTTAGCGATCATTTTTGTTAAAGCAACCATAAAGGCCATGACTTGTAGCATCACCTTAATGTGTGAATGTACAAACTTTCTTGCAAGGTTAACTTTCATGATTGTTGCCAGTTTTGGACAAGTTTCGATTATTGTCACATCTGGTTATGACAAAAAGAAGAACTTTAGAAAGACCTGGTTCTTTGTTTCATTTTTCACTCCGGTCCAAGTTATCATCTTTAGAAAAAAAAATTGACCAATTCTCACAAATTTGATAACAACTGGTTATGGTATTTTTTCTTGATCAAAATACTGAATTTTCAATTTGAATTTAATATTTTTTTTTATAACATTGACAAGCGCTAACAAATGTCATTTTACACATTTAGAGTTCAAAATTTTCATCTTTTTCAAAATCATTTTCAAACTATTCAAACTCTTTTCTAGATCTCCATTGATTTTAGTAAATTTTACTCAATTAAATAGAGATTTATGTTCTATTCTAGGTTTGTTTGGTCAATTTTTACTTCCAAAAATTAAGTTTTAAAATTTTTCAATTTGTAACCTACATTTCCCAAGATTAGTAAGTATTCTTGCTAAAGTAAAAATTAAAAAATTGTTTCAATTTGTGATCCAACAATGTTTAGGAATTTTTGGGCAAAAACACTTATACTTAGAAACATTATTTCTTGTTTTTCCCATTGAAGATGACATTTGATGTTTTTAACATCTACTTAATGACATCTAAAAAATAGGAACTCCCTCTTCACAAAGTTGCTTTACTAATTCATTTGAACTTATAATCTATTAGAAATGTCCAAATTGCAATTTTATCAAAAACATCTTGATTAAAAAAACTTCTCACAAAATGATGCTAATGTTCATGATATTTTACTAACATAGGATATGGAAATTTCTTATCATATTCCTACACAAGAATAAAACCTTGGTCTCTTCCAACAAATGAGGATATTACACGAAAACTTTTAAACTTGGGATTTAGCATTAAGGAAATCAGGTTATGTGTTTTTTAATGTTAGGCAAAAAAACACATAATAGACCTCCTTTTGAATGTTGTAGGTTAATAAAATTAACTCATTAGCAAGACCATATTCATCTTCCGTTAAGCTTTCAAAAGAATGTAAAAGTTCATTATTTTTTTTAGTTTTAAATTCAAAGAAATTGTAAAATGTAATGTTTCACTAAACAACCAATGTCCACAACACTAGTTTAGAACATAAGAAATGACAATGGGAGAAAGATAGTCCACAATAATTAGAGAAATATGCCACATTAAAAGGGGTGGCACTTGTCGAATAACCCTCACAATAGTATGTGTATTGTAACAAAGTACAACAGTTACTTAAAATTGTAATGCTTCTTGAAACATTATTCTTTTTTTAACAAACCTACAAAACATTAACAAAAAAATTAGTAATTAAAGTCAATTCTATAATGTCAAAAAGACAAGTTCAATTTTTTAAAAAAATTTAAGACTAAATAATAATACTTTGTTTTCACTAATATGTTTAGTTTTCTTGGGCATAAACCAGCTTCAACTCAAGCTTTCTCCCATTCCTACTTACCTTTCCCAATTTTTTTGGGCCAAGTGATGTAAATTAGCTTGTGTAGACTTAATAAAGATATAGTTGAAATTTCTGCACATTTTTTCATCTATTGTGGCATAATAATATGCTTTGAAAAAAGCATGACCAAAACAACTTCCCTAAAAACTCTCCTTTAGACCAAGAAATTCACAATTGATAGTTGAATTCAATGCATTGCTTATTGCATTGAGGTTAGAACCTTTATCTTTAACATAAGCTATAATTTTTTTCCTTAAATTCTACTTGTCCAATAGATTTGTCAAACTTCGAGCCAAGGCTTGCCTTGTAGTTTCTATAATTTTAAGTAGCCCAATAGTGACATGTTTAAACTACCTTTTATTTTCTAAAAGTTGATGACTAATGCAAATATATCATAGGCCCCTTTAAACATTCAAAGATCAAAGCTAGTGGTTGTAGAATGAAATTCTACTTATGTTGGAAGAACATAAAATTGTTTTGTTTTTTCCATTAAACGTGGTAATACGCCTTGTGAAAAATACTTTTTAGAATGAAAATTAACTTTTGAACATAGATGCAAAACCAAACATTTCAACCACATATTATCAACAAACAACATTGGTAAATTATTTTTCACACCCAAAAGATGAAGAACTTCCAAAAATTGCATTTGCTACACATCATCCTTTCTAAAAGGATCTTTCACATCAAAAAATTTGGAGATTGAATTTCCCAACAAATTTGACCTCTTTTTTGATAGTTTCCTTTTTTTTTTCTTTTCAACAAATTGTTTATTCCTTCAAATATTTGGACAATTGGACCATGATTTATATCAACATGTTTTTTTAAAGAAGTTATTCCATTTGTCTTAAAATGTGAAATTAACTTTCTTTTGCCTTCTGTTCTTGGATTTGTGGCATTAATTAAATTCTTATGACAAAATATACAATACATTATCGGTGGATTGTCAAGATCCACCTTTATATTATCATTTTCACAATAAAATGCCAAACATAACAATGTTATGCCATGAGGTTTCCAAAATTTCTTTGAACATGCAAGCTTTTTATGTTATTTTGCATTATGTCTTATTCATTTTGACCTTCTAGATTTCTATTTATTTCAATATGCACAATTGAATTATCTTCGAATATTTTTTCCATTATATTAGTCATATATATTCCACATGTTTCATTTGCACTTATTTTATTTTGATTTTTAGAAGATTAATTCATTGACAATTTTCACAAGAATATTATCAAATAAGATGGAGAAAAAAAAACATTTTCTATTGCACCAAACAATAATTTCAAAAGAAGAAAGCAAGTGAGAAAGCATTTACAAGCAATTATAAAATAATAATAAAACATTTACAAATGAGAGGATTAAAGTAAAAAGTTTGGGCTTGAGAGTTTAAAAATTAATTCAAAATTTCACTCATTTTTTTCTTTCATCATTATACAATACAAAAGGTTTGAAGTTTGGATATGATATAATTTTTTTCAAAATTTTGAAATTTTGCCAACATTGATGAAAGTTTTTTTGGGGAATCTTTGGAAGACAGAATTGTGAACCATGGAAATCTCATGGGAAACAAATATGGGGGAAAATCATCTTTTTTTGGTATATAGTATTTTGGTCCTACAAAGGCAAATGGAAATCCTACTGTGGGGACATTGTTGTTAAATTTGTAACTTCCTAGGGGAGCATCAATGCACATGAGGTTGGGAAAGCGTGAAAGAAAGGCAAATCCATGTGTGAAAGGGAACTTTTCTTTTTAGATTAAAAAGATTCTTTAAGTTTCACCTTGAGACAAGAAACCAAAACAAATGGAAGGACAAGGACATAATGTAACCCAGGGATTACCCTTCAATTTCATTGCTTGGCCAATCCTGCTGCTCCTGCTGGGCTGCAACTTGCACCAGTGAAGGATTGAGTTTGTACAACACAAGATCTAAATGATTTTTGACTCTGCTAGTGTATGACAAAATACCCCTCAATACTACAGTCACTGCTTTTGCAAACAGTTCATTGAATCTTGTAATCAAAGCTGCTCTCATATTAAAGTCCATCACTAGAACGGAATCATCTGGGAGACACTCCACACTGATGCTCAGTATGTGACCCTGCATATTAAAAGTCAAAATATGCCGGTTTGGATTAGCAAAATGGTTTTGACTCAGCATTTGTGCATAATTTGCCGGGGCTGGTAGAAGGCCCATGAAAGCCTGACACCTGCTAGAGAGGAGTGTAATAAATGTGATCTGACTGGTGCCCCCTGTTTCTCATTGGCCAATCATAATGATTGGTCTAGGTGGCTTGCTATTAGTAGTCTCCCACCTAGTAGTTTCACTTTTAGGCTAGTATTATGGGTGCGGTTGGAGAAAATTTAAACAACTTAACTTCCATGTGGGAAATATTTTTTGCAGGGTGACATCTGAGCACCCCTGGAGATAGAGTAGAGCGCTTATATAGGAAATGATAAATCCAATATTATATTGACTCTTCTGTATGAACAGAACGACAGATATAAAAATGCATCCCCATTTTTCTAAGAAAATTTCAGAAAGAGGACAAAGGGATTCTAAATTCATCACCCATCTCAACATTTTCTCACCTCAAAGTCTTGGCTTCCTGGCACAGCCAACAGGCAAGCAACCATGATGGTAAAACTGACATGAATGCACAGACGAAATACTTACACTGCCTCTGGAGTCTGGCACCATATAAGAGAGTTTAGTTTTACAGTGGTCTTCATTAGATCTGGGAAACTATTTACAATGTACAGATTTCAAGTTTACTCTATATCTTCTGTCCTCAGGAGTTGTGCCTTCACAGATGTGAGGAAGTCAGTGCAAGCAAAATCTTTTGTCTTTGTAAGTTGACATTGGTTTTCAATGATGGAATCAATTCTTAAGTCTGCTACTTTCTGTAGCAATGCGCATGGGGTTTGTGACCAGATGCTTTAAAACCTTCAACTCCAAAGTTCAATCTGGTCAAACATCAGGGGCCACCAAAGAGAAGAAAACAAAGAACAAACATAGAATGAACAGAATTTCACTGTCAAGAAAGAGGACTTTGTATGAGGTACATCCAAGTTATATATATTACTGGTGGTTCCCAATTTCCCCATGCATAGAAAGAAAATCATGGTTTTTAAAAATACGTTTTCAGTGACCTTCTGGACTTTCTCAAGTGGGGGCTCTCACATTCTGCATAGATTTTCCAGAATGAAAGTTACCTTCTGTTTAGGTTTTCTCAACTTTTGGACTTTGTGGTTCTTCAATTATTGCAATACTTAGGCCTGCTGCTGTGAAAGGAAAATTCCCCACTCACCCTAAAGCTCAAAAAGGATGTAAATAATAAGCACTCTTGTGATATCCATCATCAAACAACTCAAGATTTTGTTTTTCCAAACCTGTTCGAATTTCACATGCTTACGTTGCAAGGTGCTCTCTCTAAACACACTAGACAAATCTGAGGAGGTCTTTACGAACCTAGAGTACCTATTAGGAGGTGGGCCCAGCAGACTACTACATTTTGACATCTTTGCAGTTTCTAGGCAAGGTTTTAGGATTTAGGGTTGTGTGAACTCTGAATCCTGGTTCCACTGGTTTGGCATGTCAGGTTCACAGGCTTATCATCTAAGGAATCATGAGTGTCTTCTTACATAGCTTCAGAAATTCTCATTATCATCATCATTTTTAGCTCTTAAAAGCTCCAACTTTCAAGCTGATCAGAACATGAAATTCAATAACTTTTGGACCTTACTATTACACTTCTTCAAAACTTTTTCATTTGGGTTTTCTCTGATAAAGGAGAGCAAGCAAAATCCTTCACCCTACTCATGTCCAACGGCCTGTAAAATGATTTACACAAAAAAAGAAGGGTGAGAGGTTGTGCTTGGTGAATCACGAGAGGAGAAGGAATCGAGGCCATTGTGAACTAGCACCTTCCAACGCACCAGTTGGTTGTCTTATACACTAGATGGAGCCATTTTATTCGTCTTGTAACTATCCTCGAGTTAATCACCCCTAGTTAATTGAGTTAGATTATTTAAAGTTAAAACCTACCTATACTTTTCTTTTCTTTTTTTAAATGGTATTTTTTTCTTTTTTTTTTTGTACTAACCTACCTAGTTACCTACTTATTATTAACTACCTACTGACTACCTACTAATTACCTTTGTACTTGAAACAAGCTATTTACCTAAGCCTTTTACCCACTAATGCGCTCCTACCTATATGGGCCCATATACCTACCTACCTATTAGCCCCTGAACTTCCAAAACCAATTGACATAAAAAGACCAGATGTCATCGTCTTTGCTACAAGTGGATATGGCAAAAACCTTTGTGTCCTACACTTAAAACAACTTTTAACTACATTATGATGATAACATAAGGGGGATCCCAAATGCACATATTGCAAAAAACTAGATTTGCAATACTTTCAAGTTTTGATTACAAAATTATCAACCACCATTTAAGTAAGGGCTTAAACCAAAGGTAGGTAGTAAAATGCAATATTCTCATGTTACTGGAAAAGAATCATAATTGTAGAAAGAAAGGCAAGAAGAGAACAAAGGAAAGCAGAGAAAGGGGAAAGAAAAGAAGCAAAGGGAAGCAGGAGAAAACGTGGCTTCACTTGGGCCAAGGTTGAGAACCTCTGAATAGTAGGTTTAATAAAAACAATAAAAGCATTAGGGAGAGAGAACAGACAAAGGAAATACATATTCCGTTTGAATTAAACTCAACATCAACCAATATGGTAAAGGTACTAAAGAGCTTTTGTCCTTAAACAGCCCTTTTTATTGAAACAAAATGCCTAAAACACAACAATCCAAAGTCAAAAGTCCAAACTAGGTCGTATGCCTTATCATCAGGCAGTGCTCACATGGTAATCACATCCTCATTTTGTCATGTAATTAGATAGATATTTTCAGGCTGGCTTGCTTTGCTCCCTCAAAAGGGAGTTTTGTTTTTGCCCTAACTTTTAGCTAGGTCTTATCTCCTATCCCTGGGATACCTTTACTATGTTTAGAAGCAACCCAAAAGAGATTTGGAGTTTTTATTACAATGGCAGTGGCCTGCTGGTTCACCCAAGGGCATCATCATACAGGCCTGCCTGCTGGAGTCACCAATAAGTGAGTGCTGCCGACACCACAAATTCCCATAGCCCCCATTTCTTTTGTTGCAATTTTTTTTTTTAAAACAATTATTCTAGGATTTTGCAATGATAAACGCAGAATGGGAAATTCAAAAACTCCCTTTGTTTGCCCCCCAAAAAAACAAGATTTAAAAAAAAAAGTATTCCCAGAGGAACTCCAGAATACCATAGTAGCCTACCTAGCCTCTGCAGGGAGAGAATAATTGATTTATTTTTTAATTGATTGTCCAAATTTTTTGAAAATACCTGCCGCCATGCTGAAAATGTGAAACAAAACTCTCAAGCACAATATAGCTTCATTATTTAGTATAATGTCGAGTTACAATTTTTTTTTTTAAATTTAATGTTTTATTGCTATACATAAATGAGCCAAATTATTATTATTATTATTATTATTAGGCACCTTAGTTGGCTAGGTACTACGGTACGTCCTGAATTTCCCACTTTTTTGCGGTTGGAGCACAAGTGCCATAAAAATGGTAGGTACCTACCTATTAGAATGTACAGACCGCGGATTCAGACTCTGTGTGGCAGGCAGTCAGGCTGGCAGGTAGGTAGGTAGGTAGTAGGTACTTGCAGCAACTGTCTACGCAATCTGAAGTACCTACCTACCAACCTAAAGTCTGTCTGTCTCCACACTTTTCGCACTCGGTTTTTGATTCCATGCTTTCTTCTTCTTCTTCTGCTGCTGCTGCTGCTGCTGCTCCAGTTGTTGCGTAAAATGGTTTTGGTGTTGCAACAAATGCTTTTGAGCTCCAGTTGCTGGCTTGCTGGTAGAATTTTGTTTCTTTGAACTCCTGGAGTTAGTTTTTTACAGAATTTTTTCTTTTTGCAGCTCCAGACGCGGTTGTAGCAACAAAATTTTATTAGAGTTTGATTCAGTCAACGTTGCGCAAACTTTTGTTTTTCAGTGTAGCTCCAGTTCTACTTGTTGTTGCAACAAAATACTATAGTTTGAGCTCTGGACAGTTGCTGGCTGGTGGCTGGGTGACTGGGTGGCTGCAGTCAGAATTTTTCCTTGGAGCTCCAGTTGACGCAGTGTGCTCATTTTGCAAATGATCGGTATCTGCTGCTGCTGCTCACAATGACCATCATCTCAATCTCCAAGTCTTTCACGCCTCATCGATATAACGAGTCTTCAGCAGCAGCTGTGGCAACAACGCGTCTTGTTGCCCAGCTCGAGAGTTCTGACAAGAAGCTGCAGCTGGAGACGCAGTGCCCTGCATCATCCTCTGACGCTAGCTGTAGTAATGCTGCACCACAAAGTTCTTCCACCGCCAGTACTACTATCCTTGTCTGCCCAGAACTGCAACAACGCCGCTCTGCTGCTGCTGATCAGCCTGCTACCTCCTACTCCTCCTCCTCTTCCTCCTCAACTGACAAAAGATTCACCAGGAGGAGGAGCCGGGTAATCTCGTCATTTGGTGCTGCTACAGAGAACGATGGTTCAATGTCCCAGAGTTTCTTGAAACTTGAGCGCTCCTTATCCGAACGAGGAGCTGCAGCATCCAAGTCTAGAAACAATATTGCAAGCGGAAACTTGTCTCAGTGCAATCTCTCAAACTACTGCAGGAATTCTATTGGCGAAGCTGCAGCTCTTGGGCTTACAGTAGTAGCTGCTTATACTAAGCAGCACATGGTGGTGAGACGGGAAGTTGATCAGGAGGAGGAGGAGGAGGCGCCTGATCAGGGCGGCGAGGAGGAGCCTCACTGCACAGTGGACCCACCACCTGCAACATGTGAGACCTCGGTCTCGACTGCTGCTGCTATCCTGCTGCAGGTTCAAAGATCATGTGCTCCTCCTCCTCCGACTGTCATCATAGAGCCAGTAATACTCTTGCACAGACATGGTGACTGCAGCGGCCACCTCGTCGTCAAGGAGCATGCTCAGGATGATAATGCCACAAGTGATACTTCAGGTAAAATCATTGAGCTCTGAGGAATCCATTGAATCTTAAAAAGAACCAGCAGCTGCTACATTGCTTTCTTCATGGTAGGATGCAGATGTTGGGTCATTGTCAGGGGCTTCTTGTATAGTTCCTTCAACTTGCTCTTGAGGCATGTTTCCAATGTAATGTATCATGAGGGCATGATGATACTCATGGAGAGAGCCTGGTGATTCTTCTTCTTCTTCTTCGTCTCCTGCCTTTTTTGATCATAGCAACAGTTTTCATAGTTTTTCAATGGCCACCTTCATCATGCTGCAGATCCTACTGCTGCTGCTGGGCAAAAACATCTGAAGCAAGAGGAAGGAACACAGCTACCAAACTCCATTGGAGATCAACACAATGCAGACAAGGCCGAGCTTCAGATAGTTACAATGGAAAATCCTTCAAGTTTCCATAATTCTGAGGCAATGTCTGAGATCATGGCAATGGAGAAAAGTCCAATGGGTGATGCATTTGGTTCAGACCAGTCTAGCAAGCAGTTCTATTCGAATGCAAATGGAAATCATGCTAGCTCAACCAGCCTGACTTTGGTAGATCATGAACTGCAGCTGCCAGCAGATTGTGTCACATCCTCTGAGCAGTCCAATAGTTCTGGTGCCCACCAAGCTAAGCCAACAACAACCACAGACTTAGTGGACAAGATTGAAGATCGAATGATTGTAGCTTTCAAGGAAGGTGGATCTAATGTAAATCCAGATCTACAGAAAACAAATGAATTATTACAGCTTCGTGCAAATCAGCCAGTCATAAGTAGAGATGATCAGGAGCCATCTCTATCTTTTCCAACTCTATCACTTCTACTACAGCCAGAGGAAACACTGAACATGATGAACAGGACTCTGCTTCTGGAAAAGAGTAAGAATTCAGAAGAAGCCAATGGAGGCCACAACAACATCATTGACATGATGATTACTACAGCTACATTAGAACAACAAGAGAGAGAGAGTTACCTAGAAGAAAACCAAGCAGGAACTGAGGAGCCTTCAGCTGCTCAAGAAGGTTTCTTGGACTTGTTGACTTCAGACTCCTCCAGAGCAGCAAAGGATGCCCATGAGAAGCTGAGCACAATTGCCAACAATCACAACTCTTCTTCTAGTCATCAATGGACTTCAGCTACTCATGTGGAATCATTGAGTTTGCCAGATGCTGATGTTCAGGAGCTGCCGAGTGTGACTGGGCCTGCCAAGGCAAACAAAGATTTAACTTTGAGCACATGGAATACTACCCAATTCAATCCCTTCATTGCTGAGAAAGTCACGGAGGAACAATTGACCGAAGCTGCATTTCTATCAAGCCTTCAAGACTGCTACAGTAAAGGGAAAGCTGAGAGGTGTGCGAGCCCAGAGGATCTCCGGTCTCTTTGTGCTGCTGCAAGTTCAACTAACAGAACGAATTATCATGCCTTCCGTTCCAAATCAACAGGAAGACACAGCACTACTGCTGTCAGTGCTGTGAAGCTTGCTGTTAGAGAACATGCAGCAGGGCTGACTGGTGGTGCTCATAGTGATTCAGAGAAAGAGGTAAAATACTTCAGAAATTGTAGTTCATGTTTTGGAGTTGTAGCAACCACAAAGATGCAGCAGACCTGCACAGTTTGCCAATGGCTACAGTTTGGGTGTTCATCAATATGTGCTCATTTGTCTTTGTGTTTTCTGCTTGCTTCTTGTGTACAGGTAAAAGTATCAGCTACCAACACTCAGCTGAATCCTTTGCAGCTACAAGATTTTTGTTCAAAATTCAATAAGGTTGAATTGGATGCCTGCTGTCATGCCAGTGGTGATCTTGATATCATGGCTGTAACAACAAGTCTGAGAGGCTATGGCCTTTCTGAGAAAAAATTGACAGATGACAACCCAGTTGTAACTGTGTCTTCTGAAGCCAGCAGCTTCAGGTCTCCAACAACTTTCAAAGCAAGGCAATCATGCCCTCATGAGGGAAACAAGTCTCCCCATAGCAGGAAGAACAGTGAGACCAGTATGATAACTTCTGTGATTTGTATGCCAGCAGAAGCACCAGTGATGACAACATTGGTTAAGCAAGAAGATGCACCTGGTGCTGCTGCTGTAGTAACTCTGAAATCCAAAAAGATCCAGACAAGCCAAGTTACCCCAACATTACTGGACAGCAGCTCTGCTTTTCCAACAGGTGTTGTTATGACACAATCAGGCTTGCAAAATGAGAGAATCAGAGACACCAGGAGAGCAGCCCAAGTAAAGAAGGCAAATGTAGATCGCATGAAGGGTTGTTTTGGTCAGGAGCATGTTGATTTGGGAGTCACTCCATTGATTACCACAGGCAGGACTAGGGTACAACTGAAAACTGGAATTGAGTCTAGAGCCACACTGTTGGATGCTTTAGCAGGTAAATCTTTGGAGTTGTGCCTGGTAGAGAATCAAAATCAGTGCTTGCAGATCATATCTGCTCTAACATAGAAGAGCTAAACAGTACTTAACAATCTTTATGGTAGAGTGAAAATCATGTTATTACAACCAGAAATTTGTTACAAATGATGCTGAACTTATGAAGCATATTTCCATATGTGTGCAGATCAGTGCCAACAAAAGAGACCTGACTTCATGAAGATTCCAAGGTTTGGAGTGCAAACAATGGGGTGTTGTAATCATGTCAGTAAAATAGCTCCATCACTGACCACATTTGATGGGACAGTGACACACACCCATGAGAAGTCTGAAAGTATCAGAGACATGCTGCAGCTAGTGTCTCTTCCTCAACAGAATCTTGAGGAGTTTCATCCAGTTCTGGCTCCTTCAATCTCCATCCTTGGCAACCGCTCATTCTCAAGCTCCCAGCAGGACAGATTGTGGGAGGAGCAAGCAGAAGCATATTCCAGTGGAGGAAGAGGAACTCCTGGTCGGGAAGATAAATCAACAGCAGCTTTCAGCTTCCTTGCACCCCAGTCTGCTTCTGCTGCTGCAGTCTCAGGTGAGGTTCTGCTTCGATCAGCCTCTGGGTCACTGAGGAAAGGAGCATCATCAGAAGCAACAGTTGTAGTCCTGGCTACCTCAGATACATGTAGTGAGAAGGGTGACAAGAGGAGGGGGAAAAAGAAAGGCAATCCTAGAACCCCATTGCGGAGTCTACTTGCTGAAGAAACAGAAGAGAAATGTGAGGCCGACTCCATCACTCGATCAACACCAGGTGCTAATCCTTGTGTAAAGCATCTGGTGTGGAGAATAAGGGGAATGGCATCCAAATCTTCTATCCCAAAGAGCCAGCACAGCAGACCACAACAGAAATCCACCTTCTGGAGTAGCTGCATCTGCATCTCTCCTGTCAAGTAGGTGAGCAGGAAGAACAAGAACTTTTTAAACTTTTGTTCTGATTATTGGATTTGCTAAGGTACACTCTTGAATTCTTAGCTTTCAGTAATGTGTCAATAGTATATGTATCAAGCAAGCATATCCCTGAGGTTGAAGACCAAGTTCCTACCTTTACAACCTCAACTGTTGACAACTCTCTGGGTTATCATTCCGTCCCAATTTGCTTCAATTGTTTTTGGTCCTGAATTGCACCCACAGTCAGCTTTGAAAAGGAACATGTTTTTTACCAGAAAAAGTTTCCATAGTGATCAGCTTGGAGCCTGCAGTTGATTGGTGTTGTTGGTTTTGGACTGGCTTCTGTGCATACCCACCAGCTGCTTTGCTACTTACACCAAGTCTTCATATAAGAGCTGGAAACTCAACATGCCAACACAACCCTGAAATTTTCCTAGGAGCATCATCAACACTACCTACCATCTGGTTCCAAAAAGGTGTCAAAACACCAAATGTTCCAATTTTGAGAGTGATTGAGAATTTTGAAACTTTGTCATTTCAATGAGGGCCTAAGGGAGGGACCTTCCAGAATACTATGTTTGGAAGTGGTTGGTTCATCCTACAAAAGTCTGGGTTATGATGAATCCATTCAAATTTGTGATGAGTTCTAATGAAATCCAATTTTGGCTCAAATTGCACTAAATCCCTTCTGACCAGGTTGTCATTTAGTGGAATCTGGTGATAATCCAACACAATGAAAAGCCCCTAGTGCACTCTTTTGCAAAGGTTCTTGGAAAGCAAGCAACTCTTTGCCTAATGGCTTTGCCTTTTGTTTTAGGGTTTTGTAGCAATGAAATCATATGACATGCACAAATAATTTGTATATCATTTGTCCAAAAAACCTCAATTGTTCTTGGTGTTCAATATGTGCATTATTCAAATTGATTCAATCATTCTTCATAATAAGCTTCACCAAACATCGCCAACTAATTGTGAGTCTACATGTACCATTGCATTTGAAAAGCAAGCATTGATGGAGAGAAATGCAATGCTAAACAAATGAGTTGAGATAGTTATAACTTGTATACTACAAACCATCAAGTTCTAGAGGAAAAAATGTGTAGATTCAACTCTAGGTTGCAAAAAAATTTGTAGCAATGGCTTTAGAAAAACATTGTTTGAGGAAATGCAAAATCTCAATGATGACTTCCAACAATTATTTGCAATTGTAGTTAAACTAATAAGCAAGAGAAGGACAAAGAAATCCAAAGCTCACCTATGAGTTGTAATAGTTGACCAAATCAACGGTGCATGAGAAATAAGAGAATTGTGGCAATTGCCAAAGGAAATATGATGAAACAATGTAAGAGAAACTAGAAATACCAATCAACTTAAAACCAAATTGAATGAACTAAACTTAAATGTATTGATTAGTTTGCAAACTCAATGTTTAAGATTGTTTGTTAATGAAGCATTCATTGTAATTGACTATCGCTTACAAAACATTGTTGTCTAGTTTTGTCATAGGTCCTCCAATGTCCAATGCTTTGGATGACTTGGTTGATGCAACAACACCCATTGCCATAGTTGGGTTCAAAATGGTGGTTCAACAAAGTATCATACCACCACTATCATCATGGATGGTAGTGACTAGTTGCCATTACTCCTAATCAATTTCATCAAGTCTTAGTAGTGAGTGTAATAAATAAGTCCTAGAGACCCCAAACAATCACACCAAGTTTCTATCATTTGGCATGAAAATCCATACCATGTGGGAAGAATTCATGCCATGAATATGTGATTAGTGATTGTTGCAAAATTTTCCTTGTTGGTCCCACTAAGGGTTCAATCTCTATAATGGACATTAGTTCAACAATTGAATAAACTTGAACTTCCCATAAATACTCCAAGTCAAAATGAAAAATCGCAAGAGATCCCGCTTGGTGAACAAAATCAAAAGGATATGAAAATAGGGGACTATGTTCCAAGGTTTGCTTTAAAAATGAATCCATGTGTTTGAAAATTATTGCATCATGACCAGAACAAGTTATATGTTTCCACTCGTTTCCACTCAATATGAAACAAAAAGGTATGTTCCATGTGGTTTTAAATATAGAAAACATAACAAAAATATATTTAAAAGCACTAGACAACAAGATCTTTGAATAGCAAGGCTTGAGCATATGATGCCATCAAATTCTTATCATTCAAAGAAACATATTTTCTATGATTCTATTTCAAAAGGTGATAAAATTATCAATTGTGTAACAAAAGAAAATGAATACTTGAATATAATAATTGAATGCAAACTACTTGCAAGCAATGACTCCTAGAAAATGTGTGCACGTAGGTGTGCAAATTACATTAGCTGAATTATGGAATGACAATCACCAAAGCAAAACACAATAATCTTGGAACATGTATTTGGATATTGGACGCCATAGAGCTAATGTCACACATCCAAAAAATGCAAACTAACTTTCATGCACATTCTTCAACCAATGTAAACATGGGGTGTGAATTGGACATAATGATAGCCAATAGTCATTATGGGCATAAGGAGTTGGAATTACAAACTTTATAAAACATAAAAAATTATAGTTGGGTATTTTTCATTTAGTTCAAAATAGGAGATGGGTAAGACCATTTGCAATATCATAATTACATGTCCTACAAAGGCCAAAGAAATGTGCATGAATAAAAGATCAAAAGAACATACATGTGGCCACCAAAGTAAGAACTGCATAACTCTTTAGTTTGAATTCTCCATCCAAGATGTTAACATGGCAAATAGGAAGAGGAAACCACCAATCAAATTGGGCACTAAATACATAACCACTACCACAACATACAAGTATGAATTCTCCCACCATTTTTGAAGCCAATTCAAGATGTCATTCATCAAATCTTGAGGATGGTTTTAGGTGTGAACATAGCATAGGAAAATTAAGAATTCAAACCACTTCTTTTGATATGAATTTTACATGGTCACCAATTCCAAATGCAAAAGTTTTTCAAAACTAGCTCCCAACTTTGATGGCATGATATAGTAAAAAAAGTAACACATATTTAATTAATTTAGGACTCTAGGGTGGTTGCACACTAAGGTGCTCATTTTTGGACGTCATGGGGCAATGTTTTGCATAGTGTTCAATAAACTTTGAATTATATGTGTTTATGAATGGATTAGATGTTTTAATGGGACTCACCTACCCATTATATACTCTTTGTAGAAGTAATATAAAAATTTCTAAGAGAAGACGTTATCATCTTAGTTGTAATGGACTTTTGAAATTAGGCAACACATCAAGTCACAATCCATAAAAATCAATGTGGATTCATATTGAATAACTTGTTTGGAGGAATTGTGATTTTTTTTTCTAACATGATATATGGGTTATAACAATCCTAAAATGAAGAGTTTCCCAAAAATAAAATAAAATCATATTGTGGTTCCAGTTATGGAAAAGTTTAAAAGCTTACAAAGTCTTTGATTAATGGAAGACAATGATTTGGGACATGTTATTTCACAAAACATTGTCCACAAGCAATACATAAGAACTTCTAATCATCAAATGGACAAAATAATAGTTTTCACTCAAGATTATTACTACAAGGTGATGTCATGTAAACATGTGTCACAATTTGGCTTTAAGATGTACATTGGGGTTTTTTTTCCAATCACCAAATTTCAAATGCAATTTTATGTTTCCTTTTTGCATTATGTATGTGACTTAGGGTTTAACATTTGTGTGCAAACATTTTGCAAAAAAGGTTGTGTGATGTATTTTGTGGAACTATGTCCAACCATATTTTGAATTTTTTGCATTATTGTGAAGATTTGCTAAATGTGATTATGGTTTGCAAGGCAAGATCACACAATTTATTGAGTTTGTGCATTAAACCAAGTTGTGTGTGAACATGCTGGTCCAAACTATTGAATATTTGTTTGAAGAGGATTATGAAAGTCAATATGACCTACCTCCACTATTTACATTTATTGGATTGAATCTCACAAATAAGGCATTGACTTCTTATCTCCAAAACCAAAGTTTTAATTTTGAAATCAAACCTCTGCCATGGTATTGTATCAATTATTTAGAGGACAATGATGTCATGTTGATTAAGGTTCCTGTTGAAGAACATCCATGGGGAGTGAAGATGGTGTTTTTTTCACCTCAACTTAAATTACATCTTTTCCCAAATCAGATTATTGTGTGAGAGTTTTAAGGTACTTTAGAAAATGAACACATATTTTGATAGGTGGTTGGTGGATTTATTTTAATGTTCATCCTATAGAAGTAGAGCATGCATTGGCGAGTCTATAGCCAATTTACTGATATGAACAAATAAGAAATGATAATGTTATTTTGATCTTTAAACATTGTGGATGTCTTTGTTCTTTGTAGTTTTACAAATAATTTATTTCATATTCCTTGATGTTGTTGTTTCTTTCTCCAAGAATTACCTCTTGGACAACTTTGTTCTTGTGGCTAAATTAACAAACATTTGGTGCATGTAAGTTGATGGGTTTTGAAAGAAATGTTGAAAAGAGGGCATGATGTTGCATATAAACTAAACAGGCTGATCATTTGTAGGCCATTACTAGTACATGTACAAATTAGAATGAATGACAACGTCAATCTAAGGCTTTACGCATAGTTACTAAATAGGAACGACAAGTTGTTGAACAAACATTTGCAACAATTGAACATGTGATGGAAAAACGAAAGCAACCAAGAATAGCAAAAACCATTATTGATTACATCATAACAAGGTTGAGGATTTGCCCAAGTCCTAAAAGCCAAAAAATTGTTATGGGAAAAGTATTGTCTTATGTTGGTGTTTCTAAAACCTACATGTTCACACACAACTTGGTTCAATTTTGTATAGTCAATAGTCCACCCTCACACATTAGAGTAGTTAATGAATCCATAAATTGTTAATTGTGTATCTTGATTAATCCATCCTATGGCAATGGAGTAGCCAATGATTCCATCTTGTTAACTATTTATTTTGATTAATTCATCCTACTATAATGGATTAGTTAATGAATCCATATTGTTGATTGTTTATGGACTGATTAATCCATCCTACTACATTGGAACAACTAATGAATCCATCTTGCTAATTATGTATCTTGATCAGTCCATCCTACTACAGTGTAAGCAGCCAATGAGTCCATCTTGCTAATTATGTATCTTGATCAGTCCATCCTACTATAATGTAATAACCAATGAGTTCGTCTTATTAATTGTCTATGGATTAATTAGTCCATCCTACCACATTTGGAGTAATCAGTGAATCCATACAAATAAACGTTTATCATGGTAGTCCATCAAGTTACACATTGGAGTTTTGGCCTTCCATTCAATTCCACACATTCCCTTGATATTCTAATTGACACGCCCCCAAACTCTTTAAGAAACCCAAGTGTGAGTCCCAGAACAAAACAACAAAAAAAGAAGAAGGTTGGGGTATGTTCCCTAATTTGCAACATTTCGAGGATAAGAGGGCATGCTAGAGCTCCAAGAGGGAACTAGGATGAACTCACAAGTGAAAGTTCAAGATGAAATCAACCTACACAACCAAGAAAAGAAGGCAATTAATGCAAATTGAAATGGACTTAATAGGGACAACTTCAAACATAAACTTTACACAGCCCGCACCACTCCCCTCCTTATAATATACTTTGTGCCTCTCCACGGGGATTACATCCAAATGTTATTTTTCCCCAAAAACTCCCAAATGGGAGTCCCAAAATTAAAACTTTTGTTGTCCAAAGCTTTGGACGCTCATATCTTTCTCAAATCAAATATGTTTTGAAGATGAAAGAAAAATATCTTATAATCTTTAAAAAGATCTTTCCATCGGTGTATAGCATGCTCCAATCGGAGCTCATTTGCCCCTTGCTTTCAAGGGGTTTGTGGTCAAGAGTTGAATTCCCAATTTAACTCTCGTCCCTTTCTTTTGATCATAACTCATGCAAATCAAATTTAAATGAACAATGCGAAGGCACTTTAAGCATTGAAACTTCAAAACCTTTCCAATGGTGTCTTAAAGGCTTAATTTAATGTTGGTTTGCCTTTTCAACCAAGGTTTTAAACATTCGCGACTCCCGCATAATTGTAACTCCCAAAATGGGAGCGGACTTAGAAGTCATTAGGCTTTATCCCTTGCATTCTCCCCCATTTTTGAAAGTGTGTTTCACCTCTAAACACATTCTTTTAGCCTCATGGGCCCTTGCACTCCACACTTAGTCACGAACCCAATGTTAGGGTTGTGACACTAGTTGTTTCATTTCAAGCTCTAAAAATTATTTGGAAATAAACATATAATCAACAACTTTTCCATTCTATTGTCTTTTTTCTTGCATACATCGTCCATTAACCACAAGTTTATCAAATTGAACTATGCATCTATTGAATTTTTCCTTAAGTTCAAAGTAGCCAATCAAGGAATATTCATTCAGTAGCATTTTTTTGAGTTTCTAAAACCATTTTTTGTTAAACCATTGAAATACATGTTATTACATTTATCATGTGGAGCTCGATGAATCGCGATTGGGATTGAAAAACATGCGCGGGCATCACAAGTCTTTGAAGGTTTGTACCCATCATGAGGATGAAGTATGTGCACCATGCAATGTTTTGTATAAAAGTACTATAAGCTTGTGGGAATCCATTATTTGTTCAAAAAAATATTATAATGAATGGCACAAAAAAGTATGCTTGTATGGACAGTGCATTAGTTGTGGAGTGCAAAAGTTGCAATTTTGTGGAAATGAGTTAAGTGGGTTAAATGATTGGGTAGTACAATGGAAGCATTATGCCTTAGAAGAAACTAGGTCCAAAAATGGAAAAGGCTTAAAAAACCTAAGTCCGGTCTAGAAGAACGTTTCCTCAAATGAGTTTATTAAGCGTTTCAAACCCAAGCTCCAACATTTTGTAAAGCACAATTTTGCTGCTAGATGGTAGGACAAGCAATTTAAAACATGTGTGAAGTATTTCCCAACTAATTCCATCGTGTTTATAATTAATTTTGTAGACAACCGCCATTCTTGGGATTGGCAAATGGTTGAACCATGGAGTTTGATTGTCCATTGCTACTCAAATTTGACCATGCCAACAAATACAACAACATTGTCACCCAATGCATCCTTCAACAAACACCTCTAGGTAGATGCTAAAGGGTGCATAGGATTACAAACATGTTTCCAGAATCAAAGATTGGATGTAGAGGGAGGCAATAATCAAGATAGATTTTTTGAGCTTAACTTCATGTTCCAACAAGAAATGGCAGCCCATTACAATGGTAAATCTTCTATCCTTTCTTCTTTGAATGTTTTGTTTGTGTCCAGGTGCATATATACATATTTTAAGGAACATGTTCAAGCTCTTGCTTGTTTCTAGTTTTCTAATTTCAAGAATAGTGAGGATCACCCAACCTAACCTCTCATGTTTTATGTTGAGAATGCAATGCAAGTTACTAATTTTGGAACATATGAAATGTAACCGAATCTTTTCGTTTAGGGTTTACGTGCAAATGCACAAGTTCGTAATTTTAGTTCAGTTTATGTGCACAAGTTTGATGGTAGATGGGTAACCTCAAGAATTAAAAATATATATCTTCCAAAACATCTTGGAACATAACCATTAGAAGGTGAAGGTTTAAAAGACATTGTTGGGTTTGAGGGTGAAGAAGAGAGAAAGTTAGCTCATAAACAAGAGTATCAACGAATATGGCAGCAAAAAAATAAGCTTCAACAAGCTAAAGTCCTGGTTGCAAATCAATCACAAATTGCAAAAGAAGAGAGGGTTCTTCTTGAGTGTGTTCAGGCTACTCATTTTGTACCTATGAATAGATTTCCTTGACATGGCTTTAGATCCTTCGCATGTGTTGCAAGGACCATAGCCATGTTCATTTTAGATTTCTTGAAAGGATACGATGCTAAAATGCAACAAATGCATAAAGTTGTATCCCACGAGCTTCTTGTTGATGTTTTGCCACCCTACTTGCAAGCTGCAAAGAGGTTGAAACAAACTCAACAATTGCTCAATAATTTCTAGTTTTTGGGTTGACAAGCCATGGGATAAATCAACAATCTTTTAAGCTAGTAATGGCCAAAGATATAGTCTGCACCTTTGCATCTTTTCAATCATTTGTAAGAAGTAGGGAAGCTACAAAAGTTTTGGGTGTTAATAAAAGAAACATCAAGAAAGGTTCTGAAATATGACTCTTGTTGGACACATCAAGCTTTGTTTTTTGGACTAACTACAAAAGGGCTAAACATTCAAATGTTTGTTTGAAAATTTCCAACAACTTGTGATTGATTGGTGGACTAATGAAACTATTGTTTCTCCAAACTGAAAAATTGTTGTTAGGTTGAAGACTTCAGTGAAGCAATTTGAGGTGCACCCAATGCACTACCTTCAAGTGTCTCAAGTAATTTGGTTTCCTAGTAGTTGTTATACCATAATGTAATTGTTAATTTCACAAGGTTGGAATGATTATTGTGGTTGGCTATTTGATTTTCATGTACATAATGAATTCTAGAAAATTTGAATGAATCTTAAAGTTATGAAATTGAAGTTAATATTTGTTGTGTGGTCAACCAATTTGCTTATGTTCATATTATTTATGTGGGCAGTGGGTATTTGTTAATTATTTATGAAGAGCTAAAATAGTGCTTGGAAAGGTTCATTACATTTTGATAAGCTCGGGTCTATGACATTCAAATTTTAGTTGTGTTAATTATTCATGATGTTGTTGTTTATTGTATATTCAACCATTCTTATGCTCATATATTTATGTGGGCATTGGGTACTTGTTAATTCTTGAGAGTTTAGATAGTGCTTTGAAAGTCTAAAGGTTTACACATTTTGATTTCAACTATGTTAATCCTAATGTTGATGTTTGTTCAATATATGTTTGGGTAGAGAGTGATTTGGAAATGTTATGAAGCCATTTTATGTTGCTACATATGGTTGCTTGGTAATTTTTAAGGAGAAAACCATGCTTTCAAAAGGTGATGGAAACTACTTGATTAAGCTCATACTATTATTTATTTGATGTGACTACTTAGCATGTTTATAAGGAGTAGATAGTGCCTTCAGAAGGTTATGAAGTTATGTTCATAAGCTCAAAGTACTTGATGTAAATGGTTGGTGAATTTTAAGTAGTAAACACTGCTCTAACAAAGTGATGAGACTTCATAAGCACATGGTGCGTGATGTGGCTGCTTGGTGAATTCTATTTGGTGCAAATAGTGCTTTGAAAAAGTGATTTCACTGCCTTCATAAGCACAATATGCTTGATGGGCTATTTGGTGAATTCTACTTAAAAGAGGCAGTGCTTTGAAAAGGTGAGGCCACTATTTTCATAAGCACATCGTGCTTGATGTGGTTGTTTGGTGAATTCTACCTAGAGCAGATAGTGCTTTGAAAAGGTGAAACCAGTGCCTTCATAAGCACATAGTGCTTGATGTGGCCATTTGGTGAATTCTATTTGGGGCGAACAATCCTTTGAATAGGTGAAGCCACTACCTTCGTAAGCACATGGTGTTTTATATGGCAACTTGGTGAATTCTACTCAGAGCAAACAATGTTTTGAAAAGGTGAGCCACTACCTTCATAAGCACACGGTGCTTGATGTGGCTACTTGGTGAATTCTAAGGAGTGGACAATGCTTTGAAAAGGTGATTACACTACTTTCAAAAGTTCAAAGTACTTGATGTGCTTTCCTTTTGAAGTTTAAATATACACTACTATGAAGTGCTTGATGCGGTTGCCTAGCTAATTCTAGAAATAAATAGTGCTTTGAAAAGGTTCTTGAACAAAGTTGCTTGGTAATTCTAAAGAATAAAACCTTTTGCTTGCTTACCTTCATAAGTTCATAGTCCTTGATGTTGGCTATTAGTGATTTTTTAAGTAGCCATTGCTTTGAAAAGGTGATGAAAAGTACCTTCATAAGCATACAATGTTTGTTGTGGCTACTTAGGGAATTCTAAAGAACATATTTGTGTTTTGAATAGGTGATGATGCAATATTCACTAACCCAAACTGCTTATATGGTTGGTTGGTAATTTCATAATGTAAGTAATTGGAAAAGGATTGATGAGTAGTTTAGAGTGTGTAGGTATAATTTTTTATTCAAGAAATTGCTTTGATTTGTTTAATTTGATTCACTACATCTACTTGGAAAAGATTGGGTTCAATTTTACTTGTAAATAAAAACTTGAAAATGAATGCAAATTTATCCTAAATAGTGAAATTGTTTAGTAGACTGCATGGCAAAACTTGGTCCACTCTAAATTTCTTTTGTATTAGTCCTTGGAGTGGCTCAAAATTTGCATGGATATGTCTTAAAAATTTGGCTCAAAGGCTTAATCTATTAATGGAATGCATCTACTTAGTGGAAAATTCTATAGAATTTTCTTGAATTCTTACAATCTTTTCCCAGTTGATTTGATTTGCTTTGTCACTAGAGATTATAGGAACTGGAAATGTTTTGAATTTCCTTTCGGCAAACATTGGCATACCTTTTTTTTCAAAGGCATGTTGAGTGTCTTGGAAAATGTTGCAGTAAAATGTCTTACAATAGTAGCTTGAATAGTCAAAAATGTCCATGCATCATGATTATATCAACCTTTCCTTTTCTTTTATCATCATGTTTTCTTGTTTTCTAATGTAGGACAATTTGTGTAGCTCAGAATGTGTCTTCATATTTGTTGGGAAATTCTACTTTCTTGATGTTGATTCTAGATTGTTCATGCATTATTCAATCAAAATCCAGTAGGTCCAACAAAATGTTTAGGTCATAAGTTTAAAAAATTCCAAACTAATACTTATGTACACTTTGTGTTGTTGTGATTTGTAGTTGGAATTCTTCACATCATTCAAACTAAAACATCCAAATGTTCTTGTTATGTGGACAAAGTCTAGAGCTTGAAACCATGGTTTGTTAAGAGGTTGAAAGAATGGAATATATGCACTTGTCGATACCACACAAAAATGAATGAACTCAAGCTTGGGTTAAACGCTTTGTGGGTAAGGAAACATGTCCATGATAGTCATTGTGCTTGTTCATGTGAAGGAATATGCAGACATGAAACCAGTATTGTGTTTAATGAGCTTTCTTGTTTTGCATGTTTTCAGACATATTATACATTGATTTCATTGTGGAGTTCATTATTGTGCTCCAAATAGTAGAATGATGAATTCCACAAAAGGAGTTGTACTATGGGTGATTGCCTTCTATGTGGCATCAAATTGTTAAATGTTTGTCTAAAAGAACTATCTACAAGTACAAAGATTGAGTGGTGTAGCATTAACTATGAAGTTGTAGGCATAACTTATAATGGTCAAGATAAGAAAGTTAGCAAGGTGATGTACAATGAAACAAAACCCTTTGAGTTGATAACATATCTTAAACCTCATCTATCAAAATTTGTTGTGCACAACTTTATAGCCCATTGGTAGGAGAAAGAGTTCAAACACTACCTAAAATACATACCTACTGACATTATTGTCTCATGCATAGATTTCTTTGAAAACTATGCAATGAGGGTCCAAAATGAAATCCAAGATATGCACTAGTTTTCATTTCAAATAACAGTCTTTTTTCATATAACTTATTATCATAATCCTAATTATGGCCCAACCATTGATAAGACCAGAATCCTTAAAGAGGTGGATTACTACATATTTAATGAAAAAGATCACGATATGTTATTTGTCCAGCATGCTTTCCGATTACATTGGGAATTTCTTAACTCTAAAGGCTGCCAACCCAAGCAACATGTTGTGTGGAATGATGGTTGTGATCATCAGTTAAAAGTGCACGGGCATGGTATTTTTTGGGAAGGTATGATAACCACACCATTAATGAACAACATCTAGCAAGTTGTTAGATGCTATGGAATTACTTTGCTACAGGGCATGGCGAGGGGGAAGTTGATGGAACAAGTGTTTTATTGAAAAGAAAACTTCGTAAGGAGCAAATAAAACCCTAGGGATTAAAGATCTAGAATGTGGTAGAGGCAGTCTATTTCTTGCAATTTGAAGCAAATAAGTTTCCTACAACTCATGAAAATGCAAAAAGAACAATTAACAAGACTTTTTGGGAGATTAAGGTGGGTGATGTTTATAGGACAAGGGATAATATATTTGTTAAACTAGTTATAAAATAGTTGTAAATAAGTTACAAAAGATAAAGAGATTTAAAGTCCATTTTTTAAATGGATGAATGAAATAATAAAGGAATATATTCATTGAATTAGTTGTGAATAAGTTGCAAAAGGTATTAACATACATCATTTGTCAACAAATGGATGAAATGCCAAGTTGGAATGTGTGTGGGAATCAGACATGGAAATTAGTTGCAAAGAAGTTGCATATAGTTGCATGTGAGTTGCACCTTATATACAATACTGTATGCGACATAGGGTGTTTGTTCCAATTGTTGTAACTTGTCCAATAACATTCAAGGTTGTATCAATACCATGAGTTACAAATGTCCAATTGTAAAACTATATATTTTATCATAATGTTTTTTTCAACCATAACTTGTGTTTTAAGTACTCAAATGAATCATGTGAGCCCATTTTAAACATCTAAGTTTTAAGAGCTTTTTAATGATATAAGAAAATTCTCAATTCGAAGAGTTTTGACCCCTCAAACTACTCTCTAAAGATTTAGGAGTCCATCGAGATTGCAATTCCAAAGTGAAAGTCCATTTGGGAGTGTGTGGGTTCATTCCCTCACATTCTCCCGCACTCCCAAAAGTGTGAATGTGACTCCTAGTAATTTAAGGTGAAATAATTTATAATAACCTAGAATTTTCAATAATAACATAAGGTGAAATAACCTTCAATAGCCTTATATAATCGAAAATAGCCTAAGATGAAATAACTTAGAATAATCACAAGTAACTTCTAATAGATGCAAGTAGCCTAAAATGAATAATTTATAATAGCCAAAAATAACATGGAATAACTAAAACAAACTTACAATAACCAAAAATAACATGGAATAATTAAAACAAACTTTCAATAACCAAAAATAGCTTAAGGTGAAATAAGTTAAAATAGTTGAAAGTAACTTACAATAACCAAAATTAGCATAAGGTGAAATAGCCAAAAATAACCAAAAGTAATTGAAAACAACCATAAATAACAATAAATAATGTAAGGTGAAATAATTTAAATTAATAAAAAATAACCATATAATAATTTAAAGTAATTTAACATAAGTAGTATTATTATATTAACAAAAAATTTATCCATTTATTAAACAATTTATTTTTCAAAAGAATGGTCATTGAAATGTTATTAAATAATGATATTCAACTCTTTTTTTTTGTTCAAATTATTTTACATTTTCAAAAGGAAATAAATTTAATTATGTACATTATTGAAATTTTTAAAACAATAAACTCGAATCATTTGATTTGCACAAAATCTCAATAAGATATGAATTTTCAAAGTTTATGTTTTTGTAATGTTTAAAATGAAGTATTTGATAAATAGAATGTAATGTAACATATTATCACAACAAGTGGGGTGATTTGATGGTAGGGGTGTTTACTTCCATTCTAAAAGTCAAGGAATCAAACCTCATGAATGATGATGTGTGTGGTCAACAATGGTAAGTTAATTAAATATTCTCCTATTTAATTCCTTAAAATAAGTATTTAGGTTGATTACATGGTCTAATAAAGGTTTTGTGAAATCTTCCAAAATATTTCTACATATGTTACGTTTTTAACCTAGCCTAGGTAATGACTCGCGTCAATAAATTGTAGGCTGAAAATCATGAAATTATCAATAATATTTTATATTAAATGATTTAATTTTAATCAATTTCCATGCTAGTTAATTAATTAACTGACAAGTGAATGGTTTGGTAAATTTGTATTTCACTTGAAAATAACCTTGTTTCACTAGGTACTAGTGAAACAATTCGTTGTCTATAGCAACCGGTCCCAGTTCACTAGGGGGTTAACCAATTTCACTAGGTAAAAATGTCTAAATTCACTCAAAATTAGAGTGAACTAAGACACAATTTGGTGTAATGTAAGTTGCACTCCCAACTCGCACCTTTCCATGCCCTTGCTTTGGTCACAAGCTCAAGGTTAGGGTCATGACATAACCATTTTATTAAGGCACATGGTAGTAAAATAAGGTTGAAATTTTTTGAAAAGGTAAAACCCTACTCTATTCACAAACTCAAATAAAGAAACACTTGCACATATAAGTGCCATGTAGAAATGCAAGAGCTTTGCGACATATTCAACAAATGAGAAAAATCGAAGGGGTACATGGCGATTATTGTAGTTGCACCCGTGATGTTTGTGTCAACTCTACCTCAAGTGCATGCACATGTAGTTGCACCAAGTTTTATGGTTTCTAGGAAGAACACTATAAAATATGCCTAGAAACTTTCCTTCGTGACAGTATCATGTCTATCATAGACTTTCAAAAAAATTATATTTTCATGGACTTCAATGAGGTCCAAAAACTGCACTGGCATTTATTCTAGTTGACCATTTTGGTCCACATTTGTTATCGATGGAATGATGCCTACATTGAAAATCCAAATTGAGGTGCAAAAAAATTCATACAAAATATCATTACAAAAGCATGCAAGAAGCATGCAAGACCAAGGATGCTTTTGTCCTAAATGTATGGATGATAATTTAGAATTTTGCGAAACTAAAACCCATGTCATGCCTCAAAGACTATGGAGCCTTTCAATGTCCTGTAGGTATAAGTTATAATATTCCAACCTCCATTTTTTATGTCATGATCAATGTCACATTTGTTTTCCTATGTACATGTCTTTCATTTTTTGCACTACCTTGTTCTAGTTTAGTTAACATTTATCTACATATCTTAGGTTTTGTTAGAAACATCTGTCATTTCATTCTAATAAGTTTGGCTCTTGATTGTAACTTCAAAACACGTACCATGATGAACTATGTTGAAGGCTTTGATTCAAAATTAGAGGCTAAAGATGACGGTGATATGGAATCTAAGGTTGAATATTGAGATTGGTGATAATGTTGCAATCATTGTTGATGAATTGGAAAATGGCGATCCCTTTTATATTCTTCTATGTAATAGGCCCTTGCATAGGTGCTAAGATACATTTGAAGATGAATGGGGAAATATTTGGTATGAGGGGGATATGATCATTGGAGGTGCATGGTACCAAATAGTGGTGAACCATCAAGGTACCAACATTCCTTACAAGTTGTTGACAGATTTTGGTCTAGCATTTGTATACTCCCACCTTGTCATAGGTTCAAAATTTCCAATGTTCCCATGTGCAACAATAAAGGATGGTCCAACGTTCTCTATGGTTCCTAAAGTGAAGGAGAATTTCATAGCAACAATAGAAGATAGATAATTTATGGAAATTGACTTGTAAGACAATCCAAATTCCCCACATTTTGTACTATTGCCCATGCATTTATATATAAACATAGGGTGCTGATAATAATTTGGAATGAAAAGGAACATCTTTTGTATGAAGTACAGTGACCTTACATCCATACTTGTGTCTTATTATTGTTGTTTTTGTTTTGCTCGTAGGGTTTAACATTTTGAATGTTTGAGATCCTAGAGCAGATGTGATATGTGTGGCTAGGGTTGTTTTATTGTTAAAAATATCAATCCCTTTGGATTTATGCGGTTGTGGGCACATGCAAATGAAGACTTGCAAAATGTACTTTTTCATTTAATTTTGTCAATCATATTAGCACATGTGACTTGTATTTGAATATCCAATGATAAATATGTAGAGGAATGTTAATTCAAATTTTTGTATGACTTTAGAAGTTATGATGTGCCATGATCCATCCGTTATTTGTTTAGTAGTACAAAAATTTAAATATGTTTTTGATTAACATTTTAAAAAATAAATTATGTACTTCAGTGCATTCTGACAAGAACGGTGTTTCACTTTTGATGAGAGAGAATCTATAACTTTGTTGCACACATGCAAGGATAGTGAGGAAAATTGGACATTATATTGAAAAGTTCCTTGATAGATGACGTTTTTCTTAACTTTAAGGACACCTTTGACATGTTGTTATCTATGTTTTGTGATATTCTTGGAACTTGCTATCTAGAAGGTATTGTCAAGATTTACATTCAATGCATCATTTCACACCTGAGTTCCTTTAATCTAGTGGTTAACATATAGTTCATTTTTAGTGGTTAGGTAAATAATGGTTGATATAGTTGAACTTTCACATAAAACAAAATTAAGCTCAAAATGTTACTTTATTAAGTACATTTTCCATAAATCTTGGTTTCTGCCATCATTTTATGTTGGAATGTGTAGGTTAGAATAATACATTACATATTGAAGACAAATTTGTTTAATGTTTCTGCTTAAAACTTGGTATGTTTATGAGCTTGATTTCTATGGCAATTCAATATGACATTTGGTTTATTTCCATTTTGATATTTTGACACAATAAATGATTTCAAAATTAGGTTATTTTTAGTAATGACTTTGTTCCTTTTGCATCTCACCCTCTTTGTGAGTTGGATTATCTTTATGCAATTACAACAACAAATTACATATTGAGGAAGGTTACATCAACATACTACACAAAAATTGACACGTGTATTTTGACATTGCGAATGAGTTCCAAATTCCCATGACCAATATATGTTCTAAAAGCTTTTATTCAAATTTGCATAATCTTGATTTCTTTAACTCTGAAAAATTAATATAGATCAAGTCTAGGAGCTTGTATTTGGATTGTGTCAAATATTTTTCATATAATTTGGTAATGCAAATGAATTCACAATTAGGTCACTTCATGTACTAAATTTAGTCCTTTTTCATCTCGCCCTTTTTGTATAAACTATAATATGTTTAGGTTAGTGCAATAACAAATTACATAGAAAGCAAAGTTACAATAGTAGATTACATGAAAATTGAAACATGAATTTTGAATTCAAAATTAGGTCATTTTCAAAGTAATGATTTTTTTCTTTTTTCATCTCATCTTCTTTGTATGTTCAATGTTGTAATATGTTTAAGTTATAACAACCGATTACATATGAGGTAGGTTATAATAGCATACTACACAAAAATTGACATGTACTTCAACATTGTAGATGAATTCATAATTCCAATTCGTGATTGTTCCACATATGTGTTTGAAGGATTTAATTCAAATTTGTAGGCATTTTGATTTCTTTCACATTGAAGAATATAGGTCAAGTCCAATGGCTTAAATTTGGATTTTGTTGAATGTTGTTCATCTAACTTGACATTACGGATGAGTTTAAAATTAGGTCACTTTGATAGTAATGACTTTGCTCATCTTTCATCTCATCTTCTTTGTATGTTGTGATATGTTTAGGTTACAACAATAGATTACATATTGAGTGAATTACAATAGTAGATTACACCAAAATTGACACATGCATTATGAAATTGCATATGAGTTCAAAATTAAGTCACTATGAAAATTATGATTTTGGTCCTTTTTTTATCTCATCCTCTTTGTGTGTTGCATTATGTGTAGGTTATAACAACAAATTACATATTGATGAAGGTTATAGAAGTGGATTATAAGAAAACTAGCACATGCACTTTGATAGTGCATATGATTTCAAAATTGGTCACTTTGAAAGTAATGATTAGGGTTTAGGGTTTATCCCCTTTTTCATCTCATCCTCTTTGTATGTTGCAATATGTACATAGGTTACATCAACACAATACATATAAAAGGAAGTTATAACAACAGATTACATTAAAATTGACACATTCAATTTGGCAATATTATAGATCAATTCATAATTAGATCACTTTAGAATAATGGTTTTGTACCTTTTTCACCTCATCCTCTTTGTATTTGCAATATGTGTAGGTTACAACAATAGATTACAAGGTAAGTATGGCTAAAATAGGGCTAATTGAAATCTAAATCGAATCTTTTAAAGGTATAAAATTGGACCTTTCCTATAATAATTGGATTTGAATATTTAGTTGATTTGCAAGCCTTGATGTTTTATTGTGATCCATGTATTTTTGTTGACAATTATACTTTAAGAATGCATCAAATTGATACATAGATTATGTGCATTGGGATTAGTAATTTTAAATATTTCATTTGTTATGATTTTTTGTTTTTCTTTCATTGAAATTTCCTTACAATCAAAATAGAAAGCATTGTGAACCTAAAAATACCCACATACATTATCAACATCACTTCATAACATAATGTATTTGTTGAAAAAAAACAAATTGGCATTGCAACACTATATAACCTTGCCTCCAATGGGTACAACACTTACAATGTTAGAATGTATGATCCTTTTTAATATGATACATCACAACATATCAAATGAAAAAAATTAGACATTGCTACAAATTGAATTTGACTGTAGCTAAGCATGTTGTAACTTGTAATTGTGAACATGTAGTTTACTTACCAAGTTTTATTGCATATTTTTCTACATAATATTCATTTTTTTAAAATTAAAAAATGAATTGAACATGCATATGATATGTTCATTTTCATAGAACTCAAATAGACCTCAAAAAAAGACAAAGTAAAAAATAATTATATACTAATTTCAACACATTATGTGGAACACAAACATTTTCCTTCAAATGTCCCAAGTAGTACACAATGCATCTAGATTAGATACTTGAATCATGCATAGTCCTTGATTATACAAATAGAAAAAATTTAACCTCACTTTATGTTAGACACAAACTAGTTGCAAGAATTTGAGGAAAAGAGCAATGGTGCAAAAGAGGTCCACATGCCAAAGGTTCATACAAGTAATGAACTTGCTCAAAGCCATAACCAATTCTAATCATTACTTGAGTTTCAATAAATTGGCATCCTAACACACAAAATCCAAAAAATTAACATCTCCACTTACATCATGTCCAAAACTGACATTCTTATACTTTAACTGGTCCATTAAATGAAGACAAACTAGCCTAATTTTATTTTTTCATGGATTACTTCCTTGGAGTGTGTTTTGCCTTTGCATGATCCTCTTCAAGGCTATGTTTTCAAGTTATTCCCATAAGTGATGGTGTACCATCCAATCTCCCAGAATTCAACCCTATAATGAATATCACAACATTTAAAATGTATAGGGGTTCAACCCAACAACAAATAGAAATCAAACCACACCCACAAAAAAAATACCACAAACTAAACAAACATGAACAATCCTATGAAACATTAAGTTGGGGCATTAATTGTGCCTTTTTGTAAACCTTGATGTTCAAGGTCATCTTCTATTGTTTTAAACCCCATATTTTCTCACCACTCTTGATCAAATATCACATTGCATGTGGGACTTTCGCACCTTGTAGATAATTGCATGTGGAACCCCAAACACCATGCATGATATGTAGATTTGCAAGAAGCCACAATAATGCTGCAACAATGGAACATGCAGTTACAAACAAGACAAGGGTGGATTGACAAAATTATTGGTTCAATGGTCCTATATTCATGGTGCAAAATGGGTTAAGGGCAGACATTACAAGATTACCTTCAACACTAATTGAGTATGATAGGAAGGTTTTATGCACTTGTGTTGCATGTTCCAAGTTCTTTGTTTTTTTCTTGATGGTAGTAGACAAGTGTTCTTTTTCAAGCTTCAACTTTGTTAGGTCTACTTGGATATTTGCAATATTTTTTTCTTTCACATCAAGTAATTGGACCAAGTTGACTTTTTTAGGAGTCTGTAGACTGTTTTATTCATCTAAGTAAACCTTTGATGTGATTTCCTCTTCATCCATGATTGGGTGTAGTCACAATAAAACGAGCCAAAAAGGATGTCAAATGAACCCTAAAAACAATCAAGATTGGAGAAATATTTATGTGTTACCATTTAAAACCATGGCAATTATGGCGAGTTGGTCCTTTCTCATTCTTATGAATGTCAAGGAATTCAAACCAAAAATCCATTTGATAAAATTTTAGGTTTAAATTTTGATTTAGGATTTTTGAAAGTGAACACCTATTGTGTAAGATTGAATCAATTTTGCAAAGGACTATCAAAAGGACTCATATAATATTTAAAAATTGATGGGGAAAAATTTAAGAAAATAAAAACCTATTAGCCACATTAAAAAAACATTCATACCCAAAATATGTGAAATTCTAGAACTTTAGAAATTCAAAGAATTTTTCAAAATTTTAAAACTTCAAAAGTTTTTTACCACACATAAATGGGTATAATGTACATGATGTTTTAAGAAGAGTTTTTTTTTATTATATACCAAAACATAATAATTTTTAAAAATCATTTTTTGGTTATGATTTGAAATTGTTATCATTTTAAAAGATGAAACACAAAACTTACAAGGAATCAATTTATTTTCAAATACTCATATTTATTAAAAAAATACAAAAAAATGTCATCTACTTAAACAATTATATCATTTTTCATAACAATTTGCAAAAAATAAAAAATAAAAATTCATTCATATGAAAAAAAAAATTTGGGGGCAAAAAGACATGTAGTCCATTTTTAAAGTAACGTCATTGGTTCATTTTATCTTGTTTGTGCTTAATTGGAGAATCTAGGTTCATCGAGGATGGTGCAGACATCCATCCTATAGACACAATGGCAAAGATTTTTTTGAGCCTTTTTTTGTCTACATGACAAACCTTTGCATTTATGCCTTCTTACTCCCATGCTTGACACTTGAGCTGCAAAAAGAGCCTAATTAATTTTGAACCTCCCTCCCTCTCAACAATGATTGCTTTAACAAAACTAACCCCAATTGTGTTGTTGGTGATCTCAATTTTTGATAAACAGTTGTGTACAATATTTTTGGATTCTTGCAACCACATTAACATCTTTGCATCCATCTAACTTGAACCCATTGGAACCTTTTTCTTGCCAAATAAGACTTCACAATCTACTCGAGATGCATGCAAATCAATTATATCCTTCCTAATATCTAAAACTTCATTAGGAAGACCAATCTTTTATGTGAACCACTCTCCATTGCTTTCATGCAATTCTTGAACCATGCTGCAATGTGACCTTCCTAGTAACTATGGATCTTGTAAGTTCCTTAAACTACCTCATTACTAAAACAAAGTTTTGGTTATTTAAATAGATGCTTGAAATATGTTATAGGAACATTGAAACTTTGTTGACACTACTTATTGAATAAAGTTCGAATTGAACTATAGAATGAAACAATGGATTAATAACTACAAACTTTGCTTTCAAAAAAAGGACACAAAGAGGTGGTATTAAAGTGAGTGGAAGAAACCCAAAAGCAAGATGGTAATCGTGAATTAATCTATATTTATCTAGGATTATTACTTCAATCGTATGAAACCACTTAATTGCTTGAATTAATGAAGTTACATCATACATTATTGGGCCTTTCTATTATCCAAATTTCATTTGGTACAATGACACTTATAATAGATTAAAATTGAAGATTCATGAATAAAAGTACTTGAGTACATCTATTTGAAAATGCACCCTAGTTCAATCCAAAAATGTGAATAATACAACTTCCAAACACGTGATATATAAACAATGGAATACTCCATCCAAAGTACCCTACATCATGTATGGGTAGCCATCAATTTCCCTATGCACCTATTTAATTTATAGACACTCATTATGTAATTCATTGACTAATACATTCTAATAGAGATGTCTAAATATATTTATAGTCTAAATGGTGTGTATTATATTAATTAATACAATCTATTACTTACAATGACTAAATGCATTTTAATAAAGTTATCTAAATAATGTGTACATGTATTCACACATATTAGCATCACACAATACACATTACTTAGATAGTTTTATTGTGTGTAAATACTACAAGGTTTAGTAGGTAAACCTGGTAGCATCCATAGGGTCATACACTAGTAGAAAACCCCTCCCCCCCACCCCTTTTTTTTTATTATGTTTCCAACTTACAATTATAGTTGAAAATGACCCTTTTGACTACAATTTTTTTTTTCAAATGCAAATTATTTTTGTCAATTGTTGACCACAAGAGTCAAAAAATACAAGTTGAAAATGAAATTGCAATCAAAAGTGACGACCATGTGTTAGCCACTTTTGACCATTCAGTTGAAAATGATTCCACCATTATAGTCAAAAGTTGTTTACAACTTTAACTTCCCATTGGATGAACTTCATCCACTGACAAATCCTGACAACATCAAAACTTGAATTGAAATTCAACTATGTTCCAATTATGTTTCAACTATGTTAGGTTAAAAGTATAACCAACAATTTGTTGACACATTGCCCCAATGTTTAACAAGTAGTTTGCTGCCACATGGCTCACATAAGGCTACATATCACCTAGGTTAGGCTAAATTTAAACTAGACCCAAACCTAAGAAAATTTAGGCTTAAGCTAGGCCCAAAGTTAAGCTAGGTTCGGAACTAGGCTAAGCCTATATTTAAAGCACCTAGGTTAAGCCTAGACCTAGACCAAATGCCACTCAATTAATAATTTACTTTTTCATTTTAAGTTTAACTTTTAAGGTCAAGCTTTCGTGATTAACTCATCCCAAATGGATATTGATCAATATAAAGTTCTTTGGGCTTTGCAAACATTTCTAATTCATGATTTTATATACTTTGGAAACTTGTCATGGAAAACAAACAATATGGGATAAATAGTTTAGTTGTAAGCTAAGGTATAACAACCATTGAACAATCACTTAGTGGTTCAAAGCTCAATAAAATCCAAGGATGATTTTATTTCCTTATGGCATTCAAAGATGAAACAAAGTCCTCCTCTTGATGCATCTGATGCATTAAAAATCTTTTAAAATCTTCACAAATTAATAAAAAATGAAAAAGTTATGGCTCCTTGAAGTAGGGGGGTCAAAATAGAAAATGCTGCAACACTTGGAAGCCTATTTCTGAACATTGGGAACAATTCTAGGTAGTTGCTCCATTGCTTTTAGAGTTCAAAGATGATTTTTAGAATGCAAGTTGGTGCTCCTACAGCACTTTAGATCTCTAAAATTGAACAGAAATGAGAAAGATATGGACTTCGAAAGTTAGAGGGGTCTAAAAGAAGAAAAGTGCATTTTGTATCTTGAAAAAACATGTTTTGTATTTTTTTTTTCCATCTCTTTCTTGATTACTCCTTTATTTGTCTATGGAGTTCAAAGGTGAATTTTAAAGCTTAATTTAGTGATCCCATAAAATTTTAAATATCTCAAAATGAAGAAGAGATGCGAAAGATATGAATAAGTCTTTGGTACAATGCTAATTAGTTGTGGGCAATTCTATCCTAATTGTAACCAATTTACAACTTAACTAGTTATAACCCACATTGCAAGTTAATCAACATCATTTGATAATCCTATAGATAAGCAAAAAGCCTTAGAATGTGCATAACAACATTTTGGAACTCAAATTTCACTTTAAATCAAGATTGATTTCAATCCAATTGTTAGATGAAGAGGATTAAATAAAATTACTGTACACAACATATATAATGTGTAGTTTTTTATCGACCATAGGGCTTCATGTTTGTGATTCATAAGACATTATTAAACAAAAGAAATCTGAAAAAATAACACAATGCCCAACTATAAAATCTTTTTTTTTTTCATTTGGTATTGGTTTTTTATTCAAATACGTACATAAAATCTTGTGTCCTTATTGCTGAAAAAAATGAATAAAACACATATTTTTAATGAATTTTCAATAAAAAATTTTAAACTTCCAAATGACCCTAAATTTAATTCATGTATATCAATAATAAAGACCACAAAAAATTTCACCAAAAAATTTCACCCACAACCTTAGTTTTGATGTATATATGACGCGCTCCTTGGTCCCAGGGTGAACTTACTTGAGGGTTCACCAATGTGAAGTTGCGGAAAGTTGGGACCGAAAGGCACGCTCCTAACTTCCAACTCTAGAAAGGGGTAAAGGGTTGAGTTGGAAGCCCCGAGATTAGATTAGGATGAGGGACTAGCTTAGCTTGTGTGAATCTGCATCCAAAAACCAACTACGGGAGGTTAGTTTAACATTCGGGACACCCTTAGGTGTTGGGACAAGCCACGAGCACTTGGACACACAAGACTCACCACGGCCCGGACTCGGGGGAAGCCACCACCTTCCCCCATATAGTATTCTCTGCAGCTCGCCGTGGAGGCTACATCCAAATGGCACAAATTCCTAGGACTCCCGAAATGGAGTCTCGAAATTGTCCCGACGGGATTCCCAGAACTTTGAACCGCCATAACTCCCAACTGTAGAGTTGTATCGCGACGAGGTCTAAACCAAAGTTATAGCCCTCGTCGAGATCTTTCCAACGCCATGTCGCACACTCGAATCGGATGTCGAGAAAAGGTCGATTTTCGACTTTTAGTGGTCGGGAGTCAAATTGCCAGTTTGACTCCCGACCTTTCTTTTGCCCATAACTTGAGCTGCAGATGTCCAAATGGCCAATGCGAGGCCATTTTAGATATCTACGTTTCAAGACCTTTCCAATGACACCAATAACACCCCAATTCGAGGTGTTTTTCCCCTTGTTGTCGAACTCTGAACATTCGGGAGTCCCGGAGGACTTCAAATCCCCAACTTTTCCAAGTGTTGGGCTTCACCCCCACACTTGGCCAAAGTGGGGTTGCGACAATCTATGCAATTTTCCATATTCCATGACAAATATTATTTCGTTATAAATATATTTCATATGTTGAAGTTCACCAATGTTTTTTGGAGTTTTTTTTTAAATGATTGTTTTAAGTCTAAATCTAATCCAATATACTTCAAACAAAAAAATAAAATCCAAAATGTGATGTCTATACTTACAATAAAAAAACCAAATGCAAAAATGTAGTATTTGTGACTATAATTTTTGGGGGGCATAGTGTGTTTTTACCCATAATTCAATGATGATGATCATATTATTCAATTGTTCAAGATGTTTTAATTTGCATTTTGGATGGTAGTACAAGCATTGGAAATGGGCATAATGAATATTTACCTTTGGCTATCAACAAAGATGACAAATGTTTGTCTTCACAAAAATAGTGGACCAAGTCTTAACACTTCTCTTTTCATTTAGTTTTTTGGGCATTTGATGTTTCTTTCCCCCAACCTTTGTTGTCTTTGCAATCCCAAATTCATTTGTAATAGCATTCTCATCACCACCACACAATTCCACCATGTTCCTAGCCTTTGAAACAAGCTTGTTGGTTTTCCAAGAACCAAATGGGTATGTCTTTGTTCAATTAATTTCTCAATGTTATGGGGTTATGAACTTGGAACTTTAGAGTTGCAAACACTAAGAGTACACTACACAACATGAGTAGAATTCACTGTGGTTGATGCAACGCTAGCCAAAGCAAGAACATCAAGTTCATTCAATGGTGCCACAATGAGGGATGTTGTGTTGTCTTCATTTGTTGTTGCAACCACATGAATTTCACGTGCAAGAGTAGGTATGGAATTTTTGTGGGGCTAGGAACTCTGGCATCATCAAATAGATAATCCCCCACATTGAAATCCAAAGGATTTAAATCCTTAAATACAACATTGACATTTTTGTCACCATGTGATGCCATGGAAATTCCATGGGTTGGTGATTGGGAATCAATTGGTTGTTCATAGATAATTTGCTAGCCCAAATTTGCCACACATGTTAAGCTAGGCAACAATTTTGAATTATTTGCTCCAACATTGAAATCTTGCACTATACACAAAAATAAGTTCAAATATTTTAAGTGTTCAAGATTCAATTTCCAACACCTTATACATAGAGTTCACACCAATAGGATTATTGCATAAATATAAGTAATACTTGAAAAACCTTACAATTATTGGGCAAGTTACTTGTCCTACTTACATACCTATATTGTCCAACTTGGAAGCCAATAGGGTTACTTTCTAGGGTACTTGTCCTACATACAAACGTGAACTAATGGAAGACATTGGAAGTAATGTGCATAATGCTAATCCTACTCACAAACCTATTGTCCAACTTGGATGGTAGTATAATTACTTATTAAGGTACTTGTCCTACTTACAACTTGGAACTTACCCACTTGGAAGACACTAGAATTACTATGCATGATACTTGTTTTACTTATAAACTTATTGCACCACTTGAAAGACCCCATACTATTAGGCAATGTTACTTGTCATACTGGCAAACTTGTTGTCTCACAACTTCAAAGGCATTAAGATTACCAAAGTGATTACTTGGCATACTTACAAGTTTACCTTCCCACTTGGAAGGCATTAAAGATATTAGGCATGGTATGTGTCCTACTTGGAGACCATTTGTCCTAGTTGAAAGACACCAAAAGTATTGGGCATGGTGCTTGTTATACTTATAGACTTGTTGTCCCACTTGTAGACATTTGTCCTTGTTCAAATGTAGGTTCTTATACTTGAAACCATTTCTAGAACACTTCTATTAATAGTCCATTAAAACCAAAGGGAAGATGTGTTGTTTTATTTCTAGATTTTACTTTCAAAAGGCACAATGCCACTTGAGACGTCATGGAGACTTCCAAACCTATTTGCAAGATCTACTAGACACCTTTAATTTCTTGTTAAGCCAATGTACAAAGTCAAAGTGCACCTTAAATTTTAATTTTAATTGTACAATTAAAATTTTGGAATGACAAATCTTTGTTGAACTCTAACAAGTATTTACAAGTTGTGCATGTATGTTGTAGACTTGTAAATGAAAAGGAAATGAGATCTAGAGGAACTTACAAATTGTGTGTTCTTTGGGTTACATGTCATGTTTGGCATACTTTGTAAGATTTGGACCAAATGTCTCTAGCTTGGGATGCTTCAACACCATGTAGAGTTGCTAGAATCATGTAGTTGATAGCCAATTTGTGGACAAAGGCTTCCCACAAGTGGCACCAGCACAAACAATGGCTTTGCTTTCCAAATGTATAGCCATGCAAAATAGGTGGTAAGTGCACCCACACGATGTAACAACAATATGTTTTCATGCATAATAGAACCCATAGATTGGACAATTTGTAACAAACACAAGTTGTGAATCTCCTTCACAAGTTTCAAGAGGGTTTTCAATGGGAAGGGGAGAGGTAAACACACCATTTCCATGGGTCATGAGTTGGATCTAATGAACTAATCCATCAATCCATACTTTATTACCACCCAATTTTTGATCCAAGGTTTAAAGTTGCAACTTTGAATGTTGGAATCTTCCCAAAACATTTGCAAAGTTCCTTCTCTCCTTCATCCACTCTTTCAACCAACAAGTCCATTGCAAACTATTGATTGTCTACATGCTTCTCAACCCCTCGCAACTCTTCATTCGACATAATAAAAAAATGTTTCGCATTGTCAATAATGTTTTGACATGAACTTGAATTTAATTAATGCAAAACATACTACACTTTCTTTGACCTTAACTACATCCTTCAAGGTCTACAATTTCAATTGTAGAAGCACCATTTTTTTTCTACTTTTCAAATGCCACCACCTTATCTAGGAAGTTGTCAACCAAAATTTGGGCCTTGCATTCAAATTCTGATGTTTCTTTTCCCATGATCGCCATTTTGGGACCTAGACCTTGATCTTCAACTTAGGCATTCAACAACAACTTCTTCAATGTAGGGTGAAAACATGATCAAGTATACATTTCATACTCCTTGTCAAAAAAAAATGTAAACAAGCCATAAATCAAGCTTCAACATATTAAAAAGTTAAAATATTATTTAATTTAATGATCAATATGAACAATTTTTTGAATGTATGTCAATGATATTGAAGAATCACATGTTTAAAATAAATTTAATTAGATTTTTAAAAGCTGCAAGTATATATATTTTACTTTATGGGTTGCCCAAAGAAATAAAGTAGGCTTCAAGTAGATGGGGTATTGAATTGTTTTACTTTCTTGCTTAATGGCCATCTACAATTTACTTATGTACTTTCAATTTCCAAGAGTTAAAAATAATAATATATCAATCTTTTAATGTAAAAGTATTTTTGAACATGAAACCAATCAATTTCAAAAATACTTTTGATGTATTTTTAGTACACTAAAGTTTTCCAAACTTTGTATACAACATATTATAAACTCAATATTGTGCACCATGATGGTTTGGCAATGATTGAAAAGGTTTTGATTTTACTTTCTTGCATTTATGTGTAAAAAGATGACTATAACTACTCATAGCTACTTTTGTTGTATATTTGATCACGCTTTCACCCTATAGAAACTTGGTGAAGGAGGAAAATAATGGTAGTGGTTTTGTTCTTAATCAAAAACATTGAATCATCATCCTTTACATTGTTAGACTCAGTATTGTAACTTGAGTTTGCAAGCAAATTGGTGGACTTTGAGCCTTGCAAGCTATGATGACTGCTTTCAAGCCCAAAAGTAGCTTGAGTGGCCTTTTTCATTTGCAATTGCATGCAATCATATACATATTGGGTCCAATACACTTTTTCCCCTTTCTGTTGGGCCAACCAACCTTTGAAAAAAACTACAAAATATTGCCCATTATCAAGGGGATGATAATAAACTACTTCATAAAGCTTTAAGATAACTTCAGAATTAACAACATTTAAATGTTCATTGGGCTTTGGTTTCTAGCCATTCTATTTTCTCTTCCCAATTTGTTTTTTCTAATTTTACATGCGCAATAGTGTTAGAGTTTTGATCCTTGGATGGGTCAATCCCAATATTGTTCAACTTCAAATTCTTTTGGAAGTCATCTAAAGTCCATGATGCTCTCCCAATGTTTGACTAACCTTACCCAATTTCTTTATCTACCACTTGCTTATTACTTGAATAGCCACATTGGGATTCATAGGTGCCAAACATTGACTGACTTCTTTAGGTTTGCCCAAATTCAAAGCCGTCACTAGATGATTTGAGGAAAAACAAAAAGCTTCAGATAATAACCTAGAGAAATTTAAAACCACAGGTCATCAATATTCACTATGACAAATTTAAAAAGGTAAAAACATGAAAGGGGCATACTAAACAAATCCTCCAAAACCACAATTATGAGAAAATAATACAAAACTAGATAGCTTTTGAAAAGCACAAGGTCATGAAATGAACAGAAGAAAAACTTTTAGAAATGAAGGTTCTAGGTCAAAGAATAGACACCATTGAGCTCCAAAACTGTGAACTATAAATTCCATTATCACATTTTAAAACTTCTCTGTAAACAACAAAACTTCAGGGCATAAAACAAACATTGGAAAGCTTCAGTACTTCCCTTACTTGATCCTCACACCCTAAACTTGATGGAATGAACAATATGAAGGAACAATGGAGATTGCAAACAAATTGAAAGTTCAAGCTTGATTTACTTATCCTTTTACCCACAAAAGGAAAACCAATTTAAAAATGAACCCACCAAAGTAGAAAGAAAGGAAAAAAACTTACAAGTGAATGGGTGCCATTGTTGGGCTTGTTTGCAATCCTTGGGTGATAACTGTTGTTAATGTTATGCTGCCACCATAGAGTTCAACTTTCTACTCTTTTGTGTGCACATTTTTGAGGACCAAGTGCTAAACCTAAAACATAGCACCCTTTTGTGCATGGGCAAAAAAAATTATTGCAAGTTTTCAAAACTTGAGCGCTTTGCAAACTCCCTTTCTTGAACATTGAAAGTAGCACAAAACCCTAAGCAAAATACCCATGTGCAACCTATGATAGTCTATGATGTAGATGCCTATGTCCTACCAAGCTAGGCATTCAAAATTTCACTTTATGGCTTACTTTTACTTAGGTAGTAATGATCACTGTTTGGTATACTTTTCCATGCTTACACCCATCAAAAGTAATAATTAACACAGAAAATTTCACTCACTTTGAATTCTTTTAAAAATCACATATGGTTTATTTGGGCCCTAAAAGTAAAACAAGTTATATAAACCATAAATGTGCAATTAATTAATATTTTTTCCTTTAAGTAATTATACACCCATAATTTAATAAAATTTATTTAAAACATTTGTTTAATAACAAAATTTATTGTTTTTCATAAATTAACATTTATCCTTTTAGAATGATAAAAAAAATTTTAACCCAACTACATCTTTAATGGGAGAGCATTTTACAACTTAAAAATAATAATAAGCATCAACATTTATCATAACATAATGTACTATTGAACATTTATTTATCATCTAATATGAACATCATTATTTTAAAACAAACTTAAAGTTTTCATGAATTTTTTTTTCATTATGGTGTCCTTTTTGTATGTGCAAAATTTTGTGAACAATTTTTGCTAATTAATATTTTTAATGATTTTGTTAAATTAAAGTCTTTGTGACAAGTTCTTGAAAGTTAAAAATATATTCTAATCAATTGTTGAATTGTTCAAATTGAAAACTAAATTATGATGTGATCCACCTTTAATTCCACATTTCTACCACAAAATCTTCTCCAAAATATTGAAAAAGCTACCTCAAATATGCGTTGTAGTGAAAAAGCAATATTTTGATTCCTTTTTGTTTACATTGATACAAAATATTTCAATCTTAGCACAAAATATTTCAATCTTCAACATGGATTGGAACTTGCCTTTTGTACATATCATCTTTGATCTATTGCTCAAAAAGTGTGACACACTTATGTATTAAGGCAATGTTGCCCTTTCCAATCATTCAACTTATGTGAATATTAAATAGCAAGTTGGAACATTTATGATTTGGTTTTTATTTGGAATTTTTGTAAGTTTGAGTGTTGTGTTTTGGTGCAATTTAATGCATTCATGTGTATTGGAATCCCTTTATGTAAAGCCAATGGTGAAATGTTAGGGAATGTCCATGTGGGTTGTGAACTTGTCATTACAAATTGATCATTTTGTATAATTTCCACTAAGACCATTTGATGAACCCATGAAAATATCATGAAACCAAGTGAGATCAACATGACATTTTCCCACCATTTGTTGTTTAACACAACTCAAACTTTGTGTTCTAGATTCACATCAATTGTTAAATGTGATCATTATGGCATCCAAGGGCATGGTGTATATCATTACTATTCCTTGCCTCCAAACTTAAACTCAAATAATATTGGCTTAGGCTGAGAGTTGTAATTTGTACTTTCATAGATAACAATAGCTATTGTTAGCACACAAGAAGAATTGCAAAGTTCAATTTTTGAACAAGTTATTTATATTAGTTTCTACTAATCATGTGTATTAAAAATCATGGATTGTAGGCTATGGGAGTGCAACATTTTAATAGTGAAACACATTGAATTCCTTTAGAATTTCAGCATATGATTCATTATGTTGAAAATGTTAGGATGGGTAGTTTCAAATATCCTAACATTGCAATAGGACACACCTCCAAGAAGAATGGATAGGTTTGGTAACATGGAAGGAAGAGGTATATGACATCAAAATTGTTTTTGGTAACTTTTATTTCCAACCAACTCCTTAAATTGATATTTGTCAAACTCTTGGATAACTTTGGTCAATTGTTGCAATGATTTCATCATCTCCAATTAAAAGAAATGTAATAGTTGCAATATAAGAAAAGCAATGGTTGGTTGGTTAAAGCTATTAAAGCTTACAATTTGCTATCATGTTTATGGTTTTTTGTAACGTAACAAAGAAAAAAAATGTTCCAATTTTTTGGCCTTTGGATTTGTACTTGAATGATCTAACCAATTGGTTGATTTCCAGAGCATTGTGATGTTTCAATTTGATAATCTATTCATTGTTGGATTTTGAATGGACAAGATTACGACTTTGCAACTTTCATAATTTTCCTTCATAGCACTTTATGGACATAAATTGCCTCCCAATTTCTAAGACGTGGATCATTTCTATGATGGGCTAGCACTTTAAAACAAATAGATGTGGAATTAGGGTTATCATTAGTAACCACAAGAAAGATGGGTGTGAGGGGACAAAATTTTAGTGATGAAGGGAAAGGTGTGGGACTATAAGCACAAGGCAAGAGCCAAGTCTGGCCCCACATTTTGGCGATACCCATATTGGGGGAACGCCCATACACAAAACGGATACTGAAAGGTTCTCACTTGTTGGACTTCGGAACTGGCAGGTAAGGGCAAGGTATATGTAGACCCTGGACTGATGCCTCTCAAAAGAAACCCAAGAACTGGTTCAGACTCTGGACCAGAGGTTGTAAAAACCTCATAGAACTGGTTTTAGCCCACATATTTGTAGTCTCAGTTTTACTTAGGTTGGAAAAAGATAAATAACTGAACTTGGATGTGAGAAATATTTGTGTACTTAGGGCAAAACGGGGAAGGCGGGTGGGTGGGTAGGAGAGGAGGAAAGTTGAATAGGAATTCATAGCTTTGCCCTTGAGGCTGTATATGATAAGAAATGAGTGAGTAGGTTGGTATTGATTTCTAAGGCATTTAAACACCGCTTTATCAACTAACCACCCCAGTGGTACAAGAGTTGGAGCATGGGTCATGCATGCATGCTACTGTAAATTGATCATGGGTAGGAAGGAGGTACTACCCTTGGCAATTACACTTACATCACGCATACCCACCCCCTTCTCTCCCTCCATTTACCCGATCATTGGATTTATGTATAGGGGAAGGCCTGCTCGGCAGCTCTCCCCTAATATGAGGGTCATGGTCTTGAGGGTGGTGGTAGCTTGAGGGTGTAGGCCCAAAAATTAAGGGAGGTCTATGGGAGCAAACCTTCCTGGCTGTGAAGCATCAAAATTGTTTTATTTAAATGGCAGAAGGTCTGTATGTGATCATTGAAAGGATTCTTCAATTGACAAATGAAGCTTTCATGTGAGGAGGTGCTTTCAAATACAAAGACAAAACCATGTCAAACATATCAAATAAATTGCAATCCTTGTTACATCTGCCTATGTAATGCCATTTTAGTGGGATGGGTCAATGCAAGCTAAAGTGGCTTGTAATTGGTGTCACAATGATAATTCAATTATATGATATGAATGTAAATGCAATTGTTAATTTGTATTTCACATGTTAGAATTTTGTAATAGAAATTTACTTTGATATTCAATGCGAGTATGCATATTTGTTATTTAAATTAAAAGAGATGGATTTTGTAAAGTACAATGTATGAACAATCAATCTTTGACAACGAGATTTTATATGGACTTAAAACGGTCTAATGATTAATATTATGATTATTAGGAACTTTATTTTCGTTAAATTATGTATTAATAAAGTCAAGTTTTAAGGATTTTACAACATTTCAATAGTAGGTTATTTTTAACATTTTTTTGGTTTTTTTTTTTTGTCAATGTTAAAAAATTGGATTTTTTAAAAGTCCGTGTCATTATGATAAAATATTATTTTGATGTTGGGTTTGTGCATGTATGTTTCAAACAATTTTCTTTAATTGGGTATACACAAGAATAAGCTTGGGATTGATGAATTCTTGTTGTTTACCTACTAGGTTCTTTTGAGGTTCAAAATAAGAAAATGAACTTTTGGTGATGTTTTCACATATTGCAAAGTAAACCACTTTAATTTGCATTCACCTGCCTGTTAATCATGGCAAGTTGTGCTTGGTCACTAATATGAATATTATGAAATTTAAATTGAATTACTAAATGTTTTAATTTTCAGTTTTTGTTTGGACAAATGATGTTTAAATTTGAGTAAGAGCTCCATTAGACAATACTACTTTGACAAATGGCCTTTTAATTTTCATAATTTACAAACTTTTTCATGCTCAAATTTTTGTAATAAAAATATTTTCCAAGAAAAGATTGTAGTTTTAAAAATAAGAAACTAAACCTTAAAAAAAAAAAAACATGTTTTGATATTGTCTAAAATTGTGATAATGTTTCCTTGATTATCATAACAATGACATGAACAAGCACAAATGACATTACAAAATTGAATTGATTTTGTGATTTTTCACGCAATTATCATAATCTAGGATATTATAAATGTAGAAAAAAATAGATTTGAAACCATTTTTTTTTTGGCATTAGTAATGAATAACAAAAACACAAATATAGGTGATTTTCATCTAAGTATCAAAATGTTTCTTCCTTGTCAAAATTCTTTTAGAAGTAAAAAATAAAGTTGCAAAATCTAATATGCAAACCCAAAAGAAAACATCCTCAATGGGTATAATGAAATGAAGGAGAAAACCAAAAAACAAGAAGAAGAAGAAAAAAGCACCTAGAATCTTTCACTAATTAATATGTCCATGAATTATGTAGAAGTCATAACCAAAGACCAAAGCATAGCAAAAACATGCAACCTTTTAAGACAAGCTTCAATAACAAAAATGTTAAATCAAGAAGATAAAGAAAATGACCACTATAGACTTTCAACAATTGATATTGTCCACAAGTCATGTAAAGGTTGTAGCAAAAGACATTATCCATAGGCAATGAAAACCCAACAACCTCCTAGAGAATGAATTCCAACAAGAAAAAAAAAGTAAGAAATGAAACAAAAGAAATGAAAAATGAGAAATAAACTTCAAAATCTTAATCAATGGATAAGCATTCACAAAAATCCAAACACCATTCATTAATGACCTTGAAAAACCATAGCTACTTTCAAAACCATCTCTCCTACAATAACAAGGCTTTTTGAACCAACAACAAACAACACATGTCATTATCAATGAATGAGGAGTTCTAAATGGCAAGGCCAACTAACATTTGGTGATATTGGCATTGTGATGGGGAGAGTTTCAACATTTTTTTATTAGGTTGTTGTTGAAGGCTTTAAAAGGGTATTGTGATGGGTTACATTTGTGAATTAAAAAGCCATCATTTTTTATTTTACATTATTAAAATTAACATGTTTGATCTCAAAATCTCCTAAATGTTTAATAAATTTATAACACAATATTTTTAATATATTAACGTAACATGTGGATAAATTTGGAAATAATCCAATAAATATAAAATATTTATTAAAAAAATTCTACAACATTTGTTAAAAAATCTTAATTTATAATTAAACATTTTTTTCAAAATTATTTAAGCATTATGTAAGCACTTTTGAACTAATCTGAGTTGTCATGTTAGGTTGTCAGTACAAGCTTAGGACTCCATGTCAAGACTTTTAGGGTGCACCTTTGGTTCATTAATCCATGAATGTACCCAACCAAGATGCTCTAAACCTTAATTATGAAGGTAATAGATAACAACTAGACAATTTTGTTGTTGCTAAGGTTTATTCCAGGCAATGTGCTTCTAGCACATGAGGTTAGAGATTGGGCAAAATGCTCTAACCAACCTATGGTGTTCTTGAAACTTGACTTTGCCAAGCATATGACAAAGTAAATTGGGGTTTTCTATTCCATGTTATGGAGAGACTAGGGATAGCACAAGAGTTCATATTGATCATTGGGCTATTTTTTCAAGAGGCAAACGTGGGAGTATCTTTCAATGGCTCAACAGCTGCAACATTCAAGATTCATCATGGGGTGAGGCAAGGGTGCACATTTGCCCTATATCTTTTCCTCTTGTTGGGAGAGGTCCTAAATGCAATGGGGAAACAAGATGTGGAAAACTAGTGGAATCAAGCTCCCAAAGGAAAACAGGTCCAACACATCTTATCCCAATATGCAAATTAAAAATAGACATTGCAAGGGACAAATAGAACTTGACCAAGATGTAGTTAGCATTCTAGGGATTTTCTTGAACATTTCAAGGCTTGAACTGAATTGGGAGAAAAGTGTTACATATTGGTGTGCCAAGAACACACCGAAACCAAAATGGACAACAAGTTTTAGGCCGAGACAGGTGCATGCAAAGGACTCACCTAGGTTGTTAGGCTCACCATTTGGCATTTGGCGTCGACACCAAAGCCATGGACAATTTTTTGATAAACAAAATTAGGAAGAACATTCAGTGATCCATGTTGTTTAGAGGAGGACATTTTGCCATCTCCCATCTTGCAAGCCCAATAACTTCAGAGTTGGCTTATGAAGTGTAGGCAAATTTTGGGAGCATGAAACTGGGGGCTTCCTAACATATGAGAAAGTAAGAATTAAACATTCTTTTTGACAACATGACTGAAGTCTACATTTGGTATAGGATTTTAACTAGCCTACCTAATCAATGGCAGAATGAGGTGCAGCACTCAAATAAGCACACTGTGGAAGGAGAATGGTTTGGTATGTACAAGACAGAGGACTCCCTCCTCCCAGTTGTTGTGTTTTATACCTCAAAAGACTTCAAGGTGATGTGCCACCCACACACTTAGACATTAGAACTTCTGTACAATATCTATGTATTTGGAGTTAACGAGAACTCCATGACTCTGCAACTCAATTGATGAAACATTGTGAGGGGTTCATCAAAAGAATGAGTGTACTGTAGTACCTGGGCTAGTTCTGTAGCAAGGTGCCTAATAATAATAAGTTTTTTGTCATTTACTTTTTGGTCGTAAAAATAATAATATTTTCAAATTATGCACTATACTAAATAAGGAAGCTAGTGTGCTTGAGAATTTCTTTCAAATTTTCAGCATGGCAACTACAACATTTTCAAGATTTTCAACAATTCCAAAAAAATTAATTAGTGCCTAACCAGCCTAGGTACTAGGATAATTGAAGTACATAAGAACCCCAAGCAAACCTCTCTTCCTATTCTTCTATGGAAAGATGTTAGAGTTAAAATTCAATCCCACTTGGGTCTAGAATGGCCATGGCTGTGTGATGAAATATTCATCAGAACTCAGAACGAAATTGCTCAATGACAGACAAAGACTTTCAATATCGATACAAGAAAAATGGAAAAATGTTCTTTGTAAGACATTGCAACCAAAATGGAGTGATGCGTGGTTACAGGCACATGCAAAAAAGGAGTTAGGCTTCATCTGGGCCCTATGGTACAATGCATTGGCTGTTAATGAATGGTGCACTAAAGTAAGCTGAGAATTTGACCTTACCTGCATGGTGTGCAAACTAGAATTGCCATGAACAATTCTTTAATCGATTCTGGAAGTACCCATGTGCTCAAGAAGCATGGGTATGGGCTCTGGGCATAGCCTCAAGTTTCCTGCTAACAATGCTATGCACAAGGCATTTGACATGGAGCATTGCAAACTGCCAAAGAGGTTGCCTACACTCAATTTGGTTTGGACATTGCTCCATGGTGTTAACCCTTTGGTACATCTGGAAAGAGAGGAATGACCTCGTGTTCAATGGTAAGAGGTGGAGCAACCTCTAGCTTGCTAAACTCGTGTGTGAGTGATTTCACAACTAATGTAGGTTAGCTTGGGAGAAGAACACATTCACTGAAATTGAAAACTTCCCTACTGCTGAACAAGAGCTGCTGGGTAAGTAAGATGAGAATCTAGTGATGCTATCTGTTCCAGAGATGGCCATAAGGTTTTTAGATGGACATATCAAATCCTTGGTAGTTTAGGTAGTCTCATTTTGTAAGGTTGGTCCCTGGGGGTTAGTTTTCCCCTGGGTTAGGTTTGTACTAGTTTCTCTTTGCAATGGATATGTTCAGAAAGAAAGAAAAAAACAAACAAAGAAAGAAACGAAAACTCAAACAAACCAACTCTGAAGAAATCACATGGTGAGACAAAAATGAACACTCTGACAGTGGCAAACTGCAGCTGGGTGACTAGCAGGGCAGAAAAAAGTTGCCAGTGACACCAGGCTCTGATTCGCTGCAGGGATAGTTATCAGTAAAGTCATCCTGTCTTTAGGCCCCAGTTTGACCCTAATCCCTGATTCATTCCAGCTTTAAATCAAACTCTACTCCTCACCAGGGAATCCCTTCCCTCTTTCATCCAAAGCAGGCTGGCATTTCCCAGCCCCATTCACTCTAGGTGTTCTTCACACCTCTTCAGGAAAAGGACGATGATGCATCAACCCAAACAGTTGGTGTATTCCATTGAAGTTACCTGGAAAGTCACCCTGTCTTTGAGCCCTAGTTTGACCCTCTAATCCCTGTTTCATCTCCAATTTGAGTGTAGCCAGAAAAATGAGTGAAATCAGGTGCCATTCCATGAAACTGAGCATCAAGTTCGGAAGATTGGCAGGATCTTATTCTGACAACTTGGATTTAGGTGAGAAACTCATTTGGTCCCCTATTTTTTCCCTGTGATATTTCCTATCGATTTCATCCTGACTTCTCATTTCATACCCAGTTTGAGGTACTTTTACAGATAACTCTATTGTCTGTATAGTTTCTGGGATATAGTTTCCCAGCCATGTTTTCTTTGGTGTTGGTGTGGATAGGTAATTCGGCTAGTATATCTTTGCATTATAGATTGTTATCTGTATTTTCAAGTTAACCTAGTCTCTGCAAATAGACTATGCAACTCCAGATTTTGTGAGTGTTCAGAAAAACCCATTCTTATGGGAAAGCAAATGTACTTCTTTCTGTACCAAAACTGCCTAAAGGTTCATGGAATTCCAGCTTGATTCCAAATCCTGGCAACCAACAAACAGCAAGCAAAATTAGGGGAATTGTACACCCCAGTATGGTCCTGTTTGTTTGTACACCGGAAAGTGCAATAACAGACGACAGACTTCAATAATACAGTTTCTCTGCATACCTCAAGAATTAGTAGAACATTTTTAGTATAAGACCTAAATGCAGAATGGGGACCTTACAGGGATTTCCTTGTAAGATAATCTTACAGGGGATTCCCCCCCCCCCTCCAAGGCACTGGTTCTTTATGGAGGGGGAGTCATCTTACCTTCAACTTAGTCTGTTCAGGCGACCGACCCTCTGGCCAACACCCTCAGCTCCTTCACCTCAACCTGCAAAAGTCCCTTGGTAAGATGACTTCCCATATACATAAACGTCTGAAGCTAGGAATTTGGCAGGTTTTCAGGCGTTGCTGTTTTGCATAAACAGCGATGGTGGCAGATTCTGTCGTTCACTACTTACCTAGACTATTAAGACCTACCTAGCTAGTTGAAGACCTGCCAACGCACCAGGTTCAGATCTGAGCTATTGAGCTATTCTGATGTAATTCTCCTTAGTTGCAGCTGCTGCCCCCTGCGCGGGTGGGCGCCATTATGTGTAGGGGAGGGTAATGCCCAAGGGCGTGGCTGAGTTGGAGCCGAGGGCGTTTCAATATAAGGGCCTGGCTGAGTTGGAGCTGAGGGCGTTACACATTGTAAAGAGGGTGTGGAACCAAGGAAGGTTTTTCAAAGCATGGAAAGTTTTGAAGAAATGAAATGTTCCTCAACAAAATGGGGGAACAAATTTTCACTTGCTTTGAAGAGGAACAATTACGCCCTATAACAGGGCCTGCCTCTAATAGTAATACAAATAATGACCAGGGCTTTCCAATATAAGGAGGCTATAAAGAGCTTACAACCACATTGTACTCATTGGGGAACCTTAGTCCATAAGTATCTCATTGTTTACTGCTATCAAGGATCTGAGTTTGAACACAAGGCCACGAGCATCCCATGTACCTGGTGTGTTCCCACAAGTACTAGTGTCCATGTATCTAGGTATTTAGTATTTAGATAACAAGTTTGGTAAGCGGGAACATCTATATGTACCGAGTCAAGATTTATTCACAAGGAACATGTACCTGGTGTAACTCATTGGTCCATAGTAAGGGCCACAGTGAACCAGCACCCACCAGCACACCATGAAGGATGAATGGTAAGTGATCAGGAGACAGTTTTCTATTGGTTTTCAGTTCACTTGGTAACCATGGTGATTAACTCAGTTTTTTTCCCCCTACCTATCTGTCTAACTATGAGACCTATTTCTTACAGAATTGGTTACCAAGATGAAACTAAATGTTAACTCGGTTGAGGTATATCGACAACCGAGTAATAACTGACATCCAGTGGATGGTGCACTGGTGGGTGCTGCTTCACTGTGGTCTGTAGTAAGTACCAGTGTAGGTTGGGTGGTTTCTTAATTTTGTGAAGAACTTCCAGTTCCAACAAATCCAATTAGAACTGTCTTGGTTTGGGTTTCGCACATAAATGGAAATCAGAAGTTCCCAGTTCCAGGTCCAGTTCTTCAAACAACATTCAGATATCTTTTTTCCGTTTTGAAAATCAGACCTGGTTCCAGTTCAATTTTTACTTAGAAGAACTGGAATCAGCACTTCCTGGGTAGCTGCCCCACACTGGTACATACCCATGCATAACACACTCACATGCTGTTTATTGGCTCTGTCCTACAGAGGCATTGTGGGAACACCTTTTGAGCGGGTGTAGGGGCCACAGATCCAAAGGGAGGCTGAATGGATAAGTTTAGGTTTCAGTTTCAAAAAAAAAGTTGGGTGATGAGAGCACAATATTTAAACTTTTTTCATCTCTCAAAGGGTTTTTTATACATGTGGAGTTTTAGTGAACTTGAAAAATAAAGGAGTTTTATTAAGTGGTATTGGGAGGGGTAAGGAGTTTTTTTTTTTTTTCCAGGAGTTATTTCTTGTGTGGCCAAAAAATGGGGGTATTCCCTTTTTCTCTCTTTTTTTGTCCTTTCTCATAATATGGTGACTTAACACAGATGTTTTCTCAAGAAAATATTTTTGAAAAATCAATGTCATTTTTTGGTGGCACCAAACATGGCAAAATTTCAACAAAAAATAAATAAATTTAATTGTAAGAAAAACGAACAAGATCTTGTTTGAAATCAAACATTCAATACATTTAATTAGAAATTGAAAAACAATTCAATTTCAACTTTTTATGTCACCAAAATTTTCATGCAAGTGACCAAAAATTTGATGTTTACCAATACACATATATTTATATTTATATGTTTACCAAATATATATATGTTGAAGTGAAAATGAAAATAATGGTTTAAACAAGAGAAAAGAAATTAGGGTTAAAGTTGTTGTATTTCAAGTCCGAGTTGAGACAATTAGGGTTCTGACGTACCCATGGATTGCACAATTAAAATTCATAGGATACTTTGTTCATTATTAGACCATAATTTAGTCGTCAAATCATGAAGATGATTTTTTATTGTTAAATTGCAGTCAACCATGTAGTCAAAATTAATTACAACCAAAAAAATTAGTAAAAGGTTTAAGTTAGGTTTAGGGTTTCAACTAAGTTTTTTTCTCCCATACCAAAGATTACATTGTATGTTTGTTAGCTTTCTTTTTAATTAACACAAACATTGTGCTTGGCTTAAATTTTCATTTTGTATTGATATTTTTTGCAAGTTTATGTTTTTGCAATGTGTGTTTATTAAATCCCATTTTTTTGCTACTTCATTTGGTTGGTTGTCAAAGAATCATTCTAGTAATTTTTTAATTTTTTTTTGCACAATGATTATTGTTCTAGTGAAAGAAGCTTGACAAGTTGTTGTAGTGGATGATTTTGATTTTAAAGTTAGAAATGTTACATTTGAAGCAAAGGTGTTCAATAGGTATGCCACCTTTGATCAAATTGCAAATAAAAGCATGGAAGATCTACATTATGCATATTTGCATTGTGATTTGTTGAACAAGGCAACTTTGAGCATAATCGTTTTTAGAATCAAATAATCTCATATAAATATGCATGACTAATATTTGCAAAAATGCATGTTTGTGAAGGTCGAAAATTTTGGCATTGAATCAAAGGTGACATGCATGTCGTTATAATTGAGTTGATGACCATTATGTCACCCATCATTGTTTTTGAACTAGAGTTAGTTCCCATGTCTTTTCACATGGATTCCATTAGAGAATTCAAAAGAAGCTATGGTATTATAACTATCATTGCTGTTGGTGTAATGGGAAAAAGGAATAACAAAGGTGAAAAACAATATTGATTGTAGATGAAGAAGGTGAATTTGATTAAAATGTTTTTGCTATTGGCAACGATTTAAAAATAGAATATGAACAACTTTTTGAAACATATAATGAAGGCCACTATGTTATGGTTCTAATTAAAAAATGTGCCAACAACATCCAAAGAAAATCGATATTTGAAAGCACATTAGTACGCCATGCTCACAAAGGTTGTTGATGACACTATTTGAACTCATCTCCTCAAGTTGCACAACAAACTATCAATTGTTTGACTTATATAAAGAAAGGCAAAACCTTTTTTTTTTCATTTTTGTCAAAGTTTTGAAAGTTTTTTTCAAAGTCAAAAAAATAAAATTCAATGGTGACAAATGGTCATCTATAGGTCATTTATACTAAAAAAATAATGAAAAAGTTAAGATAATTGAATAATTTAAAAAATAATTGAAAATAATAATATTAATATTAACTGATTGGGCACCCATAAATATCAATAACAAAACAACCAAAAATTTGGACAATTTTTTGATCCACACATGCACCCATCAAAACACCTTTCGTGAAACAATAAAATGATTATTCACAATTTTATATTTATTTGTATAATTCAAGGAAAGACAATGAAACTATAGTTTCAATTTTTACACATCCACAATGAATTCTAAGAGAGTTAACAATTTTATTTTTGAGTACAAATTGTGGAAAAAAAAAATTCATGACCTTTCAGAAAACCAACAAACTTTCATCCAATATAACTTGAGTTCATAGTAGAACATTAAATGTAATACCTTATTTTCAGGACAGAGCCTATCATGATAGAGCTGCTTGTTGGCCATGCCTCTCAAGGCAAGGATATTATGTTTAGATTCATTATAGAGTATAGTAGCTTAATGGATTGTGGCCCCTTGGTAATAGGTTTATTTTTATATGAGGATTTTTGAAAGACGATATTTTGGTTTGTGTTGAAACTTGAGATTAGTTATAGAGTTATAATAATATCTTGAAGGATTTTGGTTTGTTTTAGAGGATTTTTTGGAGATTATATTTTTGCATGATGAAATATTTGAGTTTCCATAATTCTTTTCTTCCTTAAGATACTTTTTAATGTAAATGGCAAGGCCACAGTGTGACACACACCCCCTTGTTATGTTGCCACAAACGAACAGTGAAACCCATGAAAAAGCTTTTTGTTCCAAAATTGTTTGGGGGTGTCCATGGCAGGCAAGGCTGTCTCTTGGTGTTAATCCAGGCCTAATTTTTCGGAGCTCAGTAGATATTGCCTGCCCTAAAGACTTATTCATGGGTAGCAATGAAAAACAATTGCCTCAAAGTTTGCTTCAAACTTCCTACATGTCATGGCCAATTTGCCAAAAGAATCCCAAAAAATATTTAATATTTTTCCCATAGTTGCATTTTTGTCCAACCATGTAGTGAGAATTGTTTTGGAGGTCCATGGCTGACAAAGTTGTTCATTAATATTTCATCAAGTCAAGCAGATAAGATGCTATTTGTCTACCCAAAGACAAAAACATGCACAAGGTAGAAAGTCCTCAAAGTTTGCACCAACTTCCCCCATTCAATTGGGCATTTTTTGTGCCCAAAGGTCCACTAGGTGAATTTCCACACAAAGGATACAAACAAAAACCACCAAACAATAAGGCAAGCCAAGTACACACAAGTTTACCTACAACTGAAATTATTTCACTAAAAATTTGGCAAATTTGTTAAACATTAGCAAAATTAGTTGAATGAATTTACACTAGTATACAAAAATTATCCAAAGATTTCCCAAATGTTTTTGGTAAAGAAAAAGACATAAAATGTTGAAAAATAAATTCACTGCTATGCTCTACATACCTATTTGCAACCCAAAAAAAAGAAAAAGAAAAAAAGAAATAGAGGGTGAGTACTGGTTTTTTTGGTTGTTTTTTGGTGAATTTTTGTTACTTGGCATAGAAAGAAATCCTATGCAACTCATACAAAGGGGTTTTCTTGGAAGAAAGAAAAGAAAAGAAAAAAGCACCAAAGTTGCCAGCCAGTGTTCGAGGAATGTTTTTTTTTCCTTGGAGTCGCCATATTTAGACACAATAGGTTTAAAAGCTCGCCAAAATGTAGCAGGATTCTTTTTGGAAAAAAATTCCTCTTTGACCTGTAGCCAACCAAATTTGGCTAATTCCTCTTTTGTATGATTATTGTTCCACTCTGACTTGTAGCCAAATAGAATCCACTAATTCCTCTTGTGGATGGTCACCCAGTGTGGCTAGGCTAATAAACATCACAAAATCATATTAAAAAAGAAAACCCTGGTACCTACCTTATAAGTAGGTATTTCAAGGCAGGGTTTCTTTTACTGGCGAAATTTTGCCAAATTCTTCGCCAAATTTCGACCTGACAAATATGATTTTGAGGGCATATAGAAAGGATCTTTCATGCGAAAAAAATGGACCAAATTCGCCAGATTTTGAAGAAAAAAAAATTCAGATCGCCAGAGTCTTGTGATAACTTCCAGTAGGTAGCCAAGCCAAGAATATAGAAGGATTTCTGTTTTTTTTTTCCCCTACTTTCATATCTACTATGTAGCCAAATTTGGCTAAATTATTTTCTGGATGATTGCCACTTTGACTACATCACAAAATCTTTACGAGGGAGGAAAAAAAAAAAAAAAAAAAAAAAACCCTGCTAAGTTTAAGAGATGAGTTTCTATAATTAATTAATAAATAAGTAAAATACCTAAGTATTTCCACCAACCAAGATAACCTGGAGTGACAACAAAAAGGACAAAAAGAAATTTGTCCTGTTTGGAGTAAATTGGTGAAGACGACTGACTCCAAGGTACAAACTCGATTGTGAAAAGCACAAAACACTACTAGTACCTACAGTCAGGAAATACACACACACACACACACACCCAGACACTCCCTGCGAGAGAAGGACGAGCGACAGAAGAGAGACAGACAGACATACACACACACACACACACACACACACTGCGCACTGCACATTCTGCGAGAGAGAGACAGAAAGAGAGAGAGGCAGAGCTACGGGCACCAGACTTCTTCCTCATCCTCATCGTCATCCCAGGTATTGAGCTTTGTTTCTTGACTTCTATCATCGTTGGCTGGCTGTTGTAAGCTGATGCTCGCTTCCATTGTTGTTTGATGTTTTATTACTCTCTCTGGTTTTTTTCAGCTGCTTGCTTTCTGCTTCCCCTGATGTCTACTAGGTTAAAAAAATTATGCTCGTCGTGTCCTTTTTTGTTGTCATCCGTTTCTGGCTTTGAACCACTTCCCTCTTGTTATTGTTGTTGTTGTGGTTGCCTGTTTTTGCCTCGCCAAGGAGGGGTGCTTGATGATAGAGGGAGGAGGAGGCGGCGGCTTGTGCATTTGTTGTTATTTGGTGTGGATGTTGTTGCATTTAGTAGAGGTGAGGGACCTTGCACTAACCAGGCGTGAGAGGTTTATGTTGTTGTTGTTGTTGTCGTCGTCGACTCTGCAGAAGAAGTTGCAGTTCGTCTTGTTGTTGTAGCGACCTGTTTGGAGTGGAGATGCGCGGCTTTGTTAGAAATTTCCTACTGTGAACAGTTTTGTTTCCCGTCCGTGGACTCGCCGGTGTTTTCGCTCTTTTCGTGGTCTGAGGAGGGGTCTCGTCGTGCCTGAAACGGAGTTTGGCCTTAGACTGCATGTCTCGATAGAGCTCTTCTGCTTGTTGAGATATACATGCAAAAGAGAGCAAAGGTCGAATGGACGAGTGCTTGGTAGAATGGGAAATCTGACGAGAAAACCAAGTTTGATGAATTTGGCAAGAAGAAGAAGAAGAAGAAGGTGTTGTTACGACGAGGTCGTAGCAGCAGTGGTGGCGACAAGATAGGGACGAGTCCGGTCGGTCGTCGGAACGTCATGGAAGGCCAAGCGCTCCTATCATTGCTCGCCTTTCTTACGAGGAGTTGAAAAACAACCGACGTAGGTACTAGTATTTCTTCTTCTTCTGCCATTTCCGAGCTCAGTAGACTTTGTATATGAATGAGGAAAACTGTTCTTTGTCCATCTGTCATGTTACACTTTTCTTTGCGTAATGAGCATATTTCTTTTGCATGTTCGACTCTCAGTCTGCGGTACTGGAGTAGTACCAATCTGAATGTGAATGGTGCTGCTTCTACCAAGGTCCAGCAGACAAAAACTATGGTAGCTGGTGAAGACATCATCATCATCATCGGAGAGGGTAACGATACCGACGAGGAGGAGGCCAAGAAGCAAGAAGGACTGCTACAAGATGATGATGATGACATGATGATGAATCCAGCAGAGAATTTGTTAGTAAGGCGGGCACTGCATCTTCTGGCCATCGTTCCCTCTCAGGCCTCTCTGGTAAAAGCCTTTTTAGGGAAATGGATGACCATAACTCCTCGCTTCTTGCAACTATCTGCACTACTGAACGAGATGGCACATCTCCGATGCCTTGATGACAACACAGTATTCAAAGATCTTCTACAGGTGATCATCATCATCCTCATCCCTGGGTCTGGTTATTTTTTCCATTTGGCGCACAACTCCTTTATGGTTTTGCAGTTAGAATACCTCTGTCTGAGCATCCTATTGGGTCCTATTGAGGAGCATGTGTGGTGCAATGTGGCTTTTGTTCGAACCACTCAGTTTATTTTTGTTCTGCTTTTGGTCTATTTGTTAGGGTTAGGATTCCAGTGTCTTCCTGTTTGCTTATTATGTTGTCTGATCTGAAACTCTCCACAACCTTATCACCGAGTTGGCATTTCACAATTCTCTTTAGGCTGACATGAAGGTTGCCATCATAAGAAGTTGTTGGTGCTTATGAAGAATTTTGTAGATATGTAATGGGTGCTGGCTTTTAGAGCTTTTTCCTCATGTCTCCATGAGCAGATCTTTTCCCACTGGTAACAGAGATGCTTTTTACATGAATTGTTGTTGTCCTTCCACAAAGATATGCAGACTGTCACCTTTGCATGGAGGTTGCAGTTCCTCAATCAGTTGTTTCTCTCACTATCCTAGTGTTAAGAAGGGTTTTTGAATTCTTGCTGACTGCAGAGAATTGTTGTGACTTTGGAAGAGGCACAAGTGCTTGCTAGAAAATGCACAGAGTTAAGTTACGGTGGCAAACTTCAAATGCAGAGCAATCTGGACTCACTCACTGGGAAACTTGACTTTCATATTCATGACTGTCAGCTGATGATTAAAAGTGGGATTATGCAAGAGAATCCTCTGACAATGTGTAGAATAACCCCTGAATCGACACGAGAGGCAGTGCGCTTGAACATCCGAGATCTGCTTTCACACCTTCAAATAGGAGGCATTGAGTGCAAGCAAAGAGCACTAGACAGCATGATTCAGCTTATGGCAGAACAGGACAAGAACATCTTGATGGTGGCCAGCCAGGGTGCAGTTGCAGTGCTTGTGCAATTGCTAGATGCCGGCCAGCCTTGTGTGAGAGAGAGAGCAGCTGCTGCAATCTGTAAGCTCGCATTGAATGACAGCTGTGAGCATCAGGTAGTGTCTGAAGGTGGTATAGCTCCTCTTGTTCGTCTCCTTGAGTCTGGGAGCTCCTTTGCTCAAGAGAAGGCAACTGCGAGCCTGCAGGCCTTGTCAGCAGGTTCAGAGAATGCATGTGCTGTAGCTGCACATGGGGGAATACCTGCTCTGGTAGAAATATGTCAGCTAGGCACACCTGCCGCACAGGCTGCTGCAGCAGGGTCTTTGAGAAACCTTGCAGCAGTGCAGGAGCTTAGAACAACCATAGTGGAGGATGGGGCAATTGCTATTATCATTAACTTGGTTTCATCAGGCACACATCTAGCACAAGAGAATGCGGCTGCAACATTGCAGAACTTGGCTATAAGTGATGATAAGGTCCGGTGGAACATTGTGAAAGAGGGTGGCATCCAACCATTGTTACGATTCCTGGATAATGCCACTGATCCTCGACGCCAGGAAATAGGTATGGGGGTACTGCGCAACTTGGCAGCTTGCACTGCAAATTCTGAAGCTCTCATTGCAGCAGGGTTTTTACAACGACTTGTAGGGGTACTCCAAAGTGGACCAGTCACAGTGCAGCAGATTGCGGCTGCTTCTGTTTGTTACATGGCATCTTCGCCAGAGACCAGGAGGTTATTTGGAGTTGCTGGTGCAATTTCCCCACTGGTGAAGCTCCTGTATGCCAAGACTTGTACTGCCCAAGAGTACGCTGCACAGGTATCGTTGATTTGAAAATGCCAATCTAAGTACTCACAAGCTCAAAATTAAACTGGCTAGTTTCAGTTGGATTGGAACAGAGAATTTGTAGAAAATGATACATGCATAACCTGTAGAGAACCAATATCTCACCAGAACCAACATCTTGACCATCACTCCATCCCTTTCTGGATAGGCATGTTCCCACAATATGCTTAGATCAAGAAGTAATCAATCTTGTGCATGGATCTCTCTGCAGGCATTGGCCAGCCTTCTCCTGGTGGAGGATAACCGTGAGCTCTTCATGGCTGAGGAAGGGAGTGTTATTGGGCTGGTTTTGCTTTTAGATACAAGGTTTCCTGGAGTTGCAAAACAATTTCCAATTGCTGCATTACAACCACTTGCAGGCAATGCGAAGTGTAGAAAACAAATGATGGCTGCTGGTGTGTGCAATCACCTCTATGTGCTGGCAGATATGGAAATCACAGGGGCTAAGCGGCTGCTTGATCGCTTGGCCACAGGCAAGCTGCGAAGTATCATCAAGAGAACACTGCTCGTAAGCACAAACCATCCTGGTCTTTCCCCTTTTCTCCCCATTCTTTCTTCTGGGGTTACTTGGTATTTTTCATGCTTCCAACCTCTACTTGGAGTTTCATGGAGCATTTAGTTAACACCAGATGCTGTTGTTGCCCCTGTTATGGCAATGCAATTTGGCTGGTCAGTGTGAACATAGACATGAATGACGTGGAGTTTTCTGCCAGTTTGTAGCCAAGTAATAGCTGGTAGCCAGAATGATGTGTAGGAAGGATACCCAGACAAAAAATTGATGAAGTGCTTCCCATTTGTGTGTTTTTCAGGGGGGAGGCATCCATGGTTGATTCACCATTCACCATTCACCAAATTCTTTCTGTAACAACAATGTACCTGAAGAAAAGGGGTTTGCAGCTTGATCTGCACAACTTCCTCATATGCATCAACAGAGTGTCTAATCAACTATCAGTGTACAAATTAGTTAACACAGGTCAGGGGAAAGTCTTCATAGATTGCATGAGGAATTGTGAGCACCCTTATACAGAAAACCCACATTAGTGTAGCAAGGTGGGATGGTGGACATTTCTTCTACATTCCTCACATCTTATGCCCTATGTCAGAAATATTGGGCACATTCTAATTGACACAAAGTTGGCAGTCTTAAATTTATACCTTATGTCATCCTAGCTTAGAAAGTGCCTCTTGTGCTCTTTGCAAATAGAGGAACTGTTGGTGAGATCAGCAGCTACCCATCACACACCGACTAGATCAGAACTCAGGTCACCATTTGTTGCAAACGCAAATTTATTTTTTCTTGTTCTCTTACTTCTTCTTCTTCTTTACTTACCAGAGACTGAAGATAGCCGCTACCATAAACCAACCAGAGCAGAGCTTGGTCACCTTTTGTTTAAACAACCACTGTGCTTTCCTGTTTCTCTTGCTTTCTCTTTACTTCTCACATTGACATTTTGTAGAACAGGTTTGCCATGGCATCAACAGTTATGGACTGGTTAACTAGCTCTTGAGTTGAAGGTTGCTGTGAATAGAAGAGGCATGTTAACTCTGGTGTCTGGATAATGCCATGAGCCACCTTGGTACCTTTCACGCCTTGACACCAACTTTGTACTTGTGATGTTTTTGGATGGATTCACAATATAAAATGACCAGTTTTAGATGTGACTAGTGCTTAATAATGTCATTTTTAAAATGATACATTTCTGTTGATGAGGTTGAAAGTTTTGGATATACTTATAAAAAACATTCATAATATATTATGAGAACATGTGATTGAATTTGAAACCAACTTAATAAATGAAAATATCCAAAACCACTTTTAAAATGTTGTAACCAAATGGTTTTAAACAGTAAAAGATCTTGTAAAATGATTTAAAAGATTTGAAAATGATATGTTTGTAGGAAAATTTTAACATAAATCTTAACATAATAGTGTAAAAGAATATATTTTGAGAATAAACAGTTTTTTTTTAGCACTTAGACAATGGGTAGTGGGTCCTTTTATTGTGAATGAACCCATTGCATGCATGTAGGTTTCAAGACCAACTAATTGACTTTGTGGGTTTGTGTGTAGAAATTTTCACACATTTAGAAATAAAGACTAGAGTTTATTTATTTTGAAATTGTGATGGGCTGTGTCATTGGAGTCTCAACATAGAAGTTGGGAAAAAACAGAAATCCATAAACGAGAGTGTTTAAAAAGAATTTACAAGATTGTCTCAAAGAATGTTATGTAAGTCGAGAAAAACAAGAAGCTACTACTATAACCATTTTTCTTTGCCCAAGAAACTTGGATGTGAAACTTGGATGTTCAGGAGCTCTCTCTCTCTCTCTCTTTCAGTGATGTAAGTAAGGGTAACAAATGAGATAGTAAGAGCATCATCATCACCCACACCTTGAATTTGGACCTCAACCAGAATTGGTCATATCCAAAAGACAAATCCAATGTCCTCCACTCCTCACCCATGAAAGAGAAAAATTGAACATTACAAAGTGGGACATTTCAATGTCATCACCTGGGCGCTTAGATTACTTTGTCTGCCTTGGACTAAAAAGGTTACATGTTGATATCATTTGATATCAATGTCAGTAGCTGTGAATTAATTTTGGCTGAATTTCTTGAGTTCTGACCAAATGTGGGCTAGCTAGAATGCTATGCAGCACAGGTCCTTAATTGAGTTGATATAGTGGTGGGTTTCTTAGGATTTTCTGGTATTGTGCTCTTAGGCTTGCTAGGTCTCTGAGCAGTAACCCAAATTGTAGCAATTTCTTTCAGCTACTTCAGCATTTTGGTCTGAACCATTTTTTCTGTACTTCATTTTTTCAGGCCTCTTGTGTTTTTAAAATCATTCCCTTGTCTCTTTTGCTCTAGGGGTAACCATGCTCTTGGCATAGGGTTTTGCTCTGTTTACCTTGAGATACAATGGGTGGAGGAGCATTTTTGTATGCAACTAACTCCTTTTCTCCACACACCCTCTTTGGACATGAGTTCATCAGACTTGTAAGCTCATCAACCTCTGAGTCCATCCTGGAACCAGTCTGTTTGGGCTTTCTTCTGAATAGCCTCATGTTGAATTGTTGATGTCTGTCCAAACCCTGGAGGAACAAGCTTCTCCCTCCCTCTAAAATTGCAGCTAAGGTCCATGGTATGTTAGCAGCATCCCACCACCAAGCCCTTTTCTCGAATCAAATGGGTTTTCTTTATTTGCTCTCATTGCAGTATTGTAGGCATTTAGAAAGGAAAATGGGCTGCAAGATCCCAAAGCAATGGGGCTCGTGCATCAGGTTGGATTTTGAGGTGGAAGAAGTGGAGGGCAGCAGAGCTTTCATTGCAAGGGGGAGAAAGAAAGAGACAGGAAGGAAATTGCGAGAGAAATAACTGATGTGAATTACCATATCCACTTCTTCACACCCTTTCTTGCATACCTATTCCAGCAGCTGGTGTTCTTCTCTTCCAATTAGAGCATACCACAGAACAGCAATCTCTACAGCAGTCCTTTTCTGAGCAACTTCTAGCCATGGCTTTCAGTACAACAACTGCTTGCAACTAATGACTTCAAGCGTTAGCACAATAGCATCCAAACACAGAACTGCATGCATGGAGGAGAAAGCTCATCTCAGAACAGAGTGAGTCCTTGCAAAGCTTTTGACCAGAATGATGTGGATAGGGGCATGAGTTGTGGAGGCTCTGTGGGAAACAAGGGACACCTGTATAAGAGAAGACCTCTGAAGAAGCAGCAATGATGCCATAGTCATCAGTCTGCAACTTATTGTTTTCTCTTGTTCAAGGTTTTCCCAAAATGTGGGTGCTCCCTTGGCCATTCTCCAGCAACTGTTTGCATCATGTGTTCAGAAAGAACAAACCCACATGGTTGAAGGCCAAAGGACCCAATTTTGCTTTTGCAGAATCAGACCCTCTGCTGCATTCAAGTGTGAGTATGCACATTTCCACACCACTGGAAGTAACACATGCCACTGCAGTTGAAATCTACATTGCCTCTAAATTTATCACAGGCCTAAATTCCTTGCTCCATAAACCATGGTCAGACAACAGAATTCTTCAAAATGGTACAGAACGAATGATCAACCTCAAAGATATACATTATGCCCCATCCCATTTCCCCTATTTTAAGTAGCTTCCATTAACTTCCCCCTCTGTTCAACATGCTGAGAAGTTACTACTCAGGTGAGGATGAACAAGGGGTGTGCACAACTGCTGTGTGCTTCAACAACCTCCTGCTTGCAAGTTGATCCCTTCTTCTCTGGCAAACCATTCAGTGCATCACAATTGTTTCTGAAGTCAATGTCTGTCCCCTTAAACATCTTTCTGCTATACCCAAAATTCAGCTATGTTTACATGTCTATTGCAAGGTTAGTCAAAAGCTGCCCCACCTTCTGTTTTGCTGTGGTCACAGTTCTATCATTCCTAAGTCACATATCACACTCCAACATCATTCTTTCTCTTGCTCCTCCCTCTTCCCACAGGCTTGTTGTTCATGCAATCACCAACGTGTCTCCGAAACGAGTTCTTCTTCTTGGATGTTATTTTGTTGGGTTTAGGCCTTAGGCTTTAGAATATCCAAGAAGAAAAACATTGCAAAAGGAGAGGGTTTAGGGTTTTAAGGTTTAGGACTTTGTTGCATCTTTCTTACCTTTTGCAATGTTTCTGTAGCAGGCCTCCATGAAACAAAGGCACCCTAAAACCCTAAACCCTAAACCATTGAGCCACTGTGAAACTTGAAGCTTGTAGTTGCTGCACAAATATCCTTTGATCTCTTAATGCATCTGCAAAGACCCCGAGAGGTGGGTTCAAGTGCTTTGCCACCTCTACCCAAACCTCTGGGAACTCTTCATTCCGACAGCAATCTGAGCTGAAGACTCACTCTCCTTGCAAAAGAGGAGTGATAAAGAGCCTATTGAGAAAAGAGTGTAGACCTAAGAACCTATCAACTTAGCACCCTAATGGTGCATTCACACTTGATGTTAAGTCATTTTAAAATGAAAATCTAGGTGGCATCCTACATATCACCCAATGTTAAATAGGTGATAGCTTAATGTTTGAGTGAATGTTAGCTTAACATGAAATGTTTATGGTAAGTAGAGGTGTATGTCCTAAATGACTAGCATGGTGTTAGGCGAGTCAACACTAGTGTCCCTAACACCAAGTCTGAATGCACCTTTAAAACTTGGGCTTCTGTAGGCATGCTTCTCATGGCTTGACTCTTGATGGAGCTACACATTAATTAATAAATACTCCCTAACAAGTTTTGTGTCACATATTTTCAATCTTGTTTTTTTTTTTTTTTTCCTTTCCCTCTTTTTTTTCTACATGTTCTATTGTCTCACACTAGTTTCAAAACCAACATCTTTTAGTAAAGAAATTGACTACCAACCGCTAGCATAGATTTAAACATTCAAAAATAATAATCATTTTTTTAAAAATTTAACTTATTAAACGAGTGAAACCAATTTAACCCTCTAGTAGAACCATGCGGTTTTATGTAGGGTTGAGCTTTGAGCTCTAGTGATCACTTTTTGTGTTGGACAAAGCTTGCCTAAGGGGCGTTTAATATCTTCCATCAATACAATGGTTTTTTTTTTTTCATTTTTTCTGATGTAGTCAAAGTGGCAATCATCCATAGGAAGGTTTAGCAAAATTTGGTTACAAGCTAAATATGAAAATAAAATTCTTAAAACATTTTTCTATATATTTTAGTTTAGTGTTTCTTTTCTTTTCTTGCCAAAGTGATGATCATTAATAACAAGATTTAGCCATAGTTAGCTACATAGTAACTCAAATGGTAGATTTTTTTCAAAATCCTTTTATATTGTGGCTACCTATTAGAACTTAAGATATAAATCTAGAAAAAGTTTTAATTCAAAATTTGGCGAATTTAGGTCTTTTTCTTCAAAAAGAAATAACCCTTTGTTGATGTTGTTGGGTCTCTTTTCTCTTTTTTTCAGAATGGTGAAAATTCTCCACATGTAAAAATGTTGTTTTGGCTTCCTACTTGCACCATGTATAAAAAACATATGGATTTTTTTCTCAAATATTTGTGAAATTCTGGCTATTGAAAATCTCAAAAAGCACTTGAGTTTTAACACTTTTATATATTTTAATTTTCTCTTTTTGGCTATATATGGCTAGCACAAAAGACACTGCTCTGAACATTTCAAAGGCAAAACATGTAGCTAAATCTATGAAACACTGCATGTAATACATATTGTAGTTGAATCGCATGTTCTGCAGGTCTCTGCTGAATAATTGTTTGATTTTGAGAAGATTTCATTTCAACAATAGAATGCTCCCCAAAATTTCGAAAGATGCTTCAATTTCCTTCAGAAAAAAGTAATCTTTGAGAAAAATATTTTTTGAATATTTCAGCATGTCTAAATATATATATATTTATTTATTTATTTATTTGTCAAACCTGCTATTTAACTAGGTTTGCTTAAGGAGAATGAGGAGCTTCTGGGGGCCTTGTGGGCCTAAAGAATCATAACCACTTACTTGCAAGCAGCCATGAGCTTGCATGCATTTGTTTTGATGCCATCCACTTAGAGCAATCTCCTATTGCAACTTCAATTCAAATCTCACAAGACTCCAGATCTCAGAGTTAACCAGCGACAAGCAGCTTGTCAAATAATAATTCTGCCCATTTATTTAAATGAGAGGTGCAAACTAAAACTTCCATTTGAATGGATTTAAAACTTAACATATATTTAGTTAATTTTTGGATAAAATTATTAATTTTCTGAGGTGAAAGTGTTTTGGTGGATTTTTGCGCAGAAATAGGTAAAGTTTCTTCCTTGGGAGCAGGTCTAGGTCCGAGGTCCTAGGTCGGAGGTCTGATTTTTGGGCCTACTGTCCTTGGGGCTAGAGCCTCCAACCCTCAAATTGGAGGGGGACCTTGGAAGCAGGTTTTCCCCAACCAAAAGTAGTGTAATGGTTCTTTTTACTAACCAATCTATCGGTATGTGAATGACATAGTAGATGGTCTCTTCTTTCTTCCTTTTGAGGAATACAATATCTTCTGCATGGCTAGGTGCTTTCAAATACAAAGAAAAAGACCTTGGAGTATTTTGTGGTCCAGGGAGGCCTACATCTTGCCTCCCACCATCAACCCCACCAGAAAAGATCTTAAGAGGGACAAAGGAAATTCAAAAGAAGACAAAACACAGCACCCATTTGTACTTGTTATACCTATGGTACTTCCTTCTTACACCAACCCGTTCAGGTTTGAATATCATCCAATTATACCCATGATCACTTTCCAGGCATGATGAGGAGTAGCAATCATTTCCTTTGGATGAGATTCACGGGCTCTCCAATCTAAATAATAATGCAAACTGCACTCTATGCTTCAACTAGTGATACATGGTTCTTGAGTTTTCTACAAACATTTTTAACTGCCAGGGGTTTTGATTGTTTTGTACAAAATCACTAGCAGGTGAGCTTTAAGTTTCTTCATCTACATGAAGGTCGCTCATTCAAATCTGTGGCACCAAGCAATAGTGGGCAAATGAGGAATAATAAGAAAAAACACGACATGGTATGAATATTGCATAGCTATTGACAATATAACAATATTGTCACGACAAAGTCATGTTGGTACAACACAATGTTTGTCAAATATCGTGGGTGAAAGGCATATAAATACCTACCTATGCTTCATGTAATTTATTTTGCTCACAACTTTTTGTTTTTCTCATTTCATGTTGGAGTAGTATAAATTGTAAGTGGAGCATCACAAATTAGCAGCTTTAATTTGTATATACATGTCATGGTGATGTTGTTCAAGTGTTGACGAATTGAAAGAAAGTGTATTTGAAAACCATCCACATAAAGTCTTATTTACCATTTCAGACCTCTTGTGGATGGTTTTTCTTAAGCATCTTGATAATCTCAATACCTTAACATTAAGTGATTTGTAGATTGCAACTTAATTGACAAATATACTCAATTTGTTATGGTTTTGATCCAAATCTAGATAATCAAAAAGTTTTAGATCAAACACTTTTGTTGAACTAATGAAATCAGGCCTAAATTATACTATAACATTTAATTTCATTGTTAATTGTGTACATGTAGAATCTTGACTTGGTGAGCTATGTTGACATGATGAATGATTTGGATGAGATTGTTTGTTTTAATAAGCTAAAAAGAAAATTCTAAATAAGAATTTTTGTTGTAAAGTCTTTTGCAATGTTGGGATTGTAGGTCAAAGAAGGCAATTGAATATCCCATATTGCACACAACACTTCTTCATGATTGAGAAAATCATTAAAATTTCCTTGGTTTTTGCACTAGCGCACCTTGCATGCTGAAAGTGAGGAGCAAGAAACTATTAAAAGTTGATCAGGATATACAATTGCAAGTGAATACAATGTACAAATAAGGAAGTAAAAGAGACAGTCAAGATTGCTTGACTCCCAACTATCTATCCTTGGTGCCATTGTAATGGATTTCTTCTTCCATCACTTAGGTTTGTGTTCCATGCCGGCATTGGGGAAGCTAAAACCAATGTGCAATATCTCTTGGGATATTCCACATTCCAGAAGTTGCAACAACAATATGTGACCATAACTCATGTTGAAAGCATACATATATCTACTAACCCCTAAGTTGCAATAACATTGTGCATGGCTAAACTCCATGTGAAGTAGATTCCCTCTTTGCCACATCCCACCCAAAGAAATGGAAGGTCCATCAACAAGGGTGGACAAAGGGGTGGCCATTGCAGTTCAAAGGGCTCACACAATGAAGGGCACATGTGGATTCAACCTAATGCAATTCCTCTCAGGTCAACCAAGAGAGCATTGCCCTATATGGGATTGATGCATTTGGGCAACAAATCAAACATCAAATGTATCATTTGCTCTGAATCACAATGTAATGAAAATTGTAAAGAAAACCTGTAATACACAAAAACTAGGTAATGTTCATTGGGAGTATCCAAGCACCACAAATTGCTATCTAAAGCAATGTCAATTTTAATTATTTGATAGGCAATTGAACAAGTAGTAACCATTTTATTCTTATTTGGAAAATTCAGAAACCAGATTTGGTATATTTATTGATTGATGTAACTTGCACAGACAGGAAGGAAATTCAAAGTTGAATCTTATTGCAAATGTGTGAAAAAAAAAGCTACAATTAAATTTTGGTGCAAGCTGGTGGGACAACCTGCTGCAGGTTGATCTGAAGAAGAAGAAGAAGAAGAAGAAGAAGAAGCTTTTTTTGTGTTGATCTGAAGAAGAAGATTTTGGGTATGAGTTTTGCATTTCTCCCATGATTATGATGTCAAGCTGCCGTCCCACCTGCAGCCATTATGTGTAGTCGTCATGCTCGCCGCGTTGATCATCAAGCTGGCGGCCACGCTCCTGCGAATGGGATACAAGAGCTCTTCCGGCACATTTAAGCCGGCCATCATGTACTTGAAGATGAGCGCTTGGTGCTCCAATTCAGCCCATTGCCGGGACGTGAACGGAGAACCGCGTCGCCCTCTGTTCATGGCCGCACTACTAGAGCTCCGCATCATGTGATCATGCACACACTGCAGACGCATCGTTGACTGCACTAGCTCCGGCAAACCGCCGCTGCAAACCCCCCTGCTGATGATGATCACAGACAGCGATGATATATATGCATTTATTGCACCTTCGGGCTGCTGCAAGTTCCCACCCACTCATGAGTTCGTCCGTCATGACATAACACCCAAAAGATTCAGCCAAATGCAGAAAGACTGGAAGTTCCAACACGCACTGCAACCTTTTGATCAACCTCCGGTTCACATCCTCCTCCTCCAAGCTAATTTCTCTGCAACAACACTTCTCATGTGCAGCTAGCTAGCTAGCTACAGATTCCCAATTTTTTTTTTAAAAACCCCAAAAAAGAAAAAGAAAAAGCAGTAGTAGTGCTACCGCAAAATCTGAATCTAAGCTAGTTGCTCATGAAAATGAAGCTCCCGATCATCTGCATGCATGTATTAGCACTCGCCTGCTTTCCGCGACCTTCAGATGTCGACGACAATAAGAACAAGCCTGCAAAGGTAGCTAGTGCAAATCCAGCAACAATCAGGCCAGGATCGTTCCAAGCTCCTCGACGCACTCTGCTGCAACGAAGCTCCTCCGCTACGACAGCAACGAAAGCCGCAACCGCAGCAGCCGAGGACACCAAAGAGAGCGACCAAAACTCATCATCAATGGCACGTCCGCCCGCTCGCCAGCCGGCCAACCTCCACCCCCCGCCCCCCCCCCCCCAACCCCAACCCCCACATGCTTCTACAATAATTGGGTGGGCCTTATAAACACCCCACTTTCTTTCCAAGTACCTAAGTTGTACCTAACCCCAAAAAATGAATGTACTTTGCAAAAAGACAAAAATACAAACATCTTTTTTTTTTAAAAATTGTTTTCCCTCATTTACGTCTAGACAAACACGCCCCACCAAATTTTTATTTTATTTTATTTTTTCCATTATTACCTAGTACGTACACACTTGCATGCCCATCATCGTAAATTCACAAAAACATCACATTTTTATTTTTATTTTTGGTTTTTCCTATCTATACCCGCTATCTTAATATCACCAAAAACACCTCCATTTTTTTTAATAAAAAATTAGGGGACTTTTTTCATTCATATCTCATATCCATGGGCCATCACCATCGAATCACAAAAAAGATTAAAATTGTAGTTAATTTTCTCACTAATATTTGTCACTGCAATGTCACAAAAAAAACACCACCATTGGGGGGGGAGGGGGGAGGGGGAACTTTTTTCATTCATACCCATGGGCCATCATCGTAGAATCACCAAAACACCAACAATTTTTAATTATTTTTTTCATTAATACCCATCATTGTAAAATCTCAAAAGATATCATCATTTTTGTTTATTTTGGGGGGACTTTTTTCATTCATTAACCCAAAGGTACAGGGTTTAATTTGTAAAATAAAAATTACCAATAAATAAAATGAATGAAAAAATACATGAAATATTTAAATAAATTTTAAAAGTTAGTTGTTTTTACAAAACAACTTCCCTAAGGAAAAAAAAAGATTAAATGTCAATTTCAAACAAGTTATTTTTTAAAAAACAATATAAATTCCCCACGGAACAAAATGATGTTATCAAAAAAACAAATGAAATACATGAAAAATTAACTTTCACAAGAAATAAGAAAAGTTCCACAAGAACAAAACAACTTCCACAAGGATAAATGAATTTTCTCAAAAAACAAAAGGTTCAATTTTTTTCAAAAAGAATGGCACTTTCCTGGAGGAACTATGCGCTTTCATTTGAAAAAGATTCAAGTTGCCTGAAAAAACATACGTTTTGAATCTTTCTGCACCATAACCATCTCATATTCCATTTTATATAATTTTACGACATATCATTTGAAATGTCTTTAGGAAAACTACAACTTTGTAATTGCAAGCACTTCAATCAAAATTTATATTAAAAAATTACAATCACATAAAATGGAACATTTCTTTTTAAAAAATTTAAATTTTAACATTTGTTGGTATTTTTTTGTTTGTTTCTTATTACATTAAGTTGTAAATGCTTTTATTTATGTAAGTTGTAATGCTATTTTTTTTTAATCAAAATTTTCATTATTTTTGGGTTTATATTAGAACAATGTAAAACATTGGAGTGTTCATTCTTCTCAAAAAGGGTGTTGACATACACATGGTTCCATCATTTTATTTTATGTTCTTGAATTATGTTTCCAACAAAAACCCACTTGATTAAAATTAAGTGATTAATTTGATGTCATACAATTTAGCTTTCTCATCTTGAATTATTCATGTGACCTTGAATGATCTCAATTTAATTTAGAGACCACAATGTATCTTTAGGATTTGTTTACTACAATTTTTAATAGAAATTTAAAAAGATTATTGGATCACCATATCCTTGGAAAATGGGAGGTTTATGAACTTTAACATTTTTCTTCTTTTGAAATTTTTTCATTATTTTACATTATAACATTATTGCTTATTGAAGATTTGTAGGATTATGGGGTTGTTGAAAGATATTGGCCAATATCATTGTTACTCATGATTAATGGGGTCTACATACTTTTTTTAACCTGTCAATACATCTTACATTAGAAAAACCACTAGTTAGTAATGTGGCTCTTTAAAGACCTATGGTGTTGCTTATTGGTTAAAGATATATTTTTTTGTTTCTTTAGACCTATATACGTGAAGAAAACATGTTGGGAACATGATTGGCTTCTCAAATATGGAAGGTGCATATGATGCATATGCTTTTATTACAAAACAAATATTTTTTGTAAACATGGTCCATTGCCTTCTATAGTTGCCTTCTATAGCAAATTATGCAACTTTCAAGTTTAATAAGGTATGTTTAGTTCCTATGTAAAACATGATAAATAGATGTATTAAAAAAAATTAAATAAACTCGCCGTCAATATTTATTACAACTTAGGTATCAATTTGTTAAGATAAATCATATGTTGGGGCAACAAGTTGCTGAGTTTGGTGGACTTGACAATGATCCAAAAATATTCATACGATCAATTTCTAGATGAATTGTAGTAGTAGTTTTTAAGAAAATTTGGGGCGAATTTTCTCCAAATGGAAATTTTGTTTTTCAAAATAGAAAAAATTTAGTGTTTTTGAGGATTTGTAGTTTCCAAATTTCAAGATTTTTTTTTTTTTTTTTCTTTTGGACAAAAATTGCCAAATTCTATACTAAGTTCTAATGGGTAGCCAAAAACATAGAAGGAATTTTAAATGCTTATACTCTTTTTCTTTTTTTTAAATTGCCAAATCATCTTATGGATGGCTACACTAGATCACAAAATTTGGGCTGGGAAAAAAAAAACTTGAGTTGTACAAATGACAATTGTGGCTTTGTAGATGTTGAAGGTAGTTTGTTTGGTTCGTTTGTCACATTGAGATCTCCCAAACCATGCAATGTCTTTTGTTGTGTTCTTGGCACCATAAGGAAGCCCTCAATGAGTAGGTGTGCACCAAGTTGGTTTTACAATGTTTCAACCTATAGTGGAGAAGTTATTGAATAGTAAACAAAATTTCACTAAAAACCCATTAAAATCAAAACTTAAAATTATAAGGGAATTTGGGTGCCCTCTTGGTAGTGTTGGAAAGCTCTTAGTGAGTAGGATTTAATGAACGTAATTAATTTTAAAAATTAAAAAATTAAAAGACCTACATTGCATGAGATATTTGAATTTTGAGTAATTTTTGTGAGTGAAATTTAATTGATTTAAAAAAAAAAAATAGGATTGGAAGCAAAATAAATAGATTCACACTTGGGCCAACAGCACCAGCTACACTAGTATTAATAATGATCAAAAATCAACTTCACCATTTATGGTCTTTCAATAGCCCTTGCTATGGTGAAAAAATACATGACATGTAGCTTGTGGTGATTAAAGAAAGACATCTTGAGGTTGTATACTAGTTACCAATGAAAGGTTTCAAAAATCTTGCAATTAATTACAAGATATTAATTGCAATATATTTTAATTAAATAATTAATATTTAATTACAAAATATTAATTAATTAATTAATTACAATATATTAATTGCAATATATATTAATTAAATAATTGTATATTTGATAATATTATTGCAGTAACAGTTTGTTGCCTTCACCAAGATTTTCTTTTTCCTTTTTTTTTTCAAAACATACTCCCTTTTATTTATTTCTCTTATTTCTTTTTGTTCTCATTTTTTTCCCTGATTTTTTGCTGGTTTTTGTAATACCTTTTTTTCTGGCATTTCAACTTTTCTTTTTCTTTTTCTTTTTCTTTCTTTCTCCTTTTTTTCCTGTTTTTAATATTTTATTATCAGTAATTCTTTTATTCTGGTTTTATATTTCTTTTTTTATTTTCTTTACCTTTTAAAAAAATTATTTCTATCTTGTTTGTTTTTTTTTCTTTTTCTTTGCTGGTTTTCTTTTAAAACATTTTGGAGTTTTAAAAAATCTGTTTTCCTGGATTTTTTCCCTCGTTTTTTTTGTTTTTTATTTTCTGTTTTTTCCTTTCTATACTTATTGAAGTTTTTGGTTTTATATTTCTTGTTTAATTTCTGGTTTTCATTTTCTATACTTCTCAAAATATATATTTCTCTCTTGTTTCTTTTCTTTTGTTATTTCAAATGGTTTTTTAGTAAATTTCTGGGGGTTTGAAATTTTCAATTTTTCTGGTTTATTTTTCTTGTTTTTTCAATTTTTCTTGTTTCTCTTGTTTTTGTTTTTTTTCTTCTATAAATTTTGAAATTCTTATTTATCTCTATTTTTTCTTGCTAGTTTTTTCTTCCCTTCTTTTGGCTTTTTCAATATTGTTTTTGGGGTTTTAAATTTTAATTGTTCTTTTTGTTTCTGTTTTGTGTGTGTGTGGGAAAAGGTAAACCCCTCTTTTGTGTGTTGGGCAATTGTTCGAACAAAGACCCTTGCCATATGTGAGTGGGATCACTTGTGAAATGATGAACTATGAATCAAATTGGCATTGATGCTCGCATTGGTAAGAGTTGCTTCTTCCAAGGTGCTAACTATATTAAGCATTCCAACATGGGGTGTGGTGTATCCTCCCCATGTAATGACCAAATTAAAGAGGGATGAGAATTTTGTCGGTTTAATTTGGGTTAGTAAGGTCTCCTATGCAAAGGCCCTTAGAAATGTTTAGGATAGCCAAAATTGAACAAGATCTTCATCCAAAAAGGAGCGTGAAAAAGAGATCATTTGACTTGTGAATCACCATGAATTGAAGATGATTCATGGCCAATAAGTTCCATCACATTCAATTTTCACTTCAAATTTGCATTGTGTGTTTGACATGTATTTCCAAAATTATAGTCATTGGTTTGTGGGTATGTCCACTTTAGGATTCAAAATACCACTAAGGAAGCTTTCATAGTTGATTTGGTGAAGATAATTTTGGCAAACTAGCAATTATACACTTGACAATATGTTCAATTTGCAAAAATGCAATGGCACACTATCAGAATGCAAATGAATTATCATTCAAATATTTTAGTGAGAGTTCTAAGGAAAATGAGCATGAGAGCAATTAACTTGACATTCCATTTTTAGACTAATACACATTTTGTACCATGCATATGACATCCATGAACTTTCGATGCCACTTGCTTGTAGATTAATTTAGCCTCCATGGATATAGCCCATTGGCATTGGAAATGAATGTATGTGAAGATATCTATTTATTAAAAAAATGAATTTTATTTGTACAAAACAAGGTTATTAAGATCCATATATAATGTACGTGCATCTTGCATTGAACAAAAAATTAATTAGATGTATTGCTAGTACATGAAGATATTACAATTATAGTCCAAACTTTTGTGAAAGTTGCATTAAAGCCTAAAGGTATGATTTTGTGCAATACCTTCATCGTAAAAAAATCCCCTATTTCATAGTTAGAATTTTGAAATAGTTTATATATGTCTGATGAGGGTATTACATTTACACTTTTGTTATGCAATACGCTTGGGATAAAACAAAACATATTCCATCAACCCTAACCTTAAACTTAATATACCCATAATGATATTACATATGCTTTGATCGTTTTTTGGTCCATGTAATACCTTAAACCCTAAACTTAATACACCCAAGATGGTACTATATAACCCCAATAGGAATAGGGTAAACCAAATAAGGGTATTGCAATTGAACTAGATTTCTATACCTTAGTATTATGTGAGACCACAATTAAATATTGATCAACACCCATATCAAATTATTGCACATAGGGTCAACATAAATTATTTTCAATGTGTCTTCAAGGTATTGCATTGTTGAAATAGATCAAATGAAATAATTCCAATTTGCCTAAGGTTATTGTGAATCATCAAAATGATCTAGAGGATATGCATTACCCCAATAAAAAGCAATGCATGTGAATTCATTGGATATGATATTGTCAATGTGTCCATAGGGTATTGCATTGTTCAATTAAATGATATGAAATATAATCTAAACATGAAGGTATTGCATAAAACCAAAATAATCCAATAATTACATTTTTGAATCAAATGAGATGACATGTAGTATCTTGGGCATGAGTATTACATAACAACAAAATAATCTATGCACTTGCATTACTTTGATGAGGGTAATGCATGTGTGAATTGGGTTGGATATTATATTGTTAATGTGTCCATAGGGTATTGCACAAATGAAATAAATGAAATAAAATAGTTACAATTAAACCTATTTGTTTATTGCAAAACAATAAAATGATCCAATTTGCATTACCTTGATGAGGGTAATGCATATGGGCATTAAGTTGGATATGTTATTTGTAATGTGTTCTTGGGGTATTGCATTATAATAAATTTGTTGTGTTCATGCATTAGTCTAATGAGGGTATTGAAAAAAGAAATAAGGTGCAATATGATATTTTCCCTTTGCCTTGGTAGTATTGCATTTCAATAAAATCATCTAATGGGTGTGCATTATTATTATGAGGGCAATGTGATGACTGATTAATTTTGCAAGTTGTGCTAAAGGTATGACACGAGTTCAAATCTAATAATTATGAGGAAATTCAATAAGGGTATTGCAAGAACAGTTACATCAATGCATTGATGTGGCTTGAGTAAAGATATCAAGTTCATTTGCAATACCTTCATATATGATTTAATTGTTGAGTTTTATAAGGCTACAAAACATAAATCTAGTTTAGTTGCAATACCTTCAATCGGGTCATTGCAACATTGTTTTTCACAATCATAAAGTTACATGGTCTAGTCGGGAGGTAGGTAGGAAAGAGAATGAAACAACCTACCTAGTATATTACAATACCTTCATCAACCTACATCATCATTGCCTTGGTGGAGATTTATTGTATAGGTACATACGTAGGTAGGTTGATGGGAAGTAGGTAGATGGGTGGGTAGGTAGACAGATGGGTGGGTAGGTGGGGGAGGGAGGAGGCCAAGGTGCATAGGTAGTAGTCTAAACGTATGTAGGTTGGTGAGATCTGGGCAAGCGTGGGGGTGAGGGAAAAAAAGTTCCCAATAAACCAAAAAAAAAACCAACCTGGGCTGAGGAAAGGAAAAAAAAAGTGAACTTGAGTATTGGATGATACCCAAACAAATATTTTGTTTTGGGTCTTATCATGAATAATGCTTTTTGAGGACGTGCATGATAAGAATTTTTTTTGGCAAGGGCAGCATCAAGATGTGTCTGGTCAGGCAACTGGGCAGTCAGGGAAAGAAAAAAAAAAGAAAGAAGCTGACACACTACTACTACTACTACTACTACTACTACGACTACTACTTTTGGTAGTGTCAAAAATAAGGAGCCATTGCTGATTTTAAAGTCCTCCCTCTGATCATGAGTGATGAGATAGGGACCACTTCCCATCTCCTTTTTTACCAAAGGCAATGTACTTCATATATGGCCACATAGTAGTAGTAGTAGTAGTAGTAGCTAGGCCCCCCATATATAATTGGTGAGGTACACCACATGGGGCTTTTACAGTTTCACATCCTATGATGATAGTGGCAAGGTTATTAGTAGTTATTACCTCCATGCTAGCCATCCACATTGAAAGTAGTAGATTTTATTTTTATTTTTCCAATTTTTTGATATTGAAAATTTGGCAAAATTCTCTCTCCTCCCCTCCCCCCCCCCCCCAAAAAAGAAGAAGAAGAAGAAAAAAAAAAAAAAAAACCTAGCAAAATTAGTCAAATTTGCACTACCTTTATAATTAAAAAATCCAAAAAATTTACTGTTTTTTTTGGTTGAAAAAAATAACATTCTTTTGTTCCAGAAAAACCACTTTGATTCAAAATGGGCTTGTCCCAAAGTTGTGTGGGTTGGTGGAAACTAAATGGATACTCTAGTACACCCCTGCCACAACTATCTACCACTTTCCTTTCAGCACAGCTTAAAGTATTTGAGCTTCCTATATATTTGTATTTTATTACATTATATGATACTAAATTAATTTAAAATTATATATTCTAAATCTATTATATTTATATACATGAATGAAAGAAAATTGTCACTGTTTGCAAAATGTAAGAATTAAGAACTCTACTCCAATTCAACCTGAAGGAATTGGGGGTGATTTTCACTAAATTAACTCTCAATTATTTATTTAGTGAAATTGGTTGTTTTGGAAGTCTCTTTGAAACTGTAAAACCATAGTGGATTGGAATAATACATTGATTTCCTAAATTTGATTTTCCAACTTTCAGGTTCCAATTTGTGATGATTTTATGTCAAGTAAAAATCCCAAAAAAGTGTAGACTCGTCTGATTTTGGGGAAATGTTTTTAAATGATAAAATGCATATTATTATTTTTCGAAAATAAATTCACTGTTGAAAATTATTGGAATGAATGATGATTGCATTAGCTACAATAGAGGCAATATTTTACAAAATTGTTTCATCAAAATCATAAAATAAACATGAGTAGTTGTGAGCTCCCTTGAGCTTCATAGAAATGTATTCAACTCTATGGTTGTTGCAATATCTGATTGTTTATATTGAGAAAAATGAAGTCTAGAATCATCATGCTTTCTTTGCCTACAACATATTACGTGTATTCAAGGTATGTTTTAGTTTCTAATTACATGTCAAGAACAAAATTTGTTCAAAATAAAGGTAAATGATTCTTGATTACTACTTTGTACCTAATATCAATGTGCGTGTTAACCAACAAAACCACATGTTGAAATCTTTAATTGTTTTTGAGTAGCAATCTCAATAAGGATATGTTCCATAACTCAATATTAGTGTGTTGGAGAATGATAATGATCATTTTGAGGCTCATTAGAAGGAACAAAAGGTTTTATCAGTTTTTCCAAAAGGTTGTAGAAGACATGAAATGATACTAAAAATGTTTTAGTGTCTCCCACACAACAAATGCAAAGACAATAAATTAAAGGTGTAAAATACAAGATATCCATATATCATATCCAATATAATGAGATGCATAACAATGAATCTTCTTTGGAATAACTTAAGTGAAATATAAAATCATTAACCTCCCCTTCCCTACTACTTCTAGAGCTTTAAGTCCAAACTTTTTAGTCTTTTAAACTAGTTCTATGTTAGTAGTTGTTTTATTCATGTGTGCTTCAAGATCATCTATTTTTAACCCTAAAGGGCAATCTACTTCTAGCATTATGGTATTGTACACCCAAATGAATGCATAGTCCCTTGCCTAAATGCATAACCAAAGCCCCCAAAAAATCATATTTCAAGGTATGACTTTTAGGCCATGACACGTGGTGGGTAGTCCTTTCAATGTCTTTCATTGTTCACCCATGGACCTCCAATCCACTAGACCAATTATGTCTTATTATTCATCACAATGATTGATCAAATCCCCCCATATTTGTTTATGAAAAGTGATGTCAAGTACTATGGACCTAGAAGCTTTCCCCCTTTACACATGAAATCAAAATGGACATGGTAAGAACACTTTGGCAATAAAACATAATAGGAACACAATTTTTTCCATTGAAGTCTCAAGATTACATAATGTGTAAGGTCATGTGCTTTGCTTAACATAGATTTGCAAACATTGGCATAATTATAAGATTGCATCACAATCATCCTTATCAATTGTGATGGATATAAACTAGCATGTTTAAAGGGATGCAAGGAAATGTAGATCCTTTGGGGTTGCTTCCATTTTTTGTCAAATTTTGGTGTGTGAACAAATGTAGGGTGCAACTAATTCATTAGGAAGAAAAACCATAATTTAACTAAATGTAAACATGGTGTATAGAATTCATTATGAGAATTTTTTAAATATTTTCCATTTAATAAAATATGCCTTCAAGATGAAAACACAACAATTCACCATGATATAATTTTATATTTTACACATTTGTGCATGGACTTCACATTGAGGGGCATGAACTACCCCATGTACCTTGGCATGTACAATGTTAATAAGTGCACATGTGCATATACTCTATTTTCCAATTTGAATAATTACATTGAATAGAGAAAACACACACAACTGGAAACAAAAATCAATTTAATATGTATTTATTTCATTGTGGTCGAAAAATTTAAATGGCATTCTTGGCTTACTTTTTAATTCCACTCACAAATGTTTTTGAGGATCTAGTTTATGGGTGATTTTTTACAATCTATTGTATGGTCATCCTTCAACAAGTATAACCACAATTCCTATCATATGTTCATCCTTGGACAAGTATAAAGACAATTCCTATCATATGGTCATCTTTGGACATTCTCAAAAACAATTTCAAATACAATTACCTCATTTCCAAGCCTAACTACATCCATCTTTATAACTACTCCTTTCCCTACCAACAACATGGATATGCAAAGGCAAATGCATGTCCATGATGTTTATATAAATTCAAATTAAATTTGGCATTGACATAAATAATGATGAATTATTGAAAACCATGTGAAAACCTAAAGGAAAAAAATTTGATTGTCACTAGTAATGTGCAATAGTGTAGAGCACAAATATGTAATACATGCCATTAACTACCAATGTAGAAAATAAAATTGTGTTGGGGTATCACAACCTACAAAAGTTCCTTCCTTCCCTACCTTTATTCTTTGGTTCAACAAGTTAATTCCATATTATGGGTATGCCTAGTTGAAATGCAAATGGGAAATAAGAAATGTGACACATAAAAAAAATATAAGACCCGTCATAAGAATTAAGCTTCAATAGACATTTCAAAGTTAGGTGTTAACTTTTTTATTAGTTTGTTTTAGGTTCAATGTACTTTGTTCATTGTCACATTTGTCTTAAAAACTTATCCAACATTTTTCAAAATGTTGAAAAAGAATTCAAAAATGGAAAGAAATCAAATGAAGGTGCTATTATTTAGGTGATATGTTTACTAACATATTTTCATGTACTATCCTGATAAATTTGGTAAATTTGCAAATACAATTAAACAAATAATATTTTGAAGTAAAAACATTATTGTTTTAAACATACCTATATAATCTTTAATTTGATGGAAGTACATAATATAAATGTACCCCATTTCAATGTTAAGGTGTTGAAAAGTCAATTTTGATCCACCTTTTCTGAACAAATGCAATGCATGTTATTATCCCATGATATATTGTAGAAATGTGTAGATGGTACCATTGTTTTATTGTAAAAAAGATACTAGGAGTTAACCACATTTTAATAATGTGTTTAACGTGATCAAGAAATATGTTGACATGCATATAACAAAACATTAAAAATCATTATTTATAGTTAAATGTGAGTGAATACATTTGATTTCACAACAACTTTGAAATTTTAATCCTTTTACAATAAAAGCTTCCATTAGTTTTAAAAACATCATTTGTGATTGTTCTTTGCAACTAAATTTTAGTCACAAGTAACACTTGCGACAGAAGATCAGCATAGCAACAAAGTGACAAATTGTTAATAACATTACTCACAAATGACAATGAATTTTTTTTTTGTAAAACATGAGTACAATGATTTATGCATGTATCAAAGGATGAATTCATGCGACTACAATGCACACCAATAGCTTGTTCACACATGTACCTTAAAAATGTGACATGTGACATCATCTGGATTTTTTGAAATATTTTGTTAAACAATTTATTTTTTCTTCAAGCCTTCAATTAAAGTAATTAAATTATGCCACATGGTGGCCTAGGATTGTGCCATGTGGCAACTTAATATTGCCCTATAATCGTCAAGGTTTAACTTAGGGTTGGACCATTTATCATAAGCCACATGGCACCTAACCTAGGCCACCTAACCTATCTAGGTGCCTAAGGTACCTAGCTAATTTTGAACTAGGCGATGTGGCATCTAGGCTAAGCTGAAGCCACCTATCCATAGGTTTAGCCTAGGTAGGTAGGTCTTTAGGTTTAAGTCTAAAACTTTTACAACAAAATCCTATTTTATTTTAAGTTTAATCTTTTGGATGGAGCCTATGTGATTAGCTCCTCCCATATGGCAATTGAAAAAATTGAATGTGTTTACTACACCAAACCAACCTAGTTATAGTTTGTAAATTTGAAAGGGAAGACAAACAATATGGAATAAAATTTTAATTGTAGCTTAATCACATAGTTATAACCCAATTGCAACTATACCTTAACACATACTATTGCATAGCCTACCTAATAGGTAGCATAGGTTTTTACTAGATACCTATTTAGACAATAATTTATGTTAAGTACACCTCTAAATAATTATTTATTCTAAATACATATTTAGATAGCTTCTAAATAATTACTTAAATAGCCTATTAGGTAGTTAGTGGGCATGTAGGTACGTACGTAGGTACTTAGTAAGTATGTAGGAGGCACATAATAAGTAGGTAGGTATGTGGGAGGTAGGTATTTATTACATAAGTACATAGCTAGTAAAAAATAAGTACTTTCTAAAGAGGTAGGCAAGTATTTAATAAGTATGTAAATATATATCATTAAATAGTCTATATGTGTAGCTACTAAATAATATACATACCTTATGCAACTATGATGTGACTATCTTGGTAACATGTGCAATTAAATGTATATATGATGTTGTATAAAATACAAAAACATCATGAAAAATCAACCTATTGGAAGGATGAAATAGGTCATAATCACAACCTAGTTGAAAGGATGATCAAAATCCATCCAAATTTGAAAAGTAATCACACAAGTAACAATTTATAATCATATGCAACATTTAATTGCACATAGTCACATAGGGAATGGTTGCAAACAACAAGTACTATTCCATGATCATGTTCAATAATATTTTATGAAAGATATATCAATAAACAAAAAATAATAAATTTTTAAATTATTTATCAACCTTCACATGCTCAGTATCATTCATTTTCACAAATATATTGTGCAAAATATGGAGGGAAAATGCATTAAGAAGAAAAAAAAAATCCATATCCATCAATTAAATGATTACAAATTCATTTAGTCATAATCATTGAAGATAAAAACAAACCAACAAATTGGTTTCATTTGTAACATGTTGTCACCACCTTAAATAATTTCAAACATTAGTTGTTTCATGTTTAGCCTCTTGATTTTTGTTAAACCATTATCTTGTTTTGTTGGAGGTCTTAGATCATATTGACTTTGGTGCCCTCCCTTTGAAAGGTAGGTGAAACAAGCAAGTTGTGACCTTTTGTGCCCCATGAAAAAATGGAGAGTTTAAAGTAACAATGCAATGTTGTGAGCTAAGGGCAACAACACAATTTTGTGAAGAAGTGAGCATGAGTGGGTGATCTTGATATAATATTTTTCATATTGTTCTTCCCATGTGGACAAAATATATGTTGATGTGGACGAATATTGTGCCACATGGTCATGGATGAAAATGTTTATGGATGAAATTTGATTACAAATGAAAGTTATGGATGATTTCTTTTTTTTAATGTGGGTGGCATAGGTTTGTGAACCTTGATTTTGGAAACTTATGCACATAAACTTAAAAAGTTATGCTTGAAGCTCAACTTTAGATGTACCATCTTGCATTACACATTAATTTCAATTATTAAAATAAACAAATTTTTAAAAAATGAAAAGAAGGAATGTGTATATTTAGTGTACTTGGTGTGGCAACGCTAATTAGGACATGCATTGGCATTCTAAACCAATTAAGATTAAAGAGAAGTTTGAATTATGTTTTTGGAAAGAAGGTTTGAATTAATCTTCTCCCATGAGGATGTTGAAAATGAATATCGAAAAGGTGAAAGGTCATTTTTACATATCAAATTTCAAATATAGAAAGGAAAAACCATAGTAGTGACATACTCTCAATTCGATTCAAACATACGCGTATTATACGTTTTTTTGGGCTTTTTAAAAAATACTTGAAAATACTTGATACAAAGGCCAATTTTCAAGCCTTTGTATTATTATAATGATTTTTTTAAAATACTTGAAAATACTTCTTTTTTAGCACCTTCGAAAAATACTCGTATTTCATATGTCACTACTATGCCCTAAACATGAAAAACTAATTTGGATTTTGTTTCGAATTTTGGTTTTGAATTAATGTATTTTATTTTGTTTGAAATAATGAAAACTAATAAGAATTATATTGCATTTTGATCATAAATGTGTATGTGAATATTAAGATTAGTGTTGTAAATAAAAATGTATCAAATTTGTATTTCTTTATGTAGTATTTTAGATGTAGAGATTGAAGTGTAGATTGTATGATAGGAAGTAAAGTTTAAGAACTACATAATTCAATGTTTACTAGTACCTTCCATCGACACATACAATAACAAATCTTCCATATTTGGAAATTATGTTTTAAATTTTACATTGAACAAAACATCCTATATCCCATACTACTGGTGTTATTACTTTAAATTTTATGTACTCTTTCGAATTACACACTCACTTAAGTAATTGACCAAACAAATTCAAGTGCATAACCAAACGAAAAAATTTGAAAATAATTGACAAATGTGAAAATATATAATATATTCTCCATCTTCACATACTTTGCCAAATGTGAAGGATTATGCTTCAAGTTCTACATTAGTTTTGGATGTACTCGTGTTCAAATCTCATATGCACAAACAAAGGCCATAGATGCACATTTACATCCCCTAGCTACAAATTATTCTTCCTATGTAGCCATGGCACAATTTGTTAATTTATGAACATTCCAACTCCATGTCAAATAACGAATGAAAATTTCCATTTGCCCACAAAACATGACATGTTGTAAAATGTGATATAGGTGCTTACAATGTACCTATTCCCTCACCCGCTGCAAGAAGTTATCATCATCATGATAAAATCCAAGTGTGAGCCAAAAAAAATCCAATTATCACTTCATATTGTTTTCAAGTGGACCAAAAGTGATGTAATGAATTTGTCATATCCTATAGGAGAAACAAAGGTGGTAGGTCAACACTTGCTTCAAAAATTCAACCAACTTCCCACTTATTTTGTTGTTGAATTGAAGCTTGAATATTGTAGGACATTGGATATTTTTAGAATTGTGAATTCATGGCCAAACATACATGCGATAAAATATTGATAGGGGAAAATCTCCCATCATTAAAAAGATTTCTAAAACATTCCAATGGTTGATTGATAGGGGCATATATCTAGTCACTAAAAAGATTTTTAAAAAGGCATGTTGGTTGTTTTCAAAGAAAAAAATAGCTTCTTCCAATGTTGTTACCTGGTCTTGAGTGAGATCAATCATTTCTTGCATAAGCAATGTTGAAGGCACAATTAGCCTATCCATTACATACTTTCTCCTAATGTTTCTAACACAACTATTCAAAATCATCATGACAAAACTAGAACTCGTGAGACTTGTAAGGTGCATAGTTAAACCATGGAAATTGGCAACCTAATTACCATCAAGGAAAAAGGTTGCCAAATTAAAAAAAAGAATAGGAATGCACACTTCAAATTTCATGTCTACCTTTTTGTTTTTGCCTTCTAGTGGTATCTACCGTCTTATGGCAAAATGCACTTTCTATGCCAAAATTAGAGTAGAGAGTAGATAATATTATAACTTTATAGAGCAAAAGAAGAACTAATAAATAATAGTAACAAAGCTCTATATAAATTTGTTATGAATTATTTTTTGTTCCTTTATCACATTCTAAGTAAAACACAAACCAACAAGGAACGTTAGAATCCATACAATTTCAACCATTTACCATTATATAAGGACAAATGCCATTTCCTCCCATGTTCTTCTCCTTCTTTCTCATAGAAGAATGTTACACACAAGCATCCTCCTAATGTTAATGATCTAATTTTCTAATGCAAATCCTCCACTTCTCCAAAGAAATAAATAAGGAACTTAAGAAGGATATTCACCACACAAAGGTTGAGTCTTTATATTCCTAAATTTCCTTATCCTTTTAGATCTCCATATCCTAATCCCTTCCACACATCTTAATTAAAGGAAATCCATCCATCCCTTATCCATTTGGACTAGTTAATTAATATGACTTCACCCCCTAGTAAATAGAAGATGGTAAGTAGGATATTTACCACTAGTAAATAAATAGTTATTAGGATGCCCTTTTAAATGAACTAGATTAGGATATTATTTCTAGTTTCTAATATTATTTTTATTAGAATTCCTCCTAGAATCAACTTTTAATTATTCTATCCCATGAAGGTAGTTCACTATATTGATGATATTACCATCAGAAAACACTTTCACTTAAAAATTCTCCTAAGAATGTTTTGCCATTTGATGGTAATTACCATCTAATGATGATACTATTGTTTGTACCATCTATAGTGCTTAACCAACATAGGACAATTTTCTACCATTAACATGCACCATTGGAACCACAACAACCCAAAATAAAATGGAACAAAAATGCCACAATTTATTTATTTTATATGATTTTGGCTTTGCAATAATTTTTGGTGTCTTTGTGTAAATAAAACATTGAATGTTTGACTTGGGAAGGTCATTACTCAATATTTCAATTAACACCATCACCACATTTTTAAAAAAACATGTTTTCACCATTGTGTGTGAAAATTAAAGGTGCCCTTTCACATTACCATTCAATTAACCAATATGCACATTGATTGGGTGCAATCACAATCAAATGAGCCAATGGTGACAAAAGATTCTCACAAATGTGCCCTTTTAATGGACATTTTAACATTTTCATAAAAAAAAAGTTTTAAATTTTTTTTGTAATATGTTTTTAAAAATATGTAAAAATCCCCCAATAAATTACATTATTTGTGTTTATTGTTTTGGAATAAATATGTCTAAAAGTGTACATATTTTGTTAGATTTTACATTTTTTTTTTAAAAATGTTCATAATTTCAAATCATGCTGAAGTATGATAACTACTTAATTTTTTTTGTTTTTTGTATTATAAACCATAACTTTGTTCATATACAAAGTATGACCCATTTACATCTAACAAATTATTCTTGAAATTTGGATATTTTGAAATTCTACAATTTCAAATATTACAAATTTTTTATTATGAGTTTTTTTTTAAAAATGTGGATGGTAGGTTATCATCATATTTTTAATTTCCCATCAATTTTTTTAAACTTAAAATAATCCTTGACCTAGTGCTTTATAAAACGTATCTTTTGGTGTTAAAGTTCAAAAGTCCTTTACTAAAACTAATTTACTATGCATTATTATGTCAAGGATAAAGGGAAAGGAGAAATCAAATAACACATGTCCTAAATTATACCTATTTAGATGGTATAGCCTTAATTCTGCTACCAAAGACCATAACATTAATTAACCAACTCGCAACAATGATTAATAAATGAGGGGGAACATCCTTGAGGTTGAGAGGTGACAATTAAAAGATTTCATCCAGGCTAAAAGCTATTTGCCACATATATTTCAGTTGAGTGATACCAAAATGCGGCGACAGTAAACCAGCACCCACCAATGCACCATCCACTGGATGGATGCCTGTTAATACTCAGTTGTGGATGAACCTCAACGGAGTTAATATTTGATTTCACCTTGGTAGCCAACTTTGTAAGAAATAGGTCTCATATATAGGTAAATAGATAAGAAAAAAGGTAGGAAAATAGGTAACTACTTGGTAAGGGCTGGTTTTACTACCTACCTACCTGCTAACAACCATGTAGTTTTTAGTAGGTAGGTAGTTAAAAAAGGACTGAGCTAACCACCATGGTTAGCTAGGCAACTGGAACCCAACAGAAAACTGTTTCCTGACCACTTACCATCCATCCTTCATGGTGCAGTGGTGGGTGTTGGTTCAACTGTGGCCCCAAAATGCATCACCTGTTTGTTGGTTGTGCCTAGATGGATGAGACTTTGTATAAGATTGGGATACAATTTTAAACTTCAACTGGGAACCAATTTGTGCATGATAAGTATACAAAAAATAGACTTAGCTGTATTATTTAAGCTGCTTATTTTAATCCAATTCACATTAAATACAAATTACTAGCAAATGGCTATATTGAAACATAGCTCAAATATGATGAATGCACCAACCCAAGAACAAGACCTACCAAAATTCTAAGTACATGAAGCAAATAAGATGAAAAAAAAGACTTGAAACTAGCAACATATAATCATCTATGCAATTGGAGCTCAAATACAAACAACAAATCAATAATTTCCTTGTTCAAAAGTAACCCACAATCAAAGATGAGTTTTTCATTGTCTTCTAGCAACAAATCCTCAACTTCAATGAAATCACTCCAAAAATGAAACTTTCCCACTTGGACCAATCAAACTATCTACCCAATCAAAATCAGGGACTAGTCATTAAATATGGTTTATCAGACTGGTTTCAGGCCTGTTCACTGGATTCATCCTAATTCCTATCCAAACTAAGACCCTAGCCCTTATGACCCAGACCCGGCCAAACATTCTGAGGACCCTATGGGTCCAGATTCTCAATTCCATTTGTGTGTGGAACTAGAAGCAAAATAGGAACCAAAGGTTTTTCATAAAAAATAACCAACACTGGAGTAGACCCGTCCTGGCTATCAAGGTGGTTCCAAGATTTATATCCATGATTCTCAAAAGAAATCAAAGAAGTGATCCTGATATATAACCACAATTCTCAAATATTTGAAATAACATTATAAACCCCACTGGTTCTTTACCAGTTAATTAATTCATGAAAACCATCCATTCTTTGAGGTTTCAAAATAATAGAAACCAATTGTTCCTTGATTCTGATTTAATTTAAAGCTGGAAGTGAGATTCTCTGTTGGTAAAAAAATAAATAAATAAATAAATAAAACTGGCAGTTCTTTATTGATTCAATAAAATAACCACACAACCCTGGTTGGATAGTTGAACCTGTTATGAAATGGAAGAGCCATCGTGCAATAAAGCTATACAGAAAATCACCCTCTCTCCAGTTGAACCCTGTTATGAAATGGAAGAGCCATCGTGCAGTGGTACCGTAAGTAAGGAAATTTTATTAAATCTCAGTACGGAGAAACGCTGAAACTCAGCATTTAATGCACAAGGTTGGAGAGTAATTATAGTAGTCCTCCAGGTAGGAGCAGTGAAAAGATAAGATATGTAGCAGCAGTGGAGGGGCTCAGAAAAAAGGAAAGAGGGGACGAAACTCAGTTTACCACCAATATTGGAGGAAAAAACTAGTTTGGGTCCCAGTTATTTTGTTTTTGTAAAATTTCATCCCCACTTACGCATTTGATGGCCTATTATGCCGAAACTGGCCGTTTTCGCCCCCTTAATCGCCTGACTTTACACATAACTTTAATGAGCCACTTGTTATGATGTATCACACCGGATAGGTTTTTTGAATACCCAATGATGCTGGTCAATAATTAATCAATCAATAGAAACAACTACGTGTAGGTCTTATTAACGTTTTTAACATAATTAATGCCCAATTAAGGAAACAGGTGGATGGATTGATCACTCTTCCATGACTGCTCTCTGAAGATAACCGTTTAGCGCAGTTACATCTTTTATCTGGATGGATATACCTGATGGGTTTAAAGTTTTAAAAAACTGGTTAATTATGCATCAGATCCCATACGGGGATGATGCACCCTCTCAAACTAGCATGTGCCAATGAATGCTTACCAGGCAGAATTGGTCGTTCATGGCCCAATTAATTGACATTAAGGTCCGGGTTGGCAGATTATGTCATTTTCTTGATCACATTATCTGATATAGTCTTCGAGTGAGGATCTAGGCTCAGCCCCAAACCTTAATGTCACCAGATGCCCATTATGTCGGATATGTCACCTAGCTTGCCTTATCTGACTTGCTTGATTCCTTCTTAAGTTCTTAACCCACCATAACAAGCAGTGTTTCACCAGGGTTTAACCATTCCATAGACTGTTAAAAGCAAAAGTGAATGCTCAGCCAGAATAAGCACCACATTCCAATCAAGAGAATAAATAGTCGTTCCCTTGCTTTCAGGGGTCATTTGCTTTGTGTGAAATGGCGAGTGTATGGAGCAATGGGCTAGGAGTGAACCAGAACCCATCAACACACCATCCATTGGATACCTATTATGTGTACGGTAAAACCCTGGGAGCAGCAGGACCTTAGCCTTTTGTAATGAACAAGGGTTTATGTTTCTCCAGTTGTATAGAGGGAAATTATGTTTCTCCGTGCAATGGGAGGGCCCACCAGCCATTTCAGGAGTGAAATGTTTTATGCCCCCAAGGCTATTATGACCCAGTTATGGGTGAACCTTACCTGAGTTAATATCTAGTTTCACCTTGGTAATCAGTTCCGAAAAAAGTTGGTTCTGCAAAGTAGGTAGATAGGTAGGTAAATAGTTGACTACTAAGTAAGTAGATAGTTTACACATAGGTAAGGACTGTTTCACTACCTGCCTACTATAGAGGGATTATTCATGGATATAGGATGATGCCCTTCATATACACTTCGGAAATTTCTGTGAGTGCTGTATGAACATAGTAAGCACTAGCCATTCCTTTTTAAAGACATAATTGTTGAATCCCAACAAGCACTTGCCTACTAATAATGGGCTGGAGCACTTCTTTTAATTTATCCCTGTACATAAACTAGTAGAGCATTTAGGGATGAATGTTGATCCTGTTTTCATTCTCTTGGGGAAAGGTTTTTGAAAGGTTCTTAATGAAAATGGACCTTCCCCCCCCCATTGGGATACAATTGCAAGGAACTTTATTGCCATTGGCTTCGAATGTAAAAGTACTCCAGACAGTTCCTTGTGTATTTGGAGATTGGCTTATACGTGTGAAAACCCCTTTATGAAAAGTGGACAGATCTTACATCTACTTAGGGCATAAGGTCCCCTCTGCTCCTGAATAGTAGGCGTAAGATCCCTTCAACTCTTACTACATTGAGATCTATACATATTTAGCTGTAGGGTAAAACCCTTGGCAGCAGTCTCTACTAGAATAAGTGCTCATGTGAGGACTTAATTCCTTTAAAGCCCATGCCCCAAGGGTTTTACCAAGCATAAAGGCTTGCTTTGATTTTTATCTTGTTTTTCCACATGATACCCAGAAAAACAAAAATTGAGGGGGTATTTTTTAAAAAGAGGAATGCCTACCAGACCAAATAGCAAAGGAAAAATATATTCTGAGTAACATGCCCTCTACTTACTCTAAAGAAAATCAGAGCAAGTCCTTACACTCTGATAATGTTTTGCCTTGTACTTTAACTTTGGGTAAGGCTCAAAGGTGGGGGGATATTCCCAAAATGTAGGGCTTAGGGCTGGACTACCACTTGTCCAGGGCCCCTTATTTTGGACCTTTGAGCTTTACCCTACACTTAATGGGGTGCATGTAGTCAAAATAATCCTCATTTGCCTAAACCCCCAAATGATAACCTCAAGTCATAAATGATTTCATATGGAAAGTATTGTTCAAGACACTCACATTTAAATATTAAGAGGTCATGAATGTTGGTGTCAGGTGCCCAACCATTTCTCACATTTGTCTTGCCTAATGTTGTCACCCACATCCAAGATGTAAGAAAAATAAATCTAAGATGTCTGGAAAATACATATTGTGAATGTTGTAACTTTGTAAGTGAAATATGGCATGTCATCTTGTGTTACCTAACTTGTTTAGAGGATATAAGTGTTATGTATGAAGGCATAATGTTCTCTGTAGAAATGCAATGTTATAAAATTAAGTTTGTGAAAGATAGGGAATAATAATGTCTAATTTTTTGTTTTATTGGATTGTGCAATGGCTACTAGGTTTCTATATATCAATCAATGAACAACTAGCATGTATGAGTTGCAAAATGTAATACCATGTGTGCAAAATGTGATTCAAATTTGCATGAAACCATACAAGTTTGTCTTTCAAAGCTATCATTTAAATGCATTATAGATGTGTCATCATTTCAAAATTATTAATGCATGCAATTCAACCTTTCACTATAAATCAATACAATGATATGATAAATATCATATGCTACGTGTATATATAGGAAAAAAATTTCAAATGTCATCATATATCCTATTTCCCTTTCATGGAAGATCAAAATGTGCAACTACCAACACTTACAATTAAAGCCCTATTACCAAAATGCACTTGAAAAAAATGATCTTTTCCAATGAGTAATAGTCTGCCATGCTTAAAAGAAAATATATGTAAGATGTAGACTACATCACATGAGAAGTGTTCACAAACTTCTTCATGTCTCCATATTGGCTAAAGCATGGAACTATTGGTATAGTTGGGACACCAAAAAGCAAGACCACAAATACATAATACATGTGCTTGCAAGGCACATATATACTTGCCCCTCTTGCCAATGTTATGAGCAAGCACAATACTAAATTAATGGCAATTACATAAAGGGTAACAACCCACCACCACAACATACTCTAGATGTGCATTCACATTATTAAAAAATTCCAACAAATATTAGCATCCAACAAATGGACAAGGAAATGTATAACACCTTTGAATGCAAGTTGACATGTGTTGAACAACTTCCACCTTGTAATAGGTCAACAATTGTTGAACGATGATCACAATTTTTCCATCTTGCATGGTTGGATATCCCTCTAGACCAAAATGGGGTCCCTATGTAGTAGGGGAGGTGGTTGTAGAAAAAGAGCCTTTTATAAAAGGTAGGATTTCAAATGTCTTGACAATTTGCAAGGTGGAACCCAACATCTTCAAGGAAATCAATTTCAACTTGTATCAACATAATGCCCAATTAGACAAGTCATAGGAAAGGGTTTATCTTTCACTAATGGACGAATAATTACACCCACACAAATTTTGATGTCATCTAAGCAAAACCAAATGCTTTATGGTAGGTGTCATTTACATTGTATGATTAAACCACCTTTTGTAACAAGGAGATGTAATCCCAATAGGTTGGCCAACCCTATACAACAGTTAGGTGCATTTGTTGCAATTGTAAACTTATAGGGTCATGCAATGAACTTTGTTTTCTTGCATTTGTTCTAGTAATGTGTCACATAACCTTAAAACATTCAATTTTTAAGATGTTAGTGGATGGAGGATGAGGTGCAATGGAATGGCTTAGATTGCACCTACCATTCTTGAGAACTTTGGAACATTGAAATTCACCATGTATGGGTGGTGGGATTTGTTTATAAACCCAATATGGTCATACAACTTCTTCTTAAAGCTTCCAAATCTTTCCTTTCCTTCCAAGTGAGGGACAAAACAATGGAATGGATAAACATGTTTTGTAATTGGTGTGCTAGATCAAAGTAAAAGGATCTTCCTTTTAGCACATGACATGAATTAAACTTGCTCCAATTGGTCAAGTCCACCTCTTGTTTGGCCATGTTTTAAGAAACATCAAGAACAGGTCTATTGTATGATGGCCCTACCAAGGTCATATTTAGTGGCTTCAAAAAAACCAATTCCTTTTTTGCTTGATTGATGTTACCATTAGTTATCGACTATCTTAAACAAGTTGTAGGTTGGCATTTGATATTGTTGATTTAATGTCATGTCCTACATATCAAAAACAAACAATAAGTCCCAATTTCAAATTTTCAATGAATTGACAATAGACGTCATCCTTACAATGTTCAATAATCATTAAAAAAAAGACTAAACCATAAATAAAGCCAATGCCAACGTGAGTTCAAAGGCCATAAATAAATGAATATACTTAAATACTTTTGAGCACAAACAAGGGTTGTGACCAAAAGGGAAATTTGTTACCAAATCTTCACAACATAGATTCATATTTGAAATAATAATGAAAGTAAAACTAGAAAAATGCCCATAACTAAACATTACCAAAACCTAAACACAAGCCAAACATGACAAAAAAATAAATAGGGGTCCCATTGAAAAGCAATGTTATGAAAAACCCCATTAATACAACACCAAAAAATTCATGAAATGGCAAAAATTTAGCTACAACATATAGCCCAAAGACTTACAAATTCTATGAACATGTAGAAGATCATTTCAGATTATAGCATCACCTCCAAATGGACAATCCAAAAATGGCTTGAAACTATATTACAAAATAAAAATGTGATGAATAATTCTTACATAAGTGATGTAGTTATACCATTGGTGGTTGGGAAGTGCCAATATGCCAACCACTCAAGAAAAGAGTTGATGTTTTAGTGTCAATGTTACCCATATTTGGTAATAGGTGATTTAATAGGTTGATAGTATAAGCAGGTTATTAAACCTAACATGTGTCATAACCTATTATTTAAACTAACATGTAGTATTAACCTAACCAGTTATTAAACCTAGTAGGTAATGATTGGGTTAAGAAAATAGGTTGACATGTTAATGAATAGGTAATTTGTAGAACCTATACTTGATATAATCGGTAGTTGGACAAGAAGTTAGGCATGGTGTACTTTTTTTGAAATTTTGGACCACTAGTCTAGGTACTGGCTAATGACTGTTTATAATGGTCAATTATGATTATTGTATTTTGAATTGGCTAATATAAGACTAGGAGGACAAACCTGTTGAGGGACACTTGGATCTCATCCATGATTATGTGTTTCCACATTTGAATTATGGAACATGGATCATTTTTCTTTCAACTTATTTCCTTCAAGTTTGAACAATTTGTGTACATGTTAATTTAGGATTTGTAGTAGCTTAAGTTTTATTTTGTATGTTATATGTACCTATCGCTACTTTAGGAACATGTTGTTGAAAAAATCCAAAGGTGAATTAACCGTAATGGGAATAGAAAAACCCTATTAACATTTGGTGACCATGTAATGGATCAAAATTCAGAAGCAATCATGCTTAGAATTTATAGTTAGATTTAGTAGTTTAATAGATCAAGTTTGAAAAGCGATCATGCTTCAAATTCTAATTTATCACATGTTTGCTTATTTTGTGTAAATTTTAAGATTCAAGTTTTTGATCTTGATTTAGTCTACAAACCTTAGGAATAGGATGAAGTTAATGTAAAGTTTTGAAGATAAATAGGTGCCCAATCTGTAAAGGAAGTTTTATACAAACTTTTGACAACTAGGAGGGGTCATTCTAAAAAAATAAATCTATTGTTCTAAAATAATGCAAGGGCTTTCCTAGAACCTGTTGATTTCAAAAAATGTTAAGAGTAGTTATTAAAAGTCTTAAAAAATAGTTAAAACAAGTTATACATCAACTTGTTTAGGAATATGCACAAAAACAAGATGAACAGCAAATGCAACCTATACAAAATGAACTTTGAATACACCAAACACAAATGCAACATAAAGGGGAGAAATCAATTAACAACAACAAATTGTAAAAGAATTGGTTGTGCAGGGAGACCCAGTAACACTTTCAACCACTCATCAAGAAACACCACGAGCAATAACCCAACTGAGGGTGGTGAGTGTTCATAATGATGAAAATCATGAACTTGTTTAACCATTTGATGAAATCATATTTGTTCAACAACCATAGCAATCTGCAACCTTAGGTTACAATCTACCCAAAACCAATGCATCTACACCGATTACAACATTTGTTGGTTTTCAAAACCAACCATCACATACCAACATTCATTTGATACCCATTAATTCAAAGATGGAATGACTTCACCTACTCAACAGGTTGGAGTAGCTACATCATGTTAACCAATGATTGTCTAATCAATTAATTTCTATACCACATGTTGAACATGTTGAAACCAAAGCAACACCCACAATTGTTTGATAGGGAGTTATTTATCCACAAGGCACTTGGCCATTGATATTAATACCTAGTCTAGGTGAAAGATCACAAGTTCCACATCATAGATTGGTTTCAAGAAGAAACTAAGGTGCTAGAATTATGACCTATTCATATTGTTATCAAATGGGACACCTATTCAATCACTACACATTTGTTGATGATAAATTAAGGTAGAATTAGGTTGATGATTAGGCCATTCAAGCTAATGGTGAAACACTAAAGGCTGATATCAACCTATTTGGTGAAACACTAGACCTGTTAGTTTGAATTACAATGTTCTACTAACTACACTGGAGGCTAACATAGTAGTTAAACCTATAGTACCAATTGTTACATTTAAATCAACATTAATATGTACAAATTATGGTAAAACTAGTCATTTCAATGGAAACCTACCGTAATAGGAAAAAAAAAGGTACAAGTTGTGCCAATTGTTATAGTTAAGTCTACACAACATGTAGTAGGGACAAAAACCCAACTTGTGAAATCAAGAAAAATACATGTTTGTTATCCATGTATAATTTGTTATAGCATAGAACATAGCTCCAAAAAATACCCTAGAAAAATTGAAGTACAAAACATGTTCAGAACTAAACTTGTTAGTTCTAATGCCACAACAACACCTAAATTGCCTAAAACTAACAATGTGCTAGTTAATGTAATAGTTGTTGTTAACACTCATAGTCAAATAGTCAAAACATTAAGTGTTCAAGGAAAGGGAGCTAGTTAAAACTGAAGGGGTTGAAGAATGGCAACAAGAAGAGCAACTATGGGATGCTTTCATTGAAATATTATACAACTACAACGTAATGGTGCTAAAAAACAACCTACTACTATCAATGAAGGTTCATTGCAAAATAATTGGGCTAGATTTCCTGATAAACCAACCATGACTCAACCAACTATAAGTAATCAAACTGGTGAAATGAATCAGCAACTTGTCATTTTAAAACAAATTATTACAGAAAAGACTTTAGAAGAAATTTTAAGAGATATCAGTAAACAAGTCTTGGAGACCAAGTATACATTGAACTTGGGACAATTATTACGGGTGATTCCTGATATCAAATGTTACATTTTTAACCCAGTACCATCAAAACCTATTTTACCAAAACTGGTAGTTACATCAATTGCCATTGATCATCAATTAGCAGTAAATATAGGTTCAAGTAGGGAAGAACTTCATCGAAACATGCTTATAGATGGTGAATCTAGAGTTAATATTATTATGGAAAAATTGAAGGTACAATTAGGTCTGTTAAAACTAAAACCTTCACCTTATAACCTGCATATGGCTAATCAAACCATTATAAAACCCTTAGGTTTGATTAAGGATATGAGAATTTTTGTTCATGGAATTCCCTATGTAGCGACTTTTACTGTAGTTTGGAGTAGTGTGTTAGACTCCAATTACTTTATGTTGTTAGGTCATCGTTGCTTAAGGGATGTTAAAGTGTCTCATGATTGGGGCAACAATATTATTATTATACAAGGAGTTGGTGAAGTTAGAACCATACATGTTATTAAGAAACTTGGAGCACCAACCAAACATCCAGAAGTATTAATTTGTTATGATTTCCATTCTAGAATATTTGATGAAGAAGAGGATTTGATGTTTGCCACAAAACTAGGACTATTTTCAATAGGAACTATAATGGTCCCTACATCAGTTTAGTCAGATCAACTTGTTAAGTTGATTACATTAACATGTTGAATCTAATTGGACACGTTAATAAACATGTTGAACTTGTGTCTAAGCCACATGTTTCGTCTAATGTACCTATTAAACCAGTACCTATACGACCTGTTAAGATAGTTATACCCCTTCATACCTTCCAACAACATTTACCAAAGACGTTTTCCCAATGTGAAGTGGGAAAAATGGAGATTAACAAGACGCTTGCTCAAATCAAAGTTCAAAACCTTCGCATTGTAAGCTAGACTATCACTAAAGAAGAACAATTGACCAAGATCAATTTGGGTTCTGAAGAAAACTTGCAACATGTTAAAATTTATATAAATCTAAAACCTGTTGTCAATTATCAACTAATTGAATTACTAAAGGAGTTTAAAGACATCTTTGCCTAGACTTACAAAGATTTGAAATGGATACCACTTGACATAACTCATTATCAGATTGAGTTGGACACTTCGATACCACATGCTCATCAAACAAGGTACTGGCTCAATCCTAACTATGTAGCCATTGTCAAACATGATATTGACAAATTGCTTGTTGCAAGTTTTATTAAACATTTTAAAGAGGCTACTTGGCTATCACTTATAGTTGTAATGTGTAGGAAAAATGGCAAAATTATAATTTGTGTGGACTTCAAGAAGCTTTATGCAACTACTAAGAAGGACCCATACTTGTTACCGTTTCCTAATTAATGAAGTTATTAACACCATAGTTGGATATGAGGTTTATACATTTTAAAATGGTTTTTCTAGATATTATCAAATTTCCATAGCACCAGAAGACTAGTACAAAACCGCCTTTGTTATTGATTGGGGGGCTTTTGTATGGGTTATGATGCCTTTTGGTGTCAAAAATGGACCACCTACCTCTCAAAGGGCAATGACCAAAGCTTTTAGTGAATACATTGATGTGTTCATGAGGATTTCATTAGATGATTTTACTATTTTTAGTGATGTGTCCACTCATTTGGAAAAAACTCATAAATGTTTTCTAGAATGTAAAGGGTATGGCATTAGTTTGAATCTAGATAAATGTGCATTTATAGTATGCTCTGGAAGTATTTTAGGGTTCATAGTCTTTAAAGAAGGGAAGAAACTTGATCCTAAAAAAATAGAGATTTTAGTCAAAATGCCAATGCCCAAAACACCTAAGGAGATTCAAGTCTTCAATGGAATGGCCTAGTTTTATAAATGTTTCATCAGGAATTTTACTTCTATTATGGCACCAATCACCAAGTTACTTAGAAAAGCTAAAGTGTTCGAGTGGACTTCTAAATGTCAAACTACTTGGGAGGATATTAAGAATTGATACATTCAAGCTCTTATACTTATCAGTCCTAACTAGAAACTGGAATTTCATGGTCACACTTATGCTTCTTAGTTAGCAATAGGGGCAATATTGGCCTAAAACCCAACAGGTAAAATATATAAACATGTTAAGTATTTATCAAGGCTGCTTATTTTTGTTGAGAAAAATTATACTATTATAAAAAGATAGGTTTTAGCTATGGTTTATGCCTTACATAAATTTAAGCATTACCCGTTAAACAACATGTTTACATTATTTGTGGATCACAAGGATTTAGTATACTTATTAACAAGCCACAAGTTTTTGGCAAGTTAGTTATATGGTTCTTATTTTTTTGGAATATGACTTCAAAATTGTTTACAAATTTGGTAGATTCCATTTAATGGCAGATGCATTGAGTGGATTACCCAACCACACTAAACATGTTGGAGTACTTGATTAAACCTATAATGCTCACATGTTTACCTTACAACCTGAGTGGTTACACAATGTGTATGAATACCTTTTAGAGGAAGTGATGCCATAAAGACTTACAACATCCCAAAGGTAGTATTTAGCCCAAAAGGTTAAACCATTTGTGCTTCAAGAAGGAGTATTGTTCAAATTCAGACAAGATAATAAGTTTCGTTGAATTTTGTAACCAGAACTGGTATCCACAATTTTATAAGAATTACATGGATGAGTTGCAGGAAGACATTTATCTTTTGATATCACTATGTGAAAGATTTTAGATGCTGGTTATTGGTGGTCGACTATAAATCGAGACATTTATGAATATTGTCAAACCTATGACCAATGTTTTAAAAAAAACATATTGACCCAAAATTTGGCCAAATTGGTTATTACATTACTTGAAAAACCATTTCAAAAATGGGGATTGGATTTTTTGGACCTATTAAACTTATAAGCAGATTGTCAGGCAACTAGTACATTTCGGTAGCCATTGATTATGTAACAAAGTGGGTGGAAGCCCGAACATTTTGCATTAGCACTATTGCAATAATCATTAAGTTTCTATACGAACACATTCTCACAAGATTTGGATGTCGATTAACCATTATGACCAATCAAGGTACCCATTTTATCAATGATGTGATCATATACCTTATTAACCATTTCATTCTTAAATATATTAATTTTATTGTTTGTTATCCACAAGGAAATGGATAGGTTGAGTCTACAATTAAGGTTTTTGGAACCTTATTAACCAAAATGGTTATGAAAATAGCAATGATTAGGATGAGCACATGTCCACAATTTTATTTTCATATTGAACTGTTTGCAAAGTTGAAACCAATCATACCCCCTTTTAGTTAGTATATGGGTTACATCCATTATTACCTACCGAATATTTGTTACCATCTAAACTTGGTGACAACAGAAATCCACAACATGTTAAAGTCTTAACTAGTCTACTATTTGAGTTAGAAAACTACATGAAAACATGTTGATTGCATAGGATTCAGTTGCTTCTAACCAATGGAATAGATCATTGTGGTCACATAACTCGTTCATTGAAACCAAGTTTCAATTTGGAAACTATGTATTATGGTTTCCATGGGCTATTTCCAAACATGCTCCCAAATTTCAAAAACGATGGTTTAGACCCTATTGGATACAATATTGTTTACCTAATAATATTGTTTTACTTGTCACCATTAATAAGTTTGATCCTAACCTAATGCTTGTGAACATCAACAAGTTCAAGCCATACAAGTTCATTGAAGACAAAACCTTGCAACTTGTATTGGTTAAACTTGGTGATCCGGTCACTAATGAACCTTTTCAAACCAAAGAGCTTATACCATTATAAGTTGAACCTAAAGATTTTCAACCTATAGGGTTTGAACCGGTTAATAATCATTTGACACTTGGCAGCACTAAAGCAACAAGATGTGTTTGTTTTTCATTATCATAATCTACTTGTTTGGGACAATAATGTAGCAATGAGTATTGATGCAAACGACATGTTTAGAAAGGTACTTATTGATGTCTACCTTTTAGGAGTCTCTAACCTTAAAGCTTATGTCCATTCATAGCCATAGAATCATTTTTGCATGAAGTAGTATAACGAACCATCATGTTCTTCATTCTATCTCTTCATTTTCAATTTCATTTTTATATTAGTAGGGGCCATGATTGAAAGTGCTTTAAAGAGGCTAAAAGAAGAAGCAAGAGAGAAGGAGGTTGAAAGAAAAGCTAAAGCTTTTAGGAAGGAACAAATTGAGAAAAAGAAAACGAAATAAGTTTATTAACTAAAGTGATTTATGTAAAATTGCTTGCTTCACGCACACCTATAGTAGAAGATTTTATTTATTTTTAGCAAGAATAGAATAGTAAGGAGTTGGAAAAATAATTAGAAGCAGCACTAAACTTTTTTTTAAAACCCAATACTTCTACAACAAAACCAATACCACAAGTTATTGTTATTTTAGATTCAAAAGAAAAAGTGGAGGTTGGACTTCAACATGTTGTCCAAGAACAACCATAACTAGTTCCTGAATCAAGACTTGTAGCAACCTATGAATAGTGGAAAAGTAATTATCCAAGAACTCTTTGAAGAGGGACCTATTTCCAACATTATTCCTCAGCACTCAAGATTAGGAACAAGAACTATTATGAAACAAAAAGGCAAAGCGCCTGTAAAAGAACAAGTTGAGAAACTTGTTAAGAACAAACCAATGTTCAAGGCAAAGGAAAGCTTGAAAATGGATTCCAACAAACTCAAATGGGTTAAACAAGCATGTTTGGAAAGCATGTTCAACTTGCAGTGGACAATGCCAATAAAAGACATGTTACGAAACTTCCTACAAACTTGGGAAACAACAAAAGATGGAAAAATTCTAGGGCAAGTACGTGGTTAAAAAATCTTCATTGACCAGGTATTATTTCATGAACAATTTAAAATTTCCAAGAAGGAGTAGTAGATGTTGCTAATGCAACTTTTGAGGAAGCCAAAACTACCTTAAAAAGAATTGCAAGACCAAATGCTTTTGTTGAAAATGAGCTATGGAGTGTAATGTGCATGAAACAAGAATATCATGCAACATTTGTAACTATTTTGCAAATTTTATATCAGATGGAGAAGTTAGCTTATTTTAACAATCGAATCGCCATTACTTTTGACCTAGCCAACATGGGGCAACATGTTAAATGGTGTTCTATAATGTTAACCCAATTATTAATTGAACTAATTCATTAAACTGAACGTCATAAAAAGACAACATTTAATTCACTTTCTAGCAAAACTAAAGCATATAATTGTTATTCATGACTTATCTTAAACATTTTGTTTAGGAAATGGTTCCCTTTACCTGAGATGCCTTCACCAAGAATAATTCTAGAAGAACCTGTATCACGAACAACCAAGAGCACCAAATTGCACAATGACAAGTTTCACCTAAACTTGTTACCATGGAGCAATTTTTGAAAGAGAGTAGACTGGCATGCTCAACTATATCATCATCACCTTTACCCACACATCAGTCTCATCAACTAAAAAGTGTATAAAATCGCCTATGCCAAAGGATAGGTTAAGCCTTGAACTTGTTACATCACCACCAAGAAAGAAGTTTATGACTACTTTTGGATCATCGGTTAATGATTCAGATGACGATGAGGAGCAAACCTATTTAGATGAAATTAGAGGTAGGGGGGAGAAAAACTTGATGCAACAACCATGCAAGGCAACATTGAGAAAAAACTTGAACCCAACTTAGATTAGGTAATTGACAACATTCAAATTGAACCTATTCTATCTATTGAACCTATAGTTTCAATTATAGAACCTATAACTACAGTTACAAAATCATTCCAACCTATTCAATGTTGAGAAGTCAAGCTCAAGTAATTAAGTTTCATTAATTATTAGAGTAGGAAAATAACTAAATTACTTTCACAAGGTTGAATTACTTTCTTTACTTATATTAGTTTGGTTATTTGTGGTTTGGTCTTTAGTTAAATACCTCGGTGTTGATGGTTTGGCTTTCATTTCTTCATTGCACAAGTTTGTGTATTTCATGTGACAAGAACCTTGAGAAGTTCCTAATGTTATGTTCCATGTTGTGAACATCATGTTTTAGTTTCTTTCAATAAATATTTATGTTTGCACTTGACTAGATTTCCTATTTGTTAACATTCAACTTGTATAAATAAAAAACCCACAATTTTCTAAATTTCAACTTATCCTAGTTTTTTTATCATTCCATAAAAACTCTAAAACAAATTAACATGTTATTAAAACGAGTTGTTCAAAATGCCACAACCAGGTCAAGAACATTGCAAGAACTATCAAACCTTAGAGTTGAGTTTGAGCAAATCAAAGAAAAATTGTTTGAGCCATAACCACCTACAAACCTATTGTCTAAAGCTAGAAACAATACAAAGAACTTTGAAGAATCATGACAAAGAACTGGTCATAATAAAGGATAATTGAATAGGGTCCAGCATGGAAACTAAAACATGTCCACTAAGTTGAATGAAGTAGAACATGTTGCTAGGAAAACTGAAAAGCTACTGCAAGAGTATGTTGAACTCAATTACCTTAATTAGAAGTCCCATAATGATTTGACTCATTTCTAAGTTGATTTGGAATGGATGACGAGAGATTATGCCAAAATGGAAGAGTTTTGTTTAAAATAATAGGATATTATAACCGGTTTGGAGCATACATGTCAAGATTTCAAGGAGCAATAGATAGCTACCCACATAAAATTTGACAAGGAAAAACAAAGTCTTATTATTCAAATCCAAGACTAGAAGGGTCAATATGAGATAACTAAAATACAATTGAACAAACCTAGCCCCATTCTACATGTTAGAAAAAATAACAGGTTGGAGGAGTTTGAGGAGTTATTGTTGGACAATACCTTACTCAAAGTGTAGAACCAAGCCTTGGGAGATAGAAATCCCAAGTGGAAGGAGCGGTGGCAAACTATTTAGGAGTTCACAAAGGAGTAGCTTCAGGACAATTTGGATCTCATTCATGATATTGTGTTTCCATTTTTGAATTATGGAACACGGATCATTTTTCTTTCAGCCTATTTCCTTCAAGTTTGAGCAATTTGTGTACATGTTAATTTAGGATCTGTAGTAGTTTAAGTTTTATTTGTGTGTTGTATGTACCTGTTATTGTTGTAGGAACCTATTGCTACAAAAATCCAAAGGTGAATTAACCTTAATGGGAATAAAAAAACTCCGTTAACAATCAAGTAATTAGACATTGTCCACCCCATGTGATGTCATCAACTTTTCATTGCAAATCTGTATCTTCTTATCACATGTCACATAAATAATGGTCATCACATGGCAAAAGGAAGGATCATATACATGGTAGCTAAATGTGGTCCAATCTTTTACTCTTTTTGTGTGATCAAACATTATGCATGCATCTTGCAAGTCTCCTCCAAGTTGCATCCTTCTAAACAAGCCAATTCCAAATTTAGGTCTAGTTGTTGACATTCCGAATAGGTACAATTTAAACAAACCCTAACCAAAGGTATCATACAATTACTCCTTTTGACTTCCAAAATCTTATCAATACTACCATGTGTAGTTGATTGACCATGAAAACATTAGATTTGATTGTATAAACTTGGGGATGAAATAGCTTGAGTTTATCCTTGAAGGCTACAAGTAAACTTTTCTAGGGGTTCATCCTCTAATCCAAACACATAACTATCCATCCAAGATTCTTACACTATTAATGCAATTGTATATAAAGTTCTTTTAAGGCATTTGGAAACCTTTTTTTATACAAGAGGATGCCATTGGATTTTTTTGCAATCACATGGGACCTTTCGATGTTTATGATTCTTGATGTAAAGACATGCCATAGTCTTATCAAACCTCTTATGATAAATGTACTACATCTTTGCAAAACATGACACAATACAATGAGGTTTCATCTTGCAATGCACACAAGTGATAAAAAATCCAAGGCTTCCATGGGAAGGAGAATTCACAACTTGCCTATCCTTACATGTATAATTTGTGCATGCCCATTGCACTTCATCTATGCACATCCACTATTAGGACAAACCAAACTACATGCACATACATGTTGTGTAATGAAGAATGAAACCATGGACATTTTTTATGTTGGGTGTTCTAGTGGACAACCACTCATGATGATCATACTTGCGATTCCATGCTTATGCACAACCAAGAACAACTTGACTTCTTTGATGGTGAAAAATCTAGCTTGTTTTTGTTCCTTTTGCCTACATAAAAATTGGTTTGATTATCAAATTGTGAAATGGATTATTCAATGGGTACAAAAGGCATTACAATTTGTGGACACAAGATCAATTCATGAGGTGAAAACACACTTTGGGGGGGTGGGGGGTGGGGGGGGGGGGGATTCGAGCACTTTCACAACAAGTATTATAATATCCACTTTTCAAAAATAATGCATTGCTTTACTTTTGGTTTTTTCTTGTAGTGTTTGGGCTCTATATTTCGATTTTCACAAAGTTAATGATATTTAATATTATATGAAAAATAAAATGGAATATTAAATTCAAATAATCATGGGTATATCTATGGTGTACACAATTATTTTCATCTACACAATCTTGTCAAACTATATGAAAGCCTATCACCTTGCCCCCCTTTCATAAGCTTCAAAGCTATCTCCATAATTGCAGGCTTCCATGTAGATGGGACAAATAATTCTTTGATTTCCAGAACCAAGTTGATGGTGCTTTTACACAAAATCACATTTGCCACACATCCAATGTGTCATTTCCATCTTGGATCCATGTACAATATGCAACAACAAACTTTTATTAATTCCAAACAACCATTCAAACATTCACTAATCAACCCATTTTCTCATACAATTTGATTGCTAAATAGGAAAATATCCGAAGCAATGTAGAAAGAGGGGCCAAATTGACCCTAAAAATCAGAAATAAATTTATCGAGTATAATCAATCCACTTTTTAATCTCGGTTTTGGGGCGATCTCGTAGTTCCTACGGGGTGGAGACGATGGGGTCGGTCCATGGCTTGTTTCTCTTGTCATATTGTGCGCTCAATGGTAAAGGAGGTAGGAGTGCGGATTTTTAGCTAAGTCATTGGCTTTTATTGTCATCTACATTTCACAAGTTTACCACCACGTTCATTAAAAGATTGCACCTCCCAACCAACTTGCCATATCAACATTTAAATCAATAGGTTCACAATAAGATGGGAAACCTAAAATAATTCTATGGTGGTATCATGTCGTAACCCTAACTTTAAGTTCGTGACCAAGGCCAGGGCTTGCAAGGGTGCGGGCCAAGAAGGAAACCCGGGAGTCACATCGAATGCTCTTAGGAGTGCAAAAGAGTGTGAGGGAATGAACCTTCACACTCCCAAGGAGCTCCCACTTTGGGAGATGGAGTCCCAGGGGACTCCCGAATCTTCAAAGGGCGATTGAAGGGGTCAAAACCCAATGGATTGAGGATTTCTATATATGATTGGAAAGATCTTGAAAATTAGATGTTTTAAATGGGTTTGCATGACTCATTTGGACATTTAAGACACAAGTTATCGCCAAAAGAAAAGGTCGGGAGTCAAATTGGCAATTTGACTCCCAACCATCAAAAGTCGGGAATTGATCCTATTTCCTTGCATGCAGGTGACGTGCGACATACCGTTGGAAAGCTCTTGATGAGAACTATAACTTTGCTTCAGACCTCATTTCAATCGGATGTTTTCACACAAAGTTATGAGGCCTCAAAGTTGTAGGAGTCCCAACTTTGGGAATTTCGAGACTCCCATTTGGGAGTCCTATGACAAAATGCCATTTGGATGTGGGCCTTGTGGAGAGGCACAAAATACATTATAAAGGAGAAGATGATGGATTCCCCCAAGTCCGGGCCATGATGAATCTTATGAGTCCGAGTTTGCCCATGGCTCGTCCTACCACCAAAAGTGTTCAAATTATGCACTAACCAACTTGTTGTTTGGTTTGTGCATGTCTGTGTGAGTAATTGATGCTTGTCACTCTTCCTAGTCCCCATCTCGGAGCTCTAGCACATCCTTCTACTCCCAAAATGCAACGAGCTAGGGAGCGTGCTCCAACTCTTTGCTTTTTGGTTGTTTTCACCTTAGATTCACATTTGAGTCTATAAAGGAGGTTGGGAGCACGTCATATCATGTGATTGTAGTACAAGATTATAAAACCATTCAAACCACCACAACCTCACATGAAAGAAAGAAACAAAATTCACTCAACTATGTGAAATGCAAGGTGGACATGATACTTGTTTTCATTAGACTAGGGGTGATGCAAGGTGTCCAATTGTGAAAGAGACTCCATCCTTCTTATGAATTGTAACTTCCCATGTGCACTTAAGATTCCAAGCTCCCTGAATTGCAAAATAATCCAAATGATTGCACAATGTACAATTTTTATTCATCTTCTACTTAACACACAACATGTCTCATATGTGGAGAACTTGATGTAATAATCACAAATGAAAACCGAAAAGTGGTATGTACAAGTCATAAGCTCCTCCATCTTCCAATTTGACCTTTCTTTAGCATAACTTTGTTGCTTGCTTGTGATCATAACAAAGTTTATTGATGCAACTCCAAAAAATTATTGATTTATTAGCTTGAATAAAAAGAGGAACATAAACCGTTAACCATAAATCCTTTGAGTTGGTATAAATAAAATGTTAGAATCATTGAATTACTTGATAGATTTAATTTGGATTGCTTGAATGGCAACCATAGGCTATGGAAAATCATTGCAAAATTGATGACAAATGGGAAAATAACACACAATATGTAGGGTGCAGCTATGCAAAAATGTTATTAGAAGTGGTTGGTTTTCTTACATCTTTGTGATACCTATGTTGATAAGCATTTATGAGAATGTAATACTTATGTTTGGTCTATGTTAAGTATTATAGAAACTCACAAATATTGATACCACTTAGAATTATCAAGGACATGTATGAATGCAATGACATACCAATGATGTGAATACGAACATGCATTGCAATATTTATGTTTTCAACATGCAATAACAATGTTATAGTTAATTATAATTGAATTCCAATGTTGAGTACATAAGACATGGAAGTACATTACATTGAATCCAATTATTTTTTATAGTTTTCTTTCATTGCATTCACCTTCATTGCACCAATGCATGTCCCAATTCACTTTAATTCATTTTTTCATTTACTAAATTTTGAGTGAACCACAATAAATTTACCATGGTGAAGATGGCCAACCTAGCCTTAATGAACAAAGACTAGTTGTTATGGACAAGTGAATTTATTAATAGTTAATCAAATTCATTAATAGTTAATTCATTCCACTAACCTCCTAATTCATAGTTAAGTTAGGTTAGGAATTTAAACTAGGTGACTAGGTTTTAAGCACTTATGAACCTAGGCTAGGTAGCCACCTAGCCCATCAACTTAAGGAATAAAAGTGTGAATCTTTCACCTCCCCTCACCTCCATGCTTAAAGAACATGTCTTTAATTATTAAACCACTACTTATATAATTAGTAAGATGATTTATCACCACATATTATTATTCACTTTTTTTTCTTGCCCTATGTGTAGGTTATAATAGTAAGTTGAATTCCTACACTAATCTAGGCTATTATTAAGTTAATGTAGGTTACCCTAAATTATTCTTATGCTACCATAAGCTATGATTTTAAGTTAGTCTTAAGTTATTTTATTTTATTTTCCTAAGCTACCCTAAGTTATTTTCAATTATTCCTCCTTTGGTTATTCAATGTTATTGTGCCCTAGGATATATTTTCCACCCTTGGTCATTCTAAGTTATTTTTAGTTATTCTACAATGTTATTTTCAGCTATTCTATCCACTTTAGGTTATTTTACAGTAGGTTATTCTACCTTAAACTTTTTTTTGACTATTTAAAGTTATTCCACCTTCTAGCTATTATTGATAAATCCACCTCAAGTTACTTTAGGCTATTCCACCTTTAGATTTACTTAACTATTCTAGGTTATTCCATTGTATGTTATTCTAGGTTATTTTACCTTGCATGATTTTAAATTATTTTCGACTATTTTAAATTATTTCAAATTATTTCATAATATGTTATTATAGGCTATCTACCTTAAGCTATTTTTGAATGTTCTAGTTTATTCCACCTTTTAAACTATTTAAATTAATTTTACCCCAAGTTATTTAATTATTATTATTATTATAGACTATTCCATCTTAGGTTATTCTATGTTAGAGGTGTAAAAATTGTTAGGATTTTTAGTACAATAATTATTAATACTGATTTTGGCTCTTGAGAATATTATCAAAATTTATCTATTAAAAATTTATCAAAATTTACCTACTGAAAATCTACTACCAAGAAATTTATTTTATTTTTAAAACCAAAATTTTGTGATAAACTACTAACTAAGTTAAGATTTCCTAGTTGTAGACAAAATTAGATATAGTTAGTTTTGGAGTAAGTTCAGGAAATTAATATTTTCAGGGTAATCATTGTTTTGAGGAATAAATTTCCATCATTTTTTCAAGATACTTAGGTAAAAAAATTTGTGTGAAAGAAAAAATAATTCTATTATTGTACATTGAGGTAAAAAATTTGATTTTTTTTAAATTTTTGAAATCATCTTTCCCATTATAGTTTTTAAAGTTATATTTCCTTCACAAGTTTGAATGTCCACACTTTATAATCTATTACTAAAATTGTTATAAATTTTATCACTTTGAAAATTTGGTAATCTATTTGTCTATCAAACATAAAAATTTCCCACCACTAATTATTTGTCCTTTCAACATTGCAAGAAATGCATTTCACTCTTTAATCCTAATTTTATTTGTTTCCAAACTTGGGACATATTGGGTGACTTTAACATTATACCTTAGGTTATTTTTCATTATTACACCTTATGTTATTTTAGGTTTTTATACCTTAAGTTATGTTTTGTTATTTTACCCTAATGATTTTTTGGTTATTTTAAGTTATTCCAACCTAGGTTATTTTTTATTATTATAAATTATTGCACCTTATGCTATTACATGTTATTCCACCTTAGGTTATTTAAAATTATTTTACGTCATTCCATTGTAGGCTATTGGAGACTATTTTTTAATATTCCAAACTATTTCAAATTAAATTGTTTTTGGCTATTCTACCATAGGTTATTTTAGGTTATGTAACCTTAAGTTGTTCTTGGCTATAACCCCAAGCTATTTTAAGGTATAACCTATAATAATCTAAGTTAAAATAATTTAAAATAACATTAGGTGGAAAAACTTAAAATAATCCAAAATAATATAAGTTGAAATAACTAGAGGTATAATAGGTGGAATAACTAATAATAATTAACAATAATTTAAGGTGGAATAACTTAAAATATCCTAGGCTACAATAGTTTACAATAATTTAGGGTGCACTAATTTAAAGTATCTAAAATAATAACATAAAAAACTTATTTATTATTATAAATTATTTCAATTACAAATGAATTATGTTAATTAGTAACAACACATGATGATTAAATAGTGACCTTATAATGAGATAACTTTAAATAAGGTGAAATGATTAAGGTGAAGTGAACCTCTTTCACTTTTAAAGTCCTATACTGATTTAGTATATTAAAATACACCTAACTTTTGGATTAGTGTTTGCAACTATTTCCCATGACCTTATTTCTCATATTGTAATGTCTTTTGTTTTTTTTAAATTTTTTTCTTTGGCCTTTTCATTGGCCACTTTATGGTTTTTATTTACCCTTTTCCACCTTCTTAAGTGAAGTTATTCTTGTGGATTGTGAAGAGTGGAAGGGCCTCACTCTCTTGTTCAACTAATTTCTCCACCATCACCAAACCATCATCATTGGCCTTACTTTCTTCACCAACCTCACCTTCTTCACCCCATGTTTTCAAAATTAGATCCAACCACATTTCCCTATATTGCCATGTAGCTTCCAATGCATTAAAATAGTGTCTCCATGCATTCAAATCTTGCTCCTTTTTCTTGATTTGAATGAATTCATTGATGTAAATTTTATTACACTCCTTTTCCACACCCCACCTTGTACTCCTACACTGAACACATGTTAAAATAAAAAATGATAATGATGAATTTGAACAACAAATGCTAAAGTTAAGAATTAAAATGTTCACCAAAAATGTACCATTTGGTTTGGTGTGGTATTTATTTAATTCCAAGAACATATTCAAACCTTGTGCACTTATATCCATATGCCTAAGCCTTCTTCATGTATGGTTGAAAAATGCTTATAGGTATAGACAAGGTCATTGACCTTGTCATTGTCTTCCAACTTGAAGGTGTCCTTCCACAAGACCTCCCCAATCCCCATGCCACAATGTTCAAAAGCTCTTCCAAGTCATCCTTCAATACCATTAGCAATCTTCTCATGCGTGTTGTCACGATGTGGTTCTTTTTTTTCCATTACACAACTTCCCTACCTTGAATAATGTACAACAACCACAAAGGAGCATCATGTTCCCCTAGTTTTGGTTCGTTGTAACAATGCAATGACAAATGAATATGGTCTTCCCTTGTTTCAATTGTTGCAACAATGTGATAACAATGACCATAGGGGAGTGATGCTCCTGTGATTCTATTGTTGCAACAACAACATATAAAATAAAATTAGAAAGAACACAATGCTCCCCTTCCATTTCAATTGTTACACTTAGTTTATTACAATGACTTGGGTTGTTGTGGTGATCTTGTTTGTGTGCCGACCTTGGATGATGCAGTGAACTTGCTTATTGTGGTGGCTTTGGTTGCTATGATGAGTTTTCATGTTGTGATGTTTGCTAGTTTCCTTATTTTCAACAAGCGAGCAAGAAATGAAGCTAAGGGTAGCTAGGAAAGCATGAAACTAGGTTAAGGTAGGTGGAATTTGAGCTATGGTAACTAATTATGATTCTACCCTAGTCAATATATTAGATTCCTTTAAAGGATGTTGTGGGACATGACTATTTAAAGTGGCCAAGAAGTAAAGGGGACATGATTCCACAAAGAGAAAAATCAATCCCATAAATAGTGGAATGGCCCCCCCACATTATTCCAAAGGGGATGACTTTTTTTTCATTTACTTGTTTCCATCCACCATGGATGGGAGGTAACTTCGACCGTGATGGTCAATTAGCCTTTGGCCACGAATAAAGACCTCCTAAGCTTTTTCCTAGTGGAAATATCAGAGCATATTTACTCATGGTAAAAGGGAAGTGGGTATAGGGGCGTAAACCGACCACAGTTAAAATTACACTATTCGACAAATAAGAAGTCACCATGTGTCAAAAACTTTAGATAAAGTGGCACTGCACTTTATGGGATTTGAAGTCCTGTTTTTTGAGATCCCATCACCACCGGCTACAATGGGTACGTGGTGATGAGACCTCAAATGGGGGAGGGGTTTGTTTTTCTCTACCTCTTATGTAAAGGATTCTGAAGGCAGATTCTGCCACTTTCTAGAAATCTTGGATTTCATAAATGACGATTCTGACTAGTTCTACAAAGAACAGCTAGAGTACTATTTTATTACCAGAATCTTCCATTAAAAAAGCCGTTACACCATGGAAAACTCCCCTAGGGTGTATTCTGTGCCTTTGTAAGCATTTAAGGTGAGGCCCAGGGTTCCAGCCTCAAATGAAGCGGGTGTTCTCTTCTTTACTAATTATGTAAAGGATTTTGAAGGTAGATTCTGCGACTTGTTAGAACTCTTAGTTTACAAAATTGGTACTCCTCAAAGGAAGGGCGGATTTTGGGGGATATGAAATTTCTTCAAAATACAACTAGAGTGCTATTCTTTTTAACAGAATCTTCCCTTAAAAAGCCTTTACACCATGGAAAACGTCTTTAGAGCGTATTCTGCACCATTGTAAGCATTGAAGGTGAGGCCCAGTGATTTTGAAGGTCGATTCTGCCACTTGTAAGAAATCTTTCATTGCAGAATCGGGACCTCCTCAAAAGGAAGTGCCGATTTCAAGAGATGTGCAATTTTTCAAAAATCAACTAAAGTGCTGTTTCTAAAACGGAATCTTCTCTTACGAATCGTTAACGCAATGTAAAGCGTTCATGGGCTAGCGATTTAGGGTTCCAGGCTCTTCTTAGGGTTTCAGTTTTCTTCGTATTTCTGTGCGAATGGAGTTGCTGCTGTGGGTGTGGTGCGGGGTAATCCTTTCTCTGTGGAGTTGGGGTGTTGGAATCCAGAGCTTGATCTATTGAGAAGAAACGTGAAGTGGAGAGAGAGTTGGGGTTTTTGTTGGAAGCTAGAGCCAATGAGCTGGTGAGAAAAGGGTAAGAGTGGCAGGCGAATAGTTGTGGGTGTTGGAACCCAGAGCATGAGCTGCTGCTGATCAGAAAAAAAAGGGAGTGAGGAGAGGGGAGGGAGAGTTAGGACGAAGAAGATGGCGAGGAATGATTGCTTGACGAGGGTGGTGGCAGGTGTGGGAGTCGGGGGAGCGGTAGGCGGGGCTATTGGAGCTGTGTATGGCACCTACGAGGCTTTCAGGTATAGAATCCCGGGCCTTCTCAAGGTTCGTTATGTGGGGCAGACCACCTTGGGTAGTGCTGCAGTTTTCGGCCTGTTTCTCGGAGCTGGTAGCCTGATCCACTGCGGGAAGAATTACTAGTGGGCTGCAAGCAAGCAGCCGAAAGGACGAATGATGGGTGTTGCTTGTTTGTCGGTTTGCATGTTTGCACATCGACAGGATTTTCAGAAGAGAAAAAAAAGAAACCAACCTGTGTGTTCTCTTTTACTCACATTAAGAGTGCCAAAGATCTCTCAGGTATTGAGGCCTTTTTTTGGGGTTTGTTGTTCAGCTCTCTTGCTGGCCAGGATTTTTTCAAGTGTCCATTTGTTTGTGAATCTGGTTTACTGAATTGCTTATCTGCCATGCTGATATTTGCATGTGGAAAGTGACAGCCCCATCTTGATTTTGGGGTGTAAAAAATTTGCATCAATCAGCTCTGTAGAATCAGATTTCTGAGAGTTGCCTTTGAATCTCTTTTGGACCATCCATTGCCTGTTTACTTGTTGAGAGCCACTCTTTTGTTCTTGTAGATGGTCTACTGGCCGGTTCCATAAAATTTGCATCAATCAACTCTCTGGAATCAGATTTCTGAGTGCTGCCTTTGAATCTCTTTCGGACATCCGTTGCCTGTTTATTTGTTGAGAGCCACTCTTTTGTTCTTGTAGATGGTCTACCAGCTGGTTCTAGTCATGATGCAAGAGTACAAGGGCAAAATTCACACTCTGTCAATCAGCAAATGCAAATTGTTAGGAAGTGATCAGATTTACATGCAGTGTGTTTTTGGATGAGACTCTCATTGCCATTGCTATTTGTGAGTTCTTCTGGGAAACATTATCCATGGATTCTTCCTGTGAAGCAAAGATGAACCTCAACACTGACATGTGGAGGAAATGCAGGAAGTTGTTCAACAAGACATAGAGGAATCAAAAATTACCACAGGGCAAAGACAAAAGGATCAAGACATCTGAATGGAGATCTTGAAATGACTTTTTTGCAGCTGTTCTGTTTGTGGAATAAGTGAATCCAAGGTCATGACACAGAGACCTGAAATTTTGTCTGCAAAAGTTTCCACATGGGTTGGTTTCCACTGAGATACCTCATGCTCAATATTTCCTGTGTCCACTTGGGTTTCGGTGAATATGTGTTGGCACTCAATGGTTACTGATTTTTTCTTCGTTCTATATAGTTTTGAAAAGGTAGGCAAATAGAGCTCAATAGTTACTGATTTATCTCCTTTCTTGCTATAGCTGAGAAAAAGATAGATAAAACAGAGCATTGCAAAATGTCAATCAGTGTCTTTGAAGAAAACTCTGGATGAGATTTTTGCTGGAGACTATGACTAGGTTGAACAAACATGATTGGAAAGAATAAAGACTTTCTCAGTACGATCTTCTGATCTCCCATTAACCATTAGCTCTCTCTATGCTATCTATGCAACACAAATAGGAAGAAGCCTAATTCCAAAAATCTTCTCCAGATTTTTATGTGTTATTCTCTTCACCTACTGAAAAGTTTGGTCTCTTACCAAGCTCTCTGAAAAAATCCATTTCTTCTATACTCAAGATTCGTTTCTCCATGGGAGGAGAGGGAGAAAGAGATAGAGAAATCAATCAAAAAGAGCACTACTACTACCATTGCCATTCCTAGCTCAGAGAAGCGAAGTGAATCAGTAGTTCATAACAACAAGCACCCAAAATGTTTCTGTCAGTTCCAGCATAGAACCAAAACTAAAAACGACAACAATTGAGTGATGTGAGTTCAAAAAGGGAAAGTGCAGTTGCTGCTGTTGATTCTCTCTCTCTCTCACGCCTGAGCTTCCGCACCCTGCGGAAGAGAGGATACGGCTGCCGCGACGCAGCACAGAAAAGACTAAGTATGAAAATGGATATTATTGATACACTTTTTGACGGGGAGATTATGGTGTTCATACCGTGCATGAATCAGGCAGGCCAAATGTGGGTATTGCGTTCACACGGGGAGTGGACAAAAACGAGCATTATGATGAGGTGTCAAACAACACGTCAACGATTGGAAAAGGGCCCCCGGGAAAAGCAGTTGGAAAGAAATGAAAATTGGCGGAAAGAAAGGGTCCAGCTGGCAGCCAGCGACGGAAAAGGCAAAAGATGCACGGTCTCCAGTCTAGCCTGTTTTTTTGGCTGGCTATACATAGCCAAAAAGCTATGATAAAAATTAAAAATTGCTATAATCAAGTGCTTTTTGAGATTTTCAGTAGCCAGAATTCGACCAAAATTTAAGAAAAATCGCCAGATTTCTATATGCGGTTCAAGTAGTTAGCCAAAAACATTTAGCTTATAGTCAAATTTGGCTAATTCTTCTTGTGGATCATGGCCTCTTTGGCTAAATCACAAAATTGACAAAAGAATCATTGGGTTCAAGTAGGGTTTTTCTTTTTTCTCAAATTCCTCAAGTAGGTCCATTGGTGAGGATCCCCAGCACTAATTAGCATTAAATGGCGACTGTCCTCGGTAGACTATAGCATTTTTACTGAAGTGCTGCTGCAAGTGGCGACCTAGGAAGTGCATAGGTCTAGATGTGGCTAATTTAATTATTTTTATTTCGAAAAATGGCAAAACATTTGCTTAAAATCACATACTTGTCGTGGGTTTTTCTTCTCTCCCCATTTCCTGAAAATAAAATGCGCCATATTGAGAAATTTCGCGAAAAAAGCCTTTGTACAATTCGCACTGGGTTTTTTTTTTGGTTTGTCGCCACAATGCGAAAACAGTCGCCACAATAATTTTTTTGAAAAAAAACACTGTCCAGTGCCGTAAGGAAAAGAGGAGACAGAGAAAGAAAAAGAAAGGGAGCGGGGATGGAGCGAGCGAGCGATCGAGGGTTTGTTCCCGTCCTCCGCAGCGTCCCCCTCGCGCATGGACCAAGCTGCTCTCGCTGGAAGATGGTGGCTATGGAGCAAGTGCGCCCTCAAGATCTCGCCGCGCACATCCCAACTGCGTCATTGACGCTCTCAAGTGTGCGCAGTAGCAGTTGGCGCCTTCTTCTTCTTCTGCTTCTGTCTTCGCACACTTGCGCGGCGGTACCTGTCAATTGCAATCGACCGCAGAAGACGAGTCTGAGATAATCGTGGCGACGACTCACTCTCGTGGCGGCGGTATTTTGCCGTTTTTGCGACTGCTAGGAGGAGTAGTAATAGGGAAGCTGCTGGTTCTTGGCGACGATTGCATTGCTGCGGGGGTGATAGCTTTGGAGAGTAAGGTTTGCAGACAGGTCTTGGAGGATCTTGATCTGTTCAGCAAGCAGGGAACAAGAATAGGAGGTGGTGGCAGTGGTGGTATTATTGTTATTGTTCAGTTGAGCTTTTTGTTCCACAACCGCTTTGCTGCTGCTGTCGCGGAGCAAGTTTTGTGCTTGTAGGTTGTTGTGCGGATGCCCTGTGACAACTCGGGTTTGTGATTGTCGAGTGGGCCCGGTTTGTCTTCTGTCGGCATGATGAAAGCTAATAAGCAGTACTTGGAGAAGGCGATGGACGCCAACAACGATAAGGAGCGGCCTGAGTCTGACGACGAGGGAGGAGACTCCGAAGAAGAAGAAGAGGAAGAGGAGGAGGGGGAGGAGGAAGAAGAAGAAGAAGAAGATGTGGATGATGCTAACGGCCATGGCCTTGATGTGAATGGTAACCACCAAGGCGTTAGGGACTCCAAGGTGATTGTGCTTGAAGATGATGATGAGGAAGAAGAGGAAGAAGACGAAGGCGAAGGGGAAGAAGAAAGAGATGACGACGGAGAAGAAAACGAGGATTCGGACGATGAGGAAGACGACGACGACGGTGGGAGCTACCATCGAGAGGAAGTCGTAGTGGCGGCTGCTCATGTCAGAGGAGGAGGGACTGCCACCACTGGCGTCAACAACATACATGGCTCCGAGGATGACGAGGTTGAAGACGATGACGAAGACGATGTGGAGGTGCAGGACATAGAAGAGGAGAGCGACGATGAGGAGGCTGGTGGAGACGACGATGAAGAAGAAGAAGAAGACGAAGAAGAGGCCGTTGGTGATGACGAAGAGGACGACGAAGGTGAGAGCCTCCTCCTCCCTCCTCTCCTTACGAGTCCAGAGAGAGAGAGAGAGAGAGAGAGAGAGAAGAGGCGTTCTTGTTCAGAAAAAAAATTCCTCCTCTTTTGTTGGTCTGAAAGAACACACTGCTGGATCATCATCATCGTAGGTTTGAGGTTTTAAAGGCCTGCGGCGGCACTATCATTGTGCAAACTTCTGTAAAGTCCTTCTGTTGCCACGAGAATCCTTGTTTCCTTTTTCAGACCTGCAGCCTTCGTTCTTTTACTTTGCAGAGCATCCGAGCGGCGCGGTTGTGAGCACAGAGGGAGAACTTGATGTTCAAGAACATGATGAAAACGAGGAAGATGAGAACGGAGAGCTTGGAGAAGATGAAGACGAAGCAGAAGACGATGAGGTGGAGGACGACGACGACGAAGATGACCCTGGGAAAGACGAGGTATAATAAGAGACACACCAAACTTCTTCTTTTATGGCCTACCTCCTTCGCTTGTGGGTTTTATATTTGGGTTCTGTTCTCAAGGACATATGCGGGCTGTGAATACCTTGTTGGAGAGACAGTTTTTTTTACCTGAACTTCACACAAACAACAACCTGGTGTTCTGTTCAGCTTGTGCAGCAGATGTACTGACTTTTGTTGCTGATAGAGTTTCCTCCTGATTATGGTGTTCAATACATTTTGCTGTCTACTTCCTTTGCCTGGTAGTTCAACAGGAGAGAGATGTACAAGGTCTCGAAGGGTTGTGGGAAGGGAAGTCTTGAGGAGGAGAGTAGTAGCAGGGTTTTATGTAGAGAACATGCCAGATGGGGTTTCCAAGGGCTTCCAGCTGTGGCAGCTTGCTATTGTTGTTGTGCTCACTTCCATACCACTAGTGTAAGAGTTTGTGGGAAGTAACAAGAAGGCATGTAAAGAAAGTCTTCCCTTTTTGATCCTGCAATCCTGCTTCTAATCTGAATTTTTGAAGCATGGGCGGTGACTGTTGTTGCCTGAACTCCTGGGTTGTTGGTTTACAAAACACTGGCACGGTCTTGCTGATATTTCATGCGTACTTTGTTTATAGTACCCAAAGTTACATTGGGAGGGTGCATGCAGGTTTTTGCAGATTGGTCTATCTGATGACTGTCACAACTCCAGACTTTTCCACATCTTCCTGTTAGATGCTGTTGTGTTTGAGGCAGAGTTTTAGCTAGTTGGTAGTGGCTCCTTTGTGTGTGTGACATGTGGTTGTCAAATCTGACCGGTACCCCTGCCTGTCTGTGTGTGTTGCAGGAGGATGAAGAGGACTATGGCACAGAGTATCTGGTGCAACCGGTGCAGCCAGAAGATGATGAAGGAGCCAGTGACTTCGAACCAGGTGAAGGTGACAACGAGGACGATGAGGATGAGTTTGAAGATGAAGAGGAGGATGTTGTTGAGGAGGCTGTTAAGGAACCCATGTTGGTCAAGGGGAAACGGAGTAGAGAGGAGGATGAGGAAAAAGAGGGACGGCCACTGAAACGGTAAGTGACTGATTGTTGAAAAGAGATAGCAGAGAGAGAGAGAGAGAGAGATAGAGAGAGAGAGAGAGAGAGAAAGAGAGCATTGCTTTATTTGAGTCTTGCAGTTTTTATTCTGCACTGGGGCTTGGGGGGGAGGAGCCATGCAGCAATGTGTTTTGCTATAGCTCTGGATAAGAGTGTTTGAAGAAATACTGAGAGCTACACAGAGCTGATAGTTGTGGATCACAGTTGTGCCACATGAACAGGGTCTGAAGACTTTTTACTCCCAAGTTTCCGTTGTCATCAAAAACTGCAGTTTGTAAAGTTTGCTGAAGCTTTTTTGTTTTTCCTTTCTGGTTTTTGGGTGTGGCGACTTGTTGAGTGTGGCTGTTGGGTTGTGTGTGTGTGTGTGCATATTTTCCATATCGTAGAACTCCTCCTCTTCTGCTGTTCTTGTAACGGTATGTAACTTGTGCAAATCAAGGATAGTTGCTGTTTTTGACAACACACAAAAACTTGAAGTTTGCGATGGACAACGAGATGAAAGCATCCAGTCTGGGAAGCAAACATTGGAACTGGGCTCCAGTGGTGCAAGTGAGAAGAAGAGCACTCTGGCAGCTTGGATTCTTCAACAACTTGCCACAGCAACTCTGAAGCAAACATTTTTCAACTTCCTTTGAAGCACCAAGAAGGAACAATACTGCATGCATTTCTGCACATCAAAACAGCCCGCTGACTCTTCCATTAGGACAGAGTGAACCCTCAGCCACACAAGCAGAATGAGGGATGGATGAGGGATAGATGGTAGTAGGTTCAGTTCAAGTTCACTAGCTAACCACAGTGGTTAGCTCAGGTTTTTTGGGTTCTTTACTACCTACCTACTAACACCACACCCACTAGCCCTCATCTATAGACTAGGTAACCAGTGAGAGGACACTGGTTACCAGACATAACCTTTCTGTTCAGAGGTTTGAAAGCGACCTCATAACCCTCATGAGGGTGGATGAAAAGTTTTGTAACCTTCTTGTAGATGGATGAAAAAACACATAACCTGGATGGCTGTAGGATTGCTTTGGCAGCATCTACATAGTATATTTGTATATACCAGTGTTGGTGGGTCCAAGGCATTGGGTATTTTTTTTCAAAACCCTGTAGACAGCCAGCTCCTTGTTTGTCCAGCATCATCATGGCATGCATACATGTTTTGCTTGCATCATCATCATCATCATCATCATCAAAGTATATATATATTTTCCACTAGTGTTGGCCATAATATTGTGGCTCTCCTTTCTTACCTACCTTCTTGATTGGTTCCTACCCTCCCCTTTGGTTTAGGTTGGTTGTCAAGGGAAACACCTGGTTGGTTACCTACACACTCTTTTGTAAAATGAACTTTGGTGTTGTTTTTTTTTTCTCTCTTTTATCTCATGTTAGGTATTTCTTGCAAGACCTTACATTTCTGAAGGGGTTTATTTGTCGTTGGAACTTGGATAGTGTGAATATGTGTGCTTGTTTTGATGTGTGTGACTTTGTTAGTTTTGATAGTGGTGGGTATCAAATCAGTAATGCACAACACACAACATTAAGCTAATTGAATCTACATGTTGATGTTTAATAACATCATGTGTGATACAATGGTGTGTCCATTAAATGTGTGTTGTCCATTTTTGTAAACTAAAGAGTGTTAGCGTTGACGACTTTATGAGTATTACAACCTAAAATTGTCTACTTGCTATGAAAAAACTTAATAATAATATTAAATTCTTTACAATTTGTAGTCCTAGCATTGGGTTGTGCCACCTTCATTATTGTAGGCAACTCAAAACAACCATACAACAAGGTTATTCTCCCAATAGAAAAAGCTATGGGTATTGTTTATCTTGTTATATATATATATATATATATATACTTCAAAGATAGTGGAGGGATGTTTTGAAAATGTGTAAATAATTAGGATTGTGCATTATTTCCTCACTTAAGGTCAATTTTCCATAAGCATAGCTTGTTATTTCCATGTTGTTCTATTATTTGCATAATGCACCATGTTTTTTACTTGTCATAACTGTTTAAATCTAATTTCATTTCATAGTTTACTAGATGATGTCACTATAATTGTAGTTAAATTAAGTATTTTTGAAAGAAATTACTTAAGTGTAATTAAAATCAATGATGATACTTGCAATTTTAGTTCATAATCATCATTGCCAACATCATTATGAATGAAGTTCATTCACTATTTAACATAGTGTAGTCAAAAAGATGCCCAAGAAAGTTTTTAGAAACATTTTTCATATGGAAGTTTCTTCGAGCTGGGTTTTCAAACATATATATATATATATATAAATATATATATAAAGATAATTCTCCTCATTATTTTCAATTTATTCATCATCAATCTAAAATACGATTTTACATCATAACTTTCTTTGTTCTTTTCATGTTTATATTTTCACACTTTATCATAATAAAATTTCATTTAAGCTTATGTCTTACACATACATCTTATGTTTTTGTCTTTGATTTTCATATTTCATATTTAAACTTAACATTAGACTTGAATTTGTCATAGTTTTTCCTAATGTTCATGTCCTTTGGAAATTCCCTGGTCTTGTAGTTTTTTTCTCATGATAGGTGGCAACTATTAGGGTTAGGCAATGACTGGGTTAGGTGGGGATTACATGAGGGCTGGTTACCGACTACTTTCTATTCTAGGATTTCATTGGTCACTCCCACTTGTCCCACTAGTAGTTGCACATCTTTCACAACATGTGGTGCAACACATTGGTTAATGGAGTATCAAATCCATCAATTGATCAATGAACCCATGTCCTTAGTTTTCATTTGTTTGATCATTTGGTGATGCACATGGACAGGCCTCTTGTGCCAAATACCAAGATTTTGAGTTCTATCCTTGTTCTAGACTCTAATGATGTTGGCAAAAAATGCAATCTAGTTCATAGAGTCTAATGATGTTTACTGTCATAAGGAGTTTCTATAGGCCCTATTCTTTGACACTTCAATATCCTTATTCAAACCTATAATCAACATTAGTATGGAAGCTATCTATTCCCCTTTGGACTCCTTGAGATCTTGAAAACAAGTTTATATAGAGCATGGGGACATCAATGATGTCCTTGAGAACACCTATCTTCTCCTTGCTATCATTTATGTTTTGAAAATTGTTGCGTATGCCTTGGGATACAATATCACTCCTTTGATCCCTTCTACTAGTTGCTTCTCTTCAAATTGTCTTGATAAGTTGAAAACCAATATCTATGTTAACTCACGTGTTGTGAGTGCCATTTGTCAATCTACCAATTGTCTGAGCAAAGGTTGGGGATTGAAGCCATGAAAGCTTATGAGTCTTTCACCTACTTCTAGACTTGTTCTTTTCTTTTTTCTTAGGCATCTTCTTCTCCTTAGGGCACTTTCATGTCCAGTAGCCTATCTTTTCCATAATTCGAACAAGTGGTGGCTTTCTTTCATTCAACTATCTCCGTGCATTGTTCATGTTGCTCTTTGGTAAGAAATGATTCTTTAGATAATGAACCACTCTTGGATTTGAACATGGTGGCATACATTATGGCTCCTCAACCCTTGTTATTTACTTGATTCTTAACATCCTTCATCTTGGTTTCTTTTGTGATCAACCTCACCATCATCACATGGTTCGCTTAGCACTAGGAGCGTTCTCCTAGTACAACCGAAATGGCCTATAACATGCTAGCAGTTGACTCAAAACATTGGCCATGACAATGTTACAATGAAAGTATTGTTGTCAAGATTGGTGAGCTCTTCTAGCTTCCTTGATCTTTTCGAACAAATCAACAATGCTTTCACCCTCCATGATGATGTCAAAGAAACACTACTAAATGTGATGTATGCTCTTGTGTGATTGCTGTTCTTTGTGATGAACTGCTTGACTTTCCTTCTTGACCCATGCAACAAGACCTATTTGCATGCTTTGGAGTTGTGCCATCTACCATGTCCATCAACTCCTTTCCAAGAAATAGAGCTCTCATGCAATTCCCACATGTGAAAATTCTCCCCTGAGAATCTCCTGATATTGCCTGAAGCATCTTCAGTTAACACCACTTTGCTAAGCATGATTACTAAGCACACAAAAAAGTTGACCCAGGTACAACTTCTTGACTTCTTACAAGTATGAGGACTTGACTCACACAATTACTATAGGCACAATACCTTGAAACAATAGAATTGAAAAAAAGAGAACTGCAACACAACTAGATAGGCATGCTTTGCATGGAACAGATCTGTGGGCCCATAACCTATAATGATACAAGAAAATGACCTATAAGCAATTTACTGACACACAAACCCTGGAACTCAACTCAGAAACAGTGAAATCAATCACACAACACCTTGTACATGAGGATACAATTGCAAGGAATGTATTAGCCACAGATCACAGAGTTATACATAGCATAGAGCCCTTATGATCACACATAAACACAGTGCTTCAAAGTCTAACCCCTGCATTAGACACCCACAACCTTAACACTCCAAGAACATCCATATGCATGTACAACACATACAAGAGAGAGGGCTTCACAGGAGTATCAAGAAGCATTGTGCTCCTCTGTAGGAGTAATGGTTACCAGCAACAGTGACCAACCTCATACTGTGCTCTTACTATAGTGAGTTCCCACAGTAGGGATACTAATAGAGATGGTGTGTGACTTGCTAAATTCAGATGTATTGAGTGATATAAGAAAATGGGTAGTCTTCTTGCTGTGATGTTATTTAATGAAGTCATTTCCATCCTCATCATTGCCTGCTGATCATGCAACATTTTGACAATCCTTTAATTTTGAAAGGTAACTGAGTAATTTTCTACACAGTGTAGCATCTGGAATTTGAGTCAAATAGTGTGAGCACCCTTGAAAGCAAACAGTTTAGTTTCGCTGCTATGTGCAAACTCAGCAACTGCAGAATACATGCGCCTCTAGAGGTTAGTTAGACTGGAAACTAATCTAACAAAATCAGCCTGAAAAGTGCCTGGTGTACACACCCAAGCACACATTCAAAAGAGTTATATTGTGCAAAATCTGGCACATTCCAGCTTTGCCACTGGCCTGTGTCATACCACTGACAAGTAGTTGCGCTGGAGCTCACATGTGCATCCACCCAAATTCCTTGGTAATGATCCAGTTCACTTCATAAAATCTCTTCAGAATTTGATGACCTACAATTTGTGGCTGGCACAAACTGCAGTTCCTACGCCTGATCCTCAGTTACAGAAAGTGTCAACTTGATATTCATTGCTGCCAGCTCTGCAGCAAGGTACCTGAATACATAAGGCATAGCAACACGTTCAATCCCCCGACTGGTGTTACATACACGACAGAATGCCTTTTTGTTTCTTCCACCTGCAGATGGCAGACCCATCATCCCAAACCCAAGACTGCCTTTGCTTTGTGCTTGAGGCAGTGGAGACAGGAGGCTGCCGCACAGTGAACACACATCTGCTGTGTGGTAATCAGAGCAGGCATGCAGGCGGTCATGAAGCAGGAATGCAGCACCATGAGCCAGTAATGAATCACGCTCCATTTCCCCAAATCGAATTCCTCCCCCAACCTTGCGTCCCTTCACTGGCTGTCTTGTTACTGGATTTACTGCGCCCATTGATCGCACCTGTTACAAAGCACACTGTGTTTTATGCAGTTGTTTCTCCTTCTATCATGTGTTGGTATGATGATGATGCACCTGGACATGTCTATTACTGTCACAGAAAATTGATGCCAGAATCTTTGAGTTTTCACCTGCTTACCAGAACATTTTGTGAGTGCATCAAGACCAAGAAAATTGACTCAGATTGAGATGCAAGACATTACCTGATACTTATCAGACACCATGTGCCGCAATCTCTGGTAGTAGACAACACCCATGTAGATTTCACAGGTTAGCTCTGTGCCTAGAAGACCACTGTACATGACCTCTGTTCCATGGTAGTTGAATCCATACTCGGCCAACTGCTTCCCGAACTCATCAACTGCTGAACCATGGGTGCCTTTCTGCTTCTTGGACCCATCCTTACTTTTATCTTGCTGTGGAGTGCACTTCTTGAAAGGAGTTGCATCAACGAATCGGCCACTCATAGTGCCCGCCTATGTTTTGCATCAGAGGCACAGAACCATAATAAGCCATGCTGTTTGTGTGGGTGAAGACTACTACTCAGCATTCACCAAGTCTCACCTGTGATCACAACTTGCAGACCACTGAGCTTGTGATTAAAAAAATACAATCAAACAAATGGCGCAAATGTGAATGAAGGCAGTGTACCTTGGCAGCCATAGACTCCAAAAGCATGCCAATGGTCATACGAGAGGGAAATGCATGTGGATTGATAATGATGTCAGGGCGCATTCCTGTTACTGCAGAAAATGGCATATCAATGTCTGGCCACAGCTGAGATAGCACTCCTTTCTGTCCATGCCGGCTGCTGAACTTGTCTCCAATCTGTGGATTCCGACCATGTCGTGTTCGTATGATCACCTGGACATCGAAAACTGTATGGATCAGAAAATTATTTTATAAAACTCGAAGGGCTAGAAGTAACTAAAAGGAAGAGGCTCAGAGTTCAAATCCAAATCCCCTTTGAAACTGATATAATCAATATTCCCTCAAGCCATTACTGGCTTCAAGATCTGACAATTTCACAGTCAACAATATCTTGGGAAGTACACATCTGGGAAAACTTGTAGGCATGTGTAAGCAACTCATCTCTGGAAAGAAGTGTTTTTATTTTTTCATTTTTCAATATGGAAATTTGGGTGAAAATTTACAATATATTAGCAAACTTAGTTGAGTTTACACTAGAAAAGAAAAGTTTCCAAATTTTTTCCCAATTTCTTTGTCGAAAAATGGTGAAATTTTGCTGAAAAAAAAACACTGCTGGAAAGAGATCTGTTGGGCTACAAAGTAAAAGTTTTTTGCCTTTGAGGGGGATGCAAAAGAGAGTGACAAAAAAAGTACCTTCTGAAGAGGATCCTTAGCACCTGTGCTTATGGCTGCAACATAATCCACCACTGCCGCCTCTGACCCCTTCAATTTCGACACTTTTGATTGTCCTGTCATTGTATTCAGCACACTGCAATATGGACTTCCCTCGACCAATGCCTGTATATGCAGCAGCATCATTACAAAGACCATAAATCCACAATTACATTAGGCTTCTGAGCCAGGACCTTGCCTGCACATCACTGGAAGATGAAAAGTAGATATGGCCCTTATGGTTATTGGGTGGTGCATCGAACATGTACCAAATCACCAATGAGACATCAAAAGACCTTGTAACTGCACACTTTGTAAGTCCCACTTTTGCAAGCCTTGTGGCAGAGTCTTAAAGCACTAGCTTTACCAAGGTTTATGACAGAATATGATGATGCTTGCACATGAAGGGAATTGGGAAATCCTCACGCAAACACACTTCTCAAGGGCATCATACCTGGCCTATATGTGGAAGCCCATCGGAATCAATAAATTTGGCATCCTTTTCTGCAGTCTCCTTGAACCTGCTAGATGCAGCAGGCCGTCCAAAGACATTCACAATGCCATCTCCCTTCTGCCGTAGGTGGGTCAAGTCGATTGTCTCTGACTGCAATCAAGAAGCATAACACAAAATGCTGTGTATATCACTATTTGGATAATGCAAAAGATAATGAGGGGGATTTGAAAGAGACAAGAATAATAAACAAGCGCCCCCCTTGATCAGAAAGACTCTGGCTTATGGAAAACCTTTCCTCACAGGGGAGAGAGAATCAATGTAGGCAACTAATCTCCAGGTCCAAAAAAGGCCACACCTTGTACACTTGCCCATGGCACAACCCACGCTCCATTGATGATTTGTTCATAATCATGGCATCCTCCATATCGTACCTGTGCAAACAAACCCAACAGATACACGCATGATGCTGACCTGTTCCCTTTTTCTGCAGTGCTGAAAGAAGACTTCACTAAGAGAGAAGAGGCACTCTTCCCAAGTGTCGAGGAGAATTGTATAGTTAAGGAGACAGGTGGAGCAGAGACCACAAGCACCAGAGTGAGAAACACTGGAAGGCTAGGACAACCCAATTGTACTGAGATAGGTAACAACTGGGTCTGAGTATCGATGAAGCAAGTGTTTGCCCCTGTTGCCTAAACCCTAAATCCCTGATTCCTGAACCCACTGCTCTTCTTTCAGACTCCCATTTGGTGTATCCAAACTAGGCTCTGATCATATGGGTGCCTGACTGATTTATCTTTGGCCTCTCTCTTGCTTAGTCAGCTGATGCTATAGTGTCTCCACCAAACAGATTCACAAATGGTGAGGAAAACTTCCATCAATGCCAACAATGAAAGGTGTAGTGTAAAACCACCACCACAACAGCTACCTCTATCAATCTGTCTTCACATCAAAAGGCTTACCCAGTATATGCAAGCACAGCGACAATAGCATTAGTACCCGTTGGAAACTGATCCATGTGAAACTTGTTCCAAGCCACTGTTTGTGCGACTGGCTTTTGTGGTGTCTGCAACCAAGTGTACAAAGGCCCACATTTGCACATTTTGCTCGTAAGGGTACTGAACACAAGTTAAAATCAAGGAAAGAGTGTGTTGCAATTGTTGTTGTGGGTCTCTAGACAAGCCTTTCAAACAGCAGATTAGAAAAAGTTGCAAAAGTCCATCTTCTAACAGAATATACTGGAAGATCATAATACAGCATACATGCCCACTTTGGGATTAGATAACCAATCCTGCTCCCCAGTCAGATGCATACCTGAATGCGGTACATTTTGTTATCTGAACGATGTGCCAGAGCTTGAGCTGGAAATCCCATTGTTTGCTTTCCCATCTGTAGTAGTTTGGGAACAGCCGAAAAAGAAAAAGAGTGTTAAAATCTGTGGCCCAAAACCCAAAATAAAGAGAAAAAAAAGCATGCTGTGAAGGATGTGCAGGAGTAGTTTGTCAGCAGAATGCTGGAAAAGTTAAAGGCTTGACCTGACACTGGTACATGTTGCGTGGACTTTGATTATGGTCAGACCAAGGTGTGAGGCTGGCAACAACGCTCAGCATGGCAGTAGCATGTGTTTCTTCATGCGTGGCTCGGGAACCTGCATTATCTCTTCCACCAGCTCCACCATCTGGGCATCTAATCTCCATGTATGCCTGCATACATGTGCCGACAACATATGTGAGTGCCGCTGCCTCACACACCAAGACCATAACTTTCTGTTCCTACATACAAACATATACAACTTGGCATGCAAACAAAGTCTGTCTTCACATCCAAAGCAGGAAGTGCTCCCTGGATGATTCAGGAGACACATCAAAATACAGTTTGGACATGTCCTGTTTGCTTGTAGGTTTGCAACAAGGTTTGAATGGAAACTTGTAGAACCTGCTCCAGTGGCCCGATGAGTTCCACTGCACCCTCATCCTGTAGCTGCTTTACAGGTCTCAGCAGACGTGATGGTGTGGTTGAGAGAAAAAGCCCTGGATACATCCCTGCTGATGTGCATGGGACATATGCTACTTCCAGGTCAGCCGGAACCTGCAAAAACAACACACAATGGACTTAAACCCTAAACTCATACTCCAGATCTGCAAAACATGATCAAAGACAAAGGCAACCAAGAATGAATGATCCACAAAGCTAAGATAAAGAGCCTTTGTGCACCAGGGACTCCAAAAGTATACAGAACTGTCTCACCGCAGGTACTTTAGCAACTTTGAGATGCCGAATATGAGCTACTGCAGCAGGGATTGCGGAAGTCTCCATGTAGCCTACCACTCGGCCATCCAAGAGCACTGTCAAATGAGTAGGGGGTGCCACTCGTGCCAAAGCTGGAATAGCTGGTATCATACCTAGCTGTACCAAAACTGTGGTAATTGCCTTTCGTGTCCACAGAGGATCTTTGACAACTCCTCGTTCATCTAAGTCTGTTGAAATCTCTGTGAAAACAAAAACAAAAAACAAAATACCCACACAATCAAACACAAAAAGAACAAAAGCCATGTTTATGAGAAATTGCAGAGAAATCTCTACAACCCACACTCCCTTTGAAGGTAACATGACAATTGAGAGCTGTCATGTAGGTAAAATACTATGAGATTAACTCATGAACTACCAGACAATCATCACCTTCTTCATAAAAAATAGCAGTGACGACAAGGCTGTGATGACTACCCACTGTCTTCTGGAGCTAATGAAGTCTTCATCAGTTCCTGACAGTGGGTGTAGAGATAAGTACACACCATACACAGCACTTCATCACAACAAAAGTCTAGTCTTGTTCTTTCACACATAAAACCATGGAATGAAAGCAAGCCCAAGACACAACTGCAACTGGCAGCATGTTGTTGCAAAGGATATAATAGACCCAAAACATGTGATGGAAAAAAATTACATCAGACAGTCAAGGGTTGATTGTGGCTTCAGAAAAAGTGGGAAGGGAAGAGGAAGAGTTGCTTACTGCATACAGCGGTAAGATGGTTGAGCAGACCACAAGGTGTGCCATCAGGTGTATGAACAGGACAGAGGAAACCCCATGATCTGTATTCCATTGTGAAAGCCATTTATCTCAGATATGGAACTCCAAAACACAAAGCAAATATGGTGAAGAAACTAGACAGCAATGGTGCTGCCTTTCTTCTTCCAATAGTAGGGAGTAGTAATAGTCACAATATTATCACATTACCATCATCATCATGAGTGCAAAAAGAATGTGATGATCAAGGAGTGTGGAGACAGGAAAGGGGGAACTGTTTTTTTACTCAGGGAGCAGTTTGCGGACTGTTGTGGTTCGCAGCGTTGCAAAAAAGGCGCCTCTATGAACTGAGCGGAAATGTGAAATGTAACGTAAAAAGTTCAGCTTTTCTGCAACCAGAGTAAAGCCACCAGCCTGTGTTCCAGAAAAATGTCAACCAACAGAGAATTATAGGATCTATCTGTTGCCTTTTGATCAAATAGGTGTGAGGGAGACGTAACAAAAAGATTGTGCCTTTTTCTACACAAAGCCAGCCAGACCCGTTATGTCAACCTGGAAAAACAGTTTAGGGTTTGGGGTTAAATCCTAAACCATTAAAAAAAAAAAAGTTATTACTAAAACCCAAACAAGCAAGAAGCTTGAAGCTTCATTCAGTAAAAAAAACAAGCCTGCAATGGCACTGCAAGGTTTGAAAAGGCGAGAACTGCAAACTGCAGGTGTAAAGAGGGAAAAAAGCCCACTAAGAAAAGAAATCAACGCAACCAGACCTGCATAAGATCCAAGCCTGACTGGCTCACAAGGTTGCCTGTGTTGAGGAGGTACTCGACCTTCTTGCTTATATCTGAAGGTGGTACCCTTTCAAACATCTTCTGTACCTGGTTGACTGTGCCAATCATCTCCCCACATAAGTACCGAGATCCTGAAATCACCCCTCAAATTGCTTTGCCGAAAATTGAAAACAATTTCACTAATCAACTTCTTCTTCCATCAGTGCCCATGAACCCTAAACCCTAAAAACCTAGTGCAGGTGAAAGACCCAAAACAACACATGGTTGCTTCTAAGTATAATATGCTGCTGCTACTTACAGTCCTGGAGATCAAATTGGGCAGGTTTCTCCTTCATCTCATTGTTCAACTGTCCTTTCACTTTTGTCAACCAATCTTGCATCCTATCCTGCAGAAAGAAAAAGAAATGTTGCAGCTTCAAAAATCAGCACTTCTTCACATTGCACCAACCCCTTTCAAGAGCTGCTGCTGTTGCTGCTGCCACTGCCATTGATGATGATGATACACAGAGATCACTTTGAAGCTTGCATATTGGAAAAGATGTCCTATCTTCTAACTGATCAAATCAGATACACAGATATCTATTTAAAGCTTGCAAATTGGAGAAGACAGGCTATTTGTCCAACTGATCAAAATAGGATTCAGAACACACAACAAAAGCAAACCATTTGGCATCCTTGAGATTGAATCCATTCCAATTGAGATGAGGAGGCATAACAATAGTAGTACCTTTACAACAATGGTCAGAAGATGTCCAGGTAGTAGAACCTCTTGATGCTGCAAAGCATCTGCATTGTCAGGAGCTGCTGTGCCATCTACTACAGCAAAAAGCTTCTGTAGCATGAAGCTGCAAAATTTTCAAGGCAAACCCCAAAAAAACCAAGTACATCAAATTTTGTGGGGTACCAACCAGAAGGAAGTAAAACATCCTACTTGTTTTCTGCACCAGCATGGGAGAGAACATCCAAAATCAAAACACTCCCATAACATAACACAGAGAAGAAGAAGAAGAAACAACCCAGCAGCACAGAAGAAGAAGAAGAAGAAGAAGAAATGGGGGGGTATTAAGTAGCCTGTCATACATCAGCAGATTTAGCTTATCACTGGGGTTGTCTAGATGACAGAGTACAAAGTCGGCAAGAACTTTTTCGCCAACCTGATAAATCACCAACAACCAGATCCCATATCAATTTTAGGGTTTATTGCTGACAAAAGCTTATGGAAGCAGCAGCCACTGGTGGAGGGAAAATTCAGCCCTGCATAACCCATTTTGAATTCTAGCATCAGAAGTGATGCAGGGGATGCTGCCTTGACCACACCCTATACACAGCCTTTGAGTGAAAAACAAAGTACAATCAAGAGATCAAGCTCAGAAAGTGTGCATTAAAAACCTGGCAGCAGTGCAATTGCAACATTACATGGATGCATCTCAGCTTACCGCAGCTGATGGTAGCTTATTGGAAACATCCATTACTGGCCGAAACCGTTCTCCTGCAGTAACAGAAAAAGGATCAATCAACATGGGACTAAAAAACACACAAAATAGGGTTTTGCACTTGTTGGTCATTTGCTATTTGCATTGTTTGGAGGATCCATTGCCTCTTTGATGTTGACTGGTTTTCTTCATCTCGGCTCTTTTGGCTCCAAGGCAAAGGATTTTGCGCTTTTTCTTAGCATAGATTATTCAGGTAGCAAAGGCTTGTTTGTACCTAATCAAAAGTTGTCATAGAACCAACTCCAATGCCAAGAAAGATAATTATTGCTGAAATCACCACCCTAAACTCCAAACTGTAAACCCTAAACCTGGAACATTAGAAATTTGTATCAAGAATGCAGAGATTGTGAAAAACAAAGGCATGCGCCAGGATCAATCAAGAACGCCCCAACATACCAATAAATTCCAGGCACTCATGGCGAGTGAAAAGTGCATGACGTCGGACTTCCTCCAAAATGATTCGTGCACGTTGACTCACAAATTGAGTGCCAACAGCACCCTTTGAGCCTTTCTTGCTTTCCTTTTGAACTGCAGTCAACCGCTCATAGATTTCCCACTCGTTTGTTTCAACTAGTGCCTGTTTTAGTAAAATCAGATCAACAATGAATGTAAGTCCCCTGTTCCCTTCCACTCCCCATCTTTCTTGCCTTAAATATCAGAGCATCCCATCCTGACTTACTGAGACCTTTGTAAAGACCTGAGAGTGGGGTGGCCGGGGTTTTAATTTAAAATAAAATAAAATGCCATGCACCTTAATCACGATTCCAATAGGGATCAGGAATTCCTGCCTGCGATGCCTGCAATAAGTTGTACCAAACCCACAGCAAGCATGCCAATGTACACTGTCAGAGACCACAATATGATAGGGTTTAGGGTTTATGTTTCTCCTCTTCACATCCATATGTGTTAGCAATTCACAATTTGAGGAGCTAATATGGCTAACTTCAAACCCGAGGAAAGCTTGCAGATCATCATAAAACCCATATGTGGCTCTGTTTATACTTTCATGGGTAAAGATCGACACACACACAACAAAGGTAAAACTTCCTTGTGGGTGGTGGTGGTGGTCTGAGTGTAATGAGGATGACTTACGAGAAGCCAAGTGTTGCACTTCCATGCTGCAGATAGTAGACTCTGATTGTGATCGCTGATTGATCCAGTCTTGCACACCTGCAGCACTCAAATTACATAAAGTTCAAAAAGCATGAATTTTACTTGATAACAAACCTAAATACAGAGTTCCAAGGATAACAAAAACCAAACCCTAAAGCCTAAACCTAAAAGGTAAACTGAGGATAACAACCCTAAACAGCATTTTTATAGCATAGAATTCCAAACCCTCACAGATTGATAAACTTTTACAGGACAAGAGTAGATGATCACACATTTTCAAAACTATTGTAAATACATGAAGTAATAATAATATGAACAGAATGTGACACACAAAAGCTCAGCTAAGAGAGAGAGAGGGAAAGAAAATGAAACCTAATCATTACTGCCTTGTCAGTGTAAGCACTCCCACGATTCTTGAATGTGTTTCTCTTCACACCAATCACCTGAAGCCAACAACCAGGTTCTCAATTCCTCTTCTGCATTTTTTCTGCATTTTCTGGACTTTCCTCAAAATATTTGCATCTTACGATCATTGATCAGGAGCAAAAGAAAGACCTATTGGGGCACATCTGGCAGTTTTGTTGTCTTCAGGACCAACCCAAACAAAGTGACGCCACAAATTTCACTTCTTTCTCTCTTTCTCAAACAGATCCGAGCCTCCTACTCATTCACTCAACAACAAACTGGGGCAAGGAACAGACATGGTTGCGTTTTGGCATGATCAGCAGGCGAATGACTCGCTCATTTCCATTGCAGATGAAGTACCTGCCATCCATACCCCCGCCCCAAACATCCAACAAAGCTGACTCTTAGGACAGTCACATCCGCCAACCCTCCCACCCCCCACAGCAACCACAATTGCACATCACAGAAGCAGCACCTTGACAGATAAGAATCTGAAGAAAAGAGAAAGATTACCCTCCCATCTCCAAAGCTTCCTCCTTGACAGCAAGAAGCTGCCGCTCATCCAAACCCCGTAAATGGCACACACTGGACTGTAAAAGAAGAAACACAAAATAGAAACATGTTTGAGGTTCAAAAATCAGTGAGTGCTGCTGAAACTGAACTGATTTGAGCAACAACTTGAGTATAACCCACTGAGTTGAACAGCAGATCATGAGTAGAAAGAGGAAACATTTTTCCCATTACAAACACATAATACATACATACCTTAACCATGATTGGCATTTTCCCAAAAGATACATTGTGGTGTACTACAGTTCCATTGTTCCATTGCAGACAAACATCAGCTGTGAATGCTCCTCTATAGCTCAATCCTGCCATCCGGCACTGGCAACAGCAAAAAGAACACCAAAAAAATCAAAACAGAAATAATAATCTAATAAGATGACAAATTTTTCCAATTCACAGGAAGTGATGGATGGATTATTGTCATCATCATCATCATTGGAAGTATTTATTTCCTGACAGGACCCACCCAACCACGCCCCCATACGAAACCGGCACAAAAATTGAATGCCACAGAAATGGGATCATCAATCCACAGGCAGGCAGGCAGGGCATCAGCACCTGCTGCTCTGATGCAGAATTGCAAACAAATTTTCTTTCACATCAAGAAAAATGACCTAGTGTTGTTATTGTTGTTCTCTTTACCTCTGATGGGAGCAATCGCTGGTCCAATGCTTGTGAAGAATGCTCTTTCATCGGTGGGCTTATGATGGGTTTCTCAATCCACAGTGCAAACTAGTCAAGGAAAAGGGAAAAGAAAAAGAACCCTTGATGCCTGTAAGATCCCACCAGCATCTCTCTCTCTCTCTCTCCATGTCTCTCTCTCTCATCATCCCATTGCAGTCATAGAGAGAATGCTCAAGGTATGAATGCTGAAAGCAAATTGTGGCAAGACAGACATACTGAAAGCAAAGTACAAATGCAAGTGCAAGTGATACTTAATCTGATCTCTTGAGGTCCTTGTCTTGAGAGGAAACACAAAAGCTAGCTGGTCTTCCACTACAGGCAAGGCAGGCAGGCAAGGCGTTACGAAGCAATCAATAAGGGTTTAGGGTTTAGTGAGCTTTTTCCAATCACAGACGGACTTGAAGACGAGATCATCAGATTGCCATCTCTAACAACAATTCAACAACAAACAAACAAACAGTGGGTGGGTGTAGGGCTTAGTGAGCTTTCTTCAATCATAGACGGACTTGAAGACGAGATCATCATCAGATTGCCATTTCCAACAACAATTCAACAAACAAACAAAAAAACAGTGGGTGGGTTTAGGGTTTAGTGAGCTTTTTCCAATCACGGACGGACTTGAAGACGAGATCGTCGTCAGATTGCCATTTCCAACAACAATTCAACAAGCAAACAAACAAACAAACAACCAGTGGGTGGGGGAGGGGGACGACGACGACGATGATGTTCAAGAGGATATTGCGCAGAGTAACGCCGGACACAGGATGTGTGACTTCCACTTGCTGTAGGCCTCGAGTCGCCATCTCCAGGCCTCTCTCTACAAAGTAATCAAAAGAGTCCACATGAGGTCTGGTGAGCTCCATCAACGAAGCAGATCCCACTTCCTCCCTTCGTAGATCCCTTGTACCCTTCTTCTTCGCGTCCTCCCCCGCCATCTTCGTCGTTCATCAAGATCCCACACGCTGATTGGATCCTCCCAGAGAACCCACAAGAAAAGCCTGATCTCCCATCCACTACCCGAGAAAGAGAAAAAAGATGGCTCTGAGGTTCTGGGCTTTGGTGAGGGCCTAGGGTTTAGGGTTTAGTGAGCTTTTCCATAAGTTTCAGGGACTTGACCCAACCCAACTAGTTTTATCTAGGGCTTTTGGTTTGTTGTTGGTTTCGGGTTATTCTCAGCAAGAAAAGCTTAATCTCCAATCCTCTACGCAAGAGAGGAAAAGATGGCTTGCTTATGGGCTTCGGTGAGGGCTCAAGATTTAGGGTTTAGTAAGCTTTTCCACAAGGTTCAGGGATTGTACCCAACTAGTTTTTACCTAGGGCTTTTTAGTTGAAGTTCGGATGTGTATTATTGTCAGCTCTTTTATATTATTATTAGTCTACAATTTCGCTGCTGGCTGGCGTAAACGTAGTTGCAGCACACAACAAGAGAGAGAAGAATCCAAGCTGAATTCTTCATAGCAGAAGTTGTGTGGGTGTGAAGAAGAAGAATAAGAGCATGTCAGGTTTTGTAGTTTGGAGAAGAGGAGGAGGAGGAGGAGCAGCAGCAGCAGCTTCTTGTGTGCGTTCGGGTGTCTCTGCTTACTCTCAAGTTCCATCAGTTGCCAGACATCTCCATGTCACGATGGCGGCATCAGCAGCAGCAGGAAGAAGTGCATCTTCAATCAGCCAGCAAGAGATGGTCATAGACAGGTATGTGTGTGTGCGTGTTTTCCTAGAGCTGTTGGGGGCCTTTGTTCCCCCACCCAACATGCATCCTAAACCCTAAACCTAAACCCTGTCTTGTAGGTGAAGAATTCTCACACCTTGATTGCTGCTGCTGCAGCAGCAGGAGGCTCCAGAGGATCTTCCTTTGATCTCTCGCTTGTAGCCTTTCTTCTTCCTTATCACAATCTTCATTTGCCTGACTTGTGTGGGTGGCGGCATGGCAAAACAGGCAAAAAACTGCTGTTCTTAATCCCAAAGAAGCTCCACCTGAAAAAGTTCTTCCCCTGGACAAGATTGGTAACCAAAAGAAGAGAAGCAGCAGCAGCAGCAGCTCCAAGTTCCTGCTGCTGGGCAAGTCAGTAGAAGAGCTTCAGGATCTAGCAGCTGCACATGGCGAGGTAAAAACTCATGTTGAAACCCATCCATGTCAGTCGTGCTTTACAGTCTAGTTCATACAGATTCTTCCTTGTTTGCTATCTCAGATGCACAGCGTTTTTTTCTCTCCATCAATACAGATCTCTGTGAAAGCCAATCCAAAAAGATGCACAGTTTTTTTCTCCCCATCAAATCTTCTCTCTTTACTATCCAAGGTATTGTATTTCTCAATTCTCTCTCTCTATATTTTGTGGGTTTGTTTTCTCATGTAGCGAAAGTACCGAGGAAGGCAATTGCATCAGTTGATATACAAGAACAAAGCCAAGGAAATCCAAGACTGTGCACAATGTATGTATTCTTCTTCTTCTTCTTTGTCGATCCCAGGTTTTAGGAAGGAAAATGTTACAGGAGGAATGGCAAATGCTTCTTAGTTTTCAGAGCTTTTCTTGTTGCAAGTGTAAAATAGGTAGGTACATTCTTTTTGTTTCTTCTGGAATGTGTGTGGGTTCTATGTGGCATTCTATGTGGCACACACATGACAAAACTTGAGAATTTGCATTTGTTGACTTGTTGCAAAAGAAACCTCACAAACAGATGCCATTCTTTTTCTTTCTTGCTTTCTCTGGATTTGATATGGTGTTTTTTTTGGTGCTGGGGTTTTGTGAATGAACAAACTCTGGATATGGAAATCAGTACCCAAGCTGTTTCGTGATTCTTTAGAAACAGCAGGTTGGAGCATTGGACGCTCCCCAATTCATCATGTTGCCACTTCATCAGATGGTACTGCAAAGGTTGGTTGCTTACGATTGTCTCTTTCTCAAAACTTTCTTTACAGTAAGCAAAAGACAAGTAGAAGAACAGACCTTCTTATGCTTGTTGGTATGGGAGCTGCTGAAGTCCAGCATTGCAAACCCTAAACCCATTGTTGCTGCTCTTCATGATCAAGAATATGAAGTCCGGTAATGTGTACTCTAAACCCTAAACCCATTGTCACTGCTATTCATGATGAAGAACATGAAATTTGGTTTGCATACTCTAAGCCCTAATCCCTAAAACCCATTGGTCACTGTTATTTGTGATGGGGAACATGAAGTCCAGTATTCCATACTCTAAACCCTAAACCTAAAACCCCTTGGTCACTGTTATTCCTGATGGAGAACATAAAGTGCAGTATTGCAGACTCTAAACCCTATTTCAATACTATTTGTGATGAAGAAGAAGAAGAAGAAGGTGATAGTGCATCTCTAATACTTTGTTGTTGAAATTATTATTTTGGAGATTGATTTTTGCTCTGCAATTGGGTATGGAGTTCCTCTGTCACTAAGGTGATGGGTTTTTTTCTGTCTTTGTAGATATTATTGCAATTGGTGGATGATAGGCTGGTGGAAACTGTTGGGATTCCTGTAGAAGAGACACCAGGGGCAAATCGGTTGACTGCTTGTGTCTCATCTCAGGTTTATACATCCGAGCCTCATTTCCCCTTTTCATATTCTACTTTTTTTGTGTTATTTTTTCTCTTGCAAGTTTGCTCTATCTATTTATAAAGTAGGTATGCTCTATATGTCAGCAAGCTGCATGGCTTTTCTAACCACCATTCTTTTGATTGTGTATTCCAATCTCCAGGTGGGTTGTCCTTTGAAGTGCACATTTTGTGCAACAGGCAAAGGCGGGTTTTTCCGCAGCCTGAAACCTCATGAAATTATTGAACAGGTAAAAAGTTAAAATCCTTCAGATCCTTCCATCTGTGAAAAACCCAAGAGAGCACATTTGATCTGTGTCACAGAAAAAAAAGTCTGAAAGTTGTTTTACCCTAACTTTTGGACTGCGAAACATGTGGGGTGAACAGGTGCTTGCTATAGAAGAGATGTTTAACCATCGTGTGACAAATGTAGTATTCATGGGAATGGGAGAGCCAATGCTCAATCTTACCAATGTGCTTGCTGCTCTCCGTGTTCTGAACCAGGTTTGTTTTTCTTCCAGCTCTTTTTTGAACTGTTGTTGAACTGTTGTTGAACTGTTGATTCTTCAATTTTGTTTTGCTGTTGTATTTCTTACCAGGAGTTCACTGACATTTGAACTTGTTGATCCGATGGAAAACAGGATTTGCATATAGGTCAGCGTATGATGACAATATCTACTGTTGGAGTTCCCAATACTATTGCCCGCCTTGCAACTCATAAACTGCAGTCAACTCTGGCTATCAGGTTTTTAAATTATTTTTTTCCCCAGCTTGTGTACCAAGTTCTGGTCAAATAGCAAGAAGAACATTTTCCAGTTTCTGATTGAGAAACAATTTTTATAAATTGTTAATCTGAAAAAAACATCGTCAGAATTGTTTCTCTTTTTCTTGAGGTGGAGACCTAAATTGCTACAACCTGAGCATCTCCCTCCTCAGGCTGCTTTTGTTATCTGAATGTTTTCAGAATGAACCCTAAACCCTAAACCCTAAACCTCTTGCTATTGTTTTTGAGTAAGTTTGTCGTTGCTGTTGTTGCTGCCTTTCTGATTACACCCATGTGTTGTGTGTGGTCATGTTGGCATTCTGACCAGCTTGCATGCACCCAACCAGCTGCTAAGGTCACAGATTGTTCCGAGTGCAAAGGCTTATCCACTGGAAGCACTAATGGAAGATTGCAGTCACTACTTCAAAACAACTGGCCGTCGTCTCTCTTTTGAATACACTTTACTAGGTGATGAATTCTTCTCTCCCCAATTGGGTTATGGGTTGGTCTGCTGCATCAGCAAAACCAACTTGGCCAGTTGCATATTTACATATTTCGAATAGAGAAAGTGTTGGGTGGCAGCAGGAGGAGCCCTTAGTTGTATACACCATGATTGGTGAAGTTCCATTCTATGTGTATATTTGCTTTGTTGTCTCTTGTGTTTTCTGTAAAGATCAGATTGGCCACTTATGCATGGTGTTGTCAAGTTGAGACAACACCCACCCACCATATGGTTTGAAGTTTAGGGTTTACGGCTTAGATAATATCTTTGGTTTGCAATTCCTTACATGCAAAACATCAGAAAGGGTCTTGGATAATAATCACTGCTTGCTTGGATGATGATCCCCTTGCTATGATGCAGAGGGTATCAATGATCAGAAGCATCATGCTGAGGAGCTGGCAAATTTGCTCCATCACTGGGAATTGGGGCGCCATGTGAATATTATCCCTTACAACCCTGTTGCTGATTCTGAATTCCAACGCCCACGCAAGCAAGCAGTAAGCAAAGGGAGATAGATAGACCAAAAGGGGATGGTTATCCTTTTACTGGTGGCAGTGCTGGAATCGGTTCAATATATGTATATATATTGCTTTTGGCTAGCTAGGTTGAATGATGTAATATATATATATATATATAGATATGTCGTCCATATTTTGCTATTGATGATGTAAGGAGGATACATTGATTGTTTTGCAGATATTGGAGTTTGTGGAGACTTTGGCTGGCAGGAGGGTGACAGCAAGTGTTCGACAAACTCGAGGATTAGATGCCAATGCTGCTTGTGGGCAGTTGAGGAATGAGTTCCAAAAAGTTCCTATTAGGGTTCCCTCTGGCCCTTCAGCTTGAGCAAACTCATAGCTCCATTCCATTGTTCAGGGAGGGAGCTGGGCTTCAAAGCTTAACCCATAAGCTGTTCTGTATTCATGTCTGCTTTTTGCACAGGTATTTTCCTACAACCCTCCCCAAATTTAAGGGATCAGATGCAGGTACTCACCTCCCTTGTCTGTCATCACTTGCATTTCCATTTGTAGTCAGTGTCTTGGTAGGCCTGGAAGTCAATCTGTTCCAAACGTGGTCCCTTCAATGTTATGGAATGACTGTTGTTTGTCTGGTTTTTTTGTGACACAGCCTCTCTGCTTCCAGGTTTCATCCGGTTTTGTGACATAGACTCTTCACCTCGAGATTTCGTCTGGTTTTGTGACGCAGTTTCTCTCTGCCTCCAGGTCAAGGTACACACATCAGCTTGCTTTCTGTTAACAAGCTAATCCACACTAGTATTTCACTCTCCATTCTTGCTGTATGGTGAAAACTCTCGATTAAGTACTATTGTCATATGTATGTACACAATCGTTCTGTTTGTTGGTGTCTGTGTGCCTTTCAGTGCGAGGTACAGAGCAATGCAGAAGCCCCTGATTATTAATATAAATTGTTGCCTAACCTAAAAAGGAGGGGCAGGATAAAATCTGACAATCTAATAATTCCAATTTTATGTATTACTTGCATATCACAATGTGATTCTCTGTCTGGTGATCTCACATTTCCAACACAATCAATGACTGTTGATTTTGCCATGTGCTTTTCTGGCCAACAAAATGATTTTGGCTCAGCATTTTTATCAACTTTCATTTTTATCCTCCCAACTTTCATCATTGTGTGTAATACTCTCACTCATCGTGTTGAACATTTGTTCTCATTTCAATATCAAGGTCTAGTGTACAAGCAATACCCTCTTTATTATCCAACCATAGTTTAATAATTTTGTGCCATACCTTTATCATGTTGACATTGATTCTATTTTCAAACCCAAGGGAGTGTGCAAACAATACCTTCATCATGTTGACCATAGTGTTAAACAACATAAATAATTATATGAACATAATTTTTATAAATTTAATCCACATTGTTGTCAGTACAATATGAAATTGCTAAATTAAAAACTAGTTGCTTAATTAAACTAAATACAAAATTCATTAAATGCAAGAAAACTGAGACAAAGTTCTATATTCCTTGGATGTCTACGTTAGATATGCAATATTTTCACAATATTGAAAAACATCCTTTGACAACTTAACGCAATGCCTTAATGGGGGGGTATTTCATATGATCTTGATTTTTATAACTTTGTGCAATATCCTCAAAACATTTGAGAACATATTTTTCAAGCTCATGCATATTTGCAATACTCTAATATGGGTGATGAAAACGATTTAGTCATGTCTTTAAATATTGCTTGAGCAAGCTCTATGCAATATGTTCAATTTATTTTATTTTTTATCAATGTCAATAAGTTATGAGATCTATTGGGGTGGCAGCCATGTAGTTAGGTGCACCCAAGTAGCTGAGCTTTAGTAGGTAACCTACCTAAGGGGCTAGTATGTAAGAAGATGGAAGGCCAGGCATGTAAGTATATGGGTGGGTAGGTAAGTAAATAAATGGGTGGAAAGGGTAGGTAGGTAGGTGGGAAAGAGTCTATTTTAGATTTAAATGTATAGGTAAGTAGGTAGGTAAGGGTTAGTGGGATAGGTAGGTGAGAGTAAGTAGGTGGGGGGAAAGTTTCAAAAGAAAAAAAAAAAACTGGATGAGGGTAATGTGCAAGATATCACAATAAGGTATTCTATCTTTAGTGATGAAACCCCAAGTAAACTTTATTAAACAAAACACCCAGCAAAGGGGGAAATGAAGGACAAAGAGAGAGGACCCCCAAGTCCAAGCTCAAAACGCATACACCTAAAGGGGGTGGACGAGGGAGTGCACACCTGGTGTGAACAAATGGTGCCATTATCTTTGCACATATAATGGGCATCTCTTCATGCCTCTAGCAAAGGGAATCACCTTTTTCTCACACTCTTTTCATGTGGTGTGGGCTTAACAATATTAATGGATGGAAAGGACGACCACACCGGACAGACTAAGGATATTATATAAGTAGATAAAGTCTGTTCCACCTATTTATTTCTAGTGGATTGGTGTCTTTTTTCCATATGGTCTGGCTTAAAAAAGAAGTCAATGAATAATGTCTTCAAACTAATATTGGAATGGTAAATTGCTTTTTTAACCCACCTTGGAATAATGTTACCTTCAAGGTCTGGATTCCTCACCGAGTTTCCCAAATCAGAACATGTGTCATATATCTCATATTGTCAGACTCCATTAGGCAACATTTCAACATCAATATAGCCTAAATAAAGGTTTCATCTTGTAAGTACATCACTAACAAACAAGTGGAAACAAGCAAACAAGCGCATATGATGATGGGGAAAAAACCATTGATACAAGAGATGACTGAAACTTCTCTGTGGGAAAGAAACACACATTGCTTTGAAATGTTGTCAATTCATCACTTTTCAACTAACAGCTTCTTTTATCAATATAGTAGTTATGGTAGTTGTTTCCCACAATTTTGGAAGATGTTCCCACCACATAAAGCTGAAGAGAGCACCATGGCCGTCGGGCCATTTCTTGCAAACCTTCCTCTTTTATATAAACTGCCCCACCAAGACCTATGGGGGACATCCTAAAGCTCAAGTTGGGGTTGATTTGCACCATAGTCATCTCCTCTCCTCAGATGGCAAAAGAAGTATTGAAGAGACACCATCAAGTATTTGCATCTTGTCGGTTACCCAATGATGCACATTCAATTTCTTCCAATGGCCTTGATGTAAGATGGGTGTCTCAAGGGGACACTATTGGCGATTCCTCAAACAAAAGCTAAAAGTCTCTGAGCTTTTGTGTGTGCCAGCTAGATTCTTCCAAAAATGTTTGAAGATGAAGAAATTTCATTCTGGATGCATGTCAGTTTTTAAAAGATTGCAAGGTAAGATCACCATGGTTAGCTTGGTTGCTTTCATTACTAGTTGTACCAACTATGTAGGTAGTAAAACCAGCCATTACCTCCTGGGTATAAACTAATTACTTAATCAATAGTTGCCTACTTTCCTACCTACCTAGGCCTATATATAGGACCTATAACTTCTTTGCAGGATGGGTTACCAAGGTGAAACCAGATATTAACTCGGTTGAGGTTCAATCCACAACGGAGTCATAATGGGCATCCAGTGAATGGTGCATTGATCGGTGCACTGTAGGGCTCCAAAGTCAGGGCACCCTTAGACAACACCCATGGGACGGTTTTTTTTTTAAAACTAAAAAACAGTAAATTGTTTTTCTTCACCCCCAGGATGCATCCTTCGCTTCACTCCCCCTAATTTCATCACCCTTCATTTGACCTCCCATGTAGTTTTTAGACAAATAAAAATCCAATTGCTGTTGTGGGAGGGTGCCATGGCTAACATTTCAAGACATTTCGGGCATAGCATGGAATATTAGATCTTAGCAAAGATCTAAGGTGGTAAAGATTTCAAAACATTTTTCACCTTAGTCTAGAATAGATATGTATTGCTAGATGTAGGATTGATGACGATCTAATATCATAACGAGCTTGCTGGGATTTCACAGTGTATTACGAGGGTGCCTTAAATCCTTATAAAGATGCCCTCTTGACAGAAGAGGTTATCTTACTGCCATTCTGGGCAGGCTCTTACAGTTTAGTTAGCGGCCACCTGGGAAGGCCCTTGGAAGGGAGCGTTACCAGAATTCGGCTCAAGCTGGCAGGGCCTTTTGCTGGCGATGCCCGGGAACAATGCCCTAATCAGCTGGCCTTGCTTATTAATTAACATTTCAGAATGATCCCCGTCTACGGATTCTAGTCTCTCGGCCGCGTTGCCATACACGCAATGTTAGGAAACTCCGGCTAGTACGGTTGACTCTGGTGCCCCCTCACATAACACCCAAATGCAAAAGCAGTGATCAGTGCCAGGTACGCGGGCAACGCGTCTGATGCAGTCCATCATTTTCTGTAGCATCCAGGGCACCAGCCGTAGCAGCTCTTTATTGTTCTTATTATTATGTTGTTGTTGCTGTAGCAGCGCCGACTATCTATCATCACAGCTAGAAAACTTCATATTATTTCATTGACTTTGATGACTTTGTAGTTTGTACCCAACAGCTGCTGCAGATTTTCCGTTCTTGGATTTCTTTTTTCTTTTTTTTTGCATCAAGACACAGCTAGCATTGAATTAGAGCATAAGGATTCCACTTGCAACTTGTGTGGATCGATCGATATATAGCTTCATTGAATCGGCGGCAGCAACTGAATGGGGGTGCTACATGCTATATACATATAATATTTGGAGAAGGATCTCAGCAGCAAGGACTGCAGGAGCCGGAATCTACTAGTGTAGTAGTGAGGATCCGTGATTAAACCGATCAAAGTGGAGAAGGAAATTAGATAAGATGCGAGCTTGCAGGAGATTGATGAATCACGTAACTTGCTTATAACTTCAGTTTACCAATACTAGCTAGCTGAAAAGTCTAGCTCATTTGCAGCTGCTGTCGACAGTTGTGGGAGGAAGATGCATTTCGAGAAACTGCAAGTGTATGTGGAGGGTGCACTTGGTATAAAAAATCCCAACATTAGTCCAGGTGCCGCCTCCTCTGTCTCTCTGTCAAGATTTGTGTCTTTCATTCATTCATTCTTTCTTTCTTTCTTTCTGTGACTAGTATTTCTTCCGCTGTTTTTTTATGTGTACCAAAATAGGATGCAATGCAAATACTCCTTTCAGAACAGATTGTCAGCGAGAAAAAACCCTATTGTGCCCACACTCCTCCTCCTCCTCCTGCTGTCAAGGGCTTTGATCAGTTGGTAGTCGAAGGCTTTCTAGCTAGGTTTTTCCCCACACCACCTCAAACACTAGTGCATCTTTGTAGAATCATGGACCATGGGTGGATGGATGGGTGCCGCTGCTTCTGATGCAGGAGGTGCAGACAAGGCTGCAGGAACTTTTTACTGTGTGTTGACATGTGGTGCAGTCGAGTGCAAAACTCTAACCTCCCAAGGTACCAATCTTTGATCAACACCAGATTTCTGATCTTCTCTTCTGCACTTCTTAATTTCTTCTCTCAAGACTAGATTTTTGCTGCCCCAGCTGCTGAGCACTGCAAGTAAAGTAAAATATATATATATATTAAGTCTAGTAGTCTATAAAATCAAGAGCTGCTCATCAATGTCCAAGCAAATTATTATTAACAAAGATTTTGTTTTAATGCTTGCAAAGCAAAACAAAATAGGGTGAAATGTTTTTAAGATATATCACACAAGACAAAAAGGATCTAGTCCTTCTTACTGCAGCTTTTTATTTTATTTTATATTTTGATCTCCATATAAAATAATGAATCAGAAGCTGTCAATTATTTGAGAAGGACTATATTTTGAATCGGTATAATTTTAAATTTTATCATAATTATTTATAAATGTGTTTTCACATAATAAAAAAACCTAAATGTTTATGGATTTTATGTCCAAAGTAATAAACAAATACTTAATTATTTTGAATTGATGTCATGAGTTTTGTGAAGACGGAAATGAAGTCATATGTGTGTGTGTGTGTGTGTGACTGGTCTTTGATTTTGTGAGTCCATGTTTATTCACCACTCAAATTTTTTGAATAGGTTTGATTTTGTTGAAACAGATTGAATGGAAACTACCTTCAATTTTTTTCTTTGCAATCCCATAGATTTGAGTTTTTGGAGAGGATGTTTCTACATCCAAATAGTAATTAGTGGTGTGCTTAATAAAGGAAATGTTTGGAGTGCAGGAAACCCTGAGGTCATTTATCCTTTATGTAGGCTTACCTATACTTTAGGTTCTAAACAAGAGAGATACTTGCAGCTTCAATGATGAAAGTATCAAGAAATTTCAAGGTTCTTTTTTTATTAGCTATGTCTCTTGAGTGCAAGCCAGCATCATCACTAAGCATTCCCCTCTAAAAACTTACAATAAAGACTCAGGATGCAAAACATTTCTGTAATTAATTGCCTGAGATTTTTGGTAGAGATTTCTTTTTTAATTTGGAGTTTTTGGGGAGACCTTGATTAAATTAGAGCTAGTGTGGTGGCTATTTGTGTCTACATGGAATTGGGAATTTGAATGATGGGAGAAGTGAATATAATATTGAGTTGGAATTGACAATCTGAATGCCGGACTAGTTGTTGGAAATATAAATAATTAATATGGCATTGAGAATCTGAATGATGGAAGTTGTGAATCTAGAATGAATATGGAATTGAGAATCTCGAGGAAATTTTCAGGTCCGTTTCCAGGAACTTTGCAGCTATGCTGCTGAAGAGATCAGCATGCTGATATTCTAGGTTTGGGATTAGCTTGTAGCTTTAAGTAAAGAGATGCCGAGCAGGTTTGGAATATAGTTAGATCTCCAACTTGCATCAGACCTGGTCATAAGATTGAATTGGACAAACTGATCCCAAGCTCTTATAATGCCACAAACTCACATGAGGGGCCCATGATAGGTAACAGTTTAAGGATTGATCAGCTCTTTTAACCATATGCAGTATTGCAGTTACAGACATTGGAGAGATTGACATGACACCAGCTCATATGGCTTTGAACACTAATTTTGTTATGCAGATGATGAGGACTTCAATCCTTGCTGGAACACAACCTTCACATTCAAAGTTGACAGAAAATGCCCTGGAAGGCTTGGTGTAAATATCTTCTGCCAGAATATGCTAAATGAAGCTGCAGATGATTTTTTGGTGGCCTACACTAGGTAAACTTATCATATAATCTTCACCGCAACCAGAAATTTAATTACATCCTGAGTAGCCACAGATCAGCAGCTGCATTGATCAGCTTCAAGGTATGAGATTTCTTTACATAAAATTAGATTGCTCTAACACTCAGTTCTAAAGAAAGGAATTCATCCTGGCAGTAATAATTTTTTTAATACACAAGTTCTTCAATATTGAAACTTGGCAGATTCTTGTCTGCAAGCTAGGTTCTCTGACCCTGCTTGCTAGGGTTTCAAATTCTTTTTAGCTGGAGTATCAAAAATGTGTTGCAACATTTAGGGTTTAGGGTTTATTAGTCCTGTTTCGCCAAACACACATGAGGATTTGGACCCGGCCTAGGGTTTATTGAATTGATGTAGCTAGTTGTTTTGTGATTTGGGGCTTTGTGGGTCACTGCAGTTTATCATTCAAGAGATTGTTCCATGATAGCCCTGTTGTGCCAATTCAAGGTTTTGATGTGCTGCACCCATCTAGCAATGATGGAGCTGCAGCTGGCCAGATCAAAATGGGTTTCAAAATCTTCAGCAGAAGGATGGGTAGTGATCATCTGCATCCGCAGGTGCAAGTCTTTCATCAATCCTTGAATCAAATTAGTGTTTATGATTCAAAGACCAGCAAGGCATAACTAATAATAAGCTGCTGCAATTCTTCTTCTCTGATCTAGATTCTTCTCTGTTTGAAGTACAGGTCAGATCAGATCCGATCCCTGTTCTGCAGCATTGATGCATTTTATTTTATTTTTATATTGTACATAATTGGTGGCATATGTACTTGATTCAGAAGCCAGCTCCACTGCAGATTCAGGATTCAGATGAAGAGTTATACTTCCCAGGGGATTCAAGCGTGATCAAAGCTGTTGCACATGCATCTTCAGCTGGTCCAAATCATCACGAATACCATGGGGACCAATCTAGTACAGTAACATCGTGTTTTACCGGTCCTATTTCGAGGCGTCCAGCTTCCAGTGGACAACCTTATAACATTCCGCGTGCGTCAAGAAATTCTCAAGCACCCTCAAGGCCAAAACAGTTTCACCCAGACTTGCAAGCAGCAGCTCCTCCACAAGCTGATGATCAGTTTACTGCAAGAAAATCACAAGCAAGCTCGGTGCCATATGGTCGACTTCATGAAGCTGATCGTAGTTGTCCTCCAAACCTCGATCATCTACAATACGGATCTACCAATTTCGCTTATAGCTCTGATGAATCCTGCAAGAAATCCGAATCTGCTTCTTACATATCTGCAGCACGTTCCAGAAGCAGCAAATCAAAAGCTAGAAACGCGTACAAGCAAGAACAAGATCAGGATCTCAATACAGACGAGCAGCAGCTGGAGGAACAGATCTGTGGACGAGAGGAGCAGGATGCAGATCTGGTCCAGGAGTACAAGAGGGAAGTTAAGAGTTATATTTCTATTGCAGGTGAAGCTTCTTCTAGGGTTGAGAGCAGCTGCAGCGGCGCCAGCATCAAGCTGCAGGTTCCACAGGCAGGAAGAAAGACCAGATCTAGAGCTCAACCTCGAGGAGAGTATCTGCAAGATCCTTCTGCCCAAGCTGGTACTTGTCCTCCCAAGAACTACAAGGTTCCTCCTCATGATGACTATGAACTTCCGTCGCCGCAATCAGTTTCTAATTTGCAGGCGGCAGAATTAGTTTCTTCCGACCAGCTGCAAGAAGCTGAAGATCCCAGCGACCAACATCATCACGCCTCGTGCAGCCACTCTGTCTGGAAGAAAAAAGACATCCACAGGTGGTTGGAAAACTCTGCTAGTATCATTAATGATCATTCACCACCTCCTGGTTATACTCATGGGAGCAGCACATCAGCAGAAGACATAGCATCTCATCCAGCTACTCAAGCTCTGCATCAGCTTCATGAGAGACCTCAACCTGCTCGCAAACTAGCGCCTCCCGGAGTACCTGTACTGCGAAGACAAGCTGTAGCACCCGCCCATCAACCAGCTCATAACCAAATTCATGCTAGACATGAGCTCAATCCACTGTCTCCAAACCAACGGGGTGCTCCTGTGCTTGATCATGCTGCTAGATCAGAAGACTTAGCATCACATCCAGCTACTCGAGTTCATCATCATGATCGTGGGCCGAGACATGTTCCTCATAACCGTAGTCCTCTTCAGAACGCTCCTCGTCCTCGACCAGGGCCTGAACAAACTAGACCTGTGCAGGTCGCATGCAGTCTGCCAACGATGTCGAGGCAGCAGCCTCAATATGTGCAACAACACCCTGCAGCTCCATATTCTGATCATTACAGACAATATGATGCGCAGCTGAAGATTGCAGCTCATGGATCGTCAAGGCAACAAGCTGCAGTTGTTGGGATACCCGTGCAGCAGGCGCAAGCTGTGATGATGATGCAGGAAGATCTGCAACAACGACCTCAGCAGCTGCTGCCATCGGAGAAACTGAAGAACAGATTAAATTCGTTCGTGAAAGGAGCAACAAAAGTAGGCAAAGCTTCATTGCCTTACGTTGTTCAAGCAGCTCGCGCTGCAGGGACGTTGGCACTTGCAGCTACCGGCGTACCACCCGTGGGCCAGCTTACGGGATCAGCTGCAAGTCCCGGATCGAATCAACAGGTTTATACCGCCAACGTCGTCCCTGCAGGAGGTGGCCCAGGCCGCAGCCATGCAGTCGCAGCTACTCATGGTCGAGGCAATAGACTCCAATATGATCCAAGACTAGCTGCAGGAAACTACACTGGAGCTGGAGATCATACTGCAGCTATAACGTATTATTACGATGGGAGCGGATCAGATCAGACGTACACGAGCAGTGGAGCTGGTGGTGCAGCTGGCCGGGACAGCTACAGCTCTGGAGCTGCTGCTGCAGCAGCTGGCCGGGATAGCTACAGCTCTGGAGCTGCTCCTGCTGCTGCAGCAGGTAGCAGCTACTATAGGGCAGGTACTGGTACTGATCAGATCAAATGGACGACATTTGAAACAGGAGGAGGTTCAGAAGAGTACTATGTCCAAGCTGCAGGCGATGTCAATCATGATCAAGCTGTCCACTATGAAGGGGCAGCAACAGCTGGAGAATACTACGACATGAACCACATTAATGCAGCTCAAGACTACTGCAATGCAGGTGCGGGTACTGGTGTGACATCTGCAGGCAATTATGGATCAATCCAGGATTACTCCTACCACCGCAACAACATGGGTGCAGCAGGATCAGACAGGTGCGACATTAATGGAGTTCAACAAGGAGGGTATAACTCTAGTGCACCTGGAGCTCAAGTTCTAGACTACAGTGAAGAAGATACGTACTACACTACTTATACAGATGGAGAGTATACTGCTGGTAGAGGCGTGGATCAGTACACTGATCAAGGTGTTGAATACAGTACAGGTGTGGAGTACAGTGGAGGTGTAGAATACTATGCAAGTGGTGTGGACTACACTGAAGGTGTGGAATACAATGCAGCTGGTGTGGAGTACAGTGAAGATGTAGAATTCAGTGCAGCTGGTGTGGAGTACAGTGAAGACGTAGAATACAGTGCAGCTGGTGTGGAATACAGTGAAGATGTAGAATACAGTGCAGCTGGTGTGGCGTATATTCAATGAGCATTGCTTCAAGAATCACTCCAAGAAAATGCAGGCATAATCATTAGTTATTGAATGGTTGAGGATGAGAGACATGTGTTATTTTTTAATATTACATTGACTTTAAAGTGGCATTTTCAAGATTAGGCATCAACCCAAACATCTAGTCAAAAGGGACACTTAAAAAAAAGTCCATCAAAATAGCCAAGGTTTAAGGCTCACTTTAAATGGGTCCAATATTCAAATTCCTAAGAACCAATTTGGACTCATTTGAAACAAAATTGGGCCATCTTCAAAACATTCACCTCGTACTTGTAAATTTTTTGTTCAACTGGTTTTCTAGTGAACCAAAATAGTAAAGACCAAAAGCATAGTCTCATTTCCCTTCTATTATTATCACTAGTTGAAGGCCTATGGTGCATAGTAAACAAACTTCTAGGTTGAAATTTTATATTAATTCATTATCAATCATGGTCCTTATATAGAGATTTATAGATTTTTTAAAACTCCAATAATGTAAACAATGTTGCTTTATTTCTGCATTAATAAAACATTTTCCCAAATTTCCTTGCCCTTTCATAACATCAAATTTCCTTCCAACAATTCTAGCTTGCATATTTAGGTTTTGTAATCCCATCTAAAAGTTTTGAATTGCATGTCACACATTTTTTTGTTTCAAAATAAAAGGTAAAAGCACATTACAGTGACCCCCTTTTCTTTCAGGGTTCACATTGTACTACTTTCCAAGGATGTGCATGTTTCATGTATCCCATTTCAAACTTTCAAAAGATTTTGACAGTATTTTTACATATTATGTTAGAATATAATGTAGGCAAAATTTTAGGAAAAAAACTATTTCATTTCATTTTATAAAATGGGAGGTTATAATATATTTGTGAAAACGAATGCAGTGTAACTATGTATTCAAAAACACAAACATACTCCAAAAAAAATTAAATAATTTTTAATCTTTATGAAAGTTGAAGGTATATTAAACCATGTCATTTCACTTAATATGAACCATGTTTGGATATCATATGACTAATTTGAAATTTTTCATCTCTGAGATTTTTCAGCAAAGATGGGATAAATCTATGGTAATTGGAAATTTTAATAAGTTATCACATCCACATAGAAGATGACAAACATAGCTAGATGAACGATATTTTTAATTCCATTAAAATCTATTTTAATGACTAATGAAGCCTTGAAATTAGTGTAATCAAAACGAGATTGTGGTCCTATTATGCCAATGTACATTATAAACATATTCATGAATTCTTCAATATAGATAATGAATTTTATGTTTATTTTTTGAATAATATTATGTAACATTAGTTTTGTAAAAATAATATTGCGGGGCCCTAAAATCAAACTTGATTCCCAAAATTAAATGTACCGTGTTTTTGGAACAATTCAATATTGTATGTACTATAATACTAAGTGCTCCAAAGGGAGTCACTGTAGTGTGCTTTCAACCTATAATATCCAAAAAATGTTCTAATGCTACCTTAAAGGTTTTTATTTAATTTTCAAACTCAAAGACATCATTATCAACCTCTACTTCATTTTCTTCAAACATAATGTTTGCATGGTTCTTGTTTACTAGGGGATAGTTGTGAAAATCACTAACATGTGGAATTGTATTCTAACTATCTAAAAGACAATCCCTAACCCAATGACCTTTCTTGCCACAAAATCCAAGTTTCAACTATTCTAAAAGCCTTCTTTCAAAGCCTCCTTGTTGATTCCTCAAAATACATCTAAACTTTAGAACCAAAGCATCCTCTTCATTGTTTTTGTTTCCATTCACATTCATACTTTCTTCCAAATATAGCTGATCAACAAGCTCTTCAAAAGTTGGCAACTCCCTTTCATTAGACATGACTACTCATACAAAATTATCAAAACTTGGTGGAAAAGCATATTAATAACTTGTTCAATGATCACATTTGCTTCTATAAGTTTTTCTAACTTGCTCAATTAATTGGAAATATCTTGTATTATATGCATGAAATTAGAAATAATCATTCTTTATTCCATTTTCAAGTTGAAAACTTATTACAAGTTGTTAATATCTTTGCAATATTCATGATTTCAAACCTTTTTTGTAAGATCTCCTAACATTTTCGTGATATTTTTGCATTCATGAGGTAAGGATCAATTTTGTTTTTGACAAACAATTTAATAATAGACATTCTTATGGTTCTCCATCTCTTGAGCATATCGGATCAAAAATAATGATTGAAATACTAGTAGCTTCTAGTTCAACCAAATCACAAAGCTCCACCCTTTCTAATAATTTTGGATTCCAAATTTTCACATTGTATAGATTGAATTATCCTTCCAACTTATTGACAAGTAGTTATTTAAGCCTAACATCTTCTTAAATCAGGATAATGAAAAAATTCACTAAATAAAACAAAAATTACAACACCTAATTAATGATGGTTTGTGATCGACACATTATCCAACGTGATAGAATGTCAATACTTTGCATAGCTAACTATATAACTTATGAATCCTTCAATGCTAACTATATAGATTTGGAAATAAAATATTCCAAAAGCTCAACCTCACTTTGATACCATCAAAGCATTTTTCAATGAATGAATTATTAAGCGCCAATAAATAGAATATTTATGCATGTCGCATGTTTAAGAAATTGTTAATGTTTAAGTTATCACTAAATGTTTAAATTAAATGATATATTTTTGTCAAATGCTACAATGTAAGGCTGACATTGATTTGTGACATAAGATAGATTGATGTAAGTTTTTATTTTTAAAACTTGATTAGGGAGTAGCACTAGAACTACTTACTAGTAATAAATTATTGTCAAAAATATTTTAAAATAAATTATATATATTTAAATGGAACTTCAGTTTTTAGAAATTGGTGCTTGAAATGGACAAAAGTTTTGGGCATATTGGCTATAGTCAAAATGACAATAAAAAAGACACCAATCAAAGTGGACAAGTTCAAATCAACTTATCCAAAAATGCATTTTGGTCAAAAGTACCAATCCAAAAAATTGCATTTTTTTGTAATGAATCAAAAAGCAGCTCCCACTCAATGTTCATCGACCATTCCCATTTAAGTGTCAATAGGGTGTAATCACATTGTAAGGAACCAATCATTACAAGGTCCAAGTGTTTTTTGAAAACTAGGCCTTATCTTATTTGAAACATGACTTCCATGTTTTGGCTAAGGCTCATAAAAAGATGATATAAAGTGCTAACTTCAAAAGCTTAATTCACATGTGTTTCAATAAATTTTCAAATAACATGTAATTAACTGTTTATAAAATGATTTTTTTCACATAAATAGATGTGTATATTTCAACAAAAGTAAACATAATTTTCTTCAACATCAATATTAATGCAATAAATCATATTCACCATACATACATAACGCATGTCCAATCCTAATAAAAAATGCAATGTTGACCTCTTTTGCACAACAAAAGAAATAAAAATTTGAAGAAGTTCTTCAGATTATGTAGTTTAGTGGTCAAAAATATGTTCAATTTTTTTAATGATTATAATGGACAACTAGATTAAAACATATATTCAAGTTTATTTTGAATATAAGCTTTCATAATCATCAGTATATGGCCATGAAAAATAAATAAATGGTTTAGTTTCACATAGGATAAAAGGCTTTCAAATTTTTAACACTTGTCCAAGATTGAATTGTCCATTACTATTATTCACTTTAAATGATCAACAAAACATCTTGGAATTACACCAAAATCATTTAGATGCAAATTCACAAATATAAAAACATTATACACTTGAAATCATGCTTAAAATTCATGCAATAATTTTCAAAGTCCCTTAGGTACAAGATTTTATTGCATTCAACACAATCCTTAATACATTTGATAAGGATTGCACCTAATAGATAAGCCTTTCATTAAAACGTCAACAACTATTTTGTGGTTAAAACATAAACAACTAAGCTTTTTTGCAACTCCTTTTGTGATCATGTGAAATTGAATATCAGTATGTTTGGTTCTCTAATGGAATTAAGGATTATGAACAAGCTTAATGAAATTCTAGTTGTCATTAAAAATCCTAGTGGGTTGTTCCTATGTTTGTGCAAGAGTATCCAAATGTTTGTGCATTTAAATGACTTCTTTTATAACAATTGTTCAAATTATATATCATCAACTTCATAAATAATTGAACTTGAACAAGAATTTTTGTGAACACTAAACAATAGGTTCCCTATTAACAATTAATATGAAACATGTTCATGATTTGCAATCATCAAAATCAATTGCATAGTTTACATCAATATGTTGTTAGGATGTCAACAAATTCATCTTCAGTGAAATAAATACCAAAGCTTGAGGTTGCTTTTAGGTATATGTTTCAAGATTTTGAAAATTATGTTGCAATGAATATGCATAAACACTAAAGAAAATTTGGTGGCCATGGAAATATGGTATATCAAGATGAGCCCAAAAATTAATGAATTACAAATTGCCCACAATCTCCTTGCTTTACTCCATAAATTGATTTGTGAAAATGAAATATTTTGTTCAATGCAATTGGATCTTCAAACCCAAGTGGCTATGTAACCAAAAAAAAGGGTGTAGAAAGAAAACTTTCCTCTGCAAGAATAACTCATAGTAGAAACACAACTCTTGGAAATTTAAACACCATTAATTCCAACAAGTTACATCACTGAAGCTACCAGAATTCCATTGGTGCTATAGAACTATTGGAACAAAATTCAATGTTCTATGTGTCAATTGCCAACTAATACACACATGGTGATTACTTCTTAACTTGTCACATTGGCAACGAATAATTTGGACCATATACAAAACCATACGTTCAAAAGTCTAAAATCTATTAAGGTATAGCTTGAGGTTAAAACCCTTAGTGTTTGGTCAATCCACATGGGTTGTTAACCCATTTCCAACAAATGTAGCAATGCAAAGAAACATTGAATTCCCTATTTGAAAAACTTTAATCTCATATACTCTTGAGCTCAATGTCTAAGCCCAAGTACTAGTGACATATACCAGGTTGACTTAAAACCATTTAGGAAAGGAAAACAAATTTGTGCAAATTTGGATGTAGATATGTCTCTATTAACTTCTAGCTTTTGTTGTCATTTCTCTCATTCTACCCAACCCAAGGACACCTCAACTGAGGATTTTAATGTTCACTCAGAAACCTGACCTACAACATGGATTAAAAAAATATTTAACAAATATCTATAGTACCCAATTCAAATGCATATTGATCCTTTACATGCCCCTTTCTCTATAGCTTGGACTTCCTCCCTTTTTGTGATCAATCATTAGCATTAACCCTTTATAAAACCATTCTTACCAAGAATACATTGTTTACCACAATGTAATTACTGGTGCAGCGAAAATCGAATACAGCAACTACCAATCATGACAAGTAAAATCTACCATCTCCTGAAATTGATCATGGAAGAAGAAAGACTTGCTTGCATTTCTTCCGAATTCCCCTTCTTATCTTACCTTCCACCATCCAAATCTCCAAGCTTCCATTCAATTGTCGCACCTTCCTCAACCATCCATAATTTGATGTTGATCAGCTCTACATAAACAAACAAAACTTCCTACCCATCCTCACAAGCTTTCTTGAAGCAATTATTGTTGCAACTATCTTAAATAAACAAACAAAAATGGAATAATTTCCACTGTTAACATGCAAAAAGTTGATAGCCATTGAAAACAAAAATCAAAACCCTAAAAACTTGCTATGTTCACACGAGAATATTATCCAATTCACTTCCTGTTAGGTCACAACTAATCCATATACAACTTGTCAAAAATCTTGTAAAAAATGTTGTTTTGATATCAAATTACATAATCTCAATGTCTCATGGTACAACAAAACTAAGAACTATCTTGGGGTGAAACATAATCAAAACAACCTTTTAAAGATATGGACACGTTATTTAAAATTGTATTTGTGTATTTTTCAAAAATCACAAGGAAAGCACAATAATTTGAATTGTCAATATTTTATTGAAACATCATTTTTCTTTATCAAATGTTGACCATCCATTTTTTAAATGTTTGAGCATTGATCTCTAAAAAGAATTGTAATTGGTGAATTCAAATGTGTTTTATAATTTTCAATTTTCAAATTATCTTTTTTACAAGGGGATATTCATGAGTGCAAGGTGCTTTGAACATTAAAAGATTACATTAGGAAAGTGGTTTGAACCTTAAAAGGTACCCAACAAAGGTCACAATTAATGTTGACCAGATATTGAAAATTGATTCAGATAATCAATTGGGCATCAAAATTTGTAAGAACTTGCAAAAAATCCTATCCACCAAACATTAAGTTTGGAAATATCTATCCATACCCAATTCGTCACATATCACTTTGGGAAAAAATTGATACCATACTTATATTTGAATGTAAAGACATGTTTTTCAACTAGAGAGGCTAAATCTAAACCCTAAACTCGTTTTGCATCATGGAAATTCAAATTTTGAACATGCAAAAATATGATCTTCAAAAAAATCCTCTAAAAGAGACCAAAATTCTTCAAGATATCTAAGTTTCAACACAAGCCAAAATATCATCTTTCAACTCCTCATGTAAAAATAAACCTACTAGAGGCCAAAATCCCTTGAGCTACTATACTCTATAATCAATCTAAACACAATAGCTTAAGTCTTAAAACCTTCTTTGACATGATACGAGGTGGGTCTTAGATTGAGTATTTTTTGCAAAACCAATCTTTTAAATTATGACTAGGGTACTAGGGGGTTCTGAAGTCAAGTATTCGAAAAATGAACGCTTATGCTTAATAAGCAAGTATTACCAAATATAATCCGCTACCAAATTGATAACCATGGAATTGTGTAGAGATGCAAATTGATACTAGATGGGTCCATTACATTTTCACAATCCAGTTATTGGATACATTGTGTTGACGTGAAGGAAAAAATTTCAAATACAAAATGGCAGCCATTTTCACCTCAAGCATTTTCCATACAAAATTGCATTCATAGGCGGACAATTTAGCAGTAAGAAAACCTAATGTGCTCCTTCTGCAAGATTCTGTATCCTGTATTCACCGCATGCTACGCTTCTCAGGATGGATTTCCCACTCCTTAGTATGAACTCTGTTTGCAGCTACAATTAGTTTTGGTTTTACATGTAATTTGATTCAGACATATTTCGTAACTTCACTTGTTTTCCTAACAAGATTTGAACAATTTTTCTCTAGGATTTTGTTATCTAACAAGACCTTGTTTTAAGTACTACACCTTATGTACAGAGTAAGGGCATTACCAGAAGCAGGCTCACACTTGGCTCCCACCTCACGAACGGCCCTTCTTTTGGTAATGCCCCCAACCTACCTCTGGCAGGAGAGCCAGTCATATGCGGGAACCCCACGCACAGGTGTTCCGCGAAATGGAATGCCTGCTGCTGTGTTTTAGGGCACATGGAATGATGAAAAGTCAGTTTGTCCAAAAGACTTGCACAAAGAAGTTCTAACATTGCAAAATGTCCAGAAGATACGGGTGTCTCATTAAACAGCATCCAAAACTTGATTACACCCAAAAAATAAGAGGTTCAGAGGGTCCAGACTCCCAAAGAAAGCTAGAAACCCTTGGAGCTAAGATGAAGATACAGCTCACTACACCATTGTTTGATCAATGTCATACACACACTGCATCAATTGGCTCGTGAAAAAGAAAACCAACCTGGTTGAACCTTTTCAGCAGAGGACCAAGTGTATTTTGGCTTTTCTATCACACGGATTAGGTTGTCGGAGCTTGTAATGATTGATCTTGGCTCTGATAGGCTGGCTGCTGTACAAGGGAACAGACAGACAAAGTCTAGAAAGGCCAAAACTGTCAAGCCCAAAAGTTCAAACATTCAGCTCTTTGAATCCTTCACATCCCTTTGGGTTGAAGAAGATTCACCCTGAATAATTAGTAGATGGTGGATGGTAGTGTACACTTGACAACAAAGAAGTCTTAACTGCTGTGCCTGGATTGTCAAAGCTCATGTGGGAACAAGAGCATCATCTTGTGGCAGAGTAAGAGCCTTCACAACTGCTAAGGCCAGCGGAAGGGAAAGGACTACACACAAGGAGCCGCCCAGTGTAATCTCAGCATACCAGCACAATTTCCTCCACATTTTCTCCAAAGTGTGAATCATTGCAGCATTCCCTTGACCCCAGTTGAACTTTTGAACAGGAATCTCTGCTGTGCTCCCTATTTCATCCTCCAGATAGTCTCCCATGCCTGTTGCAATACTCCCATGACTGCAGGTATAATCATGTTGACCAAACATTGGCAGTCCCTCATTTGCATTCAACTTTGTCATGTCTTGAATGGTCCTGTTTCCCTCCTCTATTTGGCAATCAGACTCAGGCTCTGTTCCAAAAGCAGCTCTATTACAGCAGCTCAAACTGCATGGCACATTTCTTCCACAATTACCTTCTGAGTTTATGGAGTTGGAGAGAAGTAACTCCATTCCAGAGTCAGCACCCATACTAAGGCTACACTCCTTGCCAGAAACCTGCTTACTGTCAACTGATTTAATTCTTCTGTGATGGCAGGTTGATGCCATTTGGAGCTTGCATGGACTAATTATCTCTTTAGAATTAGCAGGTCCATGAGGAAAGTCAGAAGATTCTTCACCAATGCCTTCATGTCTTTCCTCAACATCCTCTTGGCTCCTTCCATCTTTTTGTACCGACTCTTCTGACCTCAAATTGTCATGCACACTCCACCCAGCATCACTTGAGGTCTCCAAATCCATATCAGCAACATCTATGCTTGTTACACCTTGCTCTGCTAACCCAATTTCATCCATAGATAAGGTCAACTCATGATCTTGACTGCTCCTCTTGGAAAAAGAGCTCGAGATGTCTGATTGTAGTGACTGCACAAGTCTTCGTGGTGAAATGCATGGCAGGAAGTCCTTTGCACTGATGAGCATTCTTGACTTCTGCAGGTCCCAGGAACCACATCATTGGCACTTTTTTCGTAATTATGTTCTAGAATATTGCAAGCAACAGCAGAGACACTATAACATTAAGACTTTGAAGAGGAATGCAGTTTGACATCTTAAAGGCTCTCACCTGCGTAGATCCAGTGCTATCATCCTCGTCATTTTGATGTGCCAATAAGTTGAAGTGATGAGTGAGCAGATTCACCCGGCCCCTGGAGTACCCTCCTGGATTCTCAACACTACTGCTTATAGCATAAGAATCTGAATTTATGCTCCTGACATTTGTGACTCTATTGACAGTTTTCTCTGTTGTTTCAATTTCACATCCACTTGTATGATGAAAACCAGCCCTGATACTGTGATTCTTACTCTGGCAGCCCTCCTCAAGTCCAAATCCATGTTGATAGTGTCCATCACTGTGGCGAATGATTTGAGATCCAAAACTTTCACTGCTTCGGGTTGGACCCCCTCCATACTTGCTTTGAACAATAGATTCTGCACTCCGGTTTCCATCACTATTCAACCTCATCCTCCAAAGCACATCCTCAATCTCAATTCTATTACTTTCAGTACTGCTCCTGTTAAGATCTGCCTCCTTTGGGACTTGGGTTGTGCAGGATCTTGATGCCAACCTGTAATTTTCTACCTCATTAAGACTCAAGACTTGTGTATCCAATGAGCTTATCTTCCTCAGAACTCTATCTATTGCATCCTGTGAATCATGGGGGCTTTGGTTTGCATGGTGAGCTTGCTTATCTTCCTGTTGGGTTGCAGCTGCTATTTTTTTAGATCCAACTGGTGGGGTGAGGGTCTCATGAATAGGGAACTCTGTTAAAGGACTGTACATGCCCACTCGGACACTGCCACTTGGAACTCCTACTTCATCCTTCAGGGAAAGTGTCTCTTTAACAGCTGGGCCTCCTGATGTAGTCTTGTCCTTGCTATATGCTGCACACATTAACACAGCAAGATTGTAATCACAACTTCAAACAGTGCAATCTGAATCCTGCTTGATCAGACCTGGAAGATGAGCAAGCAGCAGAGGGAAAAATGCATGCTTAGGACAGGGCATACTGAGGGACATAGAGCAAAAGAGAGCACATAAATGTGGGCTGCAGAGGCCTCCACCTATCTGCATACTAGGTTGAAAATTCAAGCAATATGTTTGAAGTCCACAGGCGAAGACAAGGACTCACAGCCAGCAGCAATAGAACCGCATTCATCAGAGGCAGGGCTTGAGGGTGATAAAGTAGGGCTGCTAGATCCATTCGACTGGGTTTGAGACTTTGCTGGAAATAGAGGTGTTCTTCTTGCTCTCTTGATAGGACTCAGTGTCGGAGAAGACACCCGCACAACATCCATAGAATCAGAAGTTGCAGTGGAGGCTGGTGAAAATGAGAAATGGTGTGACTCTTGCGAAATTGGACTGGCTGTAAACTTCAAAACTGGAGGGACCGGACTCTCTTCAGAATGCCATTCATCATTTGATCCTGCCACCACACTCCTAGTTACTGGAACCTCTGCTGCCTCTTCATCAACAGTCTCCTTACTCCAATCACACGATATCAACATTCTGGCTCTTTGCAGGGCTGCACCTATTGCAGCCCGCACATGAATCATTTTGTCCAGCCGACAGCTCTCCAAAGTCTGCATTATGTGGAAAGTGATAGTAAGTCACTGACTATGTGTAAAAGATATAGAGAAGGTGGCTTTACATGTGCATTGCAGGGGAGGCCTGCAACTGGGAAAATGTGTTCATTTTACCTGTACTGTATGGGGAAGCTCCAAAGCCAGTGTCTCTTTATCCAGTATAGCAAGAACTGCCTGCATCAAATGCACTGCAAATTTTCGATGCTGCCAAGAATCAGGGAATCCCTTCAAGATTTCTTCCCCCTCCTTAAGCAAGCTTGCCCCATAGATGCTGAGAGTGACAGGGTTAATTGTGGCCAACAAGCGCACTAGCTGCATGTGGGCTACAGTGCGATTGGATTTCTCACTCAACGCTGCTGTAGCACGCTGACATACTTCGTGTATCGATTCCTCTGACGCGTATTTCCATTTCTCACAATCCACTAGTGCGTGCAGGCATGTGGCCGCCCCAGCTGCCACAGGTTCCAACTTGGCTGCAGACGATCCACCAAAAAGAAGGAAGATAACGGGCCACTGCTGAGGAACTCTCTCTCTCTCTCTCTCTCTCTATCTCTCTCTCTCTCAAATGCTACTGGAAGAAATGCTGCAGAAGAAGAAGAAGCTTAAATTATTTTTTTTGTTTGCTATTATGATGAAGGCTTGGCTTACCTGCAATTGCGTCAGTGAGAGGCTGAGAGAGCAACCTTAGTATCTGCTCAGCTTCTTCAACCGGAGTGGATGCATCGATGGTGTAGCAAGCCAACGCAGCCACGACTTTGGCGCACGTCAGGTGCAGCTGCGGTGAGCTTCCGCTGGCAGACAGAGCCCGCATGAGGGAGTTCATTACACGCGGAATGTGAGGCACGACGAGTTTTCCATGCACCTGAGCGACGTCTTGTACGAGAGAAACGGCGTAGGGGCGTGGACCTCCTGGTTCTCGAGTCTCTAATACCTGTGCAAACGAGGCGGCGGCGGGGGATGAGGAAAGCAGGCAAGCAAGGGAAAAAGAAAACATAATTCCATCTCCATCAATGCTATCAAGAAACACAATTCACAAAATGCACCAATAACGAACAGGGGACAGACAGCGAAAAACACGCGACCATGATGAAGAAAAGAAGAAGAAGATGATGATGATGATGATGATGATGATGAAGAAGCATTATCGAACCTGGTTAAGAAATCGCGGCATGGAGACACAATCAAGCTGATCCACAAAAGCTTTGAGCGACTGCATTGCGATACGCCTTCTCTCTCCGTCCTTGTCCAACTCCGCTAAGTCCTGCTTCACAACCGGACTCAGATACCTCAAACTCACCACGCTCTCCTCTTCTTTCATTTCTTCCCACTGTCTTTTTCTCCACTAACAACGAAATTTTCCACCAAAAAAAAAAAAAAAAACAACAACAACAACAACAAAAACAACCGCGAATGCAAAATCACTTCCACATTTCAAACCTCGAAATGTTTTACAGTTTTTCAAGAAAAAGAAAAAGAAAAAAAAAAAAACGAGTTCAAAACCCGAAGAACTATTGCTCAAAATCTCTCTCCACCGCGTCTTCTTCCTTCACAATCTGTTCTACAAATCGCAACACGGGAGGAGAAGAAGCATGAGGCCAGCCATTTCTGCTGCGTTTGAAACAGAAAAGCTCCCTCGCTACCTCTCTCTCTCTCTCTCTCTCTCTCTCTCTCACTGGCCCGCTCGCTCGCTCGCTGGCTGGCTGGCGGGGAGGGCGGGCGCGAGAGATACGAAGCGGCCGTCGAGGAAACCAAGCGTCCAAACCTAACCGCGCGTCGCACCGTATTCCGGGGTCTGTTACCTACCAGGACGTAAGTACCTACCCACCTACCAAGTGCACCGTTTGGTCGTAGTTAGTAATAACTGCATGGTAACGTGGAGTGTGCGAAGCACTGTAACTTACACAGAGTGTGAGAGAGTGGGAGGGGGGAAAAAAGTGGGAAATTAAGTTACACGTGCAGTTTACAATTTTGGCGCTTTTTTGTCAGTTGTAACTTCTTTTTTGCTTTCTTTCTTTCTTTCTTTCTTTCTTTCTTTCTTTCTTCCTTCTCGCTGCTTTTTCACACGCTTCAGCTGAACATTTTTTACCCTTCAGTAAAGAAACTGGTACGATTTTTCTCCTTACAAAACTCAGTAGATTACACAATATTGTAACCCCCTGTCCCAGTAGATTCCGCAATATTATTGTAACCTCCCTGTCCCAGTAGATTCCGCGATATTGTTGTAAGCTCCTGTCCCAGTAGATTCCGCGATATTGTTGTAACCCCCCTGTTCCAGTATATTCCGCGATATTATTGTAAACCCCCTGTCCCAATAGAATTCCGCAATATTAGTGTAACCCCCTGTGCCAGTAGATTACGCAATCTTGTAACCCCCTGGTCCCAGTAGATTATGCAATATTGTTACCCATTGTCCCAGTTAGATTACACAACATTGTAACCCCCACACCAGGCTGGTCACCCCTCAAGCGATTTATGGCAGAAATCGCATGGAAAAGGCCTTTCAAAAACTGGTTATGTCCAGTTATTGCACATAATCTCGCTACTCTCACCACTCGATTATATGCTATAATGGCCCGCTGCCACCTCTCGCCCCTCACCCTAATCCATAACTGTTGCAGTTCCTATAAACAACCCAATTCTGATACGAAATCACAGTTCTCAAAACTTTAGAAAACAAAAATCAGATAACTCCCTCCAATAACCGCCGGTTCTCTTTACCAGTTCTTTTGGGGGTTATTTGAAACAAGGGGAACCAACGATTCTTTGATTCTGATTTTTTTTTTAATTTTTTAATTTTAGTTGTGGATGAACTTCAACTTGAGTTAATATTTGGTTTCATCTTGGTAACCAATTTTGTGAGAAATAGGTCTCAGAGTTAGACAGATAGGTACGAAAATAGATTTTTTCTAGGTAAGTAGATGGTTTATACAAGTAATGGTTGCTTTTACTGCCTACCTACTAACAACCTACTTGTGAGTTGTTCATAGGTAGGTAGGAAAAAAACGCAACTAAGCTAACCACCATGGTTAATTAACTAGGGAATTGGAACCCAATAGAAAATTGTTTCTTAACCACTTACCATTCATCCTTCGTGGTGCAGTGGTGGGTGTTGGTTCACTATGGCCAAAATTTGGCAACTATTTTGTGAGAAAAAGGGAATTAATGTCCCATTTTTCGCAATTTTTCTCAACCAAAAAAAAACGATTGATTAAATAGATTTGAGCATGCATTGTGACTAAACAGCATGCCACCCTAATAGTGTGAACACAACATATTTTTTAAGGTTTTATTTTTGTTTTATTGTTTTCATTAATCGTCACCTTTTTGCATGCTTGCGGTGGGAATATGTCCATCATTATTGCAAGGAATGCATGGGTAGGCAACTTTATTTGTTTGTGTGTTATGGAGGACAAAGGTTGCGCCGAGCAATGGATGGTGGAGGAAGTGACTGCATTGAAAAAGGTTTGCGAAATGGACGGAGCAAGGTAAGCATAAGAGGCAATATGAAGGAGAGAAGCGGTAGGTTTTTTCTTATATTCAAATTTTCTTGTTGTTGCAGTTTTCAAACTACTAGGCTAGTTGTTGATGAACTCCATTGCGCCAATGACTTAGTATAATAGTTGTGTAGATCAATGTAAGGATAGATATGAGGGGTTGATGCTGAGGGATGATGAAAAATTGAGGGGTTCGAACTATAGAACTAAAGGGCATATAGAAGTTAAGGAGCATACGAAAATGGGGAGTTTATGTTGCATTACCTTAGATTATTTTGTAGACAGCTACCAAAGCGAGTGCCAAAAACCTCAAAAGGGTGTCCTTAAGGTGGGCAAAATGAGACAAACAAATTCTAGAGTGAAAAAAGAAACTTGAAGAGAAGAATCTATTGTGCATTCTTGCATAAATATTTATCCTATGAATGAATCTAGATGAGCCTAGTACATTATACTAAGAGTCAAGTCCTTCATAAGCATTTAGATACAAAGATCTCCAGGTTTTTCAAGTTTTCAAAATAGAGAAGTGGAGGTACACTACATTGTTGCATTCAGTCGGAAAAATGGTTGGCAACTCATATGGGCCAAGTGAACCTTGAGGGTTCTGACCTCAAAAACCATACCTCGAATAAATTCTTGTTATTTTAGTAGTATGAATTGTTGCTAGCACCCAATATTATGTTGTCCATAAGGTAATGTGTGTTGTAAACACACACATATGTACCAAAATTCCAAGGTTGTATGGACAAGAGTGGGTTTTGTCAGAATTAGTAAATATTAGTAGTAGATCTCCTTGCTTGTAGCATTTACAAATGAACTAATGGGATTAGTTGTAGGATTCCAAAGAACCAGACTTTGTTAGATGTTTTTATATGCCATTGTGTTTATTTTTTTCATCTTCGTTTTTTTTGTTACAACGTGCCATGGACATGGATGGGCGTGCATCGATTGGGATGTGGAAATGAACTAGATGTTAAGGTAGCGGACAACCAAGTAAGGGGAGGTCCAAGGGAACAATGGCAAGGAATGTAAATGCATTCGCCAACCAACTTAACCAATTTTGTAATTACCTTGGAAACCAAGACACGAGTTATTAATTTAAGATTTACTGAACCTAAATAAAACCTCGATCTAATTGTAGCAAAAACGTGTAGTTGAAAACCAAAAAAAACACATTTATCATGGTATTGATATTCATGTAAATACTTTGACACTTGAAGTTATGGCTAATATCTATGCCATACATTCTCTTTACATATGCGGCACAAATCATCCATAGACTCATGTGTTTTGATGACAAGGAAATGAATTTATCAATTGTGGAATATTAAATGCATTATGGGATGAAAAACCTTTTCTTGGGATGAAAATGTCAACACTTTTTGGATGGACATTCCCATCATCCAACATTTTTGCATCACCAAATGTCTTACTAGTCCATTTGCAAGTTCATGGGCACCCCATTCATCACTAGCAAACACAATCTTGAAAATTTGTGTGATTGAACATCAAATTTAAGTTACCACCTAGCCATGACACCTACGTGTGACATATGTCTAAAAATTTAAAAGAAAAAAATTCATGGAAAATTAGTTGCATGTCAATGGATCTAAACCTATGTTATTCCTATGAAGCATCTTATATAAAAATTTATTCAAAAACTAAATGTTGGCATGCTACCGCCATCATCAAACTTCAAATGATGCTATGCACACATGTTTATCTTTCTTTTTTTTACAAAATTGTAAAACATGAAAACAAATTTCATTTTGGTTTTGAATCTTGTGACTATAAGAATATGATAGAAGAAAATAGGGAAATGAAGTTGGGCACAAGCAAAATCCAAGAAGGAAATTCAAAATTTTGAAAGTCAAATGATACCTCCATTAAAAAATACTCAAACAACATATATTTAAATAGATTTTGATCATTTTATGTGATTTTAAAGTTATGAACTACTAATAATTGTTGATTATTCCTTGGTATAATGACAAATATCAGCCTTTCGAGTTTCATTGGATTTTATACGATTTTGCATTTTCATTAGGTATTTAATTCACGTGTGATTATGAATGAGTGGGGCTTTTGGCAACTTATGCCCCTAGTGTCCTACCTCCTTAGTGTGGCCTTTGTAACTTGTCTTTGGAATTGATAGCAATGAACATTTGGTTTGTGAATGGTTGTGTCATTGTTCATTTAACCATGTGCATGGAAGGAAAGTGCAACCATCCAACTACCCAACAAATATGTCAAATCCATCTATTCTAAAAATCGAATTAATCATGTTACATTATGAAAATTTGTGTTTAATGTTTTGCAACTAAGTGTTTGAGGCAACTAATGTGCAACTATGTTACAACTATTTCATGGAAATATGATGAATTAAAAATTAAAATGCCACATTAAAAATTCACAAAGTTTGATTGTAGTTGTATGTTAGTTGCAAGATGGACTTTTATGTAAGATCTTCAAGTCACATCAAACTTTTGTAATCACAATGATCAACCCATCTATAATGAATAGTTTTCAAGGGTTTCTACTATGCACTATCAAACAACCATCAAATTGTGTCACTTTGATGAAGAGCACAACATTCCTCCCCACACATCCCCAACAAAGTGCAAAGGCTTCAAAAACCAATGTTACAAGTGAAATTCTAAATAAACTTGAGTTCCATATATATATTTCTTAAAAAAAAATCCAAGTGTCCACATGCCAAATGTAAAATAGTGAAAGCAACATGAGGTAAAAAATTAAAGAAAATGACACAAAGTTTTGTAAAGAAGATTGAAAAATGATGAAAATATTATATTTTCAAATGCGAATTTCATAAACTTTAATGAAGATGATGCACATAAATCAAATCCATCTCAAAAGAATAAAAGGAAGAGGAAAGGAATGTAAAAGCAACAAACAATAATTGCACTATGAACCTACAAAAAAAAAATCTACACATACACCACCAAGATGAAGAAAATACAAAAAGCCAAAAGAAAATAATCTTGTTTACAAGGAAAATTGATAAGTTTCTCAATGCAATGTAAAACAAAAAAAAAACAAAATGAAAGAACACCAAGCCTTGAGCAAATTGCAACAACCATAAAATAAAAACATTATCTATGAAGGAAAAAAAAAACTCTTCACAAAACTCCACATAAACAATTGTCATGAAACTCCAAATGAAAAATAAGATAGAAAAACACAAAAAAATGCAATGACCCCAACAATAAAGAAGATGATGTCTATATAATATAAGGAAAAAGGGAAAACTCTTTCAATGTGTCACCAACAAAAGAACATCATCATGAAGCTTTAAACAATAGTTGCAAACATCACCATAAAGTTCCAAAATGAAGACTTGCACACAAAACACAACACAAAAACAACAAGAAAACTTTAGTGTAAGAATGCAAAAAATTAGGGGAAAAAAGATTGTTTACCTTTCACTCAAGTTTGGACACCTCTTCAACTTTCAACAATGATGTTGCAATGGTACCTATCACCCACCATTTGGTGTGAACATAATACATGAAGGTAATGAAATAATTTGTTAGTGTGATGCTAGCAAACATTAAAAACTAAACCCTAATCCATTGTTAAAGCACTATCACACCTATGGTTCATGTTCAACACAAAATAATTCACAAAAGCTCTAGTTGAAAAAATGATTTAAAAAAATCAATATATATTACAATGATTGTCAAAATAGTTGATCAAATTCCCAATTTGTCCTAACCATTGGGTTGCTATTACAAATACATAATTCACCAAGTGTACTCTACATATTTATTCATCAACTTTTGAAATTCTATAAAATTGAATTTCTTTAAACAAATATATATTAAACAAAAAAGGTTGATTATTAATCATATGTGTAACATTAATATTTAGGAGTTAAACACCTTGTGTGGCCTACACTTATTTAACCATCAATGGGATTAAGCTTCACTTTAAACCTAATACTAAATAATTGCGATGATTTAATGGCCCATGTAATGTTAATGCAATTGAATGAATATTGAATTTAGTCAAAATGATTAACAAAAGCCTCATTGAAAAAACATCTAATAGATCAATTGGGCGACCAAGTTTAAAATTTAAGTTCACCAAATGTTTTATATTGAACTTTTTTCCCAATTTAAAGTCTAAACTAAATCTAGCTGATTGCCTAATCTTTTCAATTACTTTTGATTATTATTATTTAAAATCCAAATCAAAGAACCTCTAGTTCTAGTTTTATGAAAGTTTTTGGAATGAAAAAACCTCTTATTGTAGTTTTGTGAAAAAAATAGAATCAAATTTAACTTTTCGTTGTGGTTTGTTTTTCCAACATGATTCAAAGAACCAATGGTTTTCACAAAATAACAAATAAATCCATAAAATTATTATTTTTCAATTTAAATATTTATTAAAACTATGATTGTATATCAAAATCAATTTTTTATATTTTTGAAAAATAATTTTATATTTCAAAATCAAGTATTTGATCTTTTTGACAACCCAGTTACAAATTTGATCCAACACTATATTATATTACTAAACGAATGTTTTGTTAAATTTTCATAACCTCACTCAAGTCTAATCCATTATTTTATTATGTTGCCATGCTTCAACAACTTTGTCCTTCTTCCCAACACACAACTTTATTTTGAACATGCACCATCTATTCAACTTTCCCCCTCCTCCTTCTTTCCATTCACAAAAACAACCCATTAAAGCAGGTGAATCAATCTTGCCTACTTCCTACCCAAGTCGTTATCACAACCAATTCAAATCCTTTTATTTTTCCAATGATTTTTCTAAACCCATTGACTTTCCTACCTACCTTTTAAACGTAAGGCAACATATCCTCAATTAAATAAAATAGTTCGACAAGTCAACCAACCATTTAACACTCCCTAAAGTAGTGGAAATAAAATCAACTAAACCTTTTAAAACTAACAAAAATTGAACACCAAGTCAAGCTCATTGACAAAGGGCTAACAAGTTAACCAACCATTTAACACTCCCTAAAGTAGTGGAAATAAAATCAACTAAACCTTTTAAAACTAACAAAAACTAAACACCAAATCAAGCTCATTGACAAAGGGTTAGCAAAAGTTTCACCTTCATACCACTAGGTTTGAACACCCTCAAGTCCAACTCATTGACAAAGGGCGAGCAAGAGTTTCACCTACACACCACTAGGTTTGAACCTAGGATCTTTTGTGATCCAAGAGCCCCAGAAGGAGCTATACTAATGAACCATCACCCCTAGGGTTTGCAACTTTGGTTTTTACCACACTAATGTTGTCCTTATCTACAAAAGGCCAACCTTGTTAGTCAACTTTGGGGCCTACTTGCAAGTAAGTCTCTAAAGATAACCTAACAAGGAGGAGCTCATCTTGTAATGACTCTACCCTTTATGGCAAGTTCAAACTTCAAACTAAAAGCTTCCCTTACTTGATTTAGAATTCTCATCTAGATGTATGCACTTCTAGGAAACATGTCCATGGATCATATAATATGCACACATAGCACTCCAAAATGTCACTCACACATTGGGTTAAGTTGAAGCAAAAAAAATTATGCCCAAATCCTAGAGCAATGAGTAGTTTCTCTCATATGTAAAGAGCCAACAACAAATGCCAAAAGCAAGCCTGCTAGTCAACGCAAGGCCTGCTTGCAAGTAAAGTCTCTTTCGGTATATCCCAACAACAAAAAGCCAAAGCAACAAAAGAGGGAACTCTGTAATAAACATGAACATGTCGGAAAAACATTAAATGGAATCAGCTGATTTCTTAATTCAAAGCCAACAGATGGATGTCAAGAAATGGGGCTTCTGAATTGGCATTGTGGGTGATGAGAATGAATGAGAGAGAGAGAGAGGGAGAGGGAGGAGAGGATCGCCATTGATTGATGATGAACCCACCACCGCCCCAGCCAGGAGCAGTGAGTCAGACAGATGAAATGCTGTGGTTTTTCAATCATTTGGGAGGTCGCACACCATTCCTTTGGCTTTGCATCCAGGAGCCTGGTTTGTTCTTTAGCAATATGCATTGCTTAAAAAAACCTTGAGTGCTTCCAGATTTTCCTGCACACAAAACACTCATAATTACTTCTGTCAGGAGCTAATTGCTACTCTTACTACCTCCACTTATTATTAGCTTATCTGAAGATCTCATATCCTGTCTCAAAATCTCTTTTATTAGTCTTCCAACTGGGAGATCCGATCTGGAAGTCTTCTGTGATTTTACTTGCTCGGCTTTTGGAGAGGGAAATCAATCACATTGTTCAAAACAATACACAAAGGTACCAGTAGTGGTTGAGTGGGTAGTTTGATTTTATTGACAACCGTCAGTTTCAGGCGCTTGAATCTTTTCAGAATTAGAGAACCGCCTGGTTCCAGTCCTTTAAAACTTTAAAACACACATCCGAAACCAACAACTACCACTTCCGGTTATTATGAGAACGTCAGGGTTGTATAGGCAGCTATTAGAACCACAGTTATGAATCAGGACCATCCCGATAACCGCCATGCCCGGGGGGGGGGGCCAGAGTCTGTTGTCTGTTCCTGTTTCTCATAACCACCCAACACTGAAAGATACCCATAAGGTAACAAGAGTCATTCTTGTTGAGCCTTACTTTACTAGGCGCTCTGATCATTGAACCTGCTGAAAATTTGCAGTGTATGATGCGGAGGGCGTCTTACTCTAAGTAAGGTTCTACTAAAGTATCTCCTCAACAGAGAGGAAGATTACACATAAGTAAGATGCCTCCTCTTCTCCCAAATTCAATTAAACTCTACCAGATCTTTATTTTGGGTCAGGACCTTGAACGGGCAGTTTCAGGAATTTGGGTTCCACACTCAGCTCTCATCTTACAAACGTTGGGCCTGCATTCGCAGAATGACACTGTTCTTGGTCCTTCCTTTACCCTACAGTTAGGAGACCATAGCTCCATTCTTCATCTTTGATCCTAAACCTTTAAAACTCTAACCCCAACCTTGAGCTAAGAACCATGAATTCTCAAGCACTCGATATGTCACATCACAGGTTCATTCAGCAGCTGATGGATATTTGCCACGGTCATCGGCATCAAATGCCTTTGAAAAGAACTGCCAAGATATCCAGCATGGGTTTGATGAGGAACAAGTACTGGGTTTTGCATGTTAGGACTCCTCAGTTAGGGCCAATGGTGTTAGTTTCTGTTGGTAAAAATCAAGCTAGAATTGTAGAACAAGGATTGGAACTAGATTATTAATGCATCCATCAAGCCAAAAGAATCCAGTAAAAGATCGGTGGCTAGAACCATCATAAGGGAAACAAAAAGGGAAGGCCAAAGAAAGGCCAAAAGACGAACAACCCACATGAACCAAAAAAAAGGGGGAATGCTAGTCTCTTTCATGCTAGGAAGCTATTTCACCCATGGCCCTTCTAATGTCGCCTACATGCAAATCATGAGATCTAATACTAATGGGAGGTCTAAAACAAACATCACCCACCAACATAATCTTCCTTTTTATAACAAAGGCTAAAACATGTTGAAGAACAATAATAACACGTTACCTGAAAAATTGAATGCAAAAAGACAAGGACAAATGACCTCCCAATCATCTATTGTGGAAAAGACATGCACACTCCTTGATGAAACGATACATATTATGCCTAGGTGTATTGTGCACCTCCATGGCCATTTGAATCAAATGGTGCCCCTCATGAAAACCTTTATACTTGTACATCTTAGCAATGGCGTTAAGCTCTACATCTGCACATGTTGGTCAATCAATGACATTTGAAGCCATCGTCTCCCTCACCAGGTTAATAATCACCACATCAGCAATGAAGACCTGGTCCTTTCAGGTCGTGTAAAGATCGGCTCGTAATGAAACTCTTGATGTAAAGGTGCACCATTGTTATTTCCATACAATGTGTCCCTTCTCTCGAATGAAGGCATACATGATGTCTCAGATGGCGTCATGTGTGGCTATCCATTAAGTTCCAAACATGCAATGAACTAAATGTGTGCCAAATGCATTCAACTCGTGTCCACACTCACATGTGAAGAAACTAGATGTCAACGGCTGAATCAAACTGATATGAAAATGCAACGTTGAGGTGAGAGTAAAGTGTGCAATGTGAAATGAACATATATATGGCCTAACAACCAACCATAACCTTGTCCCTTTGCTCAAACAAGAATGAATGCAAGTTTTGGATGTTGAAGAAATGGAATCATCCTCCAAGATAAACCTAAGGGATGTGTCGTGGTGGATGTCCATCAAAGATGCATGTAGGTTTGGGGCATCGATAATTGTTAAACTTTGAAAAAAAAGTGCATCTCCCTAGCTGCAAAAGGAAGGCCATCTTGAGGTACATGTAAACATGAATGAAATATGTGTGGCCCCCTTTCAATTAAGAAACATACTCCTCTTAAACGAATATATAAAAAATATGAAACCTAGAGCACAAATACAAGACCACCAAAGCTTAATTCCCTAGAAAAGCAGATGGGGCATAATCCTCCATAAAGAAAAGGCTTATACCACCAAAGGATATTGGTAGTCAAGCCTGATGGCTTGCTTAGGAGCCCTAAAAATACTCCCATGATCTTGGACCCATAATTTTCCCACATACTTGCATAATTCTCTTATCAAAACTTGCCAAAAAAGACAAAAATGAATAATGTCCATGTGAAATAAAAAGTTCGAGGAACTACACATGAGGACAAAATGCCCAAAGCTACATGGGTGTCTCCTAGGATAAGAAGATTGATATGTGCCAATGTCTTGAAATAAAACTTCATCCAAAAAAATATGTGGCAAAGTCTTGAAAACCCATTAGCACAACCAAATGCATAAGCCATATGTGACCAAAGTGCAGCCTTAAGGAATCTGTATTTGTTTGGAGAGATCCCATATGGACTCCAAAACTTGCACTTTGACACCTTGACCCTGATCCTAACTAAAGTTAATTGGGTTAAAAGGTGGTCAAAGGTACGGGTAATTTCACTTTTAGGCCTTATGATGTGGGTATTGTCCGTTAAGGATGGAAAGACGTAACTAGGGCCCGCATGATGGTCTTTAGGAAAGTTTGATAATGGGCCAAAACAAATAAAAAAACCTCCTAAAAGGTCACCCTGCCTTGTGCTTGAAAATGACTCCATAATAGTGACCCCTTTCGCATGTCGCCCATGTTGGTAGTAAAGAGAAAAATGAGCACCATAAAACAACATGGTAAAGGGGACAATGTTCGCCAAAAGCCCCTCGACATCACACAACTTTTTAAAAGTAACATGTCAAGAAATGCGATTAAAAGTGTTTGACCAACATCACGGTTTAATTAGGGTGTAGGTCGAAAAGGGCTCGGATGCCAAAAGGATGTCCATCAAAGATGCATGTAGGTTTGGGTCTCATAGTCTCCAAGGGTCGATACTTGAAATCAATGGGGGGGTAAGTGCACTTAAATGACCCTCGAAGCTATAGGACATTGGAGTGACTAATAAGTCAAAAAAACATTTTGCCTACAGTAATAAAATGAAAATCACTAGTGTCATTTGTCATTGCCAATAATCTGTTAACCCCTAACATTAGGGCCATCGACCTAAGGATATCCCCATAAGCAACAACAACAATAGCTTGGAATAATTATGAAAACCTCAAAGATGGGTCCTCTAATATGAAGCATCCCAAGAGATGCTCATATACCACCCCAAAAAGCCCACCCGAAAATAAATGGGGAGTAGTGGTTAAAGCTTGGGCAAACAAAGACCTATCTAAGACAAAAGTGTGTTCAAGTTGATAGTAAAAAATAGGTGGAAGGACAAGGTCTAAAGGAGAGGGGTTAGTTGGCGTAAGGTAACAATGATGTCCTCCGAAAGAATAGTTGGCATCAATGGCATCATGGGCCTTTGGTAACACAATTATACTCACTAGCTCTCCCTAAATATAAACATTGGCAAAAATAAGTGGACAAAGAATCTTCCCATGAATGGTGAGAACAAAACACAAATGAAGCACGTGAAAATTCCTTGTAAAAAGAAGACTAGTCATTTGCCATAAACTTTTTGAAGTGAGCATAAACCTTTCGTTGATCTAAACAACATCTTCAAGTATAACACAAACACCAATGTGGTAACATGAAGAAAAAGAAACATGTTAATTTGTCCATTGGGTCTCGAACAATTCGGTCAAGGAGTAAGTGAAAAGCTTGCTTGACCTTGTTCTGGATGGTGTGAAAGATCTTATGAAACAAATGAGGACATGTGAAACGAGATTCAAACACCCACAAAATTGAAATATACTAAGCTTGAAACCAACCTCAAGAAGTAAGAGGAATAGAACCAGGGAGAAGCACAGGAGGGGAGGACACTTGCAAAAATACAATAACCTGGCTAGCTTGGGAAACAAGGCTAGTAGGAGGGTGAGCACTCTTGACATGCCTCGAAAGGTTGCCTAAAGTGTAAAGGCTAGAACAATGAAAACAAGGGGTATTTTGAATTGACAAGGGACGTACAGAAGGAGCCATTCAAAAAAAGGCTACATCCAAAACCCCTAGGAAGTAAAAGCCCAAGCAGCCCTTCAATTTTTTTTAAAAAAAAGATAGAAAAAAACCAAACCCAAAAAAAAGAAAAAAGAAAACAAAAAAACAAAAAAATTCCTGGAAAAAAGGACTATTTTGCTATTGTAAGAGCTTTGCTAACGATGGTGGGCCTAATTGTTGCAAGAGCACTATGAATTTTCCCTCTATAGTTTCTTCCCTACTCATTCGTTTCCCTGTTACAATTCATAAACCGCCAAGTTTGGACTGTCTATTGCAGTGCATTTTGAAGAAGAAAGGGAACTCCTTTTTGTTCCAGAGCTTTCACAACTTGGAGGGTCACACTTGGAAGCGTTGCTTGCCTTTGAATTCTTCCTTTGAACTCAGTACCAATCTTAGAAGGTTGGTGAAGCTCAAGTAGCTTCTAGTTCCCCTCATGTGGTGTCTCATGTGATCAAGTCCAAGTTCACTAGAACAAAGTTCGTGTTTGCGGGAGATTTGCATCATGAATCTTCTTCTTCTTCTTCTTCTTCTTCTTCTTTGGCTCCCAAGACAACAACTCCTACTCTTGTGCCATTGTGCGTCAAGTATAGCGAAGAAATTGTTGCTGGTGTGCGCCAGCGCAAACTCAGTTGTGGCTTAATGCAAGTACCTGCTGCTGTTTCTTCAAGCTCAAGCTGCAACATCATGTCTCCTGCCAGAAGAAGAGCTCCTGGCTCCTCCAAATATATCCATGTTTGCCATGCCATGCAATGCATGATGCCAGTCAAAGAAAATCCATTGAGCACTTTTTACATGAACTACTAGTCCCTACTAGTCAAGAACTAGACCTGGACCAAGGTTGGAACTGGAATTGAGATTGGGGAAAAAAAAAAGAAGACTAGAACTGGGGACTAACCAGAGGTTAACTGGCAATTAATCATCGAGTTTTGGTTTAGGTTACTGAATGGCTGACAGTCAGTTCCAGTCCAGATTACCTGAAACAGAACCAGATCTGGAACTGGATTCTCAGTTTCAGTTATGTGAGGGAACCAAAACCATTCTAATTTATTTTTTAGAATCGGAACTGGATGTTTTTCATAAAATTAAAGAACTGCCCAATGCTGGTCTTATGTCTAATCCTTCCAACTAACTCATGGCAAAGATATTCATTAGTTTTTCAAACCAAAAAACCACAAAAATCAAATGAATTCTTCAACCTGAACCTTGGGCACTTTGTTTTTAAAAATTGGATTCAAACACTCCTAATTCGAGACAAAAATCCTCATCAATCTCCAAATTTTGTAGTCAAACCTTTTCTTCTCATGCAAAGGCAAGGTTAAATCCTTCAGTTTAAGTTTAAGGGCCCAGCTGACAATAGCCCTTCAAGGGCCATGAACAATCTTGCCCTTCAAACTTAAGGCCTGTTGACAACCCTAAACCTTAAAAGTTCTGGGAGCACCATCTTTCCTTCGTCATAAAGGATTTTTTGGGCCTCTTCCTGTTTAGGAGGTCTAAAGGCTTTCCTTGCTAAATTTGTCTCTCCTCTTGTGCTCCTCTCTTTCCTGCATAGATTGAGTAGTTTCGTATCCACATTAAGATCTGGTGAGGCAGATTATGTCATTTTCTTCACATAGTCGTCTGGTGATGATCATGCACTTTAATAGCGTACAAAATCTGTCTGTTGAACATGAATTTCCAGAAAATTGTTGAATCTCCCACCCCAGACCTTAATGTCATGAAATCGCTTCACCCTTGCCTATTATGTTGGGTACATCACTTAGAGCATCTCCGGCGGTGCTCAGTATGTGATCGTGCACAGTAAAATTGGATGAAGAAAAGTTAAATTATGCTGGAGGAAAATGGTTTTGGCTCAGCATAATTTTGCTGTTCGCTGTGGCTGGTGAACGGCACAGCAGCAACGGTGTGCACCTGCGGAAAAGAGTGTAATAAATATGATTTGACTGATGCTCAGTGTTTATGATTGGCCCATCGTAATGATTGGTCCAGGTGGTTTACTATTAGTAGTCCCCCCACCTATCTGCTATACTAATTTCAGTTTTATGGGTGGGACTGCCAAAAAAAAGTATATAACTAAACTTGAATGTGAAAAAACATTTTTGCAGGGTCACATACTGGAGATCCTCTTAGCTCGCCCTAATGGGATCACCTTGGGCACCTTACCCACACATGATGGGCAAGGGCTTTAACCATACCATAGTACATGATTGTCAATCAATTGGTTTGCCTCGAAGTTCTCCATGCACCACCACCCTTCTCAAGTTCTGCCTGCAAAGCGAACACGTGAGGTAAAGGGCCAAGAGTGAACCCAATACCCACAAAATTTCTGTCTACATATCATCCATCTTGCATGGTGCATTAGTGGGCATTGTGCACCATGCAAGATGGATGATATGTAGACAGAAATTCATTTTTCTTATATTATGTTCTTGTACCATAACTAACCACAATGGTCACCTAATAAACTATCCACAAAAAAACACATCCACGTACCTAGTAATCATCAAGTGTCTTGCCTACTTACATATATACATAGAAATCACTTATATTAGAGTTATCGGTAAAGTCTGGAAACGACGACACCAGGAACCCCCCTTGGTCACATGGGGGATGATGAGATTTCAAAAAACAGGGGACAAAAAAGTACAGTGGGCTTCAACCAATCACTGCTGCTGCTATGTGTACTTGTAACTATAAATTAAATGTTCTCGAGCCTCGTGCATTGAATCTTGAGTCTGGAGAATTTCATACCCTGATTGATTTAGTAAAATTTCATTATTTTGCCGATAACAGTCAGTCAGGAGGGCAAACGAAGCATCAAATCAAATGAGTGAAGTGGTGTAACAACGGAAGACATTCAACTGGCAAAAAGGGTCTTCAATGCACTCAGGCCCAACAGAGCATGATTTTACTTACCTAGTTCTCTAAGATACAGCACCCACCAATGCACCAGTTGTGGATGAGGCTGTTTTGGCCATTTTGGGATGAACTAAAAACCATTTAACCTCAAACTAACCAAACATTGCCATGAGGATTTTTCTTTTTATTTTTCCATTGGCTTACCTTTCCCTTAGATTTCAAAACCCACCCCACCCCACCCCCCCTCCCCTCCCCTTCCTTCTTGTCCTCCACCATATCTTCTTCTCATCCATTGTTCCTGTAGCCTTTTTTTCATCATTTTTAAATTAAAAAAATTACTACTATCATTATTATTTTTCTTTTCAACATTTTAAAAAACAAATTGTTACTTTAGTTTTTTTTTTTCATTTTTCATTTAATTTTTAAAAAATATAATTACAACTTTTTCATCATCTCCTTTTTGTGTTTTTCTTCTCTTTCTTCAAGCATTTTTAAAATTTTTTTTCATCACATTGTTGTGCTTTTTTGTCATTGGTTGTTGCATCATCATTTAGTTACGCACATCATGTCAAGTATGCCTTTTTTTTTTTTTTTTTTTTTTTTTTTTTTTTTTTTTTTTTTTTTTGGGGGGGGGTGAAACAAGAGCTGAAGCAAAAAGAAAAAGTAAGAAAAAGAAAGACAAGAAGACAAAAGAATAAACGACAAGGAAATGAAAAATCTTAAAAGACAAAAAATGAAAAGAAAAAAATTAGAAGAAAACAAAGATTGTCTTTGTTTTTTTCTTGTTTTTCTAGTTTTTTTTTATAAAAAAAATCTAGAAGAAGAAGTTTGCTTTCTTTTCTTTTATTTCTGTTTTTTCTTGATTTTTTTTTCCTTTTTAAAGAAGAATTGTAGTTTTTGTTTCCTTTTAATTATGTGTGTGTGTGTGTTTTTAATGTTTTTAAAGAATAAGAAGGTTTTTAAGGTTTTTTTGCCCTATTTTTCTAGAAAAATTCTGATTTCAAAAATGCTAAAAAAATTACTATTTTGTTTCTTTTCTTATGTTTGTCTTACTTTTATTTTATTTTATTTCCCCCCTTTTTTTTCATTTTTTCTGGTCTTTAAATTTCCAAAAATATGAAAATTTCTTTTTTATTTCCTTTATTTCCCATTTTGAAAATTTTCCAAAATTTTCTTTTCAAAAAAATCATATTCATACCCATGTAATTTTTTTGGGGTTTGGTTTCCATTTTTCAAACTCACATATCAATGTGTATCATGTGTTTGATGCAAACTTTGAATAACTATGATATACCAATTTGTAACCCATGTCATTCAACTTTAATTGTATCACTATCAATTTTACATTCATCAACATGCTACTAAGGTGGTTATAACAAAAATTTATCAATGAACATATGACATGGTGTTTCATGAAAATAGTTTTGGAAAGGGGTCTCTTGAGGTTAGAAGTAGCACATATATATTATTTAGGTTTCTTTGACATAAACAATGGCATGGAATTCACATTTTTATTTTTTGGACATTTAAAATGTCTTGATAGATGTGATGTTTGCATCAATACATATAAGTTTTTGTCTTATTGCAATTATAACCTCACATTTGTATTATGTTTGCATGCTTTGAATATGAGCATTGCATTAATACTCTCTTGAAAAAAAATTCCCTAAAAATACGGGTTTCAAACATATTGCAATGTTGCATTATTGTTTTAAAATAACTTCAAATATATAAAGTTCAATGTGAAATACTTGCATAAGGGTCACAAAATAAACATTAGTTTTGTTAGAATGATTTTGCAATACCCACATTTAAAGGATAAAATGTCGGTTGATATTTTTGGATGGTTTGTGTAATACTCAAATGTTGGGCATAAAATATGTATGCTCAATGAAAAAAATGATGATAATAAAATAAAAAATAGAAGAAAAACTAATTGTGATCAATAATAAAAGAAAGTATTTTTGAAAAAGAAAATAATAATTTAGTGGGAGATAAATAAACAATAGTTTAAAATTAGAATTTAGAAGAAAAAAGATCAAAAAAATAATTCTAAAAAAAAGAATCTAAAAGAAAAATAAAATGCTTGCATTTTGGTCACAAAATATATAATAATTATTGAGGTGTATTGTACTTGAAGTGACATTGTTTTCATATGTGGGTATTGTATTTTGTAATTGGACCTTCCACTATTTCAACTTCTAACAATAATCACCAAAATATGCAATACTTGCATTTATGGGTTATCATTTATTGCCATCAAAACATCCAATATGATTAAAATGGTTGTTAGTTCGTTTAATGAAATACTTTCATATTTTGTATATCATACATTGACAAGCATTAACATCTTGTAAATGATAGGTAGGTAGGTGAGTAGGTGGTTGGGTAGGTAGGTAGGTTGGTGGTTAGGCAGGTAGGTATGTATATAAATAAAAAACAAATTAGGTCGATAATGTGATTAGGTCAATAAGATAATTAGATCAATAAGGTATCCAAAAAATTATGTTAAAATATTTTGTTGTAAAAGTAGTATTTCAATTAATTTGAAAAAATATAAAAGTTTTGTCAAAAGGTAGAGGTTTTGCTAATAGGTATAAATTTAGCCATGAAAAAAAAATAAAATCCAAAAAATGAAAATTTAACCAAGAAAAAATAAAGGTCTTGCCAAGAAGTATAGGTTTCAATATGAAGAGATGAAAGTTTTACCAAGAGGTGTAAGTTTAGTCAAGAAGAATTTTATTTTATTTCCAATTTGTAGAGGCTTGACCATTAAAAGATAGAGGTTTTATTAAGAGGCAAAAGTTTAGCCAAAAACAAATAAACATTTTGTGAAGAGGTAGAGGTTTAATCAAAATAAGCTAAAAGTTTTTCTAAATGGTAGAGGTTTAGCTAAGAAAAGATATAGGTTTTATTGAAAAATAAAAATTTAGCTAAGAAGAGATTAAGGTTTTGTCAAGAGATAAAAATTTAATAAAAAATAGATAAAACTTTTGCCAATGTGTAGTGGTTTAGCCATGAAAAGATAGAAGGTTTGTCAAAAGATACAAGTTTAGTCAAGAAAAATTTTAAAATTTGACCAAAGGTAGAAGTTTAACTAAGAAAATATATAAATTTTGTTGAAAAATAGTGGTTTTATTATGAAAAGATAGAAGTTTTACCAATAAATAGAGGCTTAGCTAAGAAGACAAATCTCTATAACATGTAAAAGTTTAGTCATGAAAAGATGAAGATTTTGCCAAGAAGAGTTAAAAGTTGTGCCTAAAGGCAAAGGTTTAAGTAAGAAAAAGGTTTAGCCATGAAAAAACAGAGAAAAGGTAGGTAAGGGGTTGGTATGTAGAGCCAAAATGTAGGTAAAAAATGTAGCTAGGTCAGTAAGGTAACTAGGGAATTAGGGTGAATATGTGGGAGGGTAGTATGGTCCAGGTTGAAAACACAACACTAAAAAAATAAAAAAAAGGTTGATTGTGTTACAATGTCAGGTTAGCTCAGCCCATCCAACTGATGCACTGGTGAGTGCTGGTTCACTCTCGCCCTCATCCCCAAGATGATAACTGAATTACAAACTAAAACTCTCGCTTACATGCTTAGTTGACTAGATCCCAAAGGAAGAGGCAAAGTGATCTTTAATCATTTTATCGTGGTAATTGAGTTAAGAGTAAATAAACCCATTTTGAATTTTGAACAAAAGCGTCCTTTGCTCAGGTTCCAGATGATGGAGGAGAACCCATCTCTTGATCACTTGATCCTATTTGATGTGTCATGCATGCACTACTAGATTGGCACCCAAAACTATTGAAACTACTCAAAATCACACACATGAAACATGCACACAATCCAATGTACTCACTTACAAACTGCATGAATCCACAGTTCAAAACATACATAAAACAAAACTTGGGGACCAATCAATCTAACATCCTCCGATGCCCTTTGGTGTGTTCAAAAAATCTTGAACATGCTAAAAGCTGAGACTCCAGACACTCGTATTGGGAATCGCCTTTCAAACATGAAAAAGCTGATACTTATTCATAGTGAATTGGGATTTCAATAACAAATAAACCCTTACCAAAACAATTTAATGTTTTGGAATAATACTTGAAACCAGCCTTGGGGAGTGGGGGGATGGGAGGAGATAATTTTCACACTGTGACAACAAAAATAAATGTGGAAATTCAATTTTAAGTGTAAATTCGAAAAAAATTGCCAAAATCTTGAAAATTTTCGTTAAACTTTCAAAACCACAAAACCATATTATTAAAAAATTATTCTAAATTTTAAAAATAGAAAATAGAAAAATAAATAAATAAATAAAAACCTGCTTGACACATTGTGACTTTGCCAAAGTTTATTAAGGAAGACACCAAATGAGAGAGGAAGTGGGAGTACAAGAGCAAAGGACCTAAGTCTAAGTTGAATGCAGTAAAGATTGTTGAAGACTAGGGTTGTCAAGAACCGGATTCAACTACCAACTACTGGTAACAAGTTTGCAGTAGGAGATACTATTTGGATACTACTTGTATTGAAGCAAAAAAGCAAATGGGTATCTTCTTATATGGAATCCCCAGGAATGAAATCAAAGAGAAGAAGGCCTTATGTATGCCATGAATAATTTTGGGTTTGAGGTTTGACAGATAGTGATACATGTGCAGAACAAAAGAGATATGCAATGACATCTTCACATTGATTCACAGTTGACTCACATAGCTCAATGTTTCCCACCATTGATTCACATCACATGTGCACCTGGACAAAATGAAAGTGGAACCATCAGCCGACCAATTGTCTCATCTACGAAAAAACCTGAATAAAACATCAAAACTGGTTTGGTTTATACATTTTGCCATGCCTAGAATAAAACCAAAAATTGCAGAAAAAAGAGTAGCACTTCCTAGAAGAAACCAGAGAGAACAAAGAATAACCAACAGGGAACACTGGAATTACTAGGAGCTCTGCAACCAGTGATTGCACTTCATCAGTTCGGTGTGATTGTAAGCTTCTGATTGCCAGCAGAGGCTTGGTCTCAGAATAGACAGAAAAGCACCAACCTACTCATCCATGTTTATGGCACTCTCTCAGTGATATGTTAGTCATGCCACAGAATCAGACACCAGCTGCTCAGACACAAGCATGACATATATATCTGAGATTGCAAAGAAAACTCCACAACAACCAATTTTGAAGGTGGTAATTATGTCAGTTCCATAGAGTCAAGGAAAGAATGAGCAAACCACAGGAACTGTCAACATACATTTGACACAGAACTTAGTCCCTGTTTCATAGGAGCCCAAAATTTGTTGAGGCTGCTGAACATGGAGCTGCTAGTTCTGCATCATAGCAGTCCCAATCAAGCAGCACATCACTTCTGGATTGAAATTTTTCTCCTATGCCTGCGTTGCTGCACATCTGTGGCATTTCAAATGGCTCCAAATAAACTAACAGAACAAAATAGATTTTCTGGAGCATTTTTAGCCCATTTCATAGCCCCTGGAACTCTAAACCTCAATATGAAACTAGTTGTCTGAGCATCAGACAGACAGTCCACTAGAGAGTACGTATTCTGGGAAGATGGAGAACTAGGAGGTATTGAAAGTTGCTCACCCCATTACAAACAGACTATATCTAATGCCTCTGCAATCAAGCAAAACCAAGTACAGAAGAGGACAGTACGTTGAATTGAAGCATGCTGATGAGGACAATCCATGTGGCGTAAGGGTGGCTGTACTTGTTGCTAAAGTGAAACCAAGCGTGTCTTCGCCATGTGAAGGTGGACCTCCATCAACTTGTTCAAATCCAACCAAGTTGAAGCCTTTCATCTGTAGTCAGTGGGCTTCCATAAGCTCATTCTCTGGCACATACACCATCAAGATACCACCTCTAGCCAACAAATTGAGGTCAAAGGAGTCACATTTGTGTTCACCCACTGTGGTGATTGAGCTTACACATGTCCCATGGCAGAAAGAGAGGGGCAAAGAATGTGCCACAGTTTGGTTAGTTTCAAACAAGCTTTGAAGTCAACCTGCCTTACTTTCCTTTTAAGAGTACTCCAAATATTTCTGTAGCTTGCTGACTTCCAACAGCCACATTTGGTGTCTGAAGCTAGAATCATGATATCTTCTCTTGAGAATCTCTCGGATTGCATCCTTGGGACAATCCACACATTGATCAGCATTTGATATGGAACAAAGCCACTGCTGCTGCTGGTCAAAATCTGGATAGAGGCCAAAAGCTCATAGATGATGCACACTTTGTATGCCAGACTGGTAAAAATGCTGCTGCTTTCTACCTTTCGCCATGAAAAGGATGTGCCATGGGAAAAGCCATAGTGATGACCAGTTGCTTGCAATGTAAGCAGAATCATGCCATTCATAAAACATTCATTTTTTCCTGCACCATGCTAGCCTCAACCCCCCAAAAACTCCTCAGTACAACAGACAATCCTAGACCCATGGTGGCTGAACCATTCAACCATGCCATCTTAACATGGACAAGTATACTTCTCTCATCCAAAAACCTCCAATCAAAAAAGGGCAAAAAGAACTTATAAATGTACCAAGCAGAGAGCACCAGTGACTTTGTGAGCAGAAGAACATCTTACCAGATGTAGAGGACCATTATCCACCTGTCACTGTCTTTTGAACAGCAACCCACACTTGCTTCTGCAACAACACATATGGGCAGGTTTAGGTGTTTTGGGATACAGACAGCTGTTCACACAAGACATATTTGAGGACTGTCATCAAAAATTAAATGAGAGCAGAGGATGCATCCACATACCTCATTGATTCCCAACATGGGAGGACCTCTCCCTCTTTTCAATGGTTTGCTTGCAAGCTCGACTCCACTAATGGCTACTTCCCCCTCTCTAGGGCCTTGTCCATTTCGCTCATGACGACTCCCCTGCCTATGACCACCACCTGTACCTCAAACAAACCTGCTGTTAAGTCTCTAATAATATGTTCCTTCATGCACTTATCAGACTTACTCAATACTGACAATCTTGACCATTACACAGTATTCCTGCCTCAAATAGAAAGCCCGCTACTGTCTGACTCCATATTTCATTCCATATGGGCCAAGGCTGTAAAATGTAAATGAACGAGTGAGTACCATGTTCATTCCAATAGGGCCCCTCTTGCTTCCTTCTATCCTCCATTACTGAAGGTTGTGGGGGCACAACTGCATGGTCCTCATCTTCCTTATTTTGTCTACCACCTGGGGATTTTCCATTAGTATCATTTTTCAGATCCCCTTGACTTGGCACCTGTATATCCTGTGCTGTCAACATAGCTCCTGTGCTTATGCCTCCTCGCCCTAAACGAGAACTTTGACTTCTGGTCTCCACATACCGAGTTTTTCCATACATAGAACTTCCACTGCCTACTCCTGCCAACATAGAAATCATTGAGCAGCTCATTACATGACCTTCAAGCTACTCTCCCCTTCAGCAGGGGGGAAAAAGGCCTTAGCACCTTAGCCCACTTCAACCCAAGAAAATTTCAGCCATAGAGATGCACCTTCCCACAACATCCCCATCTGATGGTAGTCTACAATGATCTGCAAAATCTAATGGAGCATCCACCATCAACACATTATGTTGAACAGTTCGAAAGACTTTCATTCATACCTGAACTTTGCTGAGACTCTGAGCCTCGCCCATTAGATCCTGATTTCACACCCTGTTTGTGATGGTTTCCATTCTCTCCCTCCTCTCCCTTGGGAACAGGTTCAATTTCTGAATGTGAATTCACCAGTGGAGACTCAGGTGAAATCACAGCTGTTGGTGAGGGGACTGCAGAGGAAATACCAGATGATACTTCTGAACCAACTGCAACAGTGTCAGAACGACGTCGGGGGGTCCAGACTGGCCGATCGGGCCTATCTTTGTTCCTCAAGTGCCTCGCATCCTGGCGATCAGACACAGAAACAGATAGAACTCCATCACTTGCAGCCATGTTGCTACCCTTCTCTTTAACATGATTTGACCCACTGATGTTACCATTCTGAGAGACACCGGATTCCACCTCTGAACTTGAAGACGGAGACAGAAGGAGAGAGACAGTCTGATCTTTGCTGGCCAGGCGAATAGCATGTGGACGTGGGGGCCACTTCCCTGCTCTCTCCAATGGCTGCTGGGACAATCCCTTTGGGTCCAGAGGGATGGATGTTGTAGCACCTCCATGTTGAGACAAAGCAACCTGTACACGGTCCCTTACTGACAAGCCTGCTTGAGGAGAGGTTTTTCCTGATTCCCTGCGATGACTTTGTTTGGATGTGGGACTGGTGGCGGCTGCACTTGCTGCTGCTGTGGCCCGAGAAGCTAACACTACCTGCTGCAGCTGCACACTGCCTGATGTCCCTTTTGCAGATGCTGGGCTGTGATTCCGTTGGTTTGGAGCCAAGTCCCCACATGAATCATCACTCAGCAGCGCAGTGCCCACTTGTCCAACATTCTGCACATTGCATGCCATGGAATAACTTCTTATGAAGAGCAAAAGAAACTACTGACAAATACTTTGATTCCTTAAAGGCAGTAATCACAGGGCAATGATAAGAAACACATCCAATAGATCAACATGCCTCAGTTATACCAGTTCTAACAAGCACTGAAATACAGCAAGAAAACTGCCATCAAACAGACCTGGTGGTCAAGATGCAAACTTTGGAACCAATTGCAACTTTCTGGCACTTACTGTTGAAGTTTGTTTATCCTTGTCTTTAGAATTCAACAATTGCTTCTTCTTGGAATCCCTTTTGCTTGCTTCTTTTGCATCTCCACTAGCTATAGCTGTATCACCTGGACTTGCCACCAGAGAAAAACCCTTTCCAAGCAATAGCCCTCCAATCCCAGATTGCTCCACATCACCTGCCAGGCCATGCATTGCTCCACTATCTGCACCTGTGAGAAAAGCAGATAACATGATCAAATGGTTTGCCATGACCCAAGAATCATGACTGCTCACTAGTTTGCTGTCAAGCACCTCTGGTGTGGGCAACAGAAATGAAGCCATAATGGAATGCTTTCAGGAAATAGCCTATCTTTAGATTCACATACAAATGGGGCATATATACAACCTGAGACGTCAGCCACATACCTGCTGGTGTTTCTGAAGAATCCTTTAGTAAGATGATATGCTCCTTGGTGGGGTCCATGCGTGAGTTTCCAACATTGCCCCTGAAAGGTGAGGCTGCAATTACAACAGCATCCCGCAAAGATTTCTTGTCTCTGCCTTCATTTATTTCCCTTTTTTTCCTATACATCAGGACCTCCTTTTCTCTGCGTTGCTGCTCCTCTCGTCGGGGATTCACACCATGAGACACCACTTCCTTATTAGCCACTGCACTCTCTGAGACATGCTGCACACGTCAAAGCCCTCTCAGCAAGATTTTCTCCAGACTCAGAAATCAGGCAGACATGATATACGTATAAAAAGTGATACAATTGACTCCATATCCCCAATCCAAATCCAGCTATAAGCATGCACCACTGCTCCAAACACATCAACAACCAGCTCTAGTGTACCCAATTGGTTGCTTGGTATAGCCATACTACCAGAAGCATCAGTGTGACACCTTATTGAATTCAAATATGCTTCAGGTTCCTGAAGGATACTTACAGTTGGAGTACCAGGCCTGCTTCTATCTGAACTTCGTCGCTGCGAGAGATTATAAGTCACAGCTCCGGCATTGCTAGCCCGGGCAGCTATCTTGGTATTTGCTGATATGGCCCTCTGCTTTCACAGCTCACAAGCAACTTGTCATTCCACAATGCACTACATTCTATTCGAAGTTCATGAGCTACAAAACATTCCATGGCTTCTTCTTCCCAGTTCCATTTCATTGGCCTGGATGCTGGGACTGTTCCTACACACCCAGTAAGAGGGTGCGGTCCCAACATCCACAATTGGCATATTCATGTAATCCACAAGCTTAGTACATATTCTGAAGTCCTCAATACTTATGATTCTAGTCAACCTGTAAAGAATTGCAAGATGATCCTACAATAAGGGAGTGGATATTTCACATCTGACAAGAAACCAACAATAATCAGCAAGCATGAAAAAGAAGAAACCCCACCCTAAACAAGACCAATAGGCATTCTAAGGAGAGGTTTGAACAACAGCAACAGTCTTATGCATGTTCAGGGCAACCATCAGCCTATTCATGCAGATCTTTAAATGGCTGACAATGGTTGAAGTCAAGTCCAACAATGCAGCTCCCAAACTATTAGGTGCCAGTCCCTATATTCACATGCCAATTGAGAAGCATATGAACACACTGCACAACCACCATCATCATACTCCCCACAAACAGGCCAGAGGTGGAGGGGACATGCTGATGGACAGCTTACTCAATGCATGTAGATGAGGGCCAACAGGACAAAAGTGAAGTAAACACCAAATGTCTGGGAAAAGCTGAAGTCGAAGGACCCCTGGGCTCGCAAAGAAGCACCAGTGAGCTTAACGTTCAAGAGATTGTAAAGAAGAGAACCTGAGGTGCAAATCTGGCAGCCCTCCTTTGTCTTACAAACTCCATCAATGGAGTAACAATGACAGGATCTTTAGCTGCCCCTGAAGCTGTCCATAATACCATGACAGGCATTAGATCAGGACATCAAAGTGCTCTTGCAAAAGGAGCTGTGCTATGGCATCATTGAGGCAGCCCTAACTATGAAACTATGTTCAATCAAGACAGAAGAAATATTAGATGTGCAAACAAACAGCCACCTGATATCAATTAGTCAGAGATGGACTTCAGGGAGTGTTGACATAACATCACACTGAGATACCCACGATGCAAAAGCCCTCAAAATAACTGACTGCTGTATATTATGCAGGCAACTAATACCACCACACACCACACACCTAAAGCAGCAGCCTTTTCAGCTTCTTTGCGCTCCAGCTGCACTTCTGCACTGGGCAGATGATCCATTGGTTTTTCTAGCAACTCCAAAAAAGCCAAGTAGTCCGAATCTGCAATGATTTATCTCACATCAGAAGCACTCCAAAATTTTGGGCAACAGACTCAGCATCAAGCAACTACATTGTCCCAAAAAAGTCTCCCAGAATCAAATCCCTGCCAGGATGAACTCTGGACAACTACTTTCCAGTAAAATGAGGCTAAAACCCAACTTGTGACTCAGGCTTCATTAGAAGCTTGCCTTTCATGATAGTACCCTCCCTGGCATCCTTCTTGGATCGAGATTTTGGCACACGTTGATGGGGAGCATATTCCACGAGTGCCTTGTACTGAGTCCCTGTGTTTTAAAATGATCTCCTTGGTCAGACAAACATGAGCCAGTCAATTTTGCAAACAGAACATATAGACTTCTGAGTAGAGATGTTTGTCTGACACTCCTAGCTGCAGGTCCACTGCATAAGAAATGAAAAGAAAATCCTGGAAACTTACCTTTCTCATTGACAAAGATATGGCCATTGAAAACCTCATAGAAGTCAATAACATCCTCCACTTTCTTAAAGTTGATATAAGCCCGTGAATACACCTGACGCTTATGACTGTGGAAACATGTACAAATACAAACATGCAAAAGCAGCATTAGTAAGACTGCAAGACAGTGTATTCTGGTCAAGGATGGCATGGACCCATATGAAAACACCTAGATCACTACAAATTTTCTTCACATAAATCAGGGCCAAGTATGAGAAAATCCTCAGAGATGATGGATTCAAACAGGTTTGCTCCACCAGGCATATCTTTAAACATGCCCAAAGAGCTGCTCAAACACAAACATCACATCATTATCTTTACCTTGCTTCTGAGGTTCCTAAGCAATTCATAACTGAGGAACTGACTGTGGCCTATCTCAGTCAGCACATTAGTCATACATAAGTTGAGAAGACAGCTGTTCAACAACATCCGTCACTCAGAAACCTTATTTAGACAGATAGATCTTCATGAATATTGAGAGCTTCTGCATCCTTATAATTTACATGAACATGAATAGAATTAAGATGATGATAACAAGGAGATCCTAAAACATATCATCAAACAGGAAATAGAAGACAGAAGAAGGGAAAAGCAGGGAGATCCAAACCTAAGAAACAGACAAAAGACTGAAGCGTGGTGTGAACAACAGTGAGAGACACATGCATGTTCACTAACCTTCAACAGCAATATATATGGTGGTGACCAGCTACTGTATCATCCCCACTGAAAGAGAGAGAGAGAGAGAAATCTATTTACGTATACATGTATGCAGAGATTGGTACACAAGTAGTTTACAACAGACCTTGGATTCCTTTCATGCTTTAGATTACGGAAAGGAATCCAAGGTCTTTTTTGAGCCTACAAGTGAACATCCTGGCAGAGCCACAAACTACTGTTTGAAACAGAGTAAAGCTATGCAGGGAAGGACATACTGCAACTAAAAGCAAAACACTACGGATGGAGCACACCAAGCCACTGTACACCAGAATTACACCAAGTTCCACAAACAAGGTAACATGAAACACCAGTACATGCTGAATACAGATCAGATCTGCACAGCACAATTGCCAATTCGCAAGACACCCTGTCTAATATCATGAACTGTCAGAAAGAGCTGTTGCAAGCACCACAACAGCGCTTCTGCACCTATGCAATTCTGCTCTGCCACACTTCCAGATTGATTAATTGGCAAAATACTGCTCTTGTGGTTATTGTGAGTGTGAACCATCCATAGAATGTCAGAGGATCAGAAGGTTAACAAAAAGCAGTTTCTAGTCATCATCAGGGTACAGGGAATTCAACACTGAACCCTCCTCTTGTATCCCAATCAAGATGTTTTAGGGTGTGTAGAGCTAAATTGGTGATCTTTCCTAATATTTTAGTCACAAGAGGGCTTCCTATTCATTCTAGCCTCATGGCACAGGGGAAGAACCAATCCAAGCTGAAAATCTGAGACAGAAAAAGAGAGAGATGGGCACATACAACGAATGCCCCATGATAGCAACGGAAAGGTGGAAATTTCGCAAAGAGGGCGGGAACAAAAAAACCGGATTCTTTTTAAATCCACAACCTAGACAAGAGACCAAAAGACAAGACGAGAAAAAAAAAACAACGAGAAACACGACCTTCACAGGCCAAACCGACTGAAATCCACGCAGAAAACACAATTCAACGGCCAAACGCAAGAGGGAAAAAGAGGCTCACCTAGATTTTCCGGGGTGGAAAGCAAACCAGGTGATTTTCCCAGCATACTTGGATACAATCTGGTCGTGTAACGCCGAAGAAGACAAAGAAGGAGGCAGATGGCGAAGCACCACTTTGGTGCGCGCCTGCGTTTCCTTCATAGCACTTTCCAGGCTCCGTCTTCTCGCACTACTTCCTTGCCATTCTTGTCCCATCCGCACCATCTCTCCTCCTCCATGTGCTCCTAAGACCCACCCCTCCGTTTAATCCTTCTGTCTTTCTGTGCGTGACTCTCTGGGCTGCTCTCTCTCTCTCTCTCTTCCCTTCTCTCCCACACCATCGCCATGGCTTCTCCAGCTCCAATCTTTCTTCCAAGCCTCTCCCAGACCTAAAACGAACCTGAATACGCGTCTATGCCTTGCTATCCTCTTTACCGGAGCTTCAGATCTGAGCCAGAATGGCCCAACTGCCGAGCCTAATACACACCGAACCAGATGAGACCGAGTCAATTGGAGCGATGGTATTGCAAAGGGCTGCAAATTTTCATTTTAAGATTAATAATTTCCCCAAAAAAAACTCAACTAAATATTTCTGACAGGGAATGAACTTTGAACTGTGAATCACGGGCAGATGGTTAAATATTTTTACCCTGCCCATCTCATCTGCTTGCTTCTTCTCAACTGCCTTTATCTTACCTTTTCTAGAAGGGATAGGTAAAAAGACTAAAAAGAGACTTTTGGGTAGTTTGACAAATTGTGTGAGGGTGGTAGGTATACTAAGAGATTGGTAAATTAATTTTTCACACCATAATGACCCAATAGTATTTTTCTAGTCTATGCAAAGGGCACCTTTGACCCCTTTGTAAAATTTCTACCTCCCAACATAGGCACCTTATTATGCATAAGGTTCCTTGCTTTTAGACAAAGCTTAGGTATAACTTGATGATGCCTTCTCTCATTTCAAACAAAACAAAAATTGTAGATGTCCATTTTACAATCAAATTGTTAGTGGGTTTTTTATTGTTGGGTAGAGACTCATGTTGGGTGATTATTGACTTTGTAATATAACTTACAATTTTGGTTTTGCATCCACCAAGGAGGATAGTTTTCGAGTGTATATTAGGGTATTTGTATAGGGGACGGCATGGTTGTTGTTGTTGGTGCCTTCCCTTGCATAATGGTTGAAGGCCTTGACATGTTTATTCAAATTTTCATGCACAATAAAGATGGTCTAAATTAATTTACGAAAATAGTCTCTATTTTTTTAGAGGGAATTTTTATCCATGCATCATGTCATGCAACAACATCCTATTTTGTTGTCAACGTTGACAGTACAAGGTTATCAATGTTCCCCATTGAATACACTACAAGAAAATGTGGCAATTTGTCATTGGATTTGCAACTTGGTTTTTAACTAGTTGCAATGACTATTTGCAACTCATTGTAACTCAATATATTTTTATAAATATGACTATTATTAAACAAATTATATGAATTCTAACAAATACAATTAGTTATATGTCAAACTATATACATATACAACTCATGCAATTCAATTATAATTATGTAAGAACAACTATTGTGCAATTCTAATGTAATTAATTCGCAATTACAATGATGATGTCAAAATGTTAATTTTTATCAATCCATCAAAAATTGAGACATGAAAATGTAGGTAATACATATATACATATCTAAGTAAAACTAGATAGGTAGGATTTACTTACATACATACCTATTTCCATGCTTATGTAGGCAAATAAATAGAAAATGTAAAAGGCTAGGTAAGTTAAAAAATAACCATGTAAATTGATTTATTTTATTTTTAATGTTAAGTTATTTTTAGGTTGTTCCAAATTAACACATGTATTTTAAGGTGAACACATAGGAACTGACACCTTTTTTTATATCATTTGTGACATGGGATTCATGAACAACACATGTGGGTTAAATCTTTTAATTGCACAATAGTTGCAAACTAGGTTGCGACTAAAAAAATAAAATTTATCACATTCTTTTATTCATTTTTAATTTAGTAAAATGTGCAACTTAAGATCAAAACCTGTAACTATGAACCAAAAGGATTATTTTGGAAAAAGACTACACTAATTTTTTCCCAAAAAGAATTTTACATGCAAATGAAATTTTGAATGAAATTTTTTGTAACTTGTTCCGAAAAATATTTAAATGTTCCCCAATGCATCACATTTTTTTGTTAATCATTATGGAATAAATATGAAAATTTAAAAAGTGTGCAGATCATTTACAGATTCAATATTTCAATTTTTAAAATGATCAAATTTTTAAATCATCACCAAAAATTAAAATTTCACATTCTTTAATTTTGTTATACTTAAAACTATAATTTTTCTTCATACACCATTATTTCACTATAATATCATTATGTAAACATCATGTTTCACTACTAGTTAACATAATTCACTATTACGATTTACTATAACAAATTGGTTTGTTTCTATGTTTTTAAAAATATTCTATCTAGTGTTATTTTATGATATACCATGTATTATTTTAATCTACTTTAGTTATTCTAATTATATTTTATGTTATTATAGGCTACTATAAATTAATGTACCTTAAATTATTATATGTTATTTTATCTTAAGGTATTTAACTAGTTTATTATAAGTTTTTAAGTTATTTTTAATTAAATTATTGAACTAAATTTAGGCTATACCTTAGGTTATTTTATTTTAAATTAATATATATTATTTCAAGTTATATATTTTAAATTATTCAAGGTCATTCTACTTTATGCTATTATAAATTATTATATCATAAGTATAATAACCTAAAATAATTTAAAACAAAATATAATGACCCAAGGTAAAAATAATTAAAAGTAATAGAAAATAATAACCTTTGAAAAATAAATTTAAATACCATACAATATAATAACAACCAATAGCCTATATATTATAACATAGAATATCAAACAATAATTTATATTACAATAATCACCAATAGTTGTAATATAACATATAATAACAACCAATGGCTTACAACATAATAACCACCAATAACCATTTATAAAATAAATATCAATAGCCACCGATAAAATAACCACCAATGGCTTACAAAAGAATAACCACCAATAGTCATCAATAAAATAATCATTAATAGAATAACCATCAATAGTCATTAATAGAATAACCATCAATAGTCATTAATAGAATAACCATCAATAGTCATTAATAGAATAACCATCAATAGCCATTAATAGAATAACCATCAATAGCCATTAATAAAATAACCATCAATAGCCATTAATAAAATAACCATCAATAGCCATTAATAAAATAACCATCAATAGCCATTAATAAAATAACCATCAATAGCCATTAATAAAATAACCATCAATAGCCATTAATAAAATAACCATCAATAGCCATTAATAAAATAACCATCAATAGCCATTAATAAAATAACCATCAATAGCCATTAATAAAATAACCATCAATAGCCATTAATAAAATAACCATCAATAGCCATTAATAAAATAACCATCAATAGCCATTAATAAAATAACCATCAATAGCCATTAATAAAATAACCATCAATAGCCATTAATAAAATAACCATCAATAGCCATTAATAAAATAACCATCAATAGCCATTAATAAAATAACCATCAATAGCCATTAATAAAATAACCATCAATAGCCATTAATAAAATAACCATCAATAGCCATTAATAAAATAACCATCAATAGCCATTAATAAAATAACCATCAATAGCCATTAATAAAATAACCACCAATAACTATTAATAGAATAACCACTAAAAAATATTAATAGCCACAAATAAAATAAGTACCAATAACCATTAATCACCACTAATAACACTAATAAAAGAATAACCAATAGCCATATATTATAATTTCTTAGGATTGCCAAAAATAATCTAGCGTGAAATAATTTATAATAGAAAAAAAATAACTTAATGTGAAATAACCTATAATAACCTAGAATTGCTAATAATAACATAAAGTGAAATAACCTTCAATAGCCAAAAGTAACTTATAATAGTTGCAAGTAGTGTAAAGTTATATAATTCACAATAACAAAAAAAAACATAGAATATATTTTTTTTAAATTACAATAGTTGAAAATAGCCTAAGGTGAAATAAACTAAAATAGCCAAAAGTAGCCTAAGATGAAATAGCAAAAAATAACCAAAAGTAATTCAAAATAATCATAAATAATTATAAATAATGTAAGGTGAAATAATTTAAATTAATGAGAAATTGTCATATAATAATCTTATATATTAATTCACTAAGTTTGTCAGTTTGTCTATGATCGTCGGTTTGTCTATGACCCCTTTAGATTTTAGGTTTTATGTCTGGTCCGTTAGATACGTTCTCATCACCGTCCGATCTTTAACTATTGAATGACTTAAAGCAAAAGTTAGTATGCAAATTGTCAAGGGGACTCACCACTTCGTAACTCTTCCTTTTATCTAACGTCTAATCGAAAATTGACCGTTAGATGTTGATCACCTACAACCGAACGTTCTCATCACCGTCCAACCTCTGACGAATGAGTGATTGAACATGTAATTGTCAAACGCTTCAATTTGGGCCTTTTTCGATGATTTTTTTTTTCGTTTTTCTGGTTTCCGTTACAAAATTGGAGCCGGATACCGAACGCTGAAGCCTATAAGTGGTGTAGTGTCTTTTGGGGAGGTCCTGTAGGCTGTCAAATGGGGGGAACACCTATTAATTACGGACGTCTATTATCACCACATAATAGAAAACTTAGCTTCAAGTGCTGAAATATGTTAGAAAACTTGGTGCCTTGCAGGCATGGGTTACCACTATTGAAAGTAACTTTACATAAGTAGTATTAGTATATTAACAAAGAAATTATCCATTTATTTTTTTAAAAAAATAAAAAAATGGTCATTGAAATGTTAATGAATAATGATATTCAACTTTTTTTGTTCAAATGATTTTAAACTTTCAAAAGGAAATAAATGTAATTATGTACATTACTGAATTTTTTTTAAAAGTAAATTTGAATCATTTCATTTGAACAAAATTTTAATAAGATATGAATTTTCAAAGTTTATGTTTTTGTAATGTTTAAAATGAAATATTTGACAAATAAAATGTAATGTAATATATTATCACCACAAGTGGGTTGGATAAATGGTAAAGGTGTTTCCTCCCATTTTAAAGGTCAAGGGATCAAGCTTCATGGGTGGTGTTGTGTATTGCCAACAATGGTATGTTGACTGAATATTCTCTTATTGAATTCCTAATATAAGTTCCTAGGTTGATTATGTGGCCTACTTACCTATCTATGCTAGGTTTTTGACCTAGTGTAAGTAATAACACGTGTCAATAAATAAGCTTTAAGAATCATGAAATTATCAATAATATTATATATTAAATAATTAAAATTTTAATTGATTTTCATATTGGTTAGTTAATTAATTAGCAAGTGAATGGTTTGATAAATTTGTATTTCATTTGAAAGTAACATTGTTTCATTAGGTATTAATGAAACAAATCATTGTCCGTAATAATTGGTCCCCGTTCACTAGGGGGTTAAACAATTTAACTAGGTAAAAATGTCCAATTTCACTCAAAATCTAATGAAACCTAAAGTGAACTAGGACGCATTTCCTAGTAAAACATGTTAATATCTGTGATTTTTTTGAATTAATTATTTAATTAAGTAGGCAATGTAATTTATTTATTAAATAGGCTAAGTAGTAGGAGTAATTTATGACCCATTTATAAAAATTATGTAGTGACTAACTTATATATCATACATCTAAATTACATTATGTTGATATAATTATAATCTATTATAAGCAAAATTGTATAATACAATTTTTAAAATCAAATAAAGGTTTGATATTTATACACACACACACACACACACACATCAATTTTTTATCATAATTTAAAGTAAATTTTAAATATTATATGTGTAAAACTAAAAATATATATAGTTGCATAAAATCAATTAATTATATGGCATTAATTAATATTTAGAATTAACATTGATATTTAGATTAAATTTTTATATTAGAAATAATATAATTTATAAAAGATATTTTATTATATTTTTATTAAATTTTATCTATGATCATTTATAAATTATGTAGGTGAATATACATATCACACATTTAAATTATATTATATTGGTAAATTTATGATATTAAAAAAAAATTATAACATAAATTTTAGAATCAAATGAAGGTTCAAGATATGAAATTTATTTATTTATTTATATTATCCATTTATAAGTCATGTGATTAAATTATTTTTTCCATGGAATGGTCATTGAAATTGTATTGAATAATGAAATTCAAATTTTTTCTTCAAAATCAATTTATATTTCAAAAATCAACTTTCACAAATGACATGGGTTGTGATCAATGTTGCAATGTTGACCGAATTTTCCCTATCTATGTAGGTGGCAATATTATAGTGGAATAGCTAACTTAAGTAAGCACAATATGTGGCATATTTAACAACGTAAGCTAAAATTTTAAGCCTAATTTATGCAATGACATGTGTCAACATGGTAAAAGTTAAACTTTATGAAATTAACAATAATATAAATATACATATGAAAGAATAATAATGTTTAAATGTTTAAAAAAATTTAAATAATTCAATTACATTGTTTAGTCATAAAATTAGTTGTAAAATGACGATGTGATGTAAGTTAATTTAGATGGATGAATAGTTCATGGAAATTAAATATTTATACGACTACCATTGCAACTTGGTGCCACATTTTGCCCCTCCTTTTTAATTTCTTAAATTATATAATTATGCGTGCACCTTAAACATTTTAGCTTGGTTAAACCTTGGCTAAATATGGTGTATTAAACATTGGATAATTAAAAATTTGGGTTAACCTTGATTAACTAAAATTTGACAAAACAAAAAGTTGGTTCAACCATGTTTAAATTAAAAAAATTTCAACCTTGGCTATAAATTTTTTTGGTTTAACATTTGTTAAAAATTGGTTAAATTAAAAAATTGACTAAATTTGGCTAAACAAAATAATGGTTAAACTTTGGTTAAATTTTAAAAATTGATTAACCTTGGTTAAACTATTATTATTGTTATTAATTTTGATTAAGCAAAAAAAGTCTAAACTTTGGTTATTTAAAAAAATGGCAAACCTTGGTTAAATTTAAAAAAATAGTTAAAATTTGGCTAAATCAAAAAATTGGTGAACTTTGCTCAAACAAAAAAGGTTAAAATTTGGCTAACTAAAAAATAATTAAAATTTGGTTAAATTAAAAAAGTTTTTTTCATTTAAAAAATATTTCATCCTATTTATACATGCATCATATGTGTTTTAGAGGCACAACATCCATAGAAAAAAAAATGAACTCATGAAATAACAATTTTCATATGATTTTCAATATCAAATCATGGGATGGAAAATTCAAATCATAATAAAATATGATAATTTAGTTTTCAAGCAACCTTAAAAAGGTTAATGAAATTAAAAGGGCCTTGGTTCAAGCTCAAACAACAAAGTTGTTAAATATAAATTTAGTGGAACTATCCAAGGGCATATATGTTTTGTCAACAATAATTTGAACCAAGAAATTTTCTTTTACCAATTCCACCAAATGTTGCATGTGTGAGGATTATTAGTTAGTCACCAAACATACCTATTCACACAAATATGTCATGCCCTATTGGAATAGAGCTTTGATGCCTTTAGACAAGCCAAGGTTTTCAAGACATTGAAATTTTTATTTGGCTACAATCAATTATTGTTAAAGGAGTGTTGCAACCCCACTTTTGGCTAAGTGTGAGGGTGAAGCCGACACTCCTAAAAGTGGGAAGTTTGAATCCTCCGGGACTCTTGAAAACTAAGAGCTCGATTGCAAGGGTCAAATCTCCTTGCATTCGAGTGTTCTTGGTGTCATTGGAAAGGTCTTGAAGTGTAGATGTTCAAAATGACCTCGTATGAACCATTTGGACATCTACAACCCAAGTTATGGGCAAAGAAGGGTTCCCAACCACTAAAAGTCCGGAATCGACCTCTTCCTGACGTTTGCAGAAGGATTGCGACATGGCGTTGGAAAGCTCTCGACGAGAGCTATAACTTTGCTTGGGACCTTGTTCCAATCGGATGTTGCAGTCGGGAGATATGAGCTCTCAAAGTCCCGGGACTCCAACCCATGATAGTTTCGGGACTCCTCATTAGAAGTCCCGGGAAAAAGAGCCATTTGGATGTAGCCTCGGTGGAGAGTTGCAGAATATATTATATGGGGGAAGATGGTGGCTTCCCCTGAGTCCGGGCCGTAGTGAATCAAGTGTGTCCAAGTGCCTGTGACTTATCCCAACACCCAAGGGTGTTCCCGCATGTGAACTAACCCTCTTGTGGTTGGTTTTGGATGCATATTCGTGTGAAATAACATTTGTCCCTCTTCCTAGTCTAATCTTGGGACTTCTAGCACGCCCCTCTACCCCTTTTTAGTGCTGGAAGTCAAGAGTGGCCTTCAAGTCCCAACTTTCCACAATTCAACATACTTAGACCTTCAAGTGGGTTTAACAAGGGACTTAGGAACGCGTCAAGGAGATTGACAAGGTCAATATGTAACATTTTGGACAATAGATGCAAATCACAAGGACTATTTGTATCAATGGTGATTCTTGCCTTTACATTTGAAAAATGCCCTTATAGAGTTTCAAAGAGTTAGGATGTATACCTATGACAAAAATCTATCCATGATTTGGATAAAAATTATCCATTTGCTCATGTACATGTGGCAATGAATAATCTATACTATTAATTGCCTTGTCCGTCCGTCACCTGACAGTTCCGCGTTTTAACTCGTCAGCGGAACTGGCCCGAACAGTCGAACAATTCCGCGTTTTAATCCGCCAGCAGAATCAGCCTCTTCATTTTCTGTGGCAGAACCGGCCCTTTTCCGGCAGGCTGCCCATACCAGGTTTTTTTTTTTTTTTTTTTTTTTTTTTTTTTTCCGGCCCTTTTCCGGCGGGCTGTTTGTCCGTGACGGTTTTTTTTTTTCGCCCTTTTCTAGTGGGCTGTCTGTCCGTGACGGTTTTTTTTTTAAATTTTAAATTTTATTTTTTAAAAAAAAATTTCGCCCTTTTTCAGCGGGCTGTTTGTCCGTGACGTTTTTTTTTTTTTTTTTCGCCCTTTTCCGGCGGGTTGTTTGTCCGTGACGTTTTTTTTTTTTTTTTTTTCCGGCCTTTTCCGGCGTGTCCGAAGGTCACGGGTACCCACTAGTAATTTATAATAACAATAATATAATCATGACAACTATCTAGTCTAATTGGGCTAAGTTAGGGTAGGCAATTATTTTAATGTAAACTAGGTTAGAATAGGCAACCTAACATAGGTTACATAGGTAGGTAGGTAGGCCTAGGATAAATATGTGGGTGTAGATTGATAGGATCCTATATTTATTTCATAACTACAAGTTTTTTTTATTGGTTCATCCCAAATATTTCATACATTTTGAATGTTTGAAGTGCAAACCATGAATAATCCATTCTTTCACCTACCTATATAATTTACAAAATTGAATTTGTTAACAAATGACATGGGATAAATCCTAATAAAAAAGACTAAAACATTATGTAATATTAAGGTCTATAAGCAAACCACCATACATTTCAAAACCTAAAGGAGGTTGAATCTTCACATATTGTTCTAAAACAACATTTTTAGCCTTCCAATTAACACTTCCAATGCCACACAAAACATTAGTTTTAATTAAGGAATGAGGAAGATATGAGTTGTTTCATGTAATTGGGTTTATGTTTCATGGCAAACCTATTAAAATAATTTAGGATTTTGAGATTAAATTCTTTGGTCAATGTTCCAATTCCTTTGTAATACAATTTTTTTTTGTAGATCCTTAGTTGACACACTCATAGGTTTTTATATCACTAAAAATGGATAAAAAATGAAGAAGTTATGGGGTTTGAAACTTTAAAAGGTCTAAAGTTGTTTTTTTTTTTAAAAATGAGACAAAATATCACGAGCCCTCTTCCTTCTCTTCTTGCATTTTTTTCTTTGCTCCTTTGCTTTTGGTGCTTACAAAACAATTGTAGCCTTCCAATTTACGCCTCTAATCACATAAAAATTGTTCAATTTTGTTAAAGGATGAGGAAGATATTGGAAAATGTTGTGCGTAGGCTTGTGTTGGTATTGGGTGGTTCTATCATATTACATCTTCTGTCCCATGTAGAAAAACATTGTCACATGTTCACATAATTAAATACCCATTGTTTCACCTACTTACCTATTACCTAGTCTACCTAATTAATTAATAATTCTTACTACCTAACCTAAAATTATTGATTTATTTATTTCATAAATAATTAAATCAAAAAAGTTATGACACATCCACGCCATAAAATTTTATCTACTTAACCTACCTAGCTACTATATATTAGTAATCATATTTAATATTTACAACATAATTTATCTAATCAAATAAATTATACAAAAACATTCTCACATATCAAGACAATAAAATGCCTACTACACAGTCCACCTCATATATTACGTACTTATCCTACTTACTAACCATTACCTGTTGCTTAACCTACTTACTTAATTAATTATCCTATTACCTATCATTTGGCCTATTTGAAAAATTAATTATATGGCCAAATGCATTAAACTAATGAATCTTGTTTTGTGTGGAATTTGTAGTAATTTAATATCCTAAACCACCATCATAAAAACCAACCTTTTTTTTCATGACTTTATATATATAGTGCATAGTTAATTTAAAATTAAAAAAATGTTAATGTCTTATTTTTTTGGAGATTTTCAATAGTTGGAATTTGATTGAGATTTATGAAAAGACACTAGATTTCTATACATGGTTGAAATAGGTAGTCAAAAACATAAATTGTTTTTAAAAATTTACTTTCATTTTGTTTTTTAACAAAATTTGGTTGAATTTTCTTGTGAATTAATGGCATTTTAGTTTCAACACAAAATTAACAACTTGAAACAAAATGCACTTTCAAATAATGTGTAAAAACCTTATCTAGCTTAAATGACAATTATAATGAATTGTTTAGATTCACTCAAAATAATTTAATAAAAAAATTAGATCATCAATGCAACAATCCCATTTAACATTTATTACAAAACATGTTCACAACTACAGAAAACCCTATTATGCTAAAAATTACAAATAATGATCCATTTCTACCATTTCCAATGGTCCTATGAAATTTTCACAAGCCTACCAAACCATGTTACACATTTAACACATAATTCATTCAAGAACATTAAAGGGTAAAAATTAGGACATTCAATTTAATAGTTTTATTTGTCAACTCATTCTTTTCACATTTAATTACATGTATATTTACAACTTGGATTTATAGTTGTAATTTCAAGTTGCATTAGATGCCTCGTGATGTTTAGTGGCCCATGAACCACATGATAAAGACAAGAAAAGCATTTAACATTTTCATTTATTTTTGGATGCCACTAAAGATGGATGATATAAATGCACTTATCATTTTTATTTTCATCCAAATTAATATTAATCACAAGTTGTAATTGCATATGCAACTTCAAATCATTTTGTATATCAAATACGTAAATTACAAGTCGATTTTTACCAACCCATTGTGCTATGGAGGATAGTTACATTGATAGTCATAAAAAATGATTGATTTTGACACAAGTTACAAACGCATTTTGTTGCTATTACAACCAACTTTGAGTCATTTCCTCTGAGGTATATAGGGTAAAGAATGGCAGGGATTGTGCTTTGAATGGACAGACCCACTTCGACCTATCCTCAAGGCTTTTCTTGAGAGCATGGCATGATGCAATTTGGCCTTATGTCAAGGTTGGATGTGGTTGCGAGCTGTGAGGAGGAGGATTTCAGTTGCCAAAGTCCAAAAGGATCAGCAGAATCAGCCACATCTGGATTCTCAGAAAAGAAGGATCCATTATGTTTCAGTAGCCAGGAAACCAGCCTTCATGAATTCAACCTCCTCAACCTTCACCACCAAGTGGACCAATGAAGCAGGTTGGTTGGTTACCAATTTCAGACCAGACAAGGCTTCCATGAATGGGGGAGTAGGTAGCCCAATTTGGTGATTAGGGTTTGCAAATTTCCAATGCTATGAAGATTTGATCTATCTTGGGCCAATTAGGTAGGTGATCATGAGTTTAGTGGACATATTTTCGGTTTGTGCCAGTGTGAGTCCAACTACTGTTTGTGAATAGCTTTAACCCACTTGACATTGTGTTGCTCTCTTTCACAGGTTGTCTTTCAATGACTGCTTAAAGACAAAGGTTGGTCTTCATGATCATCAGCAAGAAATCTTTTGTAAAACTTACTTGCTGGTTGTAAAAGCAAGTTTCCAAATGATACAAGGTGCTTAATGAGCCTTCAGTAATCCGAAGTGCTGAGACTTGAGCAGAGGACCTTTTGCAAGACTTGAACCAATTGACTGTGAGTGCAGTCTGGAAGTGGCTTGGTTGGGTCAGGGATACACAATTCTATCACGGGTAGAAAGCAGCTGCAAAATTAAGTGGGAGTTCACCTATTTTGTACTAGTTTGCACTAACCTTTTGTCCAATTTTATGGCAGGTTTTCCAAATAGAAGCCAAAACCAAAGGCACTTAACAGTGGTAGGACCATTTGGCACAAGTTTTTTCTTCATGCTGTGCAGTGGCTGTGCAAGTTCTCAAAAGAAACAGACTCTGTGACTGGGTAGTGTGACCTGAAATTAGGTGACATGGGGTGACATGTGGATTTTTCCTGACTAGGCAAATTAGGGTGTGTGTGAAATAAGACATACCTGATGAGTTGCTCTGCATCATAACCACTGGCAAAGACTTCTGGAACCTTCTTTTCCTCATCATGAGACAATGTGGATGCACAAATGGCAGAAAGGAGACGTGAGGTGGCAAGGATGGCAGCTGTGGCTTGTGTTGGGTAGGAGTGAAAGTTGTGGGTTAGTTATGCTAGAGACTGTTTTTGGTGTGATGTTTGGTGATGCTGGTTTTTCATACAAAGATTGTGATGGCTTTTCTGCTTCAATGTGTAGCTGCAGGAGTGTGGAGACAAGGAGCTGATGGAGAATATGAGGGAGAGTGAGTTTGCAACAGCAGAGTTATGTAGCAGGGAGCTTTCTTCTCATTTTTGTGTCTGATGGTTGATTAGAGAATGGATGCTTATGTTTGTGTTGCAGTTAACAGTAGTCCATACTGTTCTGCTTGGCAATTGGTTCCTGTAGGTTGTAATGCACATAGACGACGAAACTCAGGAAGTTGATGACAACTGAGGCAATTTCCCTGGTTCTGAGACAGAGAGAGAAATAGTAGTTGGTGGCTGGAAATGTGATCTGTGATCTTTATTTGTGTTTGAGGTGTTTGCAAGAAGGTGAATGATGGGGAAAGGGTTTGGATTCAGGTCGGAGGTGTCAACTATGAAGTAATTTGTGAGTGTTATTAGCCTTTGGGTGTTTTTGTGTTCAGTGTTGTGCCAATTCAGCTGTTGGGCACTTTATGTTAGTAAGGGGAAGTGTGTGTGCTTCAATTCCTTGGAAGTCTGAGAATTGGTGACTGCAGGAGTGTGCAGATTGAGTATTCCAGCAGAATTTCATGTTGGTGGTGTCCATTTGTGTGAAGTCCAAGTCTGTGTGTTTGTGTAACATTTTATTTGGGGTTCCATGTGCGACTGAAAGTTGTATCAGAAATCCAAAATTTAGCACACATTGAATCCGTGGGCTATGAAACCACCTTCACACCTCGATTGGGACGTCAAAACCACCCTCACACCTGGATTAGTGGCATCGAAACCGGCCTCACACCTCGAGTAGTGCATCAGAACCGGCCTCGCTTCTCGGCTACGACATCAGATCCTTTTTCACATCTCGATTGAGACGTCACACTACATATACACCTCGATTGGGACATTAAAAGCCGGCCACCCGCACACCTCGATTAGGACATCAGATCCGTGTTTCGCACCTCGATTGGGACATCAAATCCACTTGCCTCCCCCGGCGGCCGTCACCTCGACGAAGAAGAAGACGACGATGACGCCCCGAACGAATGCTGCGGCGTTCGCGCCTCTCGCGCGCCTGATTGGGATTCAAACAATCTTGTCGCAGATCCAAATCACGAGGTCGCAACAAATTTCTGAACCCAAAAAAGAGAAAAAATAAAAATTCCCGCCAGCTCGGGGTGTCGCCGGACTTCTGCAGAGCTATGAATTCAGCTAGTTGGGTTGTACGTGAATGATTGAGAGAGAGAGAGAGAGAGGAGCAATGCGGATGGATGCGATGCGGGAGCTTTGCTCTTTGTTGGAGGGAAGGCAGGATGTGGCGACATCAGCAGTGATGGGTGTGCTTTGGCGACAGTGTCCGAGACCGGGGTTTTCGCTGCAGCTGCAGCAGGAGCAATCCTGTGGTCGTCTTCTGCATATCACGTGGCGGCAGTGTCTAGCTATCTTGCTGGTGGCACGCCTGGTAGCGCGGTCTTCTCTTGGTGGTTCTGGACACGATTCATCTCGTCAATTTTTTGAGCTTGTTTTGGAGTTTCTGCAAGCAGTGGCGACGGGAATTGTGATCGATGGTTTGACGACGTTCAATAGAGAGGAATTGGATCCTTACTTCGAGGAACTCATCGGCTACGTCGCCGAAGCCGTGCAGGACTATCCGTTTGTGTCCCCGGATGTAAGCGTTGTGGTTGCTGGTGTCATTGAGCTAGCCGTCGCAGCGACGGAGGAGGAGGAGGAGGAGGAGGAGGAGGAGGGCGTGGTTGCTCTCTCTCGGAAATTCGATCCAGTGCTCAAGTCGCTTCTATCAGCATTGGCAAAGCGGTGCCCGGCGTTGCAAGCTTCTGATGCGCAGCGTGTGGCAATGTGTTTGTTGCAGCGATGGACGTCACTGGGTCATCATAGATCTGTGAGCTCTGCGTCGCTCTCGAATGGGAGTCCTTCTAGTAACGGTTCCGTCTTGCTGCTGTGTCGCACGCCGGGATCTAACGGGCACAACAGCAAGTGGTCTTTGGGGCATGAGGAGGCTGACACCGATGGACCAGTGGAGACAAGAAGACCGCAATTGGAAAGCCCGAATCCAGAAAACCCAACTTTCCATACCCCGAAGTCCACGCCTTCCAAAATAAGCCCCTTCGCGGACAATGGGGTCGGTGACAGTAGCGCAAGCTCCGAAAAGTTTGATGGAGTAGGGAGGAAAGGATCATGGGTGCAGCTTCAAACTGCGTTAGAGTCCGAGACAATAGATTTTCTGGAGAGACAGGAGCTCGCATTTCGATTGCTTGGCCAGATCATGCTCAAACCCACCTCTATCAAGGAAAAGCTTTCATCTCAGTTGAGAGCTACAGCAAGACAGCAGTTGAATGCTCTTCTACCCCTTCTAAAGGCATGACATATTTCACCATTGCTCTTCCATTGGTTTTGTCGATTTCTGAATTGATTAGCGCAGAAAGAAGAAAATCACCGAGTTCTAGCAGTACTTAAATTCTGGGTGTTTAGGGTTGAGGGTTTATGCACCTGCAAGATTGATTGCCATCTCATTTCCCATCCATAAGCAATGTGTTATGCTGCTTTGCTTGATCAGGTACACAAAAGAGGCCACCCAGTAGATGGATTGCCACTCTGTGTGAAAGTCAGTGTGAAGTTGCAAACATTCCAAGCAGTGGCCATCCTGGAAATAAACTGGATATCACATGTGTTTAGTAGTGATGAGAAGGTGCATGCAAACCAGTCTGCTGGCAGCTTGATAAAGGACCCGATTCGAGAAGCTTTATCCTTGTTGATGGACATAGCAGATGCTTGCATTACATCACCATGGCGAAGGCTTAAATCATGCGAAGCCCTGTTTGAAGCTGTGGTCACAGGTGTGGCACAAGTTTCTGCTTACCAAAGCAGCCAGATGTTGAAGATTCTTCTTTTGCGCTTCAAGACACTTGTCTTGGCCATTTGTGCTCAGGTGTGTGACTGCAAGTATACAATGGTCTATGCTGTTTTTTGAGAAATTATTCTGTTCAATATGCTCTTGTTTTTCAAAAACCATGTAGATCTTTGAGGTTGGCATCTGACATCTGCCAACATGTATTTGTCAATTTGCTGGTTAGTGTGTTGTAAATTGTGACATTTCTGCAGGCAGATCTATTGGGGACAGGCCCAAGTCCTTTTTCTGAGAGTATTGTGAAAGCTGTCTGCTTGTTGGTTGATGCCGGCTGGAACTCAGACAGGGCAGCTGTTAAGTCTTTCCTTCTGACATTGGCCGCCTATGTGCGGGAGCGATTGGAGCAGGTGATGTCTTGCAGTTAGATTCTTTCACTTGATTTTTGATCTTCTACCTGATTAAAGCATATCCTTGCTCAATTCTATTGGAAAGCAGATTGAAAATTTGCATATGAAATGCATGTATTGTGCTTCATCCTGTCCTGCTGTCTGTATGGTCGACATGGCGTTAAAACCTTGAATTGCTAAACCCTCTGTGGGTGGGGAATTCTGAACAGGAAAAGAAGGAAAGGCCAATGACAGCAATGACCCAGCTTAATATCATACCTTTACTGGCTGATATGGCTGTCTTGCTGAACAAAGTAGATGTTGTCAACATTATATTACCTCTGTTCATAGAGAGCTTGGAAGTAGGGGATGCTTCTTCTCCTGGTCTTGTGCGATTAAGGGTATGTTGGAAAATCTGGTTGCAAATTCAAAGAATGCCATTTTTGCAAGTTTCTTGTTGTCATTCTGATGGTATGTATCACATTTGCTGTGGTGTCTGAGTGAGAATAGAGTCATGGGGCTGCAGGTCCTGGATGCAGTAGCATGTATGGCATGCTTAAGATGTGATAAGTCATACCGGGAGGTTGTTGTGCTTCTGACACATAGCTATTTCAACAATCTCTCCATTGTTGGCTCCCCTCATAGCTGTATCATTGTTCCTGAAGTTACTACTGAGTGGTTGGAGGTATTGAACTTCTTCCCCACTGTTTTGGGCTATAACAAATGCAATTGAAAAATTGGTTTTTGACAGCAGAGAATATTATCTGATCACATTTGAGAAGAAGTAACCCTTCTATAAGCAACCTCAAGGTTGAACTGCACCCAGCAGGAGGGATTGGGCCTTCATATCTGCTGGGTTGCATTTGTTAGATTATGCTCTGTTGACCCCACTGCTATGGGTGTGAGCACTTCTGTGGATTGTGCAAGCAGACATGCAGTTATGTTGCTATGTGAAATGGGGAAAGGTCTTGCTTGAAGTGCCACATGTGATGGGTGTCGGGATGCAGACTCTTCCAGGAGCATTGCTGTGCATAGCCCAACGGCTGGAAACAGTCAAGTTACGATCTGATTATCGGCAGCGGTTGCTAGTTCTATGCTCTGATGTGGCTTGGGCAGCAGAGGCCAAGGAAGGAAGGTTTGTATATTATCTCTTGGTGAAGGTTGTTTGGGTGTGTGAGCCAATGCTGATGGTTTCCAGTCTGTTGCAGGATAATCTAGTTTAGCCTGCATTCCAGCCAGTTTTTTGTAGAACAAGTGATCACTGGTGCCTGCGTATGTCATCTCAATGGTGTACACACTGTCTTACTTGTCATACAAGCAACGAGATGAAATCTTATGAGCTTGAGGTTGGTTGACAGGCGTGGAGTTGATTTTCTTGGACCTCTTCTTCCAGCTGTTGCAGAAATATGCTCAGACCTAGATCCAATGCAGGAGGTGGAGCTGCCTCTCTTGAAGTTGTTCTGCAACCTGTGGTTTTACATTGCTCTGTTTGGCCTAGCACCTCCTATACGGAAGGCACAGTCAACACTAATGTTGTCCTCGATGAGTTTAGCCAGCCAAGGAACCATGAGTGGGATACAAGCATTAAGTGGCCCTTATGTGTGGAGCCCTGAGTGGGCTTCAGCTGTTCTCCGTCTGTCTCAAACCACTCCTCCACTTGTGAGTGGACTGACCCATTCTATCTTGTTTCACTAATACTTTTATGTACTTTGTCAGATTTTGAATGGTTCAGATGCATCTCATGTGGAGAGTAGTGTTAACACCAGCTTCTGTGCAAACAGAGATTCAGGACCAGTAATACTCCTGTTGGAGGGATATGACAACACATTATGTTTTGAAGTATTCTTGATGACTGTGACATGCTGACAGTAATGCTCAATTAAGAGCTCCAATTTCCCGTTATCAAGTTCAACTGTCGTCACTGGATGTGTTTACATACAGGTTGTGAGTTCAGTAAAGTGGCTGGAAGTTGAGCTGGAGCTTGATGCACTTCACAATCCAGAGAGTTCTTGTGGAACTGGCAATGAGAAGGCTGCAATTGCTCATCGTACTATCCTCTCTTACGCATTGGGTGGTCAAGTTGATGTGGCATCAATGTACAGCATTTCTGGTAATGCAACCTTTGAATTCGATTGAACTTCCAGTCAAAGAATTAGTAAGTGCTTTCATTCTAGGCTATGTCGCTGTCATTCTCCAGCTCAGTATTCCCTTTTCAGTGCACAAGGTGTGTGAATTTGGATTGACCATTTTAGCTTGGAATTGATAACTATAAGTATTCGACTGTTTGTGCTGACACTGCTAAGACCTTCACATATGAACACAAGAAGTTAAGACTTTGGGGAATGTTTTTTTGCATCTAAACTTCTGAAAGTAAAGAGGTCTTAATGGGATGCTCAGTTTGTGGTTGATTGTTAAATAGGTGCAAAGGCTACTTACCTCTTGGCAGTTACATACTTGGAGGTTTTACGGTTCCGGCACAATGGAGGATGCCTCAATAGCAATCAACCAGATGGAAGCTACAGAAGTGCTCTTATTTGTCTATTTGAGTATGTGGAGACCCCTGATTTGGTACCTGCTGTGTATCAATGTCTTACAACAATTGTCCAGCGTGCCTTCAGTGCTGCTTTGATACAGCTGGTACCTCACAAACATGTTATCTAGGTTGGGACCATTTTAGTGGGTGTTCTGCTTTTCAGATTGTTAGATGCATACAATAATACCCATGTATCTTGTTCAACTAGCAAGAATGATTATGAAAGATGCTGAGAAACATCTGGTTGTCTACTCAAAATTGTGCTTGAGTACTGTACTTATTTTGATGAATATTGTGGTTTATGTGAACAACTGTGATTGTCCTTTGGATATTCATATGTGGACCAGGGCAGAGGGATGGTTGTGTGACCTCAGATCCCTAAGGTACAACTTGTGCTTGCAGGAGGAGAAGGATTTGTCAAGTGAGGAGGAGGTGAAGCACAAGGAAAGCGTGTTGATACTGCATGCACTATTCTTAATCAACCATACGATACATCCAGATGAAAATGTCTGTGAGATTGCTGACAGTCTTCTTGGACAGCTCAGAAACAAATTCCGGCAGGTATTTATTGTATGGCTCTCTGGATGGTGTATACAGAACAATACCAATCGACACGAGGAATGTTCAAAGTCTGGTTTCTTATCCCAATTCTGGTTTTGATGGAGTCAGGTACTCTGGAATAAGCAATGCCTTGAGGCTCTTTTGGGCTTACTGTCTGAGCAACCCTCAGTTATGCAGAGTAATGACAGTGGGGGAGCTTTGGCTTTTCAGTCACTGACACATCAACGAGCACATGAATGGATAACATATGCTCTGTTATTTGCACCCTGTACCACACAAGGTCTGCTACAGGTATAACACCGTATACGACAACATCATCTACTTGAGTGAGTGAGCTATCACTGAAATTTTTGTCAAGCAGTTAGTCAACATGCCTGATCTTTAGACAGGGATTGCTCAGTGTAGCTCATGGATCAAGAGGACAATCACATTGCAATTCCCTGTGTGGTTATCTGAGTGACATCTGGACATCTACATACTAACACACTGGAAGGTGTAATAGTTCTTGGCAACTGACCCAAGTAACAGGAAGCAATTTTTTTGTGGGTGGTACTGATTTGCAGGAGTATATTCGTCAAGTGACCACTTACCAGAATGTGGCTCATTCAAGCAAAATTATTGCACTTTTGTCTGATATTCGGTTGTATCCCAGCACCTTCACCATGGATTCCATGCCTGCAATTGCAGCTGCAGCAGCTGCTGCTGGGGGTAGTGATGCCAGCAGCTTGGATGTGTTGTCAATGGGAATCACAAGTGCCAATGTAAAATCAAGGTATGCTGGAGAGATAGCTGGCATGAAGCGGCTTTATTCTGTGAGCATGAGCAGTTTGATGTTAAGTGAGGTGCATGGCTTCAAAACACACTCAGGGGGGAGGGGCTTAAATGGCATCGGTAGCATCCACAGTGGGGATGATGAAGAGGGCTCATTGCAAAGCATTTTGATCTCCCGTTTCATGCAGCAGCTTCAGCAGTTTGTGATTGATGCACAGCAGGGATGCTTGATCAGTGATGTAAAATATCGTGATGCATGCTTGCAAGCTGCTGCTCTTCTCCTATCTGAAATGGTATGGCTCTTGGTGCCCACCTTCTCTCCAACTGCCAGTGGACTGTAGGAATGTGTTTTGATCGTAAGCTTGGGTGCTCAGGAGAGTTCACTCACCAGTCAGGTGACAAGGAGATAGGTAGTATGATTATCTGCAAGTTACATGAAGCTGCTTCTGTGTTTTTGTAGAGCTCAGGTCATGTGGTGGTTTCAAAAGGAGCTTCACAGCTATTACGCCTGCTATGTTGGTGCCCTGCTCACATATTCACAGCACAAGTGATGGAAACTGGCGTGTTTGTGTGGACCTGGCTTGTTACTGCAGCTCCACAGCTGGGACCACTAGTCTTAGCAGAAGTAGTGGATGCCTGGTTATGGACTGTGGCTAGCAGGAATGGACTATTTGCAGGAGGCATTGACCACTCAGGTCCTGTTGCTCAACTCCGGCCCCAGCTCAGCCCTGGGGAACCATCAAACTTGCCTGCTCAGGATGACCCTGTGGAAGGCATTATTGTACATAGATTGTGGCTTGGCTTCCTTCTTGATCGCTTTGAGGTGAGACTCCATTGGATACATGCTGGATGTTGCACTATTACTGATAGTGGGGATTGTATTTAGAATCCTCTTCTTGTGCGATAGAACTCCTGCTCTCTCAGATTCTGGTCTTCATCGGTTGTGTCCTGTACTTAAATCCATGTACACAATCTGAAGTATCTGACATGGTTTGTGCTACACATCTGACCTTGAGCCTTCCAGGTAGGAGTTGACAGTTGTGGTTGTATCAATGCAAGCTGCAAGAGCCCTTCTAACAAGTGATCCCATGGATGTGAATATGCAGGTTATGATGCACACAGGAGGTGACCAGATGCTGGTAATGGTTCGGTTGATTCAAGGATCTGTGCACAACCCATCTTCCTTGTCATCTCATCCAGCTGCTGCTGGAACTCTCTTCACACTCCTGCTTTTGGGCCTCAAAGTGTGTGACTGCCTACTGCAAGCTAGTGCACACACTGAACATATTGGTGTGCAACTGCTTCAAGACAGTGTTTACAGGTACATACAACTTATGTGAATGCTGTAGAGTTGCTATTTGCTGCTCATGTCAAGAGATGTTCTTGATGGCCATGATGTGGTTAACTGTGCTAAAATGTCTGCTGAATGTGCAACCAGCTGACTGTGAAGCACACAGGAGAATGAGAAAAAGTTGTTTGGATTCATGGGTGGTGTTCATGATCTGACTTCAGGCATTTGCACTTCTGAGGGTATATTTCACAGTTGATTGTATAAGAAGCATGTCCAACATTGATTGAGTGATTTTGTCACATTTGCCACATCTGTAAAATTTGGGTCAATAAGCCTCTAACTTGAGTGAGGGAGTTGTCTGTGGGGAGGATCACAGAGCTGCATTTCAGTGGTTTACAGTGGAACCAGGTTGGTATGAAACAGACACAGAGGGCTTTGCACAAGCAGAAGCCCTAGCAGTGGCAATCTTCACCCAACATTTTGCACTTGATCAGCCTATGATCTCCAGTCAAGATGAAGCTTCCATTCCACTGTATACTGTTAGTGGAGGCCTCAGTGGCCCCCAATTGGCTTCTACTGCTAGCATGCAGGTGCGATAGTGGTTAAGATGCATGATCATTCTCGTTTTGCATGCCTCTTGTTAATCCATAGGCTTCTGTTTTCTGGAAGTTACATTGCCAGATAAAGCTCCTAGTGCATACTGAAGCTTGCTCCTGACATTTCTTCACCTTCTTGACATACGCATGCTGCTGATTCCTATCTTGGCAACCAGTAAATGATAACTGACATATCTGATGGTATGGACAGACACAGATTGAGCATCCCATCTGGGCAAAAAGGCAAAAGCAACTATTGCTTATGCTCTGCCAACATGAAGCAGATAGACTTGACACATGGGCCAACCCACTAAAGTAAAGTCCACAACATTTAGACTTGGAGAAAATCATTGAGGATACAAGAATAGTTCTGGTTTTATAACAAATCTGAGTTGCCTGATAACTGTTGTTGGTTTTTTTCTGTCTCATCATCACACAGATCACCAGTTTCCACTTATATAGCCTGAAAGTAACAGCAGTCGTTGAAAAGAATGTAGTGCCTGGGAATACCACTTTGGTTTGCATATGAAATATGTAGCTCATCAGCCTGGTTGTCTGATCAGGGTGCAAACAGTACCTCATCTACAACAAGAGTCAGAGCAGTGGGGAACACATGTTAAGACAGCTTGGTCTCTGGACCCTCAAATTGCTTTAGCACTTGTTGCCAGATTTCCCAGTGCAACTACATTGAAGGCAGAGGTTGCTTCCATGGTGCAGGTGTGTTTCTTTTGTTCTAGCACTGACTCAACAACCTCAATCCTTTGCTGGAATATCAGTAGTAAGTCACCAACAAGTATGCTAATGCCTTGGTAACATTCAATGCAGGCACATGTCCCAGAGTTAATGAATTTGCCAGAAGCTCTACCCTATTTTGTAACACCGAAGGCAGTGGAGGAAGATTCAGTAGTTCTGCACTGGCTACTCCACTGGAAATCCTGCTCCATCACTTGTGCACTTAACTTTCTAACACCATCTTATAAGGGCCACCCCCGTGTTATTGCATATGTGCTTCGTGTGATGGAATCTTATCCACCAGAACAGGTCACCTTCTTCATGCCCCAACTTGTGCAAGCCCTTCGTTATGATCAAGGAGTAAGTGCCCCATCTCTGGCCTTTTGAGAATTTCAAAAGTTCTCTTGTCAATTTCACAACTTGTGAATCACCCAAGAATACTACTTTGGCATACATTTTTTAGCATCAACATAACAGCTTTGGTAAAGTTTCCAGAAGAGGTTATGTGCATTAGTCAAGGAACATCCTGATTGAACCGGTTTCTTTTCCGAAACCATCCTGAGCCAAGACTGGTGGGATTTAGTGGTTGTCCAGCTGCTGCATCCTCAGAATTGGGTTATTCCTGCAAGAATTGGTACTTGGTTTTAGAGACTGATAGTAAAAAATGCAAGGCAAGTGTCATTGCTGAGTCTGGGTGGAGCCCTGTGGAAGCAGGGGATGTTGGAAGGATATTTGATGGCAGCTGCACAACAGAGCAATTTGTTTGCTCACATTCTGATATGGCAGCTTCAGGTACAGCTTCAGGCACAGAAAATCATTCTTATAGCGTTCCTGTCACTGATCTTTTGCATTAAATAATCCCTAAAAGGGTTAGTCAGAAAAAAATGAAAACATTCTATACCATACCTGACACTGATCTTCTGGAGTTAAATAATTCTCAAAAGGGGCTGTTCGGAGAAATGAAAATCGGTCTTATACCATACCTGTTACTGATATTCCAGTGAAATACTTCCCAAAAGGGGTAGTTGGAATAAAGGAGGATTTTCCAGGTTTGAGTTTACAACCTATAGAAACCAAATATGAGTCCTGTTCCTTGGGTTATTACTGCGAGTACTAAACATGTACAGGACCTATTAAACTTATTCTTAAGTTTCAAAAATTCTGAAATATTAAAATTGGAGCTGCCATAACCATTTTCTGAAATGGTTAAAACATTTTGGCAGAAAAAGCTGCCGATTTATCAGTGGCAGGTATGGTATCAAAGACATTAGTCATGTTGAGAGTTACATTTATGGCCACAAAACCCATTTTTGATATAATTTAGCATATTGTGAATAAACTGCTGTTCACCAGAGGAAGGTAAGGTAGCAAGGACACATTCACAATTATGTTCATGGCCACTTCATTCTTTCTGATTTGACTTCTGTAAATTTGCAGGGAGAGGAACCACCTGCAAAAGAAGCAGGGAAAGAAGAGCATGTCATTGAGGTACTAAACCAAACTTGGCTAATTTACCGCATCACTGTTTGTTTCCTTTTCATGCATGTGACTTAGATGAGTCCTGTTAGCTCATGGTGTGAGCAACAAAAGCTCTGTTCATGTAGCTTATGGAAGCTCAATGCTCGGTTATAAGCAAGCAACCATGCTTTTTGATCTATCAGTAGAGGCTCACGATCCTTGATCTTCTTGGAACCCCAAACCCTAAACCATGCTTTTTGGTCTAAGTGCAAGCTCAAGATCCTTTATCTTCTAGGAAACTGTAAACCCTTTACCATGCTTTTCAGTTTATTGGTGCAACCTCAAGATCCTTGATCTGCTAGGAAACCCTAAGCCTTAAACCATGCATTTTGGTTTATTAGTATGAGCTTCAAGATCCTTGATCTCCCAGGAATGCACTTAACAGGGCTGAGTACAATAGGATGGTTGTGGTGCCATTTGGTAATTGGTGGTTTGTGGTTCTTTCTGTGGCTTCCTGAGGAAGTGTTAGCCTTGCTGTTTTTTCTTCTTCATCGTGAGAACAGAGATTTCTCTTTTCTTATGAAAGATATTTTCCTTCAAAGTTGCATTTGGGTTGAATTGTAATCTGTTGTCCATCTGAATGGAACTGGCAGGGAAATATGCTGTATGATTTGGTTCCAAGGATGAAACAACGCATCATTGATAGTTTTACCCCAGAAGCAAATGATGTTTTTCTGCGTGAATTTCATTTCATTGACAAGGTGACCTCTATTTCTGGGGTGCTATACCCACTGCCCAAGGAGGAACGTCGAGCTGGAATCCGCAGGTTACGTTGGTCTACAAACCTCATTTTGCTAAATGTGAAGGTTTAAGACAATATGCATATTCATGACCTACAATTTGACCAAATAAGTGTAGGCTTGGGTGTGTCCCCACAAGTTGACAGCCAATATGTGAAGTCTGAGCAGTTGGCTACTTGGAAGCAGCAATGGCAATTATCAACAGTGCAGACTGCTTGTCTTTTCAATGCACATCAATAGTGTGATATGTTGATGCACTTGTCTTCCCATGCAGCAGCATAATTTTGATGAAAAGTTTTACTTTGTGACAGGGAGCTGGAAAAGATAGAATTGGAAGGCGATGACTTGTACTTGCCAACGGCACCCAATAAGCTGGTCCGGGGCATTGAATTGGACAGTGGAATCCCTCTCCAGTCAGCTGCAAAGGTGCCCATTATGATCACTTTCCAAGTTGTTGACAAGGATGGCAATCCTGATGATGTCCAGCTTCAGGCCTGTATTTTCAAGGTATATCTCATGTTTTTCTAACCTGCTTTGTGCTAAGATAGAGGAAAATGTAAACCTCTAGTATGAAACCTTTTGCATTAAGATTCTATGTCTACAAGACACATAAGCCAACTCATGCCTAGCTTTACCTGTGTGTCTCACTTGATCTGCCTCTACAAACTACCAATGGTGTCTGCAAGTCTCCACATTTGCCCCCCTAGTATATGAAGCCCACAATGTCTGCTGGAAAATTTCCTGCTGGACTTTCTGGACGGAGGAGCTGCTCATGATAGGTGCACCATGTCGTGCCATTCCAAAGGCTATCTTCCTCCATAGATATGGCAGGGATGGCCCATCTGAAACCTTGGATCATTTTATCCCTGCAGGCTAATTGGTTTTCAGGGGAAAACAAAAGGGGACAATTTCCTTATCCAGCTTGTGCTTCATTGAGCAACAAGGGAGCAGGAAGGGTGTGTTGCAGGTGGGAGATGATTGCAGGCAAGATGTATTGGCTCTGCAAGTCATTGCCCTACTGAAGAACATATGGGAAGCAGTTGGCCTTGACCTCTATGTCTTCCCGTATGGGGTGCTTCCAACTGGCTATGGAAGAGGCATCATTGAGGTAAACTCTCTTCCTTGTCCTTTTGCATTCTGATTGACTGGTTTCCTCACTTGCTTATTGAATAATCAACAAGAGCAATCTCTCAAAACCAACATATGAGATGACAAACATGGATGCATCTGTTTTCTAACCAAAAAGGTTTTATATGCCTGTGTTGCTGATTTGCAATTTCTTTCTGTTTCTTCTAGTAATATGAAAATGTTTCTTGACTTAAAGGTTGTGCCAAATGCACGAAGCCGGAATCAAATGGGGGAGATGACAGATGGAGGGTTGTATGAGATCTTTCAACAAGACTATGGTCCAGTTGGATCTCCTTCCTTTGAACAGGCTCGCAACAATTTTTTGGTCAGCAGTGCTGGCTATGCTGTTGCAAGCCTCTTGCTCCAACCCAAGGATCGTCACAATGGCAACCTTCTTTTTGACAAGTATTTCCTTATTCATCTTCTACTAATTGTCCCTCTACATCATGTTATTTTCAACCTGCAAATTGTGAAAGCCTTCAGTAAATGCCTTGTTCAAGAAATGCAGGGTGACTGAAGTACCTGTGAATTGGTATGTATCAGTGAGGGACGATTAGTGCATATTGACTTTGGCTTTATACTGGAGACATCACCAGGAGGCAACATGCGCTTTGAGAGTGCACAATTCAAGCTGAGCCATGAAATGACACAGCTTCTTGATCCCTCTGGAATAATGAAGAGTGACATATGGAACTGCTTTGTCAGGTCTGCTCACTCATCTTTGTGCCTCACTTTTCTCTCAGCAATTGTTAAGCAACATGGTCCATCCTTGCAACTAAAATTTTATGAAACAATAGCACTGGTTTGCATTAGCATCTACAGCCTATCACTGGGACCCTACAAAAGACAAGGAACAGTGTGCTGGGGAAAGTGAGATTACAGGTTTTGTGAAGTCTGTTACTCATCATAGTGCTGATAAGAAACTGAGGGGTGTGGGAATGGCAGCTTATGTGTGAAGGGCTACTTGGCAGCAAGGGTCCATATGGAGGGTATAATCAACACTGTTGCTCTCATGGTGGAGAGTGGACTGCCATGCTTCAGCCGTGGTGACCCAATTGGCAATCTGCGCAAACGATTTCACCCAGAAATGAGTGAACGCAGTGCAGCCAATTACATGATCAAAACATGTGAAGATGCATACAATAAGTGGAGTACTGCTGGTTATGACTTGATCCAATACTTGCAGCAGGGTATTGAGAGATAAAGAACATCTGCCAGTCAATTTATTTGCGTAATTCAAATTGTTGCATTCATCATTGTACTCTGCCAGATTCATATTAGTGGACCAGATTTTCTGCCAAACTAATTCTTGCAAATGTCTACCTAATCAGTTCATTCATCACTTAATGCCGGATCACCTAAACTTTTACCACCTCAGGTTTAGTATGAGGATATCTATGGCACAAACCTCTTTGGTGTTAGGTGTCCATAGCAAATTGAGATGTGTACAAAACTATTCTCAGACGAGCTTGCATGGAATCCTTTTTGTACCATAAAACCATGGCAGAAGCTTCTTTTTTCTTGGTGCTCATTTTGTGGTTCATTTTCAATTTCAGTTCTCTTCAGTTGCAATCCTCTACATACAAAGGTAGCAAGCTGGAAAACTTTCAGTCCTTTACGCGAGGACTGTAAATTCCATAATTTGTGCTGTGGCAGAGGATTTTTGTGTATATCTCTACCACTTCAGGCGTGAATGATTGATCCATAAATACAGCATACCTGATGAAGTTTCAGACATGGTACCTGATGAAGTCCAAAGAAAATTATTCTGCTATTCCGTCTGCTCAAGAAAAATCTTCATTTCTGCAACAAGAATAACAGACATCCTCAGAAGCATGCAAAGTCACATATACATATATATAAGCAGTTACAAGAAAGGCATGATGAACCTCAATGAAGAAACACTGTTGAGAAGAGACAACAAGAGTTTGTCTCTGACCTAAGAATTATGATTCATTACAGGAAAGATCTTCAGGATCAGTCAATCAATCTAGTCTTTCAAAGAAAAATGCTCAAGAACATTCTAAGTATTGTATCATATTGCTGTGATGCCAGCAGCTGGTTTCGAAATAACCCGTTTCTCACTTGGGTCGGTGTTCCAAATGACAACTCGGCCTTAAAGAGCGCTTCGTTGGACCAATCCAAATTTCCCATTACACGTGGAAGATTCTGGTTGGTTATTCCTCCGTCTAGGCAACTTGGCGATCTGACTCTCCAAAGTGAGAAGATTAAATATCCCCAGAACGGACGACTGGATGGCTCCCACGTGTAATAAAACAACTGGACTGACCCTCGTCGCATCATCAAGACTCAGCCATCGCCACCGCTACGTTCTGCCCATTTTCAGAAGATCGAACGATCGAAAACTCTGCCCATCTGAGATCTACGGTGCCGACTATTCTGACATTGAGAATTGCTCAGAACCTACGATTAACCGTTTGATGATTCATAGTTAATTCCATTCCATAATCCTCGTGTCCTCCTTCTACATCCAATTCTATTCCGCAACTGTCTGCCCCGTCTGATTCCGTGTTGCCATTCCAGACCAGAATCTTCCCCTACTACTGTATTCACAAATCCTTCCAAAGGCCGTATGCGCGCGGGAAAAGAGAGAGACAAAGAGACTGTGTGAGCGCGCGAGAGAGAGAGCGAGAGCGAGAGAGAGATCGAGAACGAGATCGAGAATTGCGAAGTGCAGGGAGGAGGGAGAAGCGCAAGGGGGGGACAGAAGAAAGAGAAGAGCAGAGGCCGAACTACTGCGGCTGGCTGAGGAGTGGGTAATTATAATCTAAATGGAAAAACAAAATGGGACTGGAAGAGAGGAAGGTAAAGGTCTTAGAGTTTTGCTAGTTTGTGCGTGCGTGCGTGCGTGCGTGCGTCTGTCTTTTGTTTTTCCCTTCTCATGTGTGAAGGATTTGTTATTAGAATTGAGATGATAGTGGGGAGGGGGAGAATGGAGATCGGGTGCTGGTTAGCTTCTGAGAGAGAGGTGATATTTGCATGTGGGGAAGGGAGAGAGTAGGAGTAGAAGAATAAGGGATGGCGGTGGTGGGAGTGGTATGAGGAGAGGGGGGGATTGAGAATGAAATGGAGACTGAAGAGGAGGGGTGTGGGGGTAGCGCGAATGAAAGATGGACATCACACGCTTGCTGCGTGCCACAGCTCGAAGTCGGGAATCGCCGATGTCAGCACAGTCGGATGCTGTGCACTGGACTTACGGAACGGTGAATCGTCCGGCGGGTTGTGAAAGCCCGCCTCTGCAACCGTTTGCATCGGGGGGGCAACTTGAGAGCAGTGCGGCGTACGTGTTATGGCCTCCTTCCAGCTGGGTCACGGGATCGGCGGAGGAGAGAGCCGCCTACTTCAATGAACTGCAAAGGAGAGTGGAACGGGATTGCGACGGCGATCGGATGCCAAGCGGACGACAAGCATCCACTTTGTTTGACCTCATGACAATTCGAGCTTTCCATAGCAAGTCTCTTCGTCTCTACAGCCTGGGCACTGCTCTGGGCTTCCGGACACGACAGGGGGCTCTCACGAACATACCTGCCATCATCGTCTTTGTCGCTCGCAAAGTACACGGACAGTGGCTCCTGGATATGCAGAAGCTCCCAAGTATCCTTGAGGTATGTATGTATACACACACATCTCTTCCTTCACCTGGTTGAACTTGCATGGGTACCACGTACGTACCCATGGCCGCACTGGAGGGTCCTCTCCCTCCCTCCCTCCCTCCGTGCTATTCTTTTGTCTTTTCTAGTGTTGAATTGCAAACCCACCTTATAGTTTTTTTCCATGGATCAACTGGCCTAATCTCATGAGCTCATCAAGGTTTGAGATTGATTCTTTGTTTCTCCTCTCAAATGCAGTGAGTGTTTTGGGGATGTGCAGGGTCCAGGCAGGGTTTGGTGTGATGTAGATGTAGTGGAGTTTTCATATTATGGACCTCCTGTGAGCACTCCAAAGGAACAAATCTATACAGAGCTCGTTGAGGGTTTGCGAGGAAATGACGCATCCATTGGCTCTGGCTCACAGGTTTGAAACTATGAGAGCAAAATTGCAAATCCTGTTGCTAGACAGTGATGATGCATGCACATCAGAATTCTGTATGTTTTTTTACAGTAGCTGCAACTTTCAGTTGATTTGTGGAAGAGTTTTCATTTTCAGTTCTCAAGTGCTTTGTTTGTAGTGCATTTTCAAAGGTCTATTTTTCATCTTCCGCCTGTTTGAACATGGTGATTTTCCAGTGTAAAGAGGGCAGCAGTGACTGGTGCCATTTCAATTGAGATAAACTACTAATTCTCAGCACTACAGTTGCAGACATACTCCTCCTCCCAGTACCTTGTCAGAGACACAGCAGCAATATATGCGGAAGTCTCATAAAAGAGATATGTTAGAGTTGCATTGTTCCATCTCTTCACGACTGCATCTTATGAAGAGCTTCTTCACAATACCTGAGAAGGAAGGACTCCCTCAGTTGCACTTTGTGATGGAGCTCCACATTCAGAATGGATGCTGTAAACCAGCAAGCTACTTGAGTTTGACAACTGGAGGGTTCAGTGACACTTCAGTGCCTCTTATGGAGCACCCCACCCTTTTTTTGCTTCCAAGCTATGGGACAGCAACAAGACCAAAAGCAAACCTAACTAGAAACACTGTGGAAACCTTCAGGTGGCAAGTCAGGAAACGTATGGCACTCTTGGGGCTGTGGTTCAGAGCCAGATTGGATTTCGTCAAATTGGCTTCCTTACTAATCGCCATGTTGCAGTTGACCTAGACTACCCTGCCCAGAAGATGTTTCATCCACTACCACCGAATCTTGGTCCAGGTGTCTACTTGGGTGCTGTGGAAAGAGCCACATCTTTTATCAGAGATGATCTGTGGTATGGCATTTTTGCTGGCATGAATCCAGGTATTCTTCTCTCCATCCTGTTTGAACTTGCATTACTGTATACAAATGTAAATTAGCAGTATTCCATAATTCTTCTTACACCGGTGTTCTGTCTGCAATTTCTTACCACTGGTTAAGAGACAAAGATACAATTAAGTTTGCTTGAAGTCTTTTGCACTTTTCACTCCATCCATGGGAAACCTTATGAGAGACTACTGGCATTTTTATGAACACCCTTTGGCTGCTTAATTGTGGCATAAGCAAGTAGTGCTTGTCACCTATTCAAACTTCTGTGATAGACCAATGAGTTTACATCCACAAGTCTGGAAGATGTACCATTGGCCTAGATCTCACCATCAACATCTTTGAAAATTCTTTATTTCCCTGTGGGAAAGGTGGCTGTCCTGGGTGCCTGCATAGTGGGGGATGACTGTTATTGTATGAGATGGTGTGGTTGTTCCCTGTTTGAGTTTGGGAAGCTGTTGAATTTCTATTACCCAGCACATTCTTCATCCTCATCTGGAACTCATTAGTAACACCTTTCAAGACTTCTGGTGTTTCCAAAAACATGCCATTGGTTTCAGTCACCTCATTCTAAATGTAGAATGATGATGAGGCTTGCTATGTGCTGTCAGCCCTAGCTATACATGCACTCAAGACCAGGAGTGTAATTTTAAGGACCTTGGGCTGAGCTTCTAGTTAATGTTGACACTCAGCATTATCGTCTTCTTTTCTTGGTTCAGTCCACATGGTCTACTTGAGGCTGCTTGTCCCATAATGTACTCCTTTGGAGTATGCATGGCTGATAGAGTATGATGGATGTTGATTAGAAACCCATAGCAGTTAGTGAACTCTAATCTGATGGATAAATCCAATTTCAAAGATCTCAGATAAATCCAATAGCAGCTTCAAGATTGTGGATACAATAGGCATCCGGCCAAGATCTACTTACTGCAATTTTTTGGGGTTGGCCACTGTCCTGATTTGCAGAGACCTTTGTGAGGGCTGATGGAGCATTTATTCCATTCACCGAAACATTTGATTTGTCAAAGGTGACAACATCAGTAAAAGGCATGGGGGAGATGAGTGACCTGATGCGTGTTGATCTGCGGGCTCCCATTGACAGCTTGATTGGTAGGCGTGTGGTCAAAGTTGGCCGAAGTTCAGGCCTTACAAGAGGTGTGATCATGGCTTATGCTGTTGAATACAATGATGAAAAGGGCAATTGCTTCTTCACTGACTTTCTGATTGTTGGTGAGAGCAAGCTGACTTTTGAGCTAGAAGGCGATAGTGGGAGCCTGATTTTGTTGGCAGAAGGTCAGCCTGCTGGGGCCAAGCCTCGACCAATAGGGATCATTTGGGGAGGCACTGCAAACCGGGGACGTTTGAAGCTTCGCAATGGGCATGGGCCAGAAAACTGGACAAGTGGTGTTGATCTGGGTCGTCTCCTAGACATGCTACAGTTGGACATAATTACCACCAATGACAATTTACAAGGTTAGCTCTACCTGTTCATCAGAGCTCAAAGGTGTTTAGTATTCTTCATGTCTATGAATTATGTTGAGAAATGGTGTAAATGGGAAGTAGTAGAGTATGTTACAGGTTGTCATTGTGGTGATCTGTCATCCAAAATGGTGGTATCATCAAGCTCCTTCCTCTTGAAATGGTTGTGTCAACAGTAGGGCCATATGCCCAATCTGCTTGTGTGATGCACAGCTGGAAATGGGTTAACAGTGACAGTTTGTGTGTTGCAGAAGCTATGAAGGTGCAACAGTGGTGCATAGCTTCTGCAGCGGACCTGTTGCCATCTGATGGGAGTGAAGGGATACCTGATGGAGATGCCCCTCAAGTCACTAAACTTCCTGTGACTGCTAAGGACCTGCTTTCAGTGGCCTCATTTGACACCATTGCTCGACCACATGCCAAAGTGAAACAAGGATCAGTGGCTCTTCTAGATTCCAATTTGCATAATATGAATGTGAGGACAGCAGGGTCATCAGCCCCAGTACGCACAGATGGCATTGATGAAGGCTATGACTTGTCTCTTGCAATCTCTGCACACTCAGCCCCAGCACAGACACAAGCAGAACCATCTATTTTCAAGAAGCGAGACCTGGCCATGAAAGATCCAGGTAAGGAGCTGGAAGGAATTGCGGGTGGCGATATAGGTGGGGTTACTTGTGTTCCCAATAATGATCTCTTTGAACCACAAATGAAAAGGAATCGACCCTCTGCTCCTTGACTGTGTGTAGCTAGCAACATCACAGTTTTGAAAAAACCCAATGTTTTGTGAGAGACACAGGTGAGGAAAACTGTTCTCTCACATACACACTTACACTTTTGTCATCGTTAAGGAAACAGTGTACAGTCCTGATACTTCTTGTGTTCTCTTGTACAACAGATTTTACAACATGTCTGCTCCTTAATTTCAGTATTGAGAGTTACATGGATTTTTTTTGAGACACAGGGAATTTTTTTTTTCCATGGTACATGGGGACATGTACCACGGATGTTTGTGTTCTGAAATTTGCTGTTGTAATATCCTTGTAACTGAAATTGAAGGAGACTCGTTCTGAAGACAAAACACTTGGGTTCAGTGTTAACAGCAAGAGATGTGATTATTTTTTGCCACGCATCGTGTGTGCTTGTAGAAATTTTTCCATGATGGCAATTGATGATACAGTAGACAGTAATATGCTGCCATTGGTGTTACTGTATTGCAGAAGGGTATGTGTACATGCATTTAATCTCCTACTTCAACAATAATAATCCCAAACAAGCAGCATAGCAACAATAAACACTTGAAAAAATTGGAATAAAGTTTTGGAATTTCACACAAAGTTTGAGAGTTTTCAATTTTTTTTTCCAACTATGCCAAATGAAATTGTTGGGGCAATTTCCAAAACAAAGGATTTAATGTTTTACATTTTCATGAAATAGAGTCAAATGTTTAACTAAAGCATAATATAAAAATTCCTATCATGACCAATTTTTTTAAAAAAAAGGCGAGTTGCCAAAAAGAGAATTTTAGTTTTGCATTTTTGTAAAACATAGAGAAGTATTTAATTAAAATGTTAAATTAAAATGCCAAGCATGACCATTAAAAAAAACAACAACTGGTTCTAGTCAGGGTTTTGCCATAAAAGAATTCATGATCTCGAAAATTTGTGTAATTTTTCCAAAATTAGAAGAAAAAAATTCATTTGAATTTACTCTAAAAGAAACTAAAATTTCCTAAAGTTTCCGAATGGTTTTGTCAAAAAAAAAAAGGACAAATTTTGTTTGGGGACGAAAAAAAAGCCCTTGTTCAAGTTCTAGTCGATGCTGGTTCATGATTCATCCATGAAGGCATGGATTTAGGGTTTGTAATGGTGCGTGAAAGTGTGGGGTATGGATAATTTCATCCACGAAGATGTTGTGTTTGTCATTGTAATGTGACCACGACGATGGCGCTCAAGCTTTTGCCTACGACACTTGGTGTTTGCTCGCGCAAGGGTTTGTTGCAGCGCCATCGCAGGATCAGCAAACGGATCGCTCCAGCGTGCACGAAGCCAAGGAGAGAATCCAGCGGCGTTCTGTGGAGCGAGGGACTGATAGTTGGGAGACGAAAAGGAAACGGCAGAGAAGAAGAAGAAGCTGGAACCTATGTTTCCTTGATGACTTGATTGGAGACTCAAGGAGCAAGGAAGGCACGCATCGTTGTCGTGGGTGGACTGCGCGTAGATTGTTGCCTATTTCTTGACTCTGCAGCGGGGTTTTTTTTTTTTTCATACTGGAGAACTGCGAAGAACAGTAGGAGAGGGGTGTTGTTATTGTGAAGAAATGTTGATATAGGTCAAGGGTTTCGGGGAGGGCGGAGGGAGGGGGGGTGGGGGGGGGGGGATTCTGTGCAGTGGGTGGGAAGTTGAGTGTACCTATCTAGGAAAGAATTTGTACATCTCCCGTTGGAGAGGAGAAAGAACGAGGGGCAGGAACAAATTGGAGTAACAGAGTGGTCAGTGAGAGAAACTGAAGCTGCAAGTTTACCTATACAGGTCGCCGACTCTCCATTGAGGTCGACAGTCGACAACACGAGAAGCAAGGGTTGTGTGAACCAAGAGTTTCAGAAACCAGAGTTTTGCCGAACAGAGCCTCTGGTTTTTTTTTCTTTCGGAGTTTCTTAGGGTTTGATGGAACCACGGGTGGGCAACAAGTATAGGCTTGGACGGAAAATCGGAAGCGGGTCTTTTGGCGAGATCTACTTAGGTGAGTTTGTTCTTTTGCAGAAGATGTTAGGTCTGATTCCTTTCAGTCTGACTGACCCCAGAGGTTTAGAGGTCATGATGCATCAAGAGTACCTCCTCAAGTCGCAACTCCTTGCAATTCTGCACATGTCTTCACGCAGGAGCATGAAGGATCTCTTCATTGGATTTTTCCAAATTCTGCCTGTACAGTACTGAGAACGTGTGGGGTTGGTCCTTTCTCTGCAGGGGCTAATGTGCAGACCAATGAAGAAGTAGCCATTAAGCTGGTAAGCACAATGTCCTCTTCAGTTGCCATTGACTGTCTCAAGTGTTTGGTTTTTCTGCTTCCACATGTAATGAAATGCAGCTGCTGTTTAAAGTCTGCAATAGAATGTCTGCGAGACCTGGTAGGGTTATCTGCTCATGGAGTTAATCCAGATAACTTGTTTCATAGTATGTTCACAATTAGCTCTTGAAGCTAACTTGAGAAGGACCCTCTTCAAAATAACAGCCCTCAATGGTGCTAGAAGTTATTTGTTTTGCAATCTGTGAGAGAAGTTTTTGGAATTTTCTTCCACATTACAGCAAATCCTTGGTGATAAGAAGATGATGACTGTCAGATACCAGCTTCCATGTTTTGAGACTTGTATATACTTCAGATCTCACATTGTGACATTCTGTTGAATATTTGTGTTGTATGTTTGCTGCAATTGAAGCAACCATTTAACCTGTAGAGTGTACAAGCTCTTAAAACTGTTATGTTGAAATGTGAGTTCCTGAACATAGAGTTTGAATCATAAGCCTTTTATTCTAAATCTTTTTGTGCATTGGGTATGAGTGAGTCCAGGTCTCTGTGTCATACATCTAAGTACAGAGTGAGGCAGGACTTAACTAATTCAAGTCCTTTGATAATTAGGACAAATATTGATTTTGTACTGGTTCACAGGCTCTTGCTCTCTGAGCGTTGGGTTTCCTAACCAACATCCTTGTTTTGCAGGAGAGCATCAAGACAAAGCACCCACAGTTGCTCTATGAGTCCAAGCTGTACAGGATCCTTCAGGGAGGAAGTGAGCATCCCATCTTATTCAAGTCAGATATGGCTGGTCTTGGTTGTCCCTTTTTATAATACTCTCTGTGACAATACCTCTTGAGTTCTAGCCAACATCATAACGAAGTCTTTGTGTTGCTTCTGGAAATATAACAAGAATTCTGGACATTTTTGCTTATGTCTTTGTTTGCCCTAAATGTTAAGCTGACTATCTACATCCACTTCAAGAGCTGATGAAGTCAGTGGGGAGTGATAGCAGCTAAGCACTGCAATTTATGGTAAACATTATGGTCAGATACTTTGTGAGTTGAACTCACAACGTCATGACTGCACTCATTCTTGTTGTGTGTGTATTAATTTGGCTGGAACTGATGCAACAGTTACCTTCAAAGTATTACTTTGGAGTTTTATCTGCAATTGCATACATATTCTGTGACTATACCAAGGAAGATGGTCTTGACTGTCCTGCTGTGGTGATGCTCCAGCTGGGATTCCAAACATCAGGTGGTTTGGGATAGAGGGGGACTATAATGTTTTGGTTCTTGATTTGTTGGGGCCAAGTCTTGAAGACCTGTTCAACTTTTGCAGTCGGAAGTTCTCCTTGAAAACTGTGCTCATGCTGGCAGACCAGCTGGTATGTTACTTGCAGCAAGTTTGTTTGGAGCAGTCTCTTCAGACCTTTTACTGCTATCTCAATCCTGCAATTGTTTAGTTCCTTTATACATTTTTATTTGCCTATAGCTGTCCTAGAATTGTTTGGCATTCCCGTGGGTCTGCATCAAGGTGTAGTTTCTCTTTGTTCAGTTTTTATGCCAAAGATTGTGGAGAGGTCTGAGGGTTAAATCTTAGCATCTGAACTAGCAGAGTAGTATGCTTAAACTGCTGTTTCCATTGCAGATCAACAGGGTGGAATATGTTCACTCAAAAAGTTTCCTCCACAGAGATATCAAGCCTGATAACTTCCTGATGGGGCTTGGCAGGCGAGCAAATCAGGTATGCTGTTGTGCTGACTGAAGTATCAAATGAAGCATAGTCCATAGGTTGTATTCAGTCTTGTACTCGAGTTGGTATTAGAATGGGGAGTCTGGGCAGCTAAAAGGGCCTACTCCTGCCAGTTGCTGAGGACTGGTTTTTTTTGCAGGTTTATGTCATTGATTTTGGTCTTGCCAAAAAGTATCGTGATCCAACAACACATCAACACATCCCTTACAGGTCAGGGTTACTTCTGGGTTAATTGCAAATAACTATTTAGTTAGAACTTGTCTCATGACTTCACTGATGATATAGGCAGTTTGTGCCTATGGATTTTGCTGCATGTGAATGTTCACATTAGTTTATCGACAGCTAACATTTCTGGTTGGCCTCTAGCCTGGGCAATACTTCATCCTGCTCCTGGTGTGTTGGTTAAAATTGATTAAGTTTAGCTGCATGATTCAGGGAGAACAAGAACTTGACAGGAACTGCCCGTTATGCGAGCATCAATACACATCTTGGGATTGGTCAGTTGGAACCGTGTTGAACTTGTTTCAAATATTCTCTTTTTCTGGCTGAATAGTCTTCTTCAAGGAACCTGTTGTTATTACTGAGAATCCTGTTATCTGTGAGCTGACAAGTTCCACCTCAATATATCCATAATGGATTCTTGTATGTTTCTCAGAACAGAGCAGAAGGGATGACTTGGAGTCTCTGGGTTATGTGCTCATGTACTTCTTGCGGGGCAGGTTAGTGCTCTCCAAGTTTTATTCTTCTGATTTCAATCTAAGATGTTGATTTTATTGCGATGATGGATGTTTTTTCTGAAATGTTTTACTGCTGTTGGTTGTGCCAGCCTACCCTGGCAAGGGTTGAAGGCAGGGACTAAGAAGCAGAAATATGAGAAGATCAGTGAGAAGAAAATGTCAACTCCAATTGAGGTGAAATAGTTCAATATTTGTTAATTCTCCCTATATTGTTCTGTTATTTTCCATTTCCTGGAGTTCCTTTGGGGCATTTATATTTTAGTGGGCAGGTATAGCTCTTTGGAAGTAGAAGGATTCCATGCTCCTCTTACAAGAGAAGCTAAGCATTAATGGGGTTACCAATCATGCAGGTGCTTTGCAAAGCCTACCCATCAGAGTTTGCTTCATACTTCCATTACTGCCGCTCCTTGCGCTTTGATGACAAGCCAGACTATGCCTACTTGAAGAGAATTTTTCGAGATCTCTTCATTCGTGAAGGTATGTATTCACAGGTCAAGGACCATGTGAAGCAATGGCTTTGGGATGAGGTGCTATAATCCTTTAATAGATGATTCTCCAGCCACTTTAAGAAGGGAATGTGTATGACCTATGTAAAATTAGGATGTCATGAGTTGCAGCCTACATTGGAAACAAAGGATTCCATCTCAACCTATGCAGAATATAGTCATGGAATGGGTGACCTCCCAAGATAACAGTGCTGCAAACATGCAGAGAGCCCACCTCCAAAAGGACACAGAATTCTCAGCAACACTAGGGGAAGAGGTTCTCATTAGTTTTAGGACATATCCTCATTCTACTCATCGCTTACTTCACTCTCCACTGATCAAGGGTGAACTAACCTGGGGCAGAGAAACATACTGAAGGAAGGTCTCAGTGTGAATTTTCTTGATCTGGAGTGCTTTGTGTATAGCAACTTTTCAAGGGTGAGAACTTTCAGCAGGGGTAATGTCTTATGTATCATATATTCTTATTGATGGTTTCTTAGCTCTGTTGACTGCTTGTCCAAGCAGGTTTTCAATTCGATTATGTGTTTGACTGGACCATTCTGAAATATCAGCAATCACAGATTGCACCCACAGGTGCTCCACAGCGTGCAATTGTAAGTTCTTAAGGAATGCAGAAATTTGATTGAAGTTCCATCCTTTTCCAATGCTTTTTGTTAGTGCAAGTTGTGTGTTAGTGGACATAGATGTAGTAGAAATGCCATAGCTATGAAGCATGCCCCTAAAGATATGCATGGTAAATGACGTGTTTGTTCATGGCAATGTGCCTTATGTCAGCCTGGAGCTGGAGGCATGGGTAATGGTGCACCTGGAGCTGGAGGCATGAGTAATGTTGCGGCTGGAGCTAGTGGTGTACCAGTAGGTGTGTGCTTTTACTCTGTCAACATGTTTTCAGATGTGTTAGTACACATATCTGTTCTTTGTATTTATGTAGATAAGTTGCTATTATACAGGTTACTGTTGATGGTCCCCAAACAAGTGAGAGACTGTCACTTCTTGTTCTTACTGCTTGTTTTGTTTTCTTTGTTCTAGTTCATCCCTTCTGTGTTGTTCCTTTTCCCCAGTTCTGTAACTCCTTATCTAGAAGTTTTTCTTTGACTTCAAGGAAAAGTTTTAACCTTGTTCTCTGGCTTTCCTAATCATGGATATGGAGATTTCTCAATTCTCATGAGAGTTATCTTTGTATTCAAGTACAGTACATTATGGCTCGAATATTGTATGCTGGTTCTTTCAATCAATATGTGGTCTCTATTGAATCAACTTCTTGAGGAATCTGAATGTAGAGACTGATGTTTCCAGGAGGTCAGCATGTTCGTGACATACAGTGGAATGCCGAGGCTGCTGATGGTAACCGTCGCAGGCTCTCAACAGGAGCTCTGGCTTCAGGATCTATGGAGACACCAAAGCACAAGAGTCCAGGACTTGAGGACACAACTGCAAAAATAGTAAGTTCTTCACACCTAATATTTCCTGTTGGACCTAAATTATTTATTCTGTTAGTTCTGAACATTATTGTTGATATTTAACAAATGCACTTGTGATTCAGCAGCCAACTTGGAGATGAGTTTGATTCTGTGCTCACAATTGGTCAGAACACCTTAGTGTTGAAGTTCATAGTCTCTAAGTGCCTATCAGTTACACAGGCCGTTGGAATTTCTTGGTAAAGAGGCATTGAGATTTTGGATTATTAATGCAGGGTGGCGGAAGTGGTATGATGGAGCCAGAGAGTGGACACTCATCATCACATGTGCGAGGTGGAAGTTCCTCAAGGAGGGCAGTCATTTCGAGCAGCAGGCCAGCAGCTTCAACAGAAGTTCTGGACTCTTCACAGACTTTGTCCAGTAAGATTGGTGGCGCAGTCAGCTTGCGCACATCAGGAGTGCAGCGCAGCTCTGCAGTGGCTCCCACTGAGCTCAAGAGGGCGGTAACTCGTCATCAGTCATCTAACACAAGAAATTATGAAGCTGCCCTCAAAGGAGTTGAATCTCTCTCTCTTGAGGTGGAGCAGAGGCAATAATTTAGGCCAGTTTTGGGGTTGAACATGGGCCTTGCCGCCTATGTCCTTCCCTTAGTCTTTGTGTGATCTTCTGTTTTCAGCAAATTGTAGGGCTCTTTGTCTGGCATACAGTCCAGATGGGGGATTTGGATGATGTGTAAATCGATGCTTTTGTGTTCTATTCTGGCAGTCTTTTTTTCTTCCTCAGATGAGCCTTCTTCCTAGTTGTATTTTTGGTTTGTATTGTCTGTTTTTCACTGTGTAACTGGTTACATCTATTGCAATGTCCAATGCCTAGTAAGAAAGACAACTCCACAGTTGAAGCCTACTGTAGAAGTTCTTGAAGTGGAGGTTTCTCGGTGAATGGTTGAGAGTGGAGGTAAGGGAGGGGAAAGGGAGTGATCATCCTTATTTGTCATAGTTTTTCCTCAGCTAATTTAGTGCTCAAAACTGTTTAGTATTCTCGATGATGATTTGTGAAGTAGGTCAATATGCTTATGGACCTTATTGTTATCCAACAATTAATGAAACATGAGGTTGTTTTTAGAGAATGGAATCATAGAGTTTCAGCCATGCAATTTGGGTTCAGAGCTTGTGTATTTTTCAAACTAGAAGAGTGTTCATGTTGGAAGTTTCATTTCCAAGAATTTTTGTGGGAGAAAATTCAGCTGTTTCTGTAAGCTGTTGTTGTTTCAGCTTGTGTGAACTGGAATGCGCTTGTGTTTTTTCAGAACCGCGATGCAAATGACTTCTTGCAGGGTCCTTGGCATACTAATTTTTAAGTGGTAGGTGTAAGGCCCACAGATCAGGGTGTTTACCAGAATAAGGCACCGGTCCAAGGGAGCAGTCAAGGGCAGTGCCGAATTCTGGTAATGCACTTGTACAAGGGCCTTACTGTGTGGAATGACCACTCAGCCTCATAGCTGATGTGCAAAGAAAAACTGACAGGCCCTTACAAAAATGTAAGAGCCTGCCCAGAGTTGTAACATAAGCTCCTCTGTCAAGAGGGGATCTTACAGATTTAAGGCTCCCTCCTAATACACTGCAAAATCCCAGCAAGGTCATTATTTGTAGAAGAGACATGTCCTTTGGTTGTGCTCAGCGCAAGATGGGTGGGCAATGTCTGGGCACCCTAGCGGCGTGCAGATGTCAGTTCTGGGAGGAGTTGAACTTTGAAAGAGTGAGCAAACTTCATGGAGCTGTACGTGGTTTTCACAACTTTCTCTGTGGATTTGTGTATTTGGAGATGTGATGAATCATGGCTATAGATGAGTTTGTAATTGTAGTTTTCAAATCAGAGTTTCTTGGGATAGGAACAGTGGGCAGCTATGTGCCTGCTACTTTTCTCTGTATAAGGGGTATGTAGCTCTGCATCCATTGCTTGAGAGTCTGGATTTGCTGCCTGGTTGGTTCTGCACCAGCCATGGTGATTGGATTGTGGTGGTGTGCCACTTTTGGGACTGGTTCTCAGCAGATTAAAAAGTGGCATGTTCATTAGGGATTTCTTCCACTGAAAGAAACATATAATCATGTACCCTTTTTTTGGAGCACATGATCTCTGTTGCAGATTCAGTCCATTTATGCAAGGCATTTTTGTGAGGAGGTTGCATGGAAGACAGAAATATTACAAGGGCTCGATGCAACTTTGCATGGAGCAGTAAATTCCTGTCATGTAGCTGACTGAATTCTTGCCTTATGTCAATTTCCAAGTGGTGAAACTAGTGCCCAATTTCCAAGTTTCATTATATCTCTTTCTGTCTTTTGACTGATTGCATAATGTAGTCGAAGTGCAGTGATACCTTTATATGTACACAGGCAACTGTTGTCTTGGAAGCTGCTGTTGGAGTGTGGTTTGAGAAGACAGAGTTTGGATCCACCTACTTTTTGTGAGGCTTTGTTCCTTTTTTCTTACCTGCTTTTGCCTTGTTAGGTGGTTGTATGTGCTGCCTGACCTGCAAATGCAAAGGAGAAATGGAACTCTTGAGAACCATGAATATGTTTCCACAGCACACAAAGGAATTTTTGCTGCTGAAAGGAGATCACAAATCAAAGCTTCTGCTGGTATGTGGCAAGATTTCTCAACCAAGGAAAATCTAGGATTGGAGCAGCACAGCTATTGCTTGACAAAAGAATCACTATTTACTGCAAAGATGAAGGTGTGCCTTATTTAGTAATTGATTCCCAACATTCTGATTCTGCAGAGTTGATTCTCTGCAGATCTACTGAAGTATAGCTTTTTCAGAATGTTCTGTGAGAGGAATGTGTTTCAACTGAAGGAGTTTTACCTCAGCAAGTGCAACTTCTGCGTATGCAAGTTCACTTCGCAAGGATGAGATAGTCTGTTGGAGTTCTTCATTTTTCATGCAGACCTCTGCTGCCTGGGTGGCTGTTGAACTAGTATACCTCGCACTTCCACGGAGTTCAGACCACTGAGGACGTGGAGTCAAGTTATGTGATTGTCTCTCCACCCTTTCTGTTTGCATGAGTTTGCTCTCCAAATCCAAGATTTTTTTCTTCGCTTTGTCAAACTCGTCCTTTGGAACCCTGCAAAAGTTGCAGCTACCAGAGTTGCTGCTGACACAGCACTGTGATGTGCACAAGGTGGTTGTGAAGGCTGCTTTTATCAATGGTGGCAGATATGCCAGAGCTGAGCCTAACAATAATAAAGAATGCACTGTTGAGTTCCATGTCATACCCATCAGAAGCCTCTTGCCTAGCAGCTGTCAAATTGGCCTGAATGTGCTGAACCTCATGGGTAAGGTCTGCATATCTAGCCTCCAGGTTCATGTACTTGTTCATATCATTATCCTGCAAAAAGAAATCTGATTGGTCAGGAAGCAGTCTATCACTTCTTTCCAGCCTAACAAAGTCTGCTACAGAGGAACTTGGTTTTTTATGAAACTTGTTTAATTGTTGCCATGCTTTTTGCCATCTTTGAAAACTGAGTGATGGAGCTGTGTGATTGTAATGTGTTTATATAACACTTGGGCAGAAAATTTTACATGTCTTTCTGCTAACTCATGAGCTCTCATCACATCTTTCCGGGATTCTTCCAGTTTCTCCTTCAGCTCCTTACCCTGCATAACCACTCCCAACAAGAGTTTTTAGACTCTATTATGCAGCAAACATTGCTATTGAGAATCCCATGAATGAGGTTGCTACTATGAGATGAAGAATCAGAGGCAACCTCTTTGTTAGACTTTCTCAAAGTTTTCTGCATAGTAAACAGATCCCCTTGCAGGTCTCGTGTGTGGGATTTTTCTTTTGAGATTTCCTCTTTCAGATCCTGCAGACCCATCCAAACAGATTGTCAACTACTTGTTATATCCTCAATATGGTGGCTGAATGTAGGTTTGAACTTAGAACTAGTGTTTTTGTTCCTGTCAGATGTCTGCTTGCAACCAAATGGGTTCCTTTTAATATTTAAAGGACCTTGTGTAGTAGCAGGAGATGGGCACACATATGGCATACCTTAATGTGATGCTCAATGCGGTCTATGACAACCTGACGCTCCTGTAGCATCATGTTCCACTTCTTCTGCTCCTCAAGTAAGCCTTCATACTTTTCTTCCAATTTGGCCACTAAATCAAAGTATGGGACCTGCATAAGTTTGTTTTAAAGATGTGTTCATGGGAAGAAATGCAAGGAAAACTCACTTGTGTGTTGTTCCAAATGAATTTTTTCTTGGAGGAGCCTGAAAGATGATGGTGAGCACCTTGCCAAAAGATGCACCATCATGAAGTGTCATGTACTTGCTGTATATGGCCTGCTCTATCACTTCCCGTAT